>OW240913.1:331886134-332048219 GCA_933207985.1 Pelobates cultripes
CTCTACCCCCCCATACACATACACTCTACACACATACACTATCCCCATACACACACACTGTATGGACTCAGCAGTCTGTGTGTATAGACTCAGCAGTCTGTGTGTATGGACTCAGCAGTCTGTGTGTATGGACTAAGCAGTCTGTGTGTATGGACTAAGCAGTCTGTGTGTGTGTGTATGATCTCAGCAGAGTCTGTGTGTGTGTGTATGGACTCAGCAGAGTCTGTGTGTGTGTATGGACTCAGCAGTGTGTGTGTGTGTGTGTGTGTGTGTGTATGGACTCAGCAGTATGTGTGTGTATGGACTCAGCAATCTGTGTGTGTGTGTGTGTGTATGGACTCAGCAGAGTGTGTGCGTGTGTATGGACTCAGAGTCTCTGTGTGTGTGTATGGACTCAGCAGAGTCTGTGTGTGTGTATGGACTCAGCAGTCTGTGTGTGTGTATGGACTCAGCAGTCTGTGTGTGTGTGTGTGTGTGTGTATGGACTCCGCAGTCTATCAATAATTAAAATTCCTGTGAGTTGTTGTGTAGGAAGGGCCCCAGTGCATTGCTTTGCCCAGGGGCCCTTAACTCTGTTAAAATGTTACTGCTTGTGTGTGTCAGTGAGCTTCTTTTTAGTGAGCATGTGTGTGTCAGTGAGCTTGTCTTTAGTGAGCTTGTGTGTGTGTCCCTGAACTTCTTTGTAGTGAGCCTTCTGTTTATACAAGTGAGTGTCTGTAGTAAGCTTGTGTGTGAGTCAGAGAGTTTTGTCTGTCAGTAAGCCTATTTGCGCATGTCGGTGAGATTGTGTGCTTACTGTACTATATATATATTTTGACTTGTAGGAATGGCATACGTTTTTTTTCCAGGGCTGCTTTGGATTCCCAGGGATTCCCAGTTTGGCTCTGCCAGCGAGTGCACTTTACCGCTGAATAATCTGTGTGAGCTGCCGCACACTTTAGCCCTGTTACACGCGTCTGGGAGCTGCTGTTGACAGGTACTAGTAGTCTAGAGATTGGGGTATATGCTCAGTTATCTGTATAATACAGATCTGTGTGTATAAAATATCCTGGGATAGTCAGTGCTTCCTGTATAGTGCTGCTCTCTGTCTTGGGATACTATACACAAACAGACCTGTATTATACAGAGAGCAGCACTATACAGGGAGCACTGAGTGTCCCAATTTATTATACACACAACCCTGTATTATACAGAGAGCACTGACTGTCGAGGGATATTATACCCAGACAGTAATTGATAGCTGTGCTGCAAAATGTCCTTGGAAATTTTTTTTCAAATGTTGGCAACTATGGCACTGTATCAAGGATAATGTGTTTGGTTTTTTAATAATCCCTGGTGGAAAATAATGAATCCTCCACCAGGTATTATTAAAAAAACAAAACACATTGTGTCGGGGGCGTGGCTTAACATGCGACAGGGGCGGGGTCAAACTGCGACAAGGGCGGGGTTAAATGTGCCCCCCTACTTTTGTCACTGGCCCTCCATGTGCCCCCCCGAAAAATGAATCCTATAGACGCCACTGCACAGCACCCCCAGACACAGCACCCCCCAGACACACACAGCACCCCCAGACACATCACCCCTCAGATACACACAGCACAGTAAAAAAAATATATTTACATTTAAATGAAAAATACATTCACTCACACACACACACAGCAGACCCAGACACACACAGCACCCCCAGACACACACAGCACCCCAGACACACACAGCACCCCCAGACACAGCCCCCAGACACACACAGCACCCCAGACACAGCACCCCAGACAGCACCTCAGACACACAGAGACACACACAGCACCCCCAGACACAGCCCCCAGACACACACAGCACCCCAGACACAGCCCCCAGACACAGCACCCCCAGACACACACAGCACCCCCAGACACAGTCCCCAGACACAGCCCCCAGACACACACAGCACCCCCAGACACAGCACCCCTCAGACACACACAGCACCCCCAGACACAGCCCCCCAGACACACACAGCGCCCCCAGGCACAGCACAGCCCAGACACACACAGCACCCCCAGACACAGCACCCCCAGACACACACAGCACCCCCAGGCACAGCACCCCCCCAGACACACACAGCACCCAGACACACACACAGCACCCAGACACACACAGCACACCCAGACACACACTGCACCCAGACACACACAGCGCACCCAGACACACACTGCACCCAGACACACACAGCACCCCCAGACACACACAGCACCCCCTAGACACAGCACCCAGACACACACAGCACACTCCCACACATATACAGCACACACACATATATATATATATATATATATATGTATATATATATATATATATATAAAATAACCCTCAGTGAGTTAACAGACAAAGAAAATTAGAAACCTAGAATGTGACAGCAGATAAAAACACCCTCACACACAGCACCCCTCTTACATACACACACTGCGCCCCTCACACATACAATAAGTCCAAATATATATATACATATACACACACACACACACACACACTACAGCACCCCTCACACTGCACCACTACACACATTACGCTCCAGATACACACTAGATCCCTTACTCTATATGCACTCTTTATCCTCTATACACACACACACTGGGTCCTTTACACAGTAGATCTCCTACACACACACACTACATTCCTTGTCAGCAAACACATACAACATTCTCTAAACACACCCTCTCTGCAACCCCTACACACACTACGTCACCTATACACACACACTTCAGCCCGTATGCACACACTCGCTGCATCCCCTATAAAACTATGCCCCCTATACACACACTCTCTACAGCCCCTAGCCACACATATAACACCACAAACACAAATTAAATTGACCTATTTACACAATACCACACCACACTCTACACACACACAATCCCACAAGCAGGCTCCAAACATATGCACCATGCACTTTCCTGGCCCATTTGTCCTCTGGTATCCCACTTGTGGAGACACCAGAGACAATTTAAAAGCAAACACAGCGCAAGCATGTTATTAAATTTGCTTGCGCTGCGCAGAACAAATTCAGGGCCTTTTTCTAATGCCAGAGCTCTTCAGCAGGGCTCTGGGCATTGAACCAACATGCTCACTTTGAGAGGGGGCGTGCTTGTCATTAGTGATGACAAAACACACACTCTCTGGCCCCGCCCCCTTCTTAGGGGGCCGCTCTGATTGAAAAATGCCCGGGCCTAATTTTTTTCTCAGTCCGGCCCTGCTCCACAACGATTTGAAAGACTGATAAAGTTATACAGAAAACGATTACTTCACGTTATTGTTGTTAAACGTGGTTCTACAAACTGTTGAATCATAGGGGGGACTTAGTATTTCAACAATGGTTCTCCATTTTGGCTTTATTTTTGTTAAATAAATCACGAGACTGTGTAAAATGTCATGTGTTGTTTGTTTGTTTGAGGTTGTATCTACCTCATTTTAAGACCTACTAAGGAAGGGATGATTGTTATTATATCCTGATATGTAAAACCATAGAATTCAAAGAGGGTGTGCTTTCTGTTTCCAATGATTGTATATTTAACAACAAAAACTAAGACAGTTGAAAAGTAGACAGTTAGACATATGCTTTTCAACTGTATCACTTTTTGTATTTATTTTAATCTGTTTTCCTTTTTTTAGCATTGCATACTGAACAAAATTCTGATATACACGTCGCTCTGATGTGTTTCTACAGATAGACACAGAAAGGTTTTGTCTTGTTTTCGGATTTAAAAATAGCTCTGCAAACATTTAAATCTACAGGTCATTTCTGCCCAATAAACATAATTTAGTTCCAAGCTCATCCTTCTCCTTTCTAACTACAAATACTTGTTTTTTTTAGTCAATAAATATTAAATTGGGAACTGCAATCTTTGAAATCACCCATATAATAGAAGAATGATGGTTCCCATCACTAAACCTGAATTATCCTAGAATTCTACAGCCGTCACTGAAAGTGACACCTTTGTAAAGCAAGCTGTTATCACAAGCTGTCCATGCCAAACACATGGGCCACCGATGAGAGGATTGTGTCTCAATATTTGTAGTGGATTTCATTTTGCTTTCGAAGGGTTCCAGACCTTAAGGCCCCTGACAGCCCAAGAACTAACACTTTTGCCAGATTCTGCCTCAGAATTCATGAAATAAGATTTAGGTTTGTTTTACACAAGGCATGTGTTGGATTCAAATTTTCTTTTTCTATCAAAGCCAAAAATGAACTGATGTTCTGTGTGGAGTTAAATCCACATCCTAAGCTAGTGATAGGTGACTGACAGGTCGTTAGTCCTTAAAATCTACAACATGTGGATTACAACTGATGTCTCTTATACCAAAAAATCTTCTTTTGGTAAAACAATGTAAATTTGTGTTTAGTTTTTTTTCTAACCAAGAGCTTTATTTTGCACAGACCCAAAACTACTGCCCCCTCCTGGTGGCTGTGATTTTATGACCAATGTTCTGTCCTAGAAAGGGAGGCATAACAAAAAAGCTATAGATACACTGTAAAGATATATAATATTTGATCCGAAATATGAGTGGATTGGCGCTAAAAATAAGTGTGAATGCAACTACCCCCAGTGTCATAAATCCCTCAAAAGACACTAAACACATTCAACAGCCCACAGTGATTGATACTTAATAGTAATGAGTGTACAACCTCCTGATCGTTCTGTAAAACAATATAAAAACTATCATAGCATAATTCTGTAATATAACAGAACAGATTAATAATAGAGGTAATGGGTCACTCAAATTTTCCAGAGCCTTATCATGCATGCTTTGGCTATGAAGGCAGTTGAATAATATAGCTATTCAGGCTATAGGCTCCACTCCTCGGACCACTCCCTTCTCAGGTGTCCCACAAGAAAGGAGATATCCAGTAAGGTGAAAATTAAGAAATTTTACTTCAGTATAAAAACAAACATAAAAACACAGCTAAATTAGCAGAAAATAGATATGGATTTGAGTCCACGATAGCACAACACGTTTCAACTTATTCGGTCTTCCTCAAGGTGCATAATACAGTTATCCCGGCAATGCTTCTTTTGTGTGTTTCCGGAAATTGAATTTTGCGCCAATAGGCGCTCCGTGATGACTTCTGCGTTCTTCCATCTCAGTCACCTCTCACCTCACGCGTGTATAACTGCTGTGAGAGCTGTATTATGCACCTTGAGGAAGACCGAATAGGTTGAAACGCGTTGTGCTATTGAATAGCTATATTATTCAACTGCCTACATAGCCAGAGCCTGCTTGATAAGGCTCTGGAAAGTGTGAGTGACCCATTACCTCTATTATTAATCGGTTATGTTATATTACAGTATTATGCTATGATAGTTTTTATATTGTTTTACAGAACGATCAGGAGGTTCTACACGCACTACTATTAAGTATCAGTCACTGTGTGCTGTTGAATGTTTTTGCACCCCCCACATATTTTGCTTTTTCATAGATACACTGTATTGAGGTTTATTCTCTAAACACAGAATTGCAGTGAATTATAAATTGAATTACAAAAACTAGTTCTCTTCAATTCTGTGCTTAGCGAATTATTGCGATGATTTGTGATGTAATGATCTGTTTTAGGAACAGACAACGGATAAGGAATGTGTTAAAATCCCAAATGGTCTTTTCCTAATCACAGTCCGTCACTTGCGAGTAAGCTTTTCCAAGAAGGGGCGATTAAAGGTATCCTAAAGTATCCACTTAGACTTAATGTACACTGGCACCCTCTCAGTGTACGCAGCCATTTTATTGTGCCTCTTCTGATGCACTGCAGGTCCCAAGGAGTGAGCAACTGGCACCTGGAGGACCTCAGGTAAGTTGTCAAACAGTTCTTACACAGTCAGACTACTTACACGCAGAGGGAGCAAAGGCACTCCTGGTACCATAACCACTACAGCAAGCTGTGATTGGTATTGCTATTGGAGCACTCCTTTAAGAATAACACATAGTAAAATATTTTTTTGTATTCCCCTATTCCTATATTCATCCTTCAGACACCAGTGGGCACTCTGGCATAGATTTAGTAACCCACCCATTTTCTTGCATTCCAACACTCCTTTAGACACTCGAGTATGTTTAATATGTGCTCTGCTCTTGTGGGTTTAGCAATGTCATAAATAAACAGATCACCTTGGTACATGTAATTCCCCAATTATATGCACTCCTTAGAGACAATAAAGTGTAACACTGTACTTTGTTTAACAGCTTTAATTGTTATCACCTCATAAATCTTGTAGAAGAGGAAGTCTCTGCTAGTTTAACTTCCTATATATATTTTCCCTGGGATATAACATGAAATCACTTTCAAAATATTCTGCCAAGTCTCACTTCCCGTTTTCTGCATTTCTTGGTACCGAGGCATTGTGTATTTTGTTTACTTCATAACCAACATCTCAAGTCTGAAATACTTTTTTTTTTTTTTTTGTGCATACATATTTTAAACTGTGTACTTTGGCCAACATTCTAGAATGTGCAATTACATCATTTTTGACAGTGGTGAATTCATTTCTACACTCTACACATCTCATGACTCTCAGCCATCCTGAAGTGTAGTACACAACAGCTGAAGAACCAAGGCTCAGCCATTGCTGCTTTAGCATACACTGTATAAGAGTGTGAAGAGGTGTGCCAGATAAACAGACAGGCATACCTTAGTACAGGGACATATTGTCCTGACTGTCCCCTATTTCGATCTCCGTGGACACTGTTGCATGTGTTTCTATTACTTTGTTTTTAAGGTTTTAAATAAAAGGAAATAAAATCATGTGTATAAGGTTGGTTATCACTTGAGCAAACATTTGCATTTTTTTTTACCTTTTATCTGAGTACATTTTATAGTAAAGTTTAGACAGTCATTTTATGTGGCTCACCTCCATAGAACAGAGTGCTACATATTTAATTGCACTATACTAGTATACTGAAACTGATCAGCTACAATATTAAAACCACGTGCCTAATATCGTGTAGGTGCCTCTCATACTGTCAAAATAGCTTTGATGCATTGAGGCATGGACTCCACAAGACCTCTGAATGTGACCTGTGGTAATTCACATTAGTATGACCAAGGCATTAGCAGCAGGTCTTTTCAGTCATGCAAGTTGCGAGATGGGGCCTCAATGGATCGGATATGCTGTTCCAGCACATCCCACAGATTCTCAACTGAATTGAGATTTAGGGACTTTGGAAGACGAAGCAACACCTTGAACTATTTGTCATGTTCCCCATACCACTCCTGAAGAATTCTTGCAGAGTGGCTGGGGGCATTAATGAGGCCACTGCCATAATTGAACATCATTACCCTGAAGGGGTGTACGTGGTCTGCAACAATCTCTAGGTAGGTGGTACGTGTCAAAATAACATCTACATGAATTCCAGGACCCGCAGTTTCCCAGCAGAACATTGTATCTGCCAGCCTGCCTTCTCCCAATAGTGCATCCAGCTGTCATTTCTTCTCCAGGTAAATGAACCACACCCGGCCATCCATCTGATCTAAATGAAAACGTGCTTCATCGGACTGGGCAATCTTTTTCCATTTTTGGTTGGTACTAACCACTACACACCGGGAACACCCTACAAGACTTGCTGTTTTGGAGATGCTCTGACCCACTCGTCCAAGCACCACTATTTGGCCCTTGCCAAAGGCACGTAAATCTTTTCGCATGGCCATTTTTCCTGCTTCCAACACATGAAATTCAAGAACTGCCTGTTCACTTGCTGCTTAATATATCTGACCACTTGACAGGTGCCATTGTAATGATATAAACTTAGTCACTTCACCAATCAGTGGTTTTAATGTTGTGGCTGATCAGTGTATGTCTGTACTATACTAAGGGGGTTGGAAGGCAGTCTGCCCCAACTGAGAAGTAAAAGGCCTGGTGCACAGAGAACTCTCTTCCCACACTGCCACTTATTGTAATTTGGCTGCATGGAACCGCAAGACCTTAATGGTCTTCTGTATAGTCCCACAGGGAGATATGGGCAGCATCCAGTGAATGGAGGAGGCGGGAACTCAAGGTCATATCCTCGCCTCTCTAGGACAGTTAGGAACAGTCTGTGCAGAAGATCTTTAACATCCTCAATTGCAGATAAAGATTTGACAACATACCTGAGGGAAGTTCCTGCAAAGAGCTTTTGTTAGCTCCCCTTAGCTAAGCCCTGAGTGGGCTGTTGTTATAGAGTTTGGAGTCATTTAAGAGAGACACACAAGAGGTAAATGGGGTAAGAGACACACAAACGGTTCCAACTTCATATAAGTGCTCACAATTTGGAATGGGAGATCAACCAGCTCACATAGGTGTAGTGTTCAGGTGTTCACATTCTTTTGACCATATAGTGTATATGTAAAACCATCTACATGTGTATCAGCACTTTCAGAGTGTAATGGTGTTATGGAAACAGGCTCAGGCATCAAGTGTAGTGGTGTTGTGGAGACAGGCTCAGGCTCCGAGTGTAGTGGTGTTATGGAAACAGGCTCAGGCATCGAGTGTAGTGGTGTTGTGGAGACAGGCTCAGGCACCGAGTGTAGTGGTGTTATGTAGACAGGCTCAGACACTGAGTGTAGTGGTGTTGTGGGGACAGGCTCAGGCACCGAGTGTAGTGGTGTTGTGGAGACAGGCTCAGGCACCGAGTGTAGTGGTGTTGTGGAGACAGGCTCAGGCATCGAGTATAGTGGTGTTATGTAGACAGGCTCAGACACTGAGTGTAGTGGTGTTGTGGAGACAGGCTCAGGCTCCGAGTATAGTGGTGTTGTGGAGACAGGCTCAGGCATCGAGTGTAGTGGTGTTATGTAGACAGGCTCAGACACTGTGTGTAATGATTCTGTGGAGACAGGCTCAGGCACCGAGTATAGTGGTGTTATGGAGACAGGCTCAGGCACTGAGTTTGTGGAACATCCATCCTCTATGTCTAAGCTGTGCAAGACATTTAATGTGGATAAGTGCGAGATAATGCATCGTGGATGTAAGAACCCAAGGGCAGAGTACAGAATATTTGAAACAGTACTAACCTCAATATCCAAGGAAAGGGATTTAGGGGTGATTATTTCTGATGACTTAAAGATAGGCAGACAATGTAATAGAGCAGAAGGAAATGCTAGCAGAATGCTTGGTTGTATAGGGAGAGGTATTAGCAGCAGAAAGAGGGAAGTGCTCATGCCATTGTACAGAACACTGGTGAGACCTCACTTGGAGTATTGTACACAGTACTGGAGACCGTATCTTCAGAAGGATACTGATACTTTGGAGAGAGTTCAGAGAAGGGCTACTAAATTGGTTCATGGATTGCAGGATAAAACTTACCAGGAAAGGCTAAAGGATTTTAACATGTATAGCTTGGAGGAAAGACAAGACAGGGGGGATATGATAAAAACATTTAAATACATAAAGGGAATCAACACAGTAAAGGAGGAGACTATATTCAAAAGAAGAAAAACTACCACAACAAGAGGATATAGTCGTAAATTAGAGGGATAAAGGTTTACTTTACTGAGAGGGTAGTGGATGCATGGAATAGCTTTCCAACTGAAGTGGTAGAGGTTAACACAGTAAAGGAGTTTAAGCATGCGTGTGATAGGCATAAGGCTATCCTAGCTATAAGGCCAGGGACTAATAGTTACATAGTTACATAGTTACATAGCTGAAAAGAGACTTGCGTCCATCAAGTTCAGCCTTCCTCACAAATGTTGTTGCTGTTGATCCAAAAGTAGGCAAAAAACCTGGTCTGAAGCGCTTCCAATTTTGCCACAAACTAGGAAAAAATTCCTTCTTGACCCCAAAATAGCAGTCAGATGTCTCATTGGATCAAGCAGCTATTACCCCACTAATTAGAAATTATATCCCTGTATGTTATGTTTTTGTAAGTATTTATCCAATTTCAGTTTAAACGTCTGTATGGACTCTGATAAAAACCACCTCTTCAGGCAGAGAATTCCATATCCTTATTGTTCTTACTGTAAAAAAAACTTTTCTTTGCCTTAGATGAAATCTCCTTTCTTCCAGCCTAAATGTGTGACCTCGTGTCCTATGTATAGCCCTGTTTATGAATAGATTTCCAGATAAAGGTTTGTACTGGCCCCGAATATATTTGTATAAATTTATCATATCCCCTCTCAGGCGCCGTTTTTCCAAACTAAACAGATTAAATTTTTTTAACCTTTCTTCATAACTAAAATGCTCCATTCCTTTTATCAATTTTGTAGCTCGTCTCTGGACCCTCTCCAGTGCCATGATATCCTTCTTTAGAACAGGCGCCCAAAATTGCACAGCATATTCAAGGTGTGGTATTACCAGCGATTTATAAAGAGGCAGAATTATATTTTCATCCCGAGAATTTATGCCCCTATTTATACATGCCAAAATCTTACTGGCCTTAGCAACTGCTGATTGACATTGCATATTGCTGCCTAATTTATTGTCTATAACAATTCCCAAATCCTTCTCGTGTGTGGTTATCCCTAATTCACTACCATTTAGTGTGTAAGTTGCTTGTGCATTCTTAACCCCGAAGTGCATAACTTTGCATTTTTCTATGTTAAATTTAATCTGCCATTTTAGTGCCCAGTCCCCCAATCTATCCAAATCTCTCTGCAGCAAAGCAATATCCTGCTCACATTTTATTACTTTACAAAGTTTTGTGTCATCTGCAAACACTGATACATGGCTTTCAATGCCTATTTCAAGATCATTTATAAATAGAAGTGGTCCCAAAACAGAACCCTGAGGGACACCACTTACCACTTTTGTCCAGCCTGAAAATTTACCATTAATTACAACTCGTTGTACTCTATCCTTAAGCCAATGCTCTACCCAAGAACAAGAATATTCATCTAGACCAATTTCTTTTAGTTTGAAGACTAACCTATTGTGAGGAACCGTATCAAATGCCTTGGCAAAATCCAAGTAGATCACATCCACTACAACACCCTGATCTATACTTCTACTTACTTCTTCGTAGAATGCAATTAGGTTAGTTTGACATGACCGATGTTTCATAAAACCATGCTGATTATTGCTAATAACAAAGTTCTTCCCAATGAATTCCTGAATATTATCCCTTAATAGCCCTTCAAATATTTTCCCAGTTACAGAAGTTAAGCTCACAGGTCTATAATTTCCAGGCAAGGATTTTGAACCCTTTTTAAATATAGGAACAACATCTGCCTTCCTCCAATCCTCCGGTACAACACCTGAAACAAAAGAATCTTGAAAAATTAAATACAGAGGTTCACGTATTTCCCCACTTAGCTCCTTATGTACTCGTGGGTGAATACCGTCAGGCCCCGGAGCTTTATTTACATTAATTTTCTTTAATAGCTGTAGCACCTTGTCTCGAGTTATCCAATCACAAGTTATTTGCAAGTTTTTTGCAGCAATCATTTGCATATCTCTTGCCATATGATCCTCATTAATATATATGAAGAAAAATAGTTATTTAAAATTTCTGCTTTTTCCTGGTCTTCATTAGCTAATAAACCCAACTCTGTTTCAAGTGTACCTACACTTTCATTTTTTGTTTTTTTAGAATTGTGTACTTGAAAAAAATTTGGGGGTTGGTTTTAAATTCTTTAGCTAACAATTTCTCATTTTCTAGTTTAGCCACTTTAATTGCCTTTTTGCAAGCGTTATTGGCTTCCTTATATCTTAAATAGGATGCCTTTTATTTGTCTGATTCAAATGCTTTAAATGCCCTTTTCTTTTTTTTAATCTCTTGTTTTACTTCTCTACTAAGCCACATTGGTTTTAATTTGTTTCTTTTATATTTATTACCCAATGGTACATACTGAGAAATGTACCTTTCTAATATTTGTTTGAATAGCTTCCATTTATCCTCAGTGTTTTTATCACTAAGGAGTTTATGCCTGTCGATATGTTGTAGAGCTGCCCTAATCTTATTGAAATTGGCTTTTTTTAAATTATATGTTTTAGTATACACCACTTGCTTTTGCTTTTTTAATGAGAGTATTTAGAAAATTGGGCAGACTAGATGGGCCAAATGGTTCTTATCTGCCGTCACATTCTATGTTTCTATATATAAACTGGAGATTTCAAGCATAAAAGAGTATAAAGGGGGTTCTCACAATCTATAAGACATGAGACACAAAAAATCCATCTGTTGTGCAATGCGCTGTGCCTGGGGCAGATATAGGTCCCGTCTATAAGCAATGTACCTGTAGCACGTTTGGGTACCCCCCGAGTTGCTTATCAGGACACAGATCAGGTATCAATTTGTATATACTGTACCACAACTAGCCTGATCTTTTTAGCTGCTCTATATGTTTGTTTGTTTTCTTAGTTAAGATATTCTGTCAGATTTCGGAGGATATCTGTGCCTGACTACCCATACGCTAGGCAAATGGCAAACAGTATTACAGCGTCAGCATCGGATCACAAAAGAATCTTCAGGAAGATTTGGGCTGGAAGCTTCATTTCTCCAGTAGCCCTACATTAATCTAGTCCTGCATCCTTGTGTTAGCGATACTCATTTACGTACTGCATATAGAGATACTAGGAAACAACAGCTATAAGTATGATAGATAAATAATACAGGCATGTAACAATGTTTATCCCACTAATAGACATAAATATCTTATTGATTATATTTCTTACCTGTTCTAAATTTCTTTGTGTATTTTAATATTATTTTGTATTTTTAATATTATATTGTACCCTAAAATTACAATGGAATGTTTGTGGACCCAGGACATACTTGAAAACAAAAGAAATCTCAATGTATCTTTACAGGAAAAATATTTTATAAGTAAATAGATAGAAATATTTTTGCTATTAGGCCATATAGTCCAAGGCTGCATTTACACGGCCGGTAACACCTCTATATTTATATCTACCCAAAATTCTGACCTAACACACTATACTGCATGTTAACCCCTACATTACCCTAACACACTATACTGCATGTTAACCCCTACATTACCCTAACACACTATACTGCATGTTAACCCCTACATTACCCTAACACACTATACTGCATGTTAACCCCTACATTACCCTAACACACTATACTGCATGTTAACCCCTACATTACCCTAACACACTATACTGCATGTTAACCCCTACATTACCCTAACACACTATACTACATGTTAACCCCTACATTACCCTAACACACTATACTACATGTTAACCCCTACATTACCCTAACACACTATACTGCATGTTAACCCCTACATTACCCTAACACACTATACTGCATGTTAACCCCTACATTACCCTAACACACTATACTGCATGTTAACCCCTACATTACCCTAACACACTATACTGCATGTTAACCCCTACATTAACCTAACACACTATACTGCATGTTAACCCCTACATTACCCTAACACACTATACTGCATGTTAACCCCTACATTACCCTAACACACTATACTGCATGTTAACCCCTACATTACCCTAACACACTATACTGCATGTTAACCCCTACATTACCCTAACACACTATACTGCATGTTAACCCCTACATTACCCTAACACACTATACTGCATGTTAACCCCTACATTACCCTAACACACTATACTACATGTTAACCCCTACATTACCCTAACACACTATACTACATGTTAACCCCTACATTACCCTAACACACTATACTGCATGTTAACCCCTACATTACCCTAACACACTATACTGCATGTTAACCCCTACATTACCCTAACACACTATACTGCATGTTAACCCCTACATTACCCTAACACACTATACTGCATGTTAACCCCTACATTACCCTAACACACTATACTGCATGTTAACCCCGACATTACCCTAACACACTATACTGCATGTTAACCCCTACATTACCCTAACACACTACACTAAAACGAAATGAAATATTTACCCCAACAGTACCCTAACACTAACCTAATATTATCATGGAATATAAAATATAAATAATGGTGATGCATCTATTAGGAGAATATAATAAACAATGAGATTGAAAAGCATTATAATGTTTCTGTAATCCAGTGATGGCATTATTCTCCCATAATGCATGGTTCACCGTTGCATATTGTTCTGATTTACAAGTTGCTGTGATTTCAGGCAACCTAGTGGTTAAACTATAAATATCATATTATTATGTAATAAACAGGAACAGTGATACAGTTATAGTACACAGTAAGATTTTCCTTTGACAGATATAAACGTCAGTAATGCATTGTCTCACACATGCCCTCGTCAGTCATGCTTTGTTAAAGGCCACACACAGTTCTTAGTGTCAAACAGGTTAGTGAAAGTATAAGGAAGAGGAAGTCAATATAGATCTCAAAGGAAAGCTATAAACATTACTGAAGAATAGACAAAGACAACAAGAAGGGAAGTTTCAGTAATACATGCGGCCGATGAGTGTTCATTTTATGAGCTAAAAATTCAGTACAAGTAGTACATAAAAAAAAAAAAAGTAACAGTAACTCTATAACAAAAAAAATATCTAATCATGTATTTCACCACTGCAGTGCGCAGTGTTCAAAAGAAACATTTGGCTGCGCTCGCCTTAGTACTTCCCTATGGGAAAGTATGTATAGTGCTTTCCTATAGGGGTTTACATGACACTGGATGTTCTCATGCATAGCGTAAGGACATCCAGCGACCAAAAGTCGCCTAACAACCCAGAAGTCCCTCTAGTTGCTATCTGGTAAACAGCCACTAGAGGTGGAGTTAACCCTCAAAGATAATTTTTGCAGTTTATTAAAAACTGCAATAATTACCTTTGCAGGGTTTAGGGATCTGGAATTATGCACCCAGACCACTTCAATGAGCTGAAGTGGTCTGGGTGCATATAGTGTCCCTTTAAGTCTGATATACTCCTATAGTACTACTTTTATTTCATACCCCACACATTTGGGACTGAATTGTCTGTACTGAATAAGCTACTAAATGCTTTTATATACTTATTCAACAAATTTGCAAGCAACCATTAAGTGTTATGGACAATTTGATCAACATTAGTGTCAGTCTATAATTGAGATGAATTAACTGGATGCATTTCATGTGAAATATTTACACCTGAAAACCTTGTAAGTGACGTAATCTTGACTGAATAATGATTTGAATAGACTGAATAGTAAATAGTGATTTGTCAGAAATTCAAAGTGAATTTCATATTTTAGGACAAAATAGTTGAATTGGGAAAAGTTATCTACATCAGTTATAGTTTCAGTTTGTCAATTTTGCCTAAAATTTTAAATTCACTCTCAAGGTTGTTCACTGAAGTGTGACTTTCCTCAAATTCAAAGTGAATGTAAGTTTTTGCCCAATTAGCCAAACTCAAAGCATAGCTGTTTCAGAGTATTTTTAGATTGTAAGCTCACACGGGCTATCTAACTAGGAACTTTGTATAAAAGAGCTTCAATGTCTTGCTCTCAGCTCTTGATCTTTTGTATTGTTCTGTGTATACTGTACTGTTTTTTTATCCCCCAATTGTACAGTGTTTCGGAATATGTTGGTGCTTTATAAATGACAGTAATAATAATAAGTAAATTTGACTTGTGGCCTAAAATGTTAAATGTATTTCTCGGCTGATAATCACAATTCTTGAAACTCTTTATGTAGCAATGAGAATGATTTACTGCTTTGTAAATCATGTTAAATATTAATAAAATGTCAATATTAATTATAATTAAAATAAATAAAAATCGCTTCCAATACAGACGGTGATGTTAAAGAAAAAAAAAAAAAAGGTAGAAAAATAACTGTAGAAAACGTGAGTGCATTTTAGACCCTGGGAATGGATTTTCTATAGTACAAAGGTATTCTACAATGACATCACGGGAGCAAATAATAGAGCGGTTTAGGGGATTTACAGCATCAGCTGACAAGCATGGCTGCAGTTCAGAGTGACAGCCAAGTCAAAGGTTGCAGGAAGTTTGTTCATAGCTGGGCCCAGTCCTATTCTAGCAGATATTTCCTAAAAGCCACACAGAGGAAGCTGTTCCTGTGGCTTACCTATGGGACTTCCTGTTATGCGGCAGATGAGCAGCAGATGAGGAGGTAGAGCCTATTTGTAAGAGTGATGTCATGTAAGACAGATCTCTGTGTATTGATTCCAGTGACCTATCACTCGATCCACTGTTATTGCAGTCGAACGGCTGTCACAGTGTCACGGTCCAAACACAGACACGTGGAAACAGGGAGAAAAGCAGTGGAATATTTTTAAAAGGAAAATAACGTGATCGAGTTTCCTTTTCGCGGTTACACATTTTCATTTCCCTTGTAATGTTTAGGAAACTGTGTATATACCAGGGACAGATGGAGGCTTTTCTCTACAGGAATATCGCAGCAATTAAAGGAAAGTTAGAAAGAAAATACACACAAATACTTTTAACTAGTTTTCTAATGGGATGTGAAAAATAACTTTTCATAAGATGCTCTTAAGATGGTACACCACCCCAGTGCAGTTAGGACGGGTAAGACTTCTACAGATACCTGCTGGAGATCATGCAGCCTGTTTGGCTCTTATGTGCAAATGTGGTGGACGTGCCTCCTTAAGTTTTTCACAGGCCTTTTGATTAAAATTCCTGGATGCTGCTGTTGTCTTGGTCTATAAAAGTGTTATGGGCAAATGCAAATATTACAAGTTGGCTGTTTGCGCTAGTCATTCAACTATATGGCAAAGTACTTTCTTGCATCACATTCATAGGTGCATCCAAAGTCTTTCACTAGCATCTGTCCCGTCTTTTTCTGTTTTCAGCATGCTTTGCCATCATCGTTGAGTCCATTATTAGGATTTGAAATAGTCCAAGTATAATCTGTTTTTTGGAATGAATAGGTTCCTTGTGAAATACCAGTGTGGGTCACATTAGCAATCATTTCACTGTGAGCTGTGTCTCTCCTTTTGAGTTGGTTCTTGGAGGTAGTCCTCACGATCACAGAACTTGTATAGTGTGCAGTCCAATTCAGTTCAGGTTCAGTTCAGTTTAAGAAATACAACATTTCATTCTAAAACTTGTAATATTTGCATTTGCCCATAACAAAAGGCAACCCACCCATTCTCAAACGTTATTTAATAAAATCACTTTAGCTGCCCTTAGGTCCCTTGTGGCTGTATGGCTTACGGATGGGACTTTTTCTCTACAGGAGGTAATTGCCAAAGCTGCTGATAATTTTCTGATGGACAAGCTGATGGCATTGGTCCACAACTCCCTACCCTCCTTTCTACAAAAAAAATAAAAAATGTGGGCTCTATGGTTTGAATATTATGAGGCCCACAAGATTACCAATTTTTTACCCTCCTCTAGGTGGTATTTTTCCTTCCTCAATTCCTATGTACCTGTTCCTTTTCTTCTCTATTACGCTTTCCCACTTTTGTTCACTTATGTGTTGCAAGCTCTGAGTCAATCTGACATTGTACTTACTACTGTGGATTTACATCCTATCTATATGTAAGCTCATTGAGCAGGGCCCTCCAGCCCTCTTTTCCTGTGTGTCCAACATTTTTCATGCGCCATTTGTTTGTGCATCATGTTTCTTATCCTGGAACAATAAATATGTATTATGTTTATTTATTGCAATATAATAACACATTCCTGCTATTCTAGTATTTGCTAGCATTTGTGCTAAGTAACAATGCGAACTCCATTTTGCCAACAAGAAAATCCATTTCATGAAGATCGGCCTGTCACGTATGCTATGCTGCATCTAATTGTGTGGCAATAGTCAAATACTAATTGATTTGTTCTGGCCTTGTTCAAGCTGGTTTTAGGTAATTTTCATTTAAGCTTTGTTATGCAAATACGATGATTTTGATAACCAAGACCACCCTTAATGCAGACAATTAGACCCAATTAGATTAATAAATATCAGTAATTCTGCATACTTAGCAGGTATATAAGTCTTTGTAAAAATGGTCAAAGCTTACTCTCCATACTGATTTGGGGTTTTAATTTGTCATATTGCAATATTAATAAACAGATCAGACAACAAAGGGTTAAACTTTATTTGCAATACTTGGTCTGGCTTTTAATCTATAGCCGGAACAAACCTAACGTGATTGGATTCATACCACAACATTCATGCAGCACTTCATTTATTACAAAATAAAAATAAAAAGATATATATTTGGAGAACAAACAAACCCATGTCACCATATCGCATAGAGGGATTTCTATATGACTTCGTGAAAGTTAATTGCAGGTTTAAATATTATATTTGTGAAAGGAAGTGTGGCCGGTGTAATATTTTATGAGCCTCTGGACTAGTGCGCACTGGGATGTCGGATTTGAATAGTGATTATTTTAGGGAGTGTAATGTGGTAAGTACACAAAGTGTCCAGGGGTTACTGTGAACTGAGGCTCTTAACCCCTTAAGGACCAAACTTCTGGAATAAAAGGGAATCATGACATGTCACACATGTCATGTGTCCTTAAGAGGTTAATGCAGATTTCTTATGTAAAGCATGTCTGTTTATGTTAAGGCACCATACAGATACATATACAATACCAAAATATGCTGGTTTGAATTTTTTTAAAAACCCAACAAATATGAAGTTTGATAACAGTATTATCATACCTACTATTACTAGGTGTTATGAATTTCATTAAAGGACCACTATAGGCACCCAGACCACTTCAGCTTAACCCCTTAAGGACTGGACTGTTTTTGCGATGTTGTACATTTGCAACCAGGCATATTTTTACACTTTTGTGGTGTTTGTGTTTAGCTGTAATTTTCCGCTTTCTCATTTACTGTTCCCATACAAATTTTATATTGTTTTTTTCAGGGCAAAAGGGGCTTTCTTTACATACCATTATTTATATAATCTCATGTATTTTAATTTAAAAAAAATAAATATGATGAAAAATTGAAAAAAATACATGTTTTTTGACTTTTACTTGAAAAATCTTTTACTCATCTACAAAAGCGAATGAAAAAAACTGCTAAATAGATTCAAAATTTTGTCCTGAGTTTAAAAATACCCAGTGTTTACGTGCTTTTTTGCTTTTTTTTTGCATGTTATAGGGCTATAGGTACAAGTAGGATATTGCGGTTTCAAAACATACATTTTTAAAATTTATCAATAGTGACATTGTAACACTATTATCTGTCATAAATCACTGAATAACACCCCACATGTACATATTTTTTTTAAAGTAGACAACCCAGGGTATTCAATATGGGGTATGTCCAGTCTTTTTTAGTAGCCACTTAGTCGAAAACACTGGCCAAAGTAAGCATTCATATTTGTTTGTTTGTGAAAAAAGTAAAAAACCTAAATTGAACGCTAATTTGGGCCAGTGTTTGTGACTAAGTGGTTACTAAAAATGACTGGACATACCCCATTTGCAATACATTGGGTTGTCTTCTTTTGCAAATGGTATGGGGGTAATTCTCATTCCTGGGCTACCATACGCTCTCAAAGGCAACGTAACCAACCTGGCCATTTCCAATGTAAAAATATTTGACCCATATATTTGACCCTGTAACTTTCAAAAATACTATAAAACCTGTACATGGGGGGTACTGTTTTACTCAGGAGACATCGCTGAACACAAATATTAGTGTTTAAAAACTGGAAAACGTATCACAACAATTATATCATCAGTAAAAGTGCTGTTTGTGTGTGAAAGATGCAAAAAAATCATCGCTGTGATATGTTTTACTGTTTTGAATCACTAATATTTGTGTTCAGCGAAGTCTCCCGAGTAAAACAGTACCCCCCATGTACAGGTTTTAGGGTGTCGTAGAACGTTACAGGGTAAAACACAGTGCTAGCAAATTAAATTCTCTGGAATTTCGGCCTGGGTTGGCAGGCAGGTCCCTCAAATTGCAATCAATAAAATTACTGAATTATGTAAAAATATTACATAAATACGCACGTAGAATTTAAATATATATGCATATTTATATATTTGAAGTCTACGTATATATTTATATAATTATTTATGTAATTTTGTATATGGACATATGTATATTTCGTATTATTTTTATTTATTTATATATACATAGATATATACAAATTCATTCTAAGTGTATTTTGATATAAATATATATATATATTAATTTTAAAATACAGTTAGAATAAAATTTCATATAGATATATAATTTTTTACATTTTTTTATTATTTAAAAAAAAATATTTAATTTAAATTACTTATTATTTATATTTATATTATATATAATATATATTATATATATACGTGTGTAATTTAATTATAATTATAAGTGTATTTTTATATTAATATAAGTACATATTAATATAAAAATACACTTAGTATGGCATATATATGATATGTCTATATATCATATTTATACACATATATAGTTATTTTATTTATTTTTATTAACACTAACTTTATTTTTTATTTTTATTTTACACTAGCTGGGAGACTGCCTGTCAGCACAGGCAGTCCCCCTGCAGGCAGACACATGGACACCTATTGTGACCATGTGATCGCTGTGTTGATCACATGGCCCCAGGGGTCCTAATCCAGTGTGGGGAAACTGTCTGGGCTGCAGGCAGTCTCCCCACAACCAGAGCAACGCTGATCGCCGCCGGGGGAACGACGGCGATCAGGTAACTCAGACCGTTAGGACGGTTCAGGACCATCATCGGTCGGCAACGCAAAAATGCAGATGACGGTCCTGAACCGTCCTCGGTCGTGAAGGGGTTAATGAAGTGGTCTGGGTGTCAGGTCCATCTAGGGTTAACCCTGCCTGCTGTAAACATATGGGTTTCAGAGAAACTGCTATGTTTACATTAGGGTTAATCCAGCCTTAATTAGGGTTAATCAAGCATTGAGTAATGCTTTCCTATGGACTAAAATAATCAAAATAGGATCAGCGCTAATAATGCCACAGAAAATATTTGGTAGAATAATTGAAAGGCAGCACACCTATAAAGGGGGTACCCTCCTATCCCCTATAACTAGGTAAAAAACGGAAAGAACAAAAGAAATAGGGCGCGCCTTTAATAAAAATACATAGGTTTATGACTAAAAGAATATATACTAAAATAAAAATTGAGATAAAAAAGTCAGAGTTGATAGTCCACAAATAAATGGAGAGTGTTCTTTGTAGCGTAATGTTCTCTCTTCCCAGATGATGACTTGTATTTTCAATGAGCCATTTGTGGTGAAAAGTAAAAGGACAACCAATGGTACAGTATGTAAATAAAGTTGAATATATGTGCAATAAATTAGAATTACTCACAATTTCCAGAGCTAAAATCCAGCTCTGGTTTGAAGTGCGTGAAGTGGAATGATCCCCACTCAAGGATTTATGGAGCAGTGACTTGCAAAATAAATGGTCCACCGAGGATTCCGACCGAGAATTAAAACAGATAAAAGTATATAGTGCTCACTGTATGATATAAGTATAAAAAAAGAAGTATGAAATGTACTCACAATATATTGAGCATTCTTCTCTGCTCAATTTTTAGCATATGGGTGGTATAATCCCCACCTAAGACTTTTTCATGAGTCCGTGTTGGTTCAGGTTAGTCAGGTAAAAAATTAAAATAAAATTAAATAAAAATAGGAATGTGGCAATAAAGTATTTGAGGCCAAAATTCCTTTATTATGACAATATAAGAACTATTAAAACAGATTCTAAACGCGTTTCGCCCACAACAGGCTTCTTCTGCCAGAGGATATCTAAATATTCAGATAGATTTGATAAAATGGAATTTATCCCTGGTAGGCCTATTGTATCAGGGATAAATTCCATTTTATCAAATCTATCCGAATATTTAGATATCCTCTTACAACCCTCTGTCAAATGTATGAAATCGTACTTAAAAGATTCCATGACTTTACTCCATTTTTAAAATAATTTTATTTGGAAATACACTTATTTTTTAGTTACTTGTGACGTACAATCGTTGTATACTATTATCCCTCATGATAAAGGCTGCCCCGCTGTGTAAAAAACTCTAAGGGCAGAAAACAGAATCCCAGACCAACAGATTAGTTTTATAATAGAAGGTATTAGCATTATTTTAAAAAATAACTACTTCTGGTTTTTAGATTCTTTTTATTTACAGAAACAAGGTACTGATATGGGGACCAGGTTTGTGCCCAGTTATGCCAACCTCTTTATGGCAGAGTGGGAAGCTACAGCCATTTTTGGGGAGCATGACTGGAAAACAAGCCTGGTCACATATTTTAGATATATCGACGATATGTTTTTTATCTGGGAAGGTACAGAAAGTTCTCTTAATCAGTTTTTTTTTTTTTTTTTAAATCAAAACAATAATGGTATAGTTTTAACACATGAATACAGCCAATCCGCTATACACTTCTTAGATCTAGAAATTTTTATTCAAGACAATGAGGTTCATACCAAAACTTTTTTTTAAAAAAGTCTGCACAAATAATGTAATTGATATATCCAGCTGTCACTATAAACCGTGGCTACATGGAATACCCAAAAGTCAGTTCCTCCATCTGCGAAGGAACTGTTCTCTTACCCAAGACTTTGAAGACCAATCCCATACGCTATTATGTCAATTTTCACAAAAAAACTATCCTACTAATAACTTAAATCAAGCCATTAAAAATGTTAGAGAAAAAGATAGATTAGATCTCTTAGAATATCAAGATAATAAAACCTCTAAGAATGCTCCATCATTGCCAATTATTTTCGACTTCAATAACAAAAATAATGTTATGAAGAAGATTATTAAGAAACATTGGCATATATTAAAACAGGATGAGATTCTAGCTGGCATTGTCCCCGAAAAACCACAAGTTATATTCAGAGGGGCAGCTAGCTTCAAATCCATCCTTACAAAGAACTATACCAAACAGAATCAAACTACCTTTTCATTTTGCCCCCCACCCCCCTTTTCTTAATAAGCCCAAAGGTTTTTTTAAATGCAATAAATGCATAGTATGCAAACATAGACGAGAATATTAAATAAAAAACTACCTCCTTTAAGTCATCCATTACTAAAAGAACATACCCTATAAAAGACTTTATCCATTGTAGTTCTAAAAACGTAATTTATTTATTAGAATGCCCATGTGGACTTCAATACGTGGGCATGACCACCAGAGAATTAAAAATTAGATTGGCAGAACATTGCTGAAATATTCGAAAAGGTTATGAGAACCATTCAGTATCTAAACACTTCTTAATACATGGCAAAAATCCTAAACTTTTGAAATGCATAGATATAGATACTTGTAACATCCCTTGGAGAGGTGGAGGTATAAAAAATATTTTAGGTAGTAAAGAAATGGAATGGGCATTTAATTTAAAAACCCTTACCCCTCAAGGTCTCAATATAGACTTTGATCTTTTTAATTTTTTATAATAATTTTTTATAAAAAAAAATTTATAATAATTTTTTATAATTTTTTTATATTCAATTTAATCTTTCTTTAATTGACAGCCAATAACAATAGATTACTGGGCCTCCACAGAGTGTGTATAGTGGATGCAGAGTGTGTGTGTAGTGGATGCAACATTTGTGTGAGTAAAGTGGATGTAGTGGGTGTGTAAGTATAATTGTGTTCTGTTGGGAGTAAGAATAAGAATATATATTTTTTAATTTTCCATTTGTTTACATTTTGTTTTATTCACCCTCCTTGCCTTTAATCTGTGTCCAGAGAGGGAGGACATTACATTCCCTGGTAGTTAGGTGGCACAATTGCTGCAAGCAGCAACGATTTGACAACCAGAGCCATGTGCGTCTGAGTACCCCCAAGTAAGACGTTATACTGCTAGCTATGCAGTAGTTATGGTTATGGATGTCATGAAATGCTTTATTGCGACATGTTATAGGACAATGATGGCGAACCTGTGGCACGCCAGGCCCTTTCTGTGGGCACGAGAGCATAGGTTCGCCATCAATGCAGAGTAGGCACCTGCCTGCCCAAAACGGCAGGCGTCTACTCTGCTTCTGGGTCGGGAGGCAGGGGGAGGGATCTGTGAAGCAGCTCCCCTGTCCTTCCGTACGATGCTGTCCACACAGCATCGCGAGGGAGGACAGGGGAGCTGCTTCACAGATCCCTCCCCCTGCCTCCCGACCCAGAAGCAGTACTTACCACCACCGGACGGCCAGGGATGGCTTTGTCCCCCCCACCCCTTCATTAAAGGTAAGCAGGAGGGAGGAGGGATACAGATTTAGCATAACTTTTTTTTTTTTTAACCACCCCCTCCCCCCACACACCTTGCACCATGGCCACTAACACCTTGCCCCCACACACCTTGCCCCCTTCCCCCATTGTAAGGAAACAAACTATTTTTGAACATTTAGACTTTTTACCTGGGGTCCACCGGGTACAGCTCTTATTCTCCACTACCAATGCCAGAGAGCAGGAAACTCCTAAGCAGCCAATGCAGAGCTTAGCTCAGGAGAGCTAAAGGAAGTCCATTCCAGCCCTTTAACCTTCAAAAATGGTATGACAATACAATGGGAGGGCGCCAGGACACTGTTAGCAGTTATGTAGTGGTTATGGTGCTTGGAGTGTTAATTTCAAAACAGATTGGAGTTCTATATAAACAGTCATGTTCCACTTTCATAGGTGTCAGGATGCTGTACCCAAATAGACAGAGCTGAGGATAGTAGATTGGGGGAATAAACATATAATTGAACCTTTGAATGGTACAATGATTTCATTTACAAAAGGAGTGAACAACAGTCGAGGTGAGGGTTACAGAAATATAGGATATACAGATAAACTAGCAATGGTCAGTTACAGTATAATGGACATACTAGCCAAAATGAAAACCAGAAAATCAGAGAATATAAAAAATAACGTGCTGATTGGAAACAGAGACAGAAACCATGACAGAACAAAGGACGCTGGGCCAAAATGTTTTAATTACAGTTAGGCTTGCAATGATTGGTTCATTCCTCCGACCCCAAAATGTGCGCGGAACGAGGTTGCTAGCGTGACGTGGTTATTTGTGCACCTGAAGTGACAAAACATGCATTACTTCTATTAATGGCCACAATCCGCCTACAGAGAACAAGATTACCTGTCCAACACGCGTTGCATGCAGGAGTCGGGCAGGTCTCATGAAAGAAGAATCATGATAGACTGCATAAGGCTTCTAACCTCGAGATCTGAAATCAGGATACTCTGTAACAGATGCTTATTCTTCAGCTCAGTGAAAGTCTAAACTTACTTTTAGCTGTAAACAATAGTGTTCCAGGAAATCCTTAACTACACTCCAGGGCATTGTTTCTCAAACCACTGCTCAGGGACCAATAATGGACAAGTTTTATCTGCATCCTTATTTGAACACAATCTCTACATCCTGAAATGATGGTGGTCCTAGCTTCTGAGAAGAAAATTATTATCATCATTTATACAACACAGTTTTACAATATTAAAAAGGGGAAATAAAACAGAAAATTATTTACAAACACAATAATGTCAACAGAACTTAGAATTGAAGAGGGTCTATTAAAATGAGCTTACAATCTAAGAAGCCAATATAAGGACTGGCAGAGAGAACAGATGTGAGAGTAGCCATAAGTAAGGAAGACAAGCCTTGAAGCAGCATTCATTACAGATTGAAGTATGGCATGGGTATTGGTAACACATTCTCACATTTTCTGACAAAGACACACAAGGACAGTTCACACTCACAAATTGAAATTTTTAATTTTAATTCACCCAACCCTACCTGTGGGAGAGCTGAGTGGATCTTTCCCTGGGGTCCACTGGGGCTGCTCTCATCCTGCATGTGAGGGAGCAGTAATCTACCTGCAGCTCCTTTATGTTCTCTGTAGTAATTCTGGGGCCAGAATGATGTCATATTCCATATATCACCATATAGCGCAAGGGAGCATAGAGGAGCTGAAGGAAGATTACTGCTCCCTCGCGCGCTGCCCCAGCTTGCCGCCTCCATGCAGCCCAGGGTGGTCAGCTACGTGCTCCCCGAGCCGGTTGCCTCCATGCAGCCCAGGTTGGTCGGCTACATGCACCCCCAGCCGGCCTCCTCCATGCAGCCCAGGATGGTCGGCTACATGCTCCCTGAGCTGGTTGCCTCCATGCTTCCCAGGGCAACCCCATCCGGCTACTCTAGCTAAAAGGTTGCAAATCCCAGGTGACAGGGCGAAATTCCTAGTCGCCATGGCGGCCTGGGATTTGTCGAGCCCTGCTATAACGCATGCGGATCTGACTGATCCCGACCATAAGGACAGTCCAGATCAAAACGTTCCCTCTTCAAAAGATGTTCAGCAACCCCAGACAACCGTTTCGGCGTTCTTTGAACACTCTATGGTAAGAACTGGACAGGTCCTTATTAAATCTCTTTCATGACTATTTAAATACTTTCCATTTAATTATTTTTCTCACAAATTGCAATACAACTACTTCTTGTTTTGATAAAGTAAAACTTTGCCTTTGTACTCTCCTTTTCTTATTTTGAAGTTCTTTTCATATGGCTTCTTATTCCTTCTCTGCTTGAATTGCTGTCATCTACCATGGTCTGGCTCTGCACTTTGTTGATAATTTTTCTGCTGAAATTTCCCCACTTCCTTTATTCTGACATTCCATCCCTTGTCCTTGGCAACTTCAATATCCCAACTATCCATGCTTTGAGCTTAGTACCACTTAATCCAAAGGTCATTACTTTTTAATTTTTCTTGACCTCTGTGCTGCATTTGGCACTTGACCACACACTCCTTCAAACCCTTTACAACCTTGGCCTTCATTACACTATCCTTTCCTGTTCATTTCCCTACCCAAACGTGTTTAGTGTCTTTTTTTTTTTTTTTTTGGCATAACATCCTTGCTACCCGTTCATGCCTTCAATTATTTTCTCTTTAGATCTGTTCTTAGAAACGTTATTAGTTACTTTGGATTTCATATATATGCTGCGAACACCCAGAAAAACATCTTCTTCAGTGATCTCTCTTATACCATTTAATGTCACTAACTAGTTTTTATCGGTCTTCAAACTCAATGTTCTAAAAACCGAGCTTCTTATATTTTCACTTTCAGATACTACCCGTTGTTACTCTTCCTGCAGTTCAATGTCACTCTTACCCCCTCAAAGATTGCTGTCTTTTTAACTCTGGTCACATATTTTCTGCTCACATCCAGTTTATATCCAAATTCTGTAATGTTTACATAATTTTTCCCTTTCTAACTCAAAATGTAAATAACACACATGTTCATTCATGTTTCCCGTCTCTAGTTCCTGCAATTCACGCCTTATCTTACTAATGCCCACAAAGCCCTAGTTCAGTTTGTAATGAATTCTGTTTCCAGGCTTGTCTTCCTTACTCATGGCTCCTCTCACATGTGATCTCTCTGCCAATCCTTACATTGGCTTCCTATAGCTTACAGTATCCACACAGCTTTCAGGGTAATTCCTATCTTTATTTTGGTCAACATACCATAACTAGTGCCTCCACAGCCCCTTTATTCCTTCATCTGTGCCTGTCAGAGAGTGTGCGTCTGTTTAGGTACCTGCCCCCCTCCAATCACATAAGGGTGTTTTTACTCCACTTTTCCCCGCGCCGTACCGATTTGCCGCAGCTTGTCCTGCCTCCATGGTTGAGCTCATCAATCTTTATGATCTCAGCTAAACCAATACTTTCCCATAAGAATGCATTGGGAGGATATTGCGAATATTCTCTATGAGTAACATTCAGCACCTCCATGCAGAGCGTCGAGATGCTGAACAAAGGTACTGCACACAGCCACTCACTAGTGGCCGTCTGATTGACTGTCACTAGAGGTGTGACTAGGCAGCAATGTGAACACTGTCTTTTCTCTGAAAAGGCAGAGATTACATTGAAATGGATACAGGGACAGGTTACAGGCACCAGAACAACTGCATTAAGCTGCAGTGGTTCTTGTGACTATAGTGTCCCTTTAAGAATTGTATATTTCTCATTGTAAATTAAACTTCACAAGTTTCTAAAAAATACAAAAAAACTGTCTCCTAACTTTATCTGGCCCCTAGATTCCAAGAAAATTTGTCAAGCCCTGAGGTGTAGGTTCACACTAATGGCACAAGTCAGCATAGAGGGAGGAGGGAAGGCAAACTACATTGTTTCTTCTTCTCCAATGCAATTTGCACGATGGCTGTGCCAGGACTAAACTGGGCTTATGATGTAAATTGCCAATATATCAATAATATATATTGAGAAAAAAAAGGTTAGCATAGTTATAGGCAATTTTGGTTGGCAAAGTGTGATAGCTGAATGTGATTACGCGTAAAGCTATCCAAGCGTGATAGTGTATGGAGTTGTTTCCATGTGATCGTTTGTAGAGTTGGCCGAGTATGATTGTGTGTGGGAGTGTAAAAGATTATTATTAACCCCATAAGGACGGCGGGCGTGTTATGCCGTCCTTGGGGACCCAGCTCTAAACGTTGGTGGGCGGCATACACGTCCCCGCCGTCCTATGTACTTACCTGCTAGTCGGCGATCCCACGCCGGCAATCGCAGTGGGGGGACTCACCTGGCATCCCAGGGAGTCCCCCTGCTGCTGTTCCGGCCCTCCTGGACCATGTGAGTGCGAGGTCCTTGCGAGGAATAAACACTGGACAAAATTGGCGTTCAAATTAGTTTTTTGCATTTTTCACACACAAACAAATATAAACACTAACTTTGGCCAGTTTTTGTGACCAAGTGGCTACTAAAAAAGACTGGACATACCCCATTTGCAATACCTTGGGTTGTCTACTATTGCAAATGGTATGCCATCATGTGGGTAATTCTCATTCCTGGGCTAGCATATGGTCTCAAAGGCAACGTAACCAACCTGGCAGATTTCAATGTGAAAAAACTGAAAATCTTTAACGAGCTATATTTGACCCTGTAACTTCCCAAAACACCATAAAACCTGTACATAGGGGGTACTGTTTTACACGTAAGACGTCGCTGAATACAAATATGTGTATTTTATTGCAGTAAAAGCAAACAGTATTATGACATTCACAGTTAAAATGTCATGTAGAACTAAAAAAATAACATTTCTTATTTTCTCCCATTTTTTTTTATATTTTATTCATATTAAATTATGTTTCATATCTAAATATTTGATGTTAACTGAAAGCCCTGTTACCCCTGAATAAAATTATATATAATAAGTGTGGGTGCACTTAATATGAAAGAGGTGAATTACGGTTGAGCAGACATATAGTCAAATTCCAGGTTTTGTTTAAGTTTTGTTTTGATCACAACGTGTACATTTGGTTCACTCCTTAAGGGGTTAAGCCACCCCCCATTTTTGCAGATAGGCAGAAATGTAATCCCTGGTGATCCAGTGGGTGTTGAAACTCCAGGGCCCATTTGTCATAGCTAATGTTGTGATCCTGGTAGTTTCAACACTGATCCCAGGGATCATTTCCTATATTTACAGCACCAAGTAAATCCAAAAATAAAAGCTCTAGGACTGTATCCGATTTCAATAATGACTTTTACTGTTCATGTAGTCGGGTAGAATGAACCAGAGAATACTTTCTATTCTAGATGTAAACCAAACAACTCTGTCTTTCCTTATGTTGAGATCATAAGAAGTAATTTTAAAGGCGCCTCACTTGCAATTTCTTGGAAACTTTCAATAGCATTTTCAGAAGAAGAAAACAAAACAGGCATTCAAAATCACAACAGACTGCAAGAACTGGTTCCACTGGCGAGTATGCCATTGACCATATCCAGATATCTCTGTTAGAATTTACAATCACCCAGACCGCAAAATCATGGGAAATGTTTGTGGTCGCGGTTTTACAATATATTGTGTGATAAGGTAAAACACAAGCCCTTACATTTTCATCCTGAACACAAAAAAGGTTCATTAATGCAGAGTAACTTGGCAGTATTGACATAGCTAATGCTCAAGGCATAACACTGCTTCACAGAAATAAACAAAATGGACTTAAATGTAATGTTCTCTTGCAAAATGCTCTATTTCTGGACAGAAAGAACTTGTAAATGCATTGTAATGTACTCCTTAATGGTGGAAAAATATGTTTTCATACAATCATCCAATTTGAAGTACTTTTATAAGAGAACAGCAGATTAAGTATACACAAAGTGAAAATTAAAAAAATAAAAATAAATTAAAAACCTCCAGTACCCAATCTGGTTAGAAAAGTTTTCCAGCAAAAAGGTTAAACACATTTTAGAACGAAGACAACTATGAACAGAGCAGCAACAAAAAACACAAATATGACCAATGGATAGTTTTATTGTTGTACATTTGTTGCAATATCCTATTACTTTTTTTAAAAGCCCTGGGTAAATACATGAAAGAACTCAATACAAGCCAACTGAAACACACCTATTGGTGCCAATTCCTGCAGCATTATACAGGCTCTTCATACACATTCACACATCTTCAATCAAGAGAACATGCAGCGCATACAATCATTTTCTTTCTCTTTGAACAGTTGGAACAAATGTTCATGTTTTGGGGGATGCGTCCTTAAGTAGAATGTCTCCACCTTCATCTTAGCACAGATAAAGTACCTACTGTTTTTAATCTGAAGTATGGCATTGCACTCTATGCCCTAGCTATGTCAGCAAGTCACTGTTGTATGATCACAAGGAGCTCCGTCGGGGAATGTGACTCCATTGCCCTTTCTGTGTAAGGATCTATTATAGTAAACAATTGCTTCCTGTACTGTGAGGTCTTGTAAATGCTTCCCAGTCCACTCCAGCAAAGAAAGGATGAGATTTAATGTCTTCTACACCTGACACTCCAGCGCCAAGTCTCTCCAAAGGGTTAAACTGCAAAAGCTGAAAGAAAAATTAAATTTTAATTCCCCTAAGTGAAGCATCCATTGACTTAATATCGTCTGAGTATGACATCATATTTTGTGGTAGTACACAGTCGCTCAAGTCTAAGACACAGAGATAAAAATGATCATATATGAGCCCCTTTAGCATCATGCCTCTCTGCTGTCCTAGGATACTGGTGGCTCTTCCCCCGTACCTGCACTTCGTACCACATACAATATCTTTTCTAAAGGACCTCTGTTTATCAGGGTTTACGAGACACTTGCATGATCACTGTAAATATTAGCAGACACTGCTGATAGGCTAAGGTCTACCGTACGTAAGACCGTGTATGTGGAGACGATCTCCTGGAACCTTCACTAATACCAGGGAAACGGAAAGCAAGAAGTTAGTTGTGATGTATTTTTATAACAACAAACAGTAAAGAGGCAAAGGTGATCGCAAATGGCATTTCAATCTGATTATTTATAAGTATAATGCTGATGCTATACAGGGTTCTATAGTTTACCTTAAAATTAAATTACACAAAATGCAAAGTTGCATATATGGGAAAAAAAAAAACTACATTTCACAAAGATTATAAAAAATATGTTAAAATATATATTTTCTCTATAATAGTTACATATATTAAACAAATCAATAAATTCATATATTTGTAGGCAATACAAGAATAACTAACGGCCTCCCTTCTAAGTAAATTACACTATCCATTTATCTCCATTTGTCACCAAAATCAAAAGAACTTTCCAATGATCAGGACAGACTGACAGCTCAGAAATCACTGCATGGACCGCCATGTATTTTCCCTGCTGTAAAGCCAGACATTCCCTCTGGACCTGTCTGTGACATTAGTGAACCTCTTTGTGGGTGGAAAAGGAAAAGCAAAACAGACAAAATGCTACCATGCTAGTTGACCCCCTTCCTTTTCCTGCCAAGGGCTTCCTGAAAGTCACGACTGCTGGCTTCCTTCAGTAATCAAATGAAACAAATATGATTTCAAGCAAGCCCCCAATGCTCCCAAGTGAGCACTTTCCAGAGGGTGTTATGAAGTCTAATGAAGTGGCAGGGTCAGAGGAGGTCCAGGGGTTAATTTGAGAGACTGCATTCTGTACGTTTATTACTTCTGGTTCACCAATGCAGGTGGCTCTGAAGGATTTTCAATAGACAATATGGACCATGGATGACCTCATAGCTACTGATTCTACAGGGACTGTAGGTCAACAGTAAGATCCCCAGACAAAGGATGGGGAACATGTAACATTAGTAAAGGTTGTTCCCTTGTTTCTCTTTTTTAAATAGAACATCACAAGCTGTATCCACAAACAACATCTGAGACTTCACCAAATCTGTACAGGCTGATCTGAAACAAACAAATCAGGGGAACAATGTCTACCAACTAACACTAATGACTTCTCTAACAATTTTTGGAGTACTGAATTGCCAGCTCCAAATGTTCAAAGAAAATAAACTGCGGTAATCAAGGTGAAACTTAATCAGTTATATTTAAAGCAATAATGCAAAAATGTCAATATTTAACTAAAAGTGATATAAAAACTATATCAAAATAAAATAAAACAAAACTGTGTTTGTTTTATATATATATATATATATATATATATATATAAAATTGTGAATAACTATAGTGGTGCTTTATACTTAACCTAAAGAACACTTAATGATTGTTTATACAATTAACAAACACTCATTCTTTTTTACGTTTAATTTATATTATATATAGTTGTCCTTGTGTTATAAACGCCTGCGCTACCTCCTGCACACTTTTCTCTAGGGGAGTTCCATCCTTAGATCTCCCTTAGAACAGATCACAAGGGTCTCAGATGTGATGTGGAAAGAGGGGGATGTATTTTGACAAGTGCGACACAGACAAAATGAGACAAGGCTGCCATCAGAGAGAATTTCTAAAACACAGATGTCTGAAATGATCCTATTTCTAATAGGGGAATGAACACAGATCATCAGAAAACTCACCCCCCTGCACATCTATGAAGCCAAAAACCTGCTCTAGGCTGTGCAGAAGAGAAAGGCAGAGGGAATTATTTGCACTTATTTCTCTCTCGCCCATGCCAACCCTGTCAAGATCTAGGAACGAGCTAGCCAAGATCAGGAGCAAAGTGCTGACTCCAGCAAAGGCACCTGGATTGGAGAATGTGTCTTCAGAAGTTCAGTGTCAAATAATCTGGAGACTGACAACAATTTGCTTTTTAATATTTCATTTATGAGATGCCACATTTCACTGGGGGCGTTAAGTATCTCCAAACCAGCTGTTCAAAAAATAAGCAAAGCTGGAGAAGCAATCAAATAAATTTGCTTTGTTTATCAACATAAATTGTTTATTTGATCCTAAATAAAGAGGAATTAGCTCACATGAAGGGACTACCTAAAAGTGGGTAAGTGGGTGGCTACTCTAAGCCATCAAACTTCTTTAATGAGAGCATCTTGTGAGGACATTCATAGGGACAAGCGGTCTGTGTATGGCATGGAAACGGGTCACAAGTATATCATGGTAGACAATTTCTCTTTGGTCAGGACATGATGGTCTGTACACACAGCTTTTGGAATCCTAGATACTGTGCTAATTGCTATGCGACTGGCCCAATTCTGATTTAAAAGGTAACAGATTTTAAGACAATATAGCTCTAAACACCATGAAGCAAGATTTATAAACGGCCAATGGAAAGAAACATATACCAGTCCTACAAGAATAAATACAGCAGTGAATTTATTGATGTCTTTCCCCAATACCCTTCAGAGCCAGTAATCAGATTTAACAAATAACCAATTATGACTAAAGGTTTAAAGGCCATTAAAAGAGATAGAACACTGTTGTAACTAGTACTATCAGCACTATAAGTGCTCTAGGTTCACATACCTGTAGTAAGTAAATTGTTGTGTGTAAGCGTCAACAGATGAAGGAACATAAAATCAGTTTGAAATATCAGTATCATGTAGAAGACTAAATTTGGAATGGATTGCGCTACACGTGTGTTCAGAGGAAGTATGATTATTCTTTGGCTTTCTGAGGGTTCCACTAAAGTAAAAATTCTTGCATTAGACAAAAACGCGGGGTGCGGTGCGGGGGCACAGACATACAGAGGGGCTGGCGAAAGAGACACACACAAAGGGGTTGGGGGACAACGAGATACACAGAGGTACTGGGGGGGGACAAAGAGACACACAGAGGTCCTGGGGGGGACAAAGACACACAGAGGTCCTGGGGACAAAGACACACAGAGGTCCTGGGGGACAAAGACACACAGAGGTCCTGGGGACAAAGACACACAGAGGTCCTGGGGACAAGACACACAGAGGTCCTGGGGGGACAGAGAGACACACAGAGGTCCTGGGGGGACAAAGAGACACACAGAGGTTCTGGGGGGGACGACAAAGAGACACACAGAGGTTCTGGGGGGACAAAGACACACAGAGGTTCTGGGGGGACAAAGAGACACACAGAGGTTCTGGGGGGAACAAAGAGTCACACAGAGGTTCTGGGGGGAACAAAGAGTCACACAGAGGTTCTGGGGGGAACAAAGAGTCACACAGAGGTTCTGGGGGGAACAAAGAGTCACACAGAAGTTCTGGGGGGAACAAAGAGTCACACAGAGGTTCTGGGGGGAACAAAGAGTCACACAGAGGTCCTGGGGGACAAAGAGACACACAAAGGTAGTAGGGGAAGAAAGAGACACACAAAAGTGCTGGGCCAGACAAAGAGACACACAGAGAGCGAAGGGAAATGAAACACACAAAAGGGGCTTGGGGTGAGATAGACTCACACAAAGCAGCTGGCGGGGGAAGGTGGGGAGGGGGAGAAGAGACACAAAAAGGGCCTGGAGAGAAAGAGACACAAAAAGGGGTTGGGGAAGGGAAAAAGAGACACACAAAAGGGTTGGAAGACAAAGAGACACACAGAGAGACTGGGGAGACAAACACAAACAGAGGTGCTAGGGAGAGACATACAATAAGGGTTTGGGGAGAAGACACAAAAAGGGGTTGGGGAGAAAGAGACAGAAAAAAGGGCTGGGGAGAAGGACACACAAAGGGGTCTGGGGAGAAAGAGACAGAAAAAATAGGTTGGGGAAGGGGAAAAAAGACACACAAAGAGGTTGGGAGACAAAGACACACAAGGGGTTAACGGGAAAAGAGACACAATTAGGGGCTGGGGGAGAAAAAGACAAAAAGTGGCTGGGGTGAGAAAGAGACACAATAAGGGGCTATGGGAGAGAAAGAGCACTGGACTATCACTCAAGTGGAGTGAATAAGGAAGCCCTCTAGGTCTGCTTGACTGCCAAGAGGGTGTTCCGAAATGAATTCATAAAAGTGTTGATATCTCTTGAAATTGGCACTATTATAAATTGAGACAAGGGGGACATGTAGCTAACCTCTAAAGCAGTTGAGCAAGCTGAAGCGCTTTAGGGGTCTGGAGTGTCCCTTTAAATTATTGTCGAACTATGAATACATCTACCCTTCCCATTAGCCCTTCTGGTTACCCAAGACTCTCCATCTGTCTTATTAAATTATTTTTCTCCCCACTTACAAGTCTATTGTAGGCTTACTTCCATGCAATCTGTGACACTCCTTACCTATATTTTAAATTGACCTCTGAAAACTGATCATGCTTACAAATCATTCTGTCATATCTTTTATCCAGATATTATCTTCAACGTACTAATACAATCTAGGCAGATGTTTTGTTTTTGGATTAGTTTGTTAACCACCACGACATGTACCTTGGATATGGTGAACAATTAAGTAAGTAACCAAATATATAATTTTATACATACATGGACAACATCCTGGACCCTGGTTACACAGACCCCTATAATTATACTTCTTATGCTCACTATTAAATTATTCTTTTATTAAAAAAACAACAACAAAAAAAACATCTGGTAGGTACCTATGTTGAAGTAATGTTTTTGGGACATTTTTCATATGGATCCTTTAATGACACCAAAAGCTGGGCCTCGCAAAGTAACACAAAGAAAGACAGTTTAGTAGATTTAGGAACCATAGATTGTTATGGTGATAGACTGGACATCTTTTGGAATACGTATTCCAAAGTTTACCATATGTACAATGTAACCCAATATATTTTATGTAGTATACAGGTTACTTGGCTCTTAAAGGATCCCTCACTACATTGTTTATTGAGTCTTAGTGCATTACAGGCAGACCCCTGCCACAAACGGAAATGCTCTAATCAGGGAATCTCATTGTGATATGTGGGCACTGATTTTATCCCATACTCCTCTGTCCAGAAAAGGATTTTATTTAATCCCCAAAGATTAGTTCCCATTGCCCCATAGGAACTACTCAATAAATTAATTGGCCTTATCGAGCAGCTTAACACTGAATGAGGGTCCCTGGCATCTCATAGCCCACTGCCGCTAGAGGTATGGCTAAGGCAAAGATTACAGACTTTCTTCTAGCCATATCGATTCAAACCTAAATGTGATATGCTGAAAGCGGTCAGCTGACACACTTGGCCTATCACAACTAGCTGGCACTCTCAGATTATCACAACCATCCACTGCTGCTCAGGCTAATGCTTCCTTATTAGCCAAGCAGCAAAAAGGCCAATAAAATGATTTAATGCTGAAATAAAGGACAGCGCAACGGGACTACAGATACTATAACCACTTCAATGTGAAAAGGCAGTAATGTTGCCTACAGTGTTCCTTTAATATAATAATATATATAATAAATATATATTATATAACATAATAAAATAATATATAATTTATTTCCATACCTGTGAGATAAAAAGATGTTGGATAAACAAATTGCACTGAATCATTACCTGCTGAATCAAAGAACGGGCTTCTTTTGAGACATGCTCTGGCAAGTTGATAGATGTGTGAGTATTTATTCCTGCTGGATGGCAATCAATCAGGGCCTGCAATAACCAACAAAAATCCCAGTTAAGCAAACTATAGGTTTTAGATGTAAAGGTTAATAGGTATTGAGGCTGGCAATTAAGCACAGTCAATGCATCACGGCAAATGCAAATATGCATATACAAATGCATACATCAGGGATGTCAAATTGCAGTCCTCTAACGATTATTAGACTCCATTTCCCATAATTCTCTGTGGTTGGCAAAAAATATGAACTACAAAAATAAAATGGAAATTAATTTTGTGGCATAATGTGGAATAGTGTGAAAATTGACTTTTTTTTTTTTTTGTCAACAAAGTTGTCTTTAATGCAGGGCAAGAGACCACATAGTGCCTAGCAACCCAGTATCATGGCCAACCTGCTGAGTTTAATAACAACTCAAACCTTACAAACCTGCACACCAAAACACAAACGACCTGCAAACTGACAAGGTGTTAACATCAGCATGATCCAACATATATATTTAAATAGAATATAGGTTTTAAAGCATCTGATTTTAGTATGTAGACAGACTATAGTAACTATACTAAGTTTATTAATGTCACAGAATCTGACAGTGTATATTTTCACAGGTACCTGCATTAATTGCTTAAAATAGATACTTATTACAAAGACACATTAGTGTATATGTAAGGGTATACATCTTACAATATCTACTCTTTGTGAATACCTTTGTATATAAATGAATCTTCCTTTAGATTGTCTCACTTGTCCCAGTTCCTTAGCATACATATAACAATAGCTATAGATCTGCTACACTGAACCCAAATGAAAACTTGGTGCACAGATCCAAAAGTATCAGAACACTGCGTATAGATCCCAAATTATCCAAACTTAATATATTGCTGAAGTTATAGTCCACTTTAGTTTCATTTCATAGTTTGTTCCTTGCCCTAGTCATTCTTATTAATCTATTCAGTTGAGAATGCACGTGAAAGGCACATTTTCACAAATTGCAGTTTGTGGATATTAAAGACCAGAATGGTATTACTTAGATGAAAATTTCTCCATGTAAGCATCATAAATCTGATAACCTTACCTTTCATCTTCTGTACCTATATATTTTAATAGTAACCCAGAAATAGATTGTAACTTGCTTGTACAGCTGAAATCTGAAAAGCGTAATCTAAGACGCTTCCTATGCATTACGGAAACTGCTTTCAAAGCACATTTCTTTATCTGCAATGGGAGTTCAGCTCTTAAGGGGCCTGAGTGAGTGCTCTCACTTCACTGCCCTGATTTACAACTCCCATCATGCTCAGCCACCTGCCAGAACACAATTCTGTAATGGATCTGTAATGTTAGAGATCAGAATGCATGCTTGATCAAGCTGGCATTGCCACAAGGTGAGTTAAAGCAAAATGCTAATGTCAACACTTCAATGTTCAGCTGGGGGCACGGTTATTGGCAGGTTTGCAAATTAGGGGGCGGAGGGGTTAACAATGCAGTGATTTACAATTCAGGTCAGTTCCTGTGCACTGCTTGCACTAAAACATTAAAAGTTAAAAGTGCCTGTTTATAAAATGCTTGGATTAAATTAGGCAAGACCGATCACCTAGCAATTGTCTGAAGTGGCACAAGAAGGCATTTGATGCAAATCATCTTAAATTTCCTATGATTTATCTAGTTAGCGCGATAAAACAAGCATTTCAACATGATTACAAGTTACACGATATGCACATACTGACACAATGTGATAGAGAAAGGAATCACAGAAGAGGGGATATAACCTGGAAACTTGAAATCTTGGTGTTCACTACTTAAAGGCACACTCCAGACCCTTAAAGGACTTTAGATTGCTGAAAAGCTTTATGTGTGAAGAGTGTGTCCTCTTTTCTTCATTCTGCATAAAAGTGCAGGCTTCAAAAGAAATTGACACTTTTGTAAATTAACCTGGTTACACTCCCTTCACTTTCAAGCGAAAAGTAATGTTACTTCCTGGTTTGGTTAGCTCAGTGGAGCTAAATTCAGGAGGCAGCAATTGCTCAGAACACTAACCATGCAAAGACTTCTCATTGAGCTGTATAAGGAAGTCTGTGATTGGACAGCCACAGAAAGTCTGGGTGGGATTAGAAGAGGAGAGCTTGCAAAGGCTTCATACAAGAACATTGCAGGTTTTGCTAGCTGTGTTTTTAGATATAACTCGAATTAAAAAAAGGAAAGTTAAGTGCATGCAAGTTTGCATGGGGGTATGTTTACTAAACAGTGATGTTTTTAATTTAATTTGTATTAGGGCACTGGAGTTTCCCTTTGACTGGATAGCTGGAGTTCATATTTTTTATATACCTTTCTGCTTTAGCGTTTACAGAGGTGAACATACCATAAAACATAAAATAAAGAAATGTAGCAGTTTCTCTGTAACTAATAAGCGCTGAACTAACCTATATTGCTTCCACTTCTCAGATACAAACTGGGAGCTAAGTGTGAAGGAACATGTGTCACACAGCAGGTGGTGTCATAGAGGTATTCTACAGCTGGCAATGGCCTAGCATTCACTGCACTCATAGTCTATCTAATCCAAAGTAAACCATCTTTGTGTTATTACTGAGCAGTCTTGCTACGTTGCATAAATACAGCAAATAACTGGCTGCAGAGAGGAGTTCAATATTTGACAATTTATAGACAATGCTGTTGTGTGCGTTCTTTACAATAAAAAACAATTAAAATTACTCAAGATCGTGTATACAAGGACGATGAAAGCGATCTTGAATAATCTTCATGAAAAAATGTTGGAAGTTCAATGCGTTTAGAAATCGCTCAAGACCTCCACTTTTCCATATAGTTCTATTGTTTTTGTGCTTGCATGACAAACACAATAATCCTTTATTGAATGCTTGGTGTTGCCATACTGTTCATAGATATAACATGTGGTCTGTGTTAGTGGCATTGAACATAAAAATAACAAAAGCACGGGGGCGTGGCCGGAACTCGAGCCGAATGGTCGCGGACTGAGGGAGCACCGTCGACAGGGCTCAACAAAAGCGTAATCACCAGCTTTAAAAAGCACTAAAATTGTCGATAGCAGCCTCAGAGATGTCACAGCACCGGGCGAAAAAAACGTCGGAACCCAAAGATAAGTCTGCTTTCTTTGCAGCTCGCACGCCGTAAGCTAAAACCGCGGGCCAACTAATCTAAGATGGCGCCGAATCGGAGACTGACAGCAATCAGGCAGTAGGTGCAGGATTAACCCCTTAATGACACATGACGGAAATATTCCGTCATGATTCCCTTTAATTCCAAAAGTGGTGTCCTTAAGGGGTTAAACAAACGAACCCTGCAGCACATGCTAGATGACTTAGCAGGGAAAATGCAGAGCACGTTCCACACAGCAATAGCAGACCTGAGAAGGGACATTGCGGACTTAGGCAGCAGAACCTCGCACTTAGAGGACAGAATGGCGGAGTTTGTCTCAGCCCATGATTCCATGGCAGACAAGATGGAGGACATAGAAAGTAGGTTGGAGCGATATGAAAACAAAATTATGGATATGGAGGACCGTTCCCGCGGCAATAATCTACGGCTGAGGGGCATACCAGAAGAGCTACACCAGCAGGAACGAACGGCCTACACTATAGAGTTTTTTCACTCCATGCTGCCCGACATCCCGGCAGATATACTGATCCTAGATAGGATACACAGAGTAACAAAGCCTGCACACTTACCTCCCTCCACACCACGAGATGTCCTCATGAGAGTACATTACTTTCACATTAAAGAGCAGATCTTGAAAACTCACTGAACCAGCAGAAATGTACAGGAGAAGTTCAAAGACATCAGTATCTACACAGATCTATCCACAGAAACACTAAGAAGACGTCGGACGTACCGAAACATCACAGAGACACTCCGCCAGCGCAACCTCCAGTACCGATGGGGATACCCGGTAAAGATGCTCATTAACAAGGACGGCAAGACGCACGTGATCACGTCCACCGCAGAGGGCACCGACCTCCTCCAGTCTTGGGGCATCGCAGTGAACAACACCCAGAACGCGGGTCAACCTCGAGACAGCAAAATACAGGGGGAATGGAGAGCAAACAAAGCGAGGCGGACCACCCCGCCTACTGCGCAGTGAAGTGCAAGAGACATTCTCTAATTATCGCCTGACGCCAAAGGTTTGGACGGTGGGGGCGGGCGGGTACAGGGGACGATGGAGAGGGAATATGAAGGGGCAGACAACACACCCTAGGGTATATGATAATTTACAAAACCCCTGCTCTACGCGACCCGACTTTAGGGGAAGCACCCCCAGAAGTAAACGGCAAATAGACACAGCTTCCCCTTTCTCCCCCCGACCCCCACAGACAATGACTAGACCAAAGAATCAATAGAGCGAGTCATACGTTAATAATAAAACACACAAAAAACAAAACAAAACAAAGAAAAAGTATGTGTGTATGTATTATATATATATATATATATATATATATATATATATATATATATATATATATATATATATATATATATATATATATATATATATATATATATAGATCTAGAAAAACCAAGTAGATGGCTGCACTCACGGTTCTGTGTAAAAGTCCAAAGTTTATTGAAGATACATAAAATAACTTGCGATCAACGTTTCAGTCCTTCTAAGAGGACTTTCTTCAGGATCATGACTTAGATGTTTTACTAGTAATCTAGAGTTGGATAGTAGACTAGTACAGTAGAGTTGGGGGGCTCGTGATCATTACAGTGGGATTGGAAGATAATAGCAGGAAGCTAAGAGGGCTATTAAGTTTAGTTTACACTTTAACCCCTTCTGTCCCTGTTTCATTTGTGCCACGAATAGACATTGTGACACTTCTGTATCTATATGTACATTTATACTAAACCTCCTTTCTCCTCCTACTAGTCAATACTAACTTTAGATACTATATATATATTCTTTACATTGTGGCTATTGTGCCTCTTTATAATGTATTATTAAAAGTTATATTTTATCTGGATAAGGGTTGCTTTACAGTGATACTAGATACCCATAGGTGTACTTTTCAGATCTTTGTACCCTCTGGGCTTTTTGGTATTTTTCTCTCTTTTTTGCCCCCCCACCCATATTCCAGCGGAACTCACAGCTCTGAGAGTCAAACCGCTGCCAAGTGCTTACCAATAATGAGCCCAGTCGCATGGTTGGTTCCTGATTTGGGGCCAAAAATGGTTAGACCCGTCCACCTACCCTCAATCCAAGAAGGTTTAAATTACGACCTTCAAAAAGGAAACACTGGACACCTCAGTAGTGGTGTTCACTTATTGTTTATGGTTTAAATTGTTTATGTTATGTTTAATTGATGTAGGTCCTCTAACCGCTTGCACTACTGCAAAGTACCGAAACTATGAGACAATGTCCAAACAGCATCACCCCAATATTACATGGCACTCCAAACAGGGTCAAGGCCAAAATCCTCAGAGCCACACTCGATCCACCTGCAGACTAGCCTGCACTCCCTTGTACATGGCACCAGCCATTAAACACACAGATAATCGAACCTACATGAACACCCAAGGAGCCCCAAACCAAGTCACGCACGTCAACCGTTAACAATATGAAAATATACACCCACAATGTCAGAGGGTTGAATACACCACAAAAAAGGCACACTCTCCTTAAAGAGTTTAAGAGTACCCAAGCTGATGTGATATGCTTACAAGAGACACACTTTTCATCAGATACAACTCCCACCCTGGGGAAGACACTGTACCCCCATAAATATCACGCCACCGCACCCACAAAACGAAAGGGAGTCTCTATGCTACTCAGCCGACAATTAGCCTTTGACGAAATTTTGGTGAAAAAAAGATCCGTTAGGCAAGTACATTATATTGATCTGCACTATCAATAGGTGCACTTATACCATAGTCAACACATACCAACCAAACGTAAACCAAGGAGCATATCTCAGTAATTTGTTGAAACTCATAACACAGCTCCAAACAGGCACCACAATCATATGCGGAGACTACAACCAGTTCCAAGACCCTACCTTAGATTCCTCAGCAACACACACAGCCGGCAGAGCAAAGGTACTTCACAGACAGTGCAAATCCTTGACCTAGCTTTGAAACACATACGGACTATATGACGCATGGCGCTCTCTGCACCCACATGAGAAAGAGTACACACACTACTACCAGGTACATAACACGTACTCAACGATAGACGGGTTTCTGCTACAGAGCGCACACCTGAATAGACTAATAGATTGTGAGATAGGAACATTCCCCTGGTCGGACCACAACCTGGTTACGCTTCATATAGTAGACCACTATAATTATAAGAACAGAGGCCCCTGGAGGTTAAACGAACAACAAAAAACGGCAGCACCACACACATATCCAAAATCTAAAAAAACTGCAAAATCAAATGTCGCAAACTTCCGAAAAGCAAACTATGCATTGAAAAAAACTGAAAGCTAATACATTTGTCCTCGGAAATCAGGTGAGCAAAGTTCTGGCCCAGAGAATCAGAGACAAACAGGCCCAAACAAAAATCCCCTATCAACTCTCACCAAAAGGACAAAAACTGACCCAACCCACACAAATTTGCAACGAATTTGCGACCTACTATAGTTCCCTCTACAACCTGAAAGACAACCCTCAAGTACACCAACCCACCCAAGAAACAATCACAGAATACTTACGTAGGTTTGACCTGCCCAAGCTACAAGAACAACACATAGCGCATCTAACGAACCCCATCACAACCCAAGAAGTACTACAGTTAATAGAACTGATGCCGAAGGGAAAGGCACCAGGCCCAGACGGCCTCACAAACCTCTACTACGACACATTCAAAAACATTCTGAGCCCATATATAACACGCGCCTTTAGTTTGGTTACAGCACCCCCTCAGCGACAGTGTTAATATTCCTAACATTAACCGCAGCCTCCACACTATTAGCAAAACAGTGGAAAACCCCAGGGGTCCCATCCATAGTGGAGGTAGAAATGATGGTTACGTGGAACCAAACAAAAATGGGTAAGGGAAACGCCACAGCGAGAGCGCTTTGGGCAACATATGCAGAAGGCCAAGACCCTAGAAATTCACAAGGGGCCATCGAAAGGGACAATACAGATTCAAATAAACAACACAAGTCAAACTAACGAGGACATACAAGTTAACTTGTTATCCCAGTTATCCCTCCCCACCAGATACCCACTCCTACAGGTAGACAATAGGGGCACGAGCATACCCCCCAACACAAGCACAATTTGGAAACAGGTAAGCCCTGGTAAAAGAAAAAGCGAAACCCACGAAGAGAAAGGACTAGCTAACCTCCCACACTCCCCCCGAGTGAAGATCAAGGCCACACGGCTCCCGAGTAGGGACCAGGGACGGGAGACAGGGTATCCCAAAGAACACAAGGTTCCCCAGAGTGTTCAGGGAGACATGGAACCTGCTTACAGCGGGCCCAAGGGCCTGAGAGCCACGGCGGGAGGGGAGATAGATTCACCACATATACGATACACAACCCGACACAGGGTAAAAGGGTACAAAAGTGGAGGGCCTCATGACATACCTCTTCAAACCTCTGCTAGCACCGACATACATTCCACCGTGTACCCACCCCTCTTGTCTTCTGTACCCCATACCCATCCCAACACGATAAGAGGTTGCAAATGTATCCATGGGCAAAAGCTACGTAGATTAGAAAAATGTAATGAAACAAATGTGATGACGCATAAATGGCTCACTTGCATACTCCTAATCCCCTTTTTCCTTTCTGTACCCCAAAAATAATAAAAATTGTCAAATTGCAAAAAAAAAATAAAATAACAAAAGCACAAAAAAAATAAAAAAAATAAAACTATATATATACACACACACATATATATATATATATAAAAATCACAGATCATAAAATCATAATTTTTTTAATAAAGTAAAGGTGCAATAATGAATGCGATGTTAACTTGTTATTTTAAGACTCATAGCATAGAGTAAACAGTACATATATATTGGAGAAAAAATATATAATTTAAAGGGAGAATAGTCTTGGAGTCGGGGCACACATTTATCAGGTGCTCCTACCTCTCCCCAAAAAATCTAATTCTCTGTTATCTGTGGCATGAATTGGAAGACACGCAAAATAGTCAAAATTTACTTATTTCACTGTCTCCCTGTGCAAATATATATTAAAAAAACACACAAAAAAAAACAACACAGTAAAATGCAAAACGTATATTGAAATATGTCTGAAAAGAAAAAAAGGAGATTTTTTGTCTCGCTGTCATCTAACCTGCATGTCTCTTTTCCATCCTCCATCTATATGCAGAAGCACATGGCGTCACACCTGAGGATCACAGTGTGCAATATAGCAGGGAGACAGCAGTAGCACAGTTCTCACATTCCCCTGCCTGATCAGCAAGGAAAAGAGAATCTTATGGGAAAAAAGATATACAGCTCGCCCCGGGCTAAGAGGCCCAGTTGCAACTGCACCTCCTACTGTAATAATGGGGAGGATGTTATAACTAGATCTGATGTAGTATATAGAAATTAGCTGTAATATAAATTTGTATAATCATCCGGTCTGCCACTGACCAGCGCTAGGGATAATCTTTCAGTTTGGTTTCTCCAGTCGATCCGCTCTCCAGTCAGAGCCATCGTGTCTTTAGCATTGTAACCTACTAATATCTTCACTCAGAGGGGTATATTTATCAAGGTGTTCTGAAAAGAGCCAGATAAATTCCGGCATTATTTTGATCTTATTTATTAAATTTACATTAAAAAGTGGCAGTTTTCCTCATAGTATACTCCTACACTTTTCACAGAACCTTCCATGCCAGAAGATTGGAAAAACATTTACAGTGGCAAAAAAAATACCTAAATTTTTCTGTAAAAATATTCATAAATCAACCTATTCAAAATGGAAGGTTAGGGTGTAAAAAGCAACAGATGTAAAAATCTTGATAGAAGTGCACCAAGAATACACCAAAAACTAGAAAAGTGTAGGCTAGCATTTTGATAAATCTACTCGTGAATGCCTATTCTAGACAGAAATATTGAGGCAGTGTAGAATATCAGACAGTAAAGGACAGACACCTGAGGGAAGTCACTATTGTAAGACACCAACAAAGATGGTCGACAGGAAACCAGTTTTGTTTCCACCATCAAGAAATGGAAAAAGATGCCGCTTTATAAGTGAAATGTTGAGCAGCTGCCAAATAGGATGTGCACATTTTTTAGACACACATTACTAATGTAAAATGTATAATTAAATAATAATATAGAGCACTTTACACCATAGAAATTAAATCCAAATACCTTCCCAGTGCAAAGTTCAAAGAGCAAAGCTCCCAGACTCCACCAATCACATGCATCGGTTTCTTCGGCAATCCCGCCAACCTCTGAAACAAAACAATATAAATAAATGAGTGCAACATTAACCAAAACACAATAGAGAACTATGAATTTATGCACCTCACTGGAAATATGACAAACCCAATCCTGCTTTTCAAGGCGAAAAAGAAAATTAGATACAAAGGTTTAGAATTTTTAAGGAGGGGGGTGGGGAAGACACTCCGTTATGATTTTATGTATTGATCTGCTTTGAGAGTTTTTTCCCCACTGTAGTTAATGAATGAATACTAAATATATATATTTATAATCTTTCATAAGCCCCTTTGAGTACAGTAATGAATTTTTGTTTAACATAGTCAGAGCAACAAGTGCATTCAGTAATTTAGTTACTTTGACAATTGAAGGTCTTGCTAAAATATGCAGACATGTTTAAAGAGATTAATTTAAATTAGGTAAAATCTTTTGATAGAATGTTTTTGTTTATTGTGTGTGTTTTTTACACTTTATGGAGAAACTGGAAAATTATTTGTTATGGATTAGAAATACTGATATCTGTGAAGATTGAAATAAGATGCCATTGAAGTGTTAAAAGTATAGGAAGCAATTACACAGTTTTCCTGTCTATTAATGGTTTTAGGAGGCATGCCTCAGGGCATTAACAGAGATGTCACCTTAAGCAATATCTGGAAAATTCCCTTTTTAGCTTGTGTCATCCTTTTGATAAAATGGCGTTTCTCATAATTGCAAGAAACAAGCTTTCCAGCAGCTTAACGTACAATCAGCCTACAGAGCTGTAGGAGATCTGAAGGTCTAAATTTTTTAGCATGCAATCACTTCTCCTTTTCTTTTGGTCATACTTGAATACAGGTGGTCAACTATTGACGTCCAGCTCAGGAATAAAGTAAGCTTGTGATTTCCAGGTGTTGCACAGGTCTTTCTGTTATCGTGGAAACCTCAAAACAAGCAGTGTCCAGACTTGGTGTTGTCGAATTGCATTTCCCAAAATGCTTAGAAAACAAGGTAACCGTTTGCAGCTTTATGAAAGATTTGTATGTAAAACTAAGTAGGTAACCAGGGGTTGTAGCGGGACCAAGAAAAAATATAAAAGGTGGAGTTAACCAACCAGGGCAAATATTGCAGTTTATCAAAAACTGAAATAATTACAAATGCAGGGTTAAGAGGATAGGGACACTGCACCCAGAGCACTTCATGACATGACATGAAGAGGTCTCGGGGCCTATTGTGTCCCTTTAAGTTTTATCACTCGAGTGAATCTACATTATATAATGACATAGGGATTACTACTTTAATTTTTCACAGATGCATTTTCTAGTTAGCAGCCATGATTTCAACTGCAACTGTAATATGATTTGCTAAAACAAAACAGAAAAATATAACTTTGACTTCAGATGCATCTTTTATAATTTTTATTGGTCCCTCTACCACCTCTGGTTACTTACTTTGTCTAAAATACAAACGTTTCACAAAGTGGCAAAGGGTTAAAAAATTGCTAAGCGTTTTCATATACATTGAAAAATGTCCAATGTGCCATTTTGGAAATCAATTTCACCCAAGAGTTTACCGAGCCTTAAATTCAGCCTTGCAGATAAAGAAATGCTTTTCAAAGCTAGTGTTTGGAGAGGCAGGCCCCATATCATATAAGGATATAATTACAACGCTCAACCTGGCTCTCTCTTGGCTCAAAATAAAGCCCATACAATTACATCCAAAGAATATTTTTATGTAGTGGTTTAAGTATATATCAAACTAAAGAGGTTCACATGTATATTACATTTTAAAATAGAATATAAACAGAGCTAAACAATCTTTGAATCAATCTGATGTCATTAACATAATTTCCTTTTGAATTGATTAGCAATCCTTTTTATTTATATAAAACAAACTCCTCTAGTAAATGCTTTTATATACACATAAATGCACATAACATCTATTTTATAGATCTACATAAAAACTCCCACCTACATCATCTGGTCTAAAAAAAAGACCGTATTTAACATTTCTCTGTAATAACTGATTTCAAGCATATTTGCTACTTATGTTTGCCTGTTAATGTTTTACCAGTAATGGTGCCAATAAGTGATGCTTTTAAGACCTCTGCAAAGGGAAGACACTTAACCCTTAAAGGGACAGTAAGATCAAGTTTTATTACCATCTACTTTTACTGACAAGCTGAAAGAGGATACCACACTACATTTATTTTACTGCTGCTTCATTATACAATGTAACAGTTTTGCTTATTTGTCAGTTTAAAAGTTCTGAATGTTTATGGAATATTATCTATTTTTACTTGAGTACAAAGTTCTGATTTTATCGCAGACCAGACTTGTGCAAAAATTAATTTGAGCTGGTTCGTCCGAATGCAAATCCTTTTAAACCACACTCAACAAATCGATTTGCTTTGGATTTACCCGTGGGGTCTTATTCATTGAATAAGATTCCGCAGGTAAATCCTGGACTAATCAATCTGTTCGGGTATGTTTTGAATAAAAGGATTTTGATTCGGACAAACCAGCTCAAATTAATTTTTGCGCAACTCAATCACAGACAAATAGATAAAATGCTTAAGTCCTTATTGTATAACATTTAAATTTCTACATAGCAGAATACCTGGGTCTTAAACAGTCAGTAGTTACGATAATCGGACTAATAAAAGTCTATTACACAAACACAACTAATAAAAGTAAATTACACTAATACAACTTGTTAACCCTCAAAACGTATCAATTTATCGGTTTACATTGGGAGTTATAAATGTAGGATAAGCAGGTGGTGGTGGCAGGAGTACCAGTGAAACTATTGGCATCACTGATGATGTAGAGGGCCCTCCCGAAAATCACTCCTGCGTGCAAGGATGATTGAATGCCATGCGGGTCTGCCCCCATTCTGCAGTGCTTACTACTGGCAGAAAAAAATATTAATTTATTTAACGCTGTGCGAGTGCTCCTAATTATCCTGATGGGATTTTTGTCCCCATAATTAGAGGAACAAATTTAGAAAATAACGACAAATTTACAATGAATTTTGCATTTATATAAAGTGCTATCTTTATTTGGTAGGGCACACTTTAAGAAAGTTTATGCCTAGCTCCAAAGTAGATAATATGTGGTGAGCAACTAATTCATGATTTGAGTTTTAACCAACACTACCATTAATCATTTTAAATTCTATATCAATAGAACATCTCGTCACTGATGATAAAGATCCAGCTCTGTTTCACAGTCTTAAATGCCATTTCCCACAAAATCAGGAGTACCAGACCAGATTACCTGCTCAGTATTGTACAATGTGGCACTGAGAACTAATTCTGCTAGCAATGCCTCATGGAGGTTTCAATTCAACAGTCGGGTACCGAACGTTTTTCAACCAGCCGCTGGTTAGGATGTGGGCATTTACATATAAGGAAACTGCAGCAAATTTAAGAAAGATAATCTTATAATATACGGACGATTTTGCTGGCACAGTGTAAAAAATGTAATCTGAATCCCTACAGTATATACACCAAATGTATCGTATAAAAAGATGTTCTCTCTCCATCTTGAGAAAGTTGTGTATACCCTTTATTTTCTATATGTTTATATATGCCACTTAAGTGATTTTTTTTTACATTCTAATTGGGCTACATTTGTCTAGTTTTTTCAAGGAGCTGTCTGCATGTGGTTTGTCATTTTTCCTCTTACAGATGTTGAATGCTACACTTGTTGGGAGTCATCAGAAGGAAGCTCTGCTGGGCTAAGAGTGTGCTTCCATCATGCTAGGGAGTTTAACTGTTACGAGAATTATTTGGTTGTTGATTCAATATGTATCCCTACTTAACCCCTTAAGGACTAAACGTCTGGAATAAAAGGGAATCATGAAATGTCACACGTCATGTGTCCTTAAGGGGTTAAAGATGGATTTGTCATCATATCCAATTTTTGCAGTGTGAAAAAGATCTGAACACAGGCCATTTCAAAAGTAAACCGTATTTCTAACTTAGTAATGTATTACAAATCTCAAACCTGTATTGCTTTAAAAACTACTTTACAATAAATAGGACTATTCTTAACCTCTCATATCATTAAAAAAAGTTGTTTATTTTTTTACATTTTTTTTAGCTCTGCAGAAAAGCAACCTGCATAGTTAAACGCTCTTATATCTACTTATAGAATAAGGAGCATACAAAGCCTTGCAGCACCCCTTTACGACCACAATAATATATATCCAAACTTCTTGTTTCTATCATGTTTATGCATTTGTTGCCAATTTAAGTAAACATGAGTAGAGCCGTGATTTTATTTTATTATATGTATATATATGTATTTTGTAATTTTTTTCACTTCTTTCTGTTCTGCAGACGTTGCATAACTTTGTCTGCAAAAAGAGTTACTGGATTTTGCATAAACTTTTTTTTTTCAACCAATACAAAGTCATGTTACTAGTAGATAAAAGATATATTGCAATAATTCGAAATCGGAGGGCAGGTGGATGATGTTTTGAAGACCAATGTGTGATAAGAGGCCCCAGGGGGTAACAGGAGCAAAGGGTTGTTTGAACAGGAGTGAATCATTTTCATCCTCACCCAGTGATAAACTTTACTCCCCCTCTCCCTCCGAAAACATCAAGCTGCTTAAATGCTCTTCACTTATTTAGAAAACATCGAGGCTGTCACCGTTTTGACTGCAACAAAAGCAATGTCACATCACAATGCTCTTGTTTGGACTGTTTTGTATTGAAAATGTAAGGCAATATTGCTGGCAAACATACAAAGTAGTTCTTTCAGGCAGTGTCACCGATTTTATGGACATTGAATGATTTATAAGTTCTCGTTTTCCCTTGTGGGTTAGGAACAAAAATTGGACTTATCATGGCTGGACAGAATGATTTGGTTTGGATATTCATCAAAGTAAGACTCAGGCAGGACTATAAAGTGCCGGGAAGCTGTTAGGTTACAGGAGTAGCTATATATTTCAGGATGAACCTCGCCTCTTACACACCAGAGAATAAAAGGGGATTTCAAGCACTTTGCAAAGTGTGTAATGGAGAGGCCAAACTTTCAGAGCAGTGCACTTTCTGCCCTGTAAACTCTCACTTTCCCAATCTCTTACGAGAAAGTAAACTGTCCTGTGATCATAAGGGAGTGTGAGTTAAAAGAAAATACAGTAACACGCTGCCACCTGCTGGGATTTTTGAGAGGTGCTGGTAAAGGCACAAAACTTTACAATCAGTATTTGTCTGCAAGTCTCCCATTAACATGTCTTGTTCGTGACAAGCAAATGGATATATGAAATGTGATAGAACATTTTGCATTGTTAAATATAGTCACATATGGATAACTGAGCAAGCAAAACAAAATTGGCATTCAATATAGGGACACAGACAAATAAATGATTAAATCAGAAGTTATCAGGTAAATTACCAGTTTCGGTATTAAAAATCACAAGTGGGACAGACAGGCAATAAGACATCCGTGGAGAGCCCTTCTAGTATGTATAAGGAGGCTGTGGTGTCTTAAGATTTCCCTATTTTCTAGGGTTTCACCAAATTGTATTGGTCATTGTAGAGAATCATATAGAAGAGATACGAATAATTAACCGCCCCCAGATGTTATATCTGCCTTCTTAAAATTAAAAAAGATATGTATATAACATTTGTAAGGGTAGTTTTTTTCCCCATCATGTTTTTTACTCTACGCTATGGTTCCAGTTTTGATGCAAGCCCTGCGGTGCTCACTGTTACCGACAAGATAACCAATGCTGATGATATCCACACGACAGAAGGAATGTTTAATCATTTATTTTTTTCTGCATTATAACAAATGTACTAAAACGCTACTCAATATTATGCTAACCTCCCACATTTCTCTGTTCAAGGTTTTTGTTGTACATTGTGAATCCTCCTGGGTCCAAATTTATAATCCCTAATTCCCAGTTTTCCCCTCTAGACTATGATTATGTATTCTACTAATTGTAGGGATTGACTGGCATTGATTTTTGGGAGCCGATACTGATAATCTGTGAACTTTCAAGCCGATAGCTTACCGATGGCGATATTCAGTTCAGTCCGACCAGTTTCACTTCCTGTCAGTTTGGCCGGGTACAGGAAACAGTCCACTCTGCTCAACCATGCTACACTGAGTGACTGGTAGGGGGGAGCGCTTTCTTCCTGCCGGTCACTCGATTGTTGCACCCCCATAGCCGGTGCGCCACCTCTCACATTATCGGCAATATCGGTATCACTAATGGCTGCTACCAATATTTGCTAAAATCCAGAATATAGGCCGACCGATAATCGGTCTATCCTTAACTGATTGTTTTAATAGGTTGTGTTTACAGTGTTTTATTTAGTTTTGCATATCTGTACATAAACTGAGTATCCTTTTTCTGGTATCTGCAATATTGTTACTCAATAAAACCAGCATCAGTATATGCTATCCCTTTAATAAATGGAGGAAATGCCAATTAGTTTCCAAAATAATGGATTATGACTCTTTAGTCTCAATTTAATTGAAATTAAGTTGTTATGCTGCCAGAAGGTCTCTGGCGCCAGCTTACCTTTAGAGGTAACTCCAAAATCCAGTATCTAGCCCCCGATCGCTCTGCCACCTGTACTCCCATTACTCTTGAAAGAGTAACCCCAGAATCTTGAAAGAGTAACCCCAGCCAAGGGTGCTGCTGATTTGCTGAGAGTGTCCGCTAACTCTCTAAGATAATCAGTAGCTTCCCATTCACAAAACGGCTTGAGAAGCGTACGTCTTGATGTTCTTATCCAATCAGCAGAGTCCCTGGCCATGACTTCTTTTTTCAAGATTCTGAGCAGCGGAAGGACAGAGGGCAGGGTGAGCAAACACATGATTCCTAGGACTCTTGTGAATCATTTAAACTAAGGTAGGTCGGGTGAGGCCTGGTTGGACTAATAGGAACCCATCAGGGAATTTGTGCAAAGTGCTCATGAACAGGGCCGGATTAACATAGGGGCTGATGGAGCTGGAGCTGCAGCTCCAGGCCCATGGAATAGGCCCATTGAATTTTTTTTTTTTTATTTTCCCACACACTGCTCTTAGGGATTCTACCTGGCTTTTATTTTATTGGCACAGCCAGTATTTGAGGCTGCCTGGCTGGTGCCAATATTACAGTGATACTGGCAATACAAATACTGGTATTTTTCTCAGTATAAACAAGAGATTACTGGCCAGTAGGGGTCACTGTGTGTAGAGACAGGCAGGGATAGGAAGTTCCAGCATATCCCTCCATGCCTATCTATATCACTGATCTGCAGGGGTGCAGATACAGAGAGTCCAGACAGCAACTCCCACCCTGCAGAGACAGCCTACAGCTCAGGGAAGTAAGGGATGGGGGGAAAGGCTGCAAGGAGACATGGGGACACTGAGACAGTAAGGGACATTGGGAGACATTATGACACAGACACATGGGGACACAGTGTCCCCATGTCTCCCAGTGTCCCCATGTCTCCCAGCCAGTGTCCCTGGTGTCTCAGTGTCCCCTAGTCTCCCAGTGCCCCCAGTCTGCCAGTGTCTCACTGTCCCCATGTCTCCTAGTGCCTCCATGTCTCCCAGTGCCTCAAGTGTCTCAATGTCCCCATGTCCCCCAGCCAGTGTCCCTGGTGTCTGTGTCCCTGGTGTCTGTGTCCCTGGTGTCTGTGTCCCTGGTGTCTGTGTCCCTGGTGTCTGTGTCCCTGGTGTCTGTGTCCCTGGTGTCTGTGTCCCTGGTGTCTGTGTCCCCATGTCTTCAAGTGTCCCCTATTTTCCCAGTGACCCATGCGTCCCAGCCAGAGTCCCCTAGTCTTCCAGTGTCACTGGTGTCTCCGTGTCCCTAGGTCTGCCCGTGTCCCCAGGTCGTCCCGTCTTCCAAGTGACAAGGGGACACAGGGAGACATGGGGCATTGAGACACAGTGATACATAGGATCACTGGGAGACCTGGAGACACGGCACTAGGGGACACTGGGAGACATGGGGCACTGAGACACTGATACATAGGAACACTGAGAACTGGAGTGATCGACACATGGGGGCACTGGGAGACATGGGGCCATTGGGAGGAATCCATCTATACAGCAGAATCAAACTAAGTCGTTTTTTGGTGATTTTACAGCATTTTCTCTTATGTCACTCCTTGTGATTTACATCATGTGATGTCACCCATACATATTTAATTATGCAAATTAGCAAGGCCGGTATGTTTTTCCAAGAAAGGTGGCAATCCTAACTACTTTTCACATACTCTTACTTAAGTATGGAAACTTAAGAGGGATGTATGGGAACAAAACTTGTGTGGACTGGCTGACAATGAATATAGTTAAAGGGACACTAGAGTCACCAGAACAACTACAGCTTATTGAATTTGTTCTGGTGAGTAGAATCATTACAGTCAGGCTTTTTGCTGTAAACACTGTCTTTTCCTATCCCTGCCTGTCTCTACACACAGTGACCCCTACTGGCCAGAGGGATTCAGAGAAAATGCAGTCTTTACATTACAGCCTAGTGATAACTTCACTAGATACTCCTTAGATGGCTGTTAGAGATCCTTCCTGGGTCATGGCTGCCTAAAATGCATCCAAACATTCAGTGTCTCCTCCCTCTGCATGCAGACACTGAACTTTCCTCATAGAGATTCATTGATTCAATTCATCTCTTTGAGGAGATGCTGATTGGCCAGGGCTGTGTTTGAATCATGTTGGCTCTGCCCCGATCTGCTTCCTAGTCAGTCTCAGCCAATCCTATGGGGAAGCACTGTGATTGGATTAGGCCACCACTTCTAATGATGTCAGCAGACTGCTTGTTTTTCTGAGTCTAACAGCATGCAGAGTTACAGCTTCAGGCTTGAATACAGTAAGATTTTGCTATATTTATGGAGGCATGAGGGGCCCAGGGGGGCTAGATGGTGGTGTTAACACTATAGGGTCATGAATTCATGTTTGTGTTCCTGACCCTATAGTGATCCTTTAAAGGACCACTATAGTGCCAGGAAAACATACTCGCTTTCCTGGCACTATAGTGCCCTGAGGGTGCCCCCACCCTCAGGGACCCACTCCCGCCAGGCTCTGGGGAGAGGAAAGGGGTTAAACTAACCTTTTTTCCAGCGCCGGGCGGGGAGCTCTCCTCCTCCTCTCCGCCTCCCATCCTCCTCTTCGGCTAAATGCGCGCATTCAGCCTGTCTCATAGGAAAGCATTTATAATGCTTTCCAATGGACGCTGGCGTCTTCTCACTGTGATTTTCACAGTGAGAAGCACGCAAACGCCTCTAGCGGCTGTCAATGAGACAGCCACTAGAGGCTTTAGAAGCTGGATTAACCCATTTATAAACATAGCAGTTTCTCTGAAACTGCTATGTTTATATATAAAAATAAAAAAAGGGTTAATCCTAGAGGGACCTGGCACCCAAACCACTTCATTAAGCTGAAATGGTCTGGGTGCCTAGAGTGGTCCTTTAAGGTAATGCTTACTTTGGTCTCTCTAACACTGTGGCATGTTCCCTTTCTTCTACATTCACTACATACAGCTTTTCTCTGTCCCAAACTATATACCAGGAGCTTCTGCCTGCTAGTAAGAAGGTAAGGAGACAAGTGGACCAGCGTGTGCTAGGGGACAGTACTTAGAAAGCGTTGAGCGAGCACATCATTAGATGCATTTATGCCAAGCTCAGGGTGCTGTCTGCATAGTATGCCCTTAGTTGGCCAGCTGCATGATTGGCAGGCAGTCTGACATGCATTCATGCCAGGCTGGCTTTCAAATTCTTTGGGCAGATATATCCTCTTTTTGGGCATGTTCACCCCTTTTGGCAGGTTACGTGATTTGTGTCAGTGGCACACCCTTTTACTGTGCCCATTGACTTCCTGCTTAACTGGACACTGCTGTTAGGGGTTATGGATTTACTTGAAAGATGAAAACATAAATTAGTGAGAGATTAGCCTAGGGCAGGGGTAGGCAATCTTTTAGCAGCACTGTGCCGATATAGGATTGTGATGTCCCGTAGCGTGCCGGTCCTATTTTTTTAAAATTGAGGTCTGTATGCTGCCGTATTCTGCTTGTGTTATTTATACTGTAACTGCTTTGTATCTTTGTATTTGTGCGTATATGAGCTATTATATTGTATATGTTCAGGATTAGTTTGTGGTATTGTGTATGATACATATGAATGTGGGCTGTGTATGGGGGCTGCTTGTGGAATTGTGTGTGTGGATGGATATGTCACATTGTGTGTTTGGTAGTGTGTGTATGTGTGGTGGCTGTTTGGGGTATTGCATGTGAGAGGCTGCATGTAGGGTAGTGTGCATGTATGTGGATTGTTAGCTTGGTTACGTTTGTGCGGATTGTGTGTGTATGTGTATGTTTGTTTGTAGGCTGTTCATATTATTTGTATGAGGGGAGGGTTATTGTGCATTTCTGTGTATATCTAGCCGTGTGGGTGGCTTCCCTGGGTTCCAGTGGGGGCCAGGCTGACCAGGTACCGGTCAAGGACAGTAGCAGTAACAGCAGCTGCAGGCTACTCTACTACAGTGTGGATTCCCATTCACTACTGCTGGGAGGAACTGATCTGAGATCACTTCCTCTACGTTCTGCAATGCATAAATTGAGGATTATCCTTCACCACCTTTTCGTATTAGCAGATATTGGAAGCTTCACTGGGACGCCTGATAGGCCATAGTCTGTTTGGCTCTAGCAGCCTTGAGTGCCGTGCAAAGACACCTTGAGTGCCGTGCATGGCACTAGTGCCGTAGGTTGCCTACCCCTGGCCTAGGGTATGTGTTTTCTTATAGCTGCTGTTTTCTTTCTCTCCAGCACCATCTCCATCAGATACATGATGCTTGGGAGTGTTTTACTGTTTTTGGTCGATATGATTCTGTAATTAGGCCGTCATAATTGTCAGCACCAGGCCCACTGGGCTCTTAATCTGGCCCTGCTCATGAATAGGCGTTGAGATACATTTCAGAGGTTTTTCAAATCATTGTCCCAAATGATATGGGATCTTTCAAATATAGGTTTGATGTAGGTTCCATTTTTAAAACACTCATTCTGAATTTGTTCTAAATCACTACTCAGGAAAATAAAATTTTCACTCATAACTTAGTCACATTAAATATCTGCCTGCACAGTAGTACCACAGTGCATTATGCATAAAGTATTACATAAAGGGAAAAGATCAGGTCGGGGGAGAAAGAAATCAGGTGCCGGAATAGGCAGAAAATAGATCCTCAGTTCAGATGAGGGGGTGTAAGAGAATTGGGAACAGACCAGGAATGGATTTAGTCATAACTACTTTTATTTTTTATTTTTTTTACGGAATAGTATACAAGAAACAGAGAAAAAACAGTTATTTCATCCCTTCCTGCTACAGAAAGGGCTATACGAAGTACAGGTATCAATCATAGAAGGGAAAAAAGAAACACTGGGCTATTTCTGCCCAGTTCAGGGTATGTGATTAGTCTTATTTCCACACAGGGGGATTTAGTCAAGGTATGTGATCAGTCTTTATTCTGCAGAGATAACTGTATGGAATCACTCTATATCAGTTGGGGTTCGAATAATGGATATAGCTACGGTGAAAGAGTCAGTGTGGCATTCAACACAGAGGCACCAGGCTCTGTGGATCTCTGTATAGGCTGGTGTAGTATACACACCCAATTGTGAAACAAAATTGCACAATTTAGGCAAATATATCAAAGCTCATTGTAGCATTTTTCCACTTTAACTATTGTAACCTAACTTTTGCAATTAAAGTTTTTCAATTCACTGCAAGAAATGATAACCACAAACTGAAATGAACGGGCATGAAGAAATGATAACCACAAACGGAATGGTCTGTCAGTATGGTTTATTTAATCAGGGGGAAATAAATGTAATTTTAAAAATTTCTCATTAGAACTTTGTATATATTTTCATTTACAATACTGCAGCCTTTAGGAACTATAGCGTGATTTATTTATCTAATTTAAGTGTTGATTTGCTTTAACCCCTTAAGGACACATGACATGTGTGACATGTCATGATTCCCTTTTATTCCAGAAGTTTTTTGTTTTTTTTAAATCATGTAGCTCAATATAATTTTTTTCTCCAACATAACTTTTCCTAATGGTCTATGACTTAAGGTTATATTTATTTACTGATTCCTACATTACATTTTTAAGGCAGTCTAGAATTTATATATAAGTCAATCTTCCACAATTATGTCCAGTTTGCTCCAATGAGTACCTCATTCCCTGTTAGCTATGAGAGGAAGAGCTGGAAAGTGAGAATTCCTGTGTAATTCCAAAAGGGTTTTATGGGCAGTGAATACAATGAGTTCTCTTCAGTTTCTACTTATGGTACAACTACTCCACTGCAAGATTTTTTTATTGGGATCACTGAAGCAAATCAGAAGCTGATTCACTCACCATGGATTGTGTTGCTTTTTTCCCCTCTGTATTACTAATTCATTAATTTAATCTGGTGACCAAAAAAAAAAAGAAAAAAAAAAAGAGCAAAATAACACACATTTTCACTGGCAAAGAAATCCCTATGATAGCAAAAATCTAGGCAGAACCCAGGTGGGACTGTGTCCCTTGCCATGTCATTTGTATGGAAGCCTACTAGGATGGCTAAAGAACCAAGTTACAGGATGTAACGCAGCAAGAAACAATGTGGCAATCTTCTGCAAAATGTTATGGGATTAAGGACAAACTCAGCTTTAGAAAAAACAACAACAAAAACATCTTTTAAAAAATTTGTAACAACAAACAAACAGGTGTACGTGTATCAGTACTGGCTATCCTTGGTATTGCAGATGTTTATAAACTGCAATTCCCACAATGCTGAGTCGGCCTGAGTCTGGTGTAGCATCTTGTGAAACGTAGTTCACACACATTTGCTGTGCCAAGGCTGGCCATTGTGGAGCTGAACATTGCCTCTTAGTGTTGATAAGCGGAGGCAGCCCGCCATGATTATACCCATTGTATGGATAATGAACATGAATGCAGATACAGAATGATTTGCTGGACCATGTCACACAGACAGTGATGGTTTCCAGGTTCATTACGGATATTGTGGACATACAAGGCTTCACTGTTGTATTTCAATGGGAGGGAGATTTAAGCTTTGCTCATAGATGTGATGGCTGCTCAGAAAATAAATATATATATATATATATATATATATATATATATATATAAGAAGGTCATGGATCATACCAGGATCAATAGCAGGTATGGGAATCAACTAACCCCCTCTCTTCCTGCATGCAGTTATTATAAAGGACAAAAATATGCTAGGAAAGACAACTGAACATTTTTCCAACAGCTCATCTCCTTTGCAGCCAAACTTTACTCTCTGTTTGGGCCATACCTACTGTTAGATATTACATGCCATTTTCAAATACTAGAGGAATTTAATACAGAGTTCCACTGACCACGCTGCTTGGGTTTATACCTTTGGACTCTGACTGATGATGCACTCAATAGGTTAAAATGCAAGGAAAATGTCCTTATAATTGTAAATGATATCACTTACAAATATCTTCTGTAAACATTTGGATAAGGCCTGTGGTGTGTGAAAGAGGGTTCATATATTGATATAGTCTAACAAGATTCCAAAGAATATCACAAGACGTAAAAGAAGTAAAATATGCTGGATGTGAGCTTGCAAGTCCACAAGTGCGTGCACGTGGACAGGTGAATGGGGAAAGATATCAGATGTGTAGTGAGCTGTCTGGGTACTAAATATGAAAGAAATGCACTATAACCACTACAATAACCTAAAGTGGATATGGCGCTCGCAGTGTCCTTTTAAATGATACTTGTCGTTATACATGTGCAAATATATGTGAATTCTAACTCTATTAACCTTATGCTTGCTAGATCACTAAGCAATGAATACTAAATTCAGAGGAGATCTATACTTCAGATTCATGAAAATGACATTTCGAAACACACAAAAGACTATTTACTGTTCAACAAAGCTTCAATTATAAGCCATATCTCCCATGACATGACAGACTGGGAATTATCATGAATATCAGGCCATGCATTAACTTACACGTCTAATAAAAAGTATGTTACATGAGCTACGGGAGGAAATGAAAGCTGCTAATCTACTTTTCAAGTGAAACGTTTGAGGTGATTGATCTAACCTGGGGCACAGAACATTCTCTCCATAGCGTCGCTGTCACAGGATTCTTCAACCTCAGTCCACCTGCTAAAATATGTTAGCTGAATGTGTCCTAAAAACAAAATGACAGGAGAAATCAAAACATTTTTCCCTTCCATTTTCTGTACAAGTGAACTGTAATTACTCTCTTTCTAGCTAAAAACAGTATCATTAAGAATAATGGCATCATTAAGTACTAGAAGCTATTACAGTGGGTGAATTTGCAGCACTGGTAATGAAGCTGGAGACAGGAAATGAAGATACTAATTACAAGATAAAACGCCTACTCAGTTAATTGGAAGCAACAGCGAATAAAAAGAAATGCATTTGCAAAAGTTCCTGACCTCTATCATTCAATAAGATGTTGTTTGGGTTCAAATCGCGACACACAATTCCTTCCTGGTGCAGGGAATCTAGAGCTAAAACTATTTGAGCAGCCCACTGCTGAATACATGACTCTGGGATGAAAGAATGGGTCGCTTCTGATAATTTTGCGTCAAGCTCTTGGAATATTTTATGGATATCCTTCTGTTCTCGTCTTTCCGTGCACTTTTCGTCTATGTCTTCAACTTTGATCTCAAGCTCCATTACAGTTTGGGGTAGCTCGTTAGAAAAGTCTGAACAGGCCTGTGGGAGAGTTTCTTGGGCAACACCAAACTCCTGAATGTCAGATAATAGCCCCTCTTGAGGTTGTAAGGTTTCTTCTGTTGTTGAAGAATGTACGGAGGAGAAAGACGCTGGATCAACACGCAAAAGTTCTGAAGCACTTGTCCTATTCACTGGTGTGACAAAGTCAGCTGATGATGAGGGGTGTTTAATGTTCCCATTCTCAATCTCATACAATGTCACATTTTGTGGCTGCTGATTAAGAGAGGGACCTTCAATAAAAAGTGCATTTTCCTCCTGCAATTGATCTAAACTGCTCTTAACCTGTAGGACATCAGGTGTTTCAAGAAACTTGTCGTCCATGACATCGCTTTCCAATGGACTGCATTTTGAACTTACTTCACTTTCATCCAGCAGCTCGGAACTCGGCAAATTAACCAGTAGATCTGGTCTGCCTTCATCAATGCTACTAACATCTTCCAAGGCTGCATCTTTGAAAGATATAACTGGTACAGAGTCATTTGATCCTCTGCTGATAGTGTCATGGGAGCCTATGCTTGGTTTACCATCATCACTACTTTGAATTTCACCTATATCATCTTGGAACGAAGAAAAAGGCTTCAGCATTTCAGAATTTGAGTTAAAAGCCTTATCCATAAAATCGATACCTATTAAATCACTAGTGCTATCTTTACTGTCTATTCGAAAAAATTCCATAGGGATGTTTTTGGATTTTCTTAGTGTGTCCGACATCTCTGACGGTCTAAATGCATCGTGCTCACTTTCATCATTTAGCAGCTTAAATTTCTGGCAGGACAGCAATGTGCCTAAATCTTTTACACTATCCTCATGTCCTAGTTTGAGTAACGGATCTTCTATTAGGGATTCATGCTCAATTATTTCTTGTCCGTACTCCTTCAACAAGTTTATATAACTAGTGGTACATTCCTCCTCTGAACTTGATGCTGAATCAACCCATTTTACAGGACTTTCTCTTCCTTCTTCTTCTTGAGTGCTACTGTCATCTTGTGAGCTCAGCGTAAGACTGCTCTGTAATGGCTGCACTGTTAGCATGTTTTTGTCACTGCTTCCCTTGGAATCCATGCTATTTCTCGGACAAGGGGCCAGAGTTTTCAAAAAGTCTTCATCTGACTGGTAACTCTTTGCCTCTGGGACATCAAAGCTTCCATCCATGCTTCTATTTAGAAACTTGCCAATATGTGACCATAATTTTCCACCTGTAAAGAATAAAATTAAAATTAAATTATGAACTTCAGTATAGTTACCTGTTCAGGTAAACATACCAAATCACCTATTGCAATAAAGTACGGCAGACACTCACTTAGTACCAGGCTGTACAACACATATACATTTATATATATATATAGACACTAGTTTAATATGTATGTCCTTTTTCTTGTGCTCTCTAACTCTCTGGGTGTCTATAGTGTTCCAATAAAGTGACACTGTAGGCACCCAGACCACTTCATCTCATTGAAGTGGTGTGGGTGGTGTGTCGCAGAGAACTGCAATGTTTACATTGCAGCACTAAGTCTGCCCACAGTGGCTGTCACTAGAGGGCTTCTGGTATCCAAACTGACTTTTGGTCCGTTATCGGACGCTGGACGTCCTCATGCTCTGGACGAGGACTTCCAGCAACAGATTTTCCTTATAGGAAAGCATTGATTCAAATGCGCGCATAGCATTTGCTGCACATGAGCATTAGATCCCGCTCGTCACAGGCCATCTGAGGTGGAGGAGCTTGGACCCAGGGCAGAGGAACATCGGCGCTGGGATCAGGTAAGTAAATTGGGGGGGCACGAGGGAGGGCGGAGGCAGAGGGATCGTTAGTGACAGGAACACAGCTTTGTGTTCCTGGCACTACAGTATCCCTTTAAAGGTGTTGCAACCGCTCATAGCATATAAAACTAAAACATATAATTAATGCGTAGTGTAACGCTATAAAACATACAATCAATAAGTAGTGTAGAGCTATAAAATATACAATTAATTATAGTGTGTAGTAATACCACTCACTTATAAAGTGCAGTAATTGTTCAATACAAGCACAATTACTGCACGTTATATGTGGTATTACTACACATTGTAATTAGTTGTATATTTTATAGTGCTACGCTACTTTATGATTGTATGTTTTAGAAAAGAGCAACAGGTTTGAAAAAAAAAAAAAGCTCAGCTTTAAGTGGAATAATTGGGAAAAATCACTCAAAAAAATTGCAAAGGCATTCTTAGAGGAAAACTATCATTTTGTTTGTATTCCTAAAAATAAGAGATTACATGTAATTGTTCATGTGTATTATTTTATAATGCATTCATCTTTGGTCAGAAGTAAAAAAAAAAAAAAACCTATTTGCAATTGAAGTATATAAAACAAACTCAGAGCTTGTTGACATACCAGGATTTGTGAACGTGAACAGGCCGTAAGATAAAGGAACACTAATGTGTTAGGAATAAAAACTTGTATTCTCAACAATTTAGTGCACCCCCATATGATGTAAAAATTTTAAACATATTTACTTACCTTTTTTCCAGCGCCAAGTCTCCTTTGGCACTGCTTACCTCTACTCCCTCTGCATGTCATGGAGAATGTATGGTCTCCTTCACAGTTGGTCGAATCCTCCTAAAGGAGTTCAGGGTACCCAGTGTTGCGCATTTATCCAAGTTTCTCCATAGGAAACATTGGATCAATACTTTCCTATGGAGCTTTTATGTCATGTGACATAAGTTTGAGTTTTGGTTGGTCGGTGGGACAGAAGCACCTCTTGTGGCTGTCAGTGTGACAAGGTTAAAAGGACAGGGCTACAGAACGTAGGCCACTTCATTGAGATGAAGTGGCTGAGATGACGTTAGTGGTCCTTTAACTGCATTGTCCTTGGACAGATAATCAGAACTTCTAAACAAAGATAGCTTAAAGATTGCTGCACAGGCTTGCGGAGACATGCAAGGAGAAGCACTTATTTATTCGATTACTTTGACATTACATAGTGCATTAAAAATGAACACACAAATAGGATATAGCACATGTATTTTTTTTCTTTTCAGTAAAAAGTGAGGACAGTGCTTAAGTAACCATTTTGGCCAACTTTATGTGATCCTACAGATGTTACATGTACACTTCAGATATTCCAAATAGATTTTATGTTTTGAATATCTGGAAAATAATCTCAATGGCCAAGGCACAAGCTTCCATTTTACTTATCAATTGATATTAAAAAAAAAAATGATATATATATATATATATATGTATGTATTGTACTTTCATAAGAACAAAGTGAAGAGAAGCATCAACGAACTGGAAATTTTAACAGTATCTTTAAACTCGTGTTATTTGCTTGTGCCCGTAATCAGAGTTTGGCATTAATTATGCACAAAGCAGTGCTTCTTCTGCCAAGCTGCAATCAATTCCAAATACAACACCAGCACATGCCAACAATCTTATTGGTGCTATATTTGAATAGATGGACTTTGTAATAAATATGGGGGGGGGGGGAAGGTCCTTCCAAACGGAAAAATTTCTGATCGGCGGCAATACATGACAATAAATTGCATTTTTCCTGCAGTAACATTTAGCATTGTTATTTCAGTAATTTACAACCATTTCAGACCTGCTTCATTAAAATGTATAGTGCCAATAATTCATAGGGGTTTCCTTTTTTTTAATTCTATCAGGCAGTTCACAATACATTAGCACTTTTTAGTGTCTTCTCTATGTAAAAACGAATACTCGATAATTGTAGTCCTTTTATTGGAGTGTTAAAACAGGAAGCACGCTAGTATGCAGTGAAAGAGAAAAAAATATAATCCAAACATAAATGTGATGTGCAGTACATTGTACTCTAATGGTACCCAAAGTTATTTTACTAAAATTGGATGAGGCATGTTAGGACTGGAAGAGGTAATTTCTGTTGTGACTGCATTGAAGTGTGACTACAGAAATTAAAAGGATCTAACAGAATACATACTGTCGATCAGTTAATCTACTTTTTTATATGTATTAGGTGTCAGTCATAAATCCAACTGGTCTAAATGCACAGTCCAGTGCTTCAATAACAAGTTATACTATAAAAAAAAAAAAAGGCTTTCCACCTTTAGAAAACATTGTCCATTTCTTATTCTAATCAAGCTGAAACAGAGAAAGAAACCATATGTTCACAAAAGAAGACGACGACAACAAGTGACAAAATTGTAAATGCTATTGAGAGATCAATAACATATATTGCACGCGGTAACTTTGCGTGCCATTGATGTCTTGAATATTATTTGTTTAAAACAAATGTGAACAAACCGTAGGTGGGACTCATCCTGAACTCAGAAGGGCAGTGGGTAAAATTTGGTCAAAAGGCAGATGCCCTACCAAGGATGAGAAACAGTCCCAGAACAGTATTTGGGGGGGCGGTGTGACAAGGTACAAAGATAATATGTATTTGTTGACCGTACACTAACACTTTCAGAATTTTCAATCTCCGCTAAATATAATTCCTGCTTATTAAAAGGTCTTCGTTGTTTTTCTGAACAATATTTACAATGCGATCCCTACTACAAGCAAATGTAAACATTTTATGTACTGGATACAGTTGCAACACATTGTAATTTACACACGACTGTTCAAAAAAAAAGTTCTGTTTTTTTTTTTGTAATTAGTTCACACTAGGAACCATGCTTTGGCCACCACCAAGGATTTCAGGTTCTGTCCAGAAATGACCATCATTGGGAGCCTTTTACTATCTGCAAGCTTGATTTAAAAAGAAGGCCTTTGAATACTGCCATTTAGGTGTGGGTTCAAAAAGGTTCCATGAAAATCTAGTTTCTAACATTCCAAATTCACAAACAAGAACGCAGGCACCACCTCACATTTTCTCATTATATAAAATAAAGTATCCCATATGGAATGCACAGTAAAGCAATCTATACCACCGATCCAATGAATATACACGACGTACCCCCAAATGTTCATTAACATGCATGTTACATGCCTCTATGCCTTAGTAGTGATGTCCCGAACGGTTCGGCGCAGACGGCGAACATATGCGGTAAACTTTGACACTGTACCTTACAGTCAGCAGACACATTACAGCCAATCAGCAGCAGACCCTCCCTCCCAGACCCTCCCACCTCCTGGACAGCTCACTTAGAATGCAGCTTCACAATGAATGTAAAATGGATGCTGTCCAGGAGGTGGGAGGGTCTGGGAGGGAGGGTCTGCTGCTGATTGGCTGGAATGTGTCTGCTGACTGTGAGGTACAGGGTCAAAGTTTACCGCATATGTTCGCCGTCCGCGGCGAACCGTTCGGGACATCACTATGCCTTAGACTGTCGGCTCCAGAGAGTATAACAGAATGTGTGCAGTTTTCTGTCAAAACAACAGACAATGTATTTTCTACACACTGACAACACCAAACCTACCTTTTTCAAAATAATGTATTTTGGTATTGATATCCATAAATGAAAAGACCAATACACTAACAAGAAAGTAGCAATTATATAGCAGTGACAAAAATAAAAAAGTGTACGGATTCATTTTCTAGCACCCAGCCGAGTGGCAAATATAAAGTTAATGCTTAGTTGATACTTAAAAGAGGAGGGAAACTGTCAGAGTGACCCTTCTCTCCTAATGCCATAATCAACAATGCCTTTAAATCATTCAGTTCACGTGAGTCATATATGTTGCATTTTTTCTTTTGTAAAAAAAAAAAAATTCACCCTAGCCCTAAAATTAGACTTTTGATAAGGAATTAAAGAGACGCTCCAAGCACCCAAACCACTTCATCTTAATTAAATTATTTGGCTGCAAAAAAGGCTGCTCATTTCCTTGAACTTAATCTGTCCTAAACAGAACTTCTGGTCTTCCCTCCCTCAAGTGTTGCTACTCCCTTCTCCGTTTCCCTCCAAGTCAATGGTGCTACCATCAGCTATACCTCGCAGGCTTGCTGCCTCTGTGTTCTCTTTGAGTCCCACCTCTTATTTACCCCTCATGTCCAATCAATCGCCAAATCCTACCGCTTTCTTCTCAGAATAGCACGCATCCTACCCTATTTAACTGATACGGCTAAGGTGCTTGTCCATGCCACTGTCCTCTCTCGCCTGGACTACTGTAATCAACTTCTCAGTGGTCCTACGTGTTCCCAACGTGCCCCGTTAATGAATACCTCACATGCGCCCCCCTGTCAGTGCCTACATTCTTTTCCCATAAGATATAGGACTCAGTTTAAGATCCTGGGACTTTCTTACAAATTTCTACACAATGCTGCTCCAAACTACCTATCCTCACTAATACACAAATATGTCCCGTCTAGGCCCATATGCTCTGCGAAAGACCTACGTCTAACCTCTGTTCGTACTCCCACTTCTGATGCTTCCCTTAAAGACTTTTCAAGGGCTGTACCTTTCCCCCTTTTATTATACTTTCAGTCTCCACTCCTTCAAAAAATGTTTGAAAACTTACTTCATCAGGAAAGCATATCAAACGGTCAACCGTTTTCCCTCCCCACTCCCAGATTCCTTTCCTGCAACTGTCATAAAAACACTAACCTACAATCCTAGCAACCTACTTTTCTACCCTAACCTTATGTGTCATTATACCCCACTCCTTCTAGCCCTCATTGAGCAGGGCCCTCAAGCCCTCTGTTCCTGTGCGTCCATTTGTCTGGTTACAATTACGTGTCTGTTAGTCCACCCATTGTACAGCGCTGCAGGATTTGTTGGCGCTTTATAAATAATAATAATAATAATAATAATTAATAATAATAATAATTACCATTTTAGAAAAACAGCAATATTTACATTTAGCCATAAACCAAAGTGTTCAAAGTGAAAGTGTTCAGTTACTGAAAGTCATGTTTTGGAGTTGCCCCATACTATGAATGGTTCTCATAGGGAAGCATTGGATTCAGCATCTAATGGGCCGATGCAGCAATACATGCACCACAGGCCCCAATAATTCTCTATGAGAGGAGACTGCCAGGAGTTGGATTACGGATGACTGTAACAGAGTTGTTTGTTTTATAAAAAGGGACTACGTACCTAAAAATTCTAAGGAACACTATAAGTTTAAAAATATATATTTTTCATGTTAGTGTTCCTTTAAAGTAACACTCCTCACACATAAAGTATGCTTTTTACTGCAATTAATAAAATTCTATTTTTATTCAGCACTTTTATAAACAACCAGGGAGGTTTTATTCCACTTCCATAACTACACATAACTGGGGGATGTCTACCTTCTCCCCTAAAAAATCTCTAGTAATGCCCAAAACTGTAGGACACCGCACTCTTGCCTCAGAATCCAGGTGCTTCAGATACAGGTCTGGCAAACCCCAACATAGTAGACAAAAATAAATCCGGTCCAGGCATTCCACATTTCACAGATTTCTGCTTTATTAGAACAGAAAAGGCAGAAACGTTTCGGCCTCTATGTGGGCTGAAACGTCGGTGCTTTTTCTGTTCTAATAAAGCTGCCATCTATGATATCCGGAATGCCTGGACCTGATTTTTGCCCACGTTGGAACAGAGTGACGTCATGGCCCTCTATACTCCGTAACCAGCGCTAAAAGTACAGGCTAGGGAATTTCCATAGCAACCACAGCACATGTGCTATGGTTGCTATGGGTGGAAAGCAGAGGGACCTCATGTGGGAGGTCTTTTCTGCTCTCCCTCGTCAGTTAATTTTTTTAATGTTTTTTTTCTCCTAATCTATACATTTGCAAGCAAAACTGCAAGCACAATGTAGTGATAGAATTTTATGCTCAATTTAATGAACATAAGTTGTTTGGGGCAAGACAGTTCACGTGGCTCGCAAGAGAAGAGGACATGCTGCTGGAGGGGATGATAAGACTTCTGGGCCCCCTCTTCACAGGACAAGCTTGCTGTCCCCCCTCCCCAGCCACAGGCAGGAGGCAGGGAGGGGGGAAAAACCCAATTAGAAATTTAAAAAAAAAACATCTCACATTCCCTATTCAACCCCATTACACACTGCACTACACACAGACACTGCATCCACTACACACTACACTCACTCTGCATCCACTATACACTGCAATCAATGCATTCACTACAAACACTGCATCCCCTACACACACTTCACAATAATGGATGTGCGTGTGGTTATGGAAAGCTGGAAGTGGGGGAGTGGAGGAGGGCAGCATTCCATCCTTGGATCCACGCAACACTGTATATCCTATCTATAATGTACTCTAGCAGTCTTGACAGCAACGTTCCTTGTAGGCAGGGACGTATTAGCTGCGAGGCAAACAAGGCATTTGCCCAGGGCAGCACAAAACCAGGATACACCACTGCTTGTAGGATTTCTGTATATTTTTTATAAGTTCTATACATTTTCATAAGTTTGCCTAGCTGTAAGAAAATAGTGGAACTATACGAACATTTTAAGAATTAGTGGATAGTCACATATATATCAACTACCATATTTTAATATTCCCCATTGTCCATTTAAGGTTTCAGATTGCATTTATAGGAGCACCGTAAAGGTATTAAACTTTTTTTTTCTTTTTACATAAGCTCTAATTAATTCCATGGCAATTGCTTGGTACCCATTCAGATATGGTTCAATTAGCCAAGTCACTTAATTTTCAAATATTTAATAAAAATACATTTCCCAAAACACTTGATTTACTTTATTAAATAGTTACTCCAATCAAAAAAGAGTTTGTAAAAAAAAAAAAAAAAGTAATAAGCTGAAATTAATGTCAAAGCCAAGTTCTGACATCACTCCCCCTTATACAGAATATACATTAGCCTATGCCCCTATGACACAGGTGGAGTTGCACTTCCGACAGTAAAGGGGTTTAACTCGGCATGTGCAGAGTTTTAAAGCACATGCAGACTGCAAAACAATGAAGTGGTCATGGTGCTTGAAAAAACCCTTTGAACTATCCCATTGCACTAGAGAAGGCAGAAACATTCTTTAACCAATTTATAGGCTACTGCCTGCTCCTTATTAAATATGATAGATCTGTCTCCACCAAAAGGAACCCAGGAAAATAGCACAGAGTTAAGAACCACTATCTTAACTTTATATCTTATATGTCTTTTTTTGGTCTATTTAATATGTTTTCTTCTATGTGCAAATCGGGGGACTTTTTTGTTTTTGCATTGAAACGTGCTGCATAGGCCATTCGGCATTTCACAGGTTAGACATAAATATAGCCATCAGAATTTAACAGATTCATTGCAAGCCAGGTGTGGAAATTACATTTCATTTGCCACCTGCTCTAAACACGTGGAGGGGGGAAGCAGAATAAACAGAGAGACTTCACAAGCTATTTCGCTGTGTGGAGCACTTCGTTTTGACTTTGTGTCCATATGTGTTGCCACTGGCTGTATTGTTAGCAATCTACTGTGAAATAAATGGTGAATGCTAAACGGTAAGCACAAAACAGCCTGATTACCCCCCCTACAAAATAAATAAAACATATATATTATCAAAATAAATAAATAAAAATGGCAAATTCCCATTAGACATAATTAGTTTGTTTGCTAAAAGAAAACCCTTAGAAATAAACAGGTTGACTTGGCAAAGGCATACAGAAGCCGTGGAAGAGGAATATTTTGCGCAAACAGCATGAGGCTTATAAAGTAGCAACTGCCAGACAGAGTCTAGTGGAAACATAGTGCTAACAGCCTTTAACAACATTACTTCTAGCTGCATCACAGCCCATTCATATGTCTTTAATAGATAAGTCATGGAAAGTCACAGGTTAGCAATAAGAAGTATTTCCCACAACAGTGGGACTACTAAGGACTAGCCATAGAGCTCTGTCGGTGCTAAAGGTCTGTGGGTACCATGTTCAATAACCCAACATTGACTGTGGATGTTGGAAAGTATAGCTGCATGCCAATCATGGAGAAATTAGTTTGCCACCTATAGATAAAGGATTTAGTCTGTCAAATAGTAAGCAGAAAGGCATTTTATATTATATAACTGTTGTTCTTAGGCTATTTGTGATGTTGTTCTGAATAATCATTGTTACTGCTATCCACTCATCATGCTAATTTACGAATTTTCCCATGACTACCTCTGAAAAGTCATGGTAACTCAGGGAGATGGATCACTTCAGTGGAGATATATTAGCGAAGTTGATTTTAAGAGTATCCTTTCTTCCCTAGGCCAAACTGTGTATTCATAATCCAGGATATAGGAATCGTTCAAAATAAAATAGGCAACAATGTTACATGTCAATCAGCAACTGCTAAGGCCAGTAAAGTACCGTCATGCATAAAAAGGGATCTTAATTCTCGTGATAGAAATATAATTTTGCCTCTTTTTATATATCAATACCTTGAATATGCTGTGCAATTATGGATAGCTGTTCTAAAGAAGAATTTCATGGCACTTGAAAAAGTTAAAATTAATAAGAGTAACAAATTTAAATCTTTTCAATCCAGAAAAACTGCAAAATCCAAACCATGGAAATCTATTCAGAGATAGGAAAATATGAATGAGGTCACCCATTTAGATGTGGAATTCTCTGCCTGAAGAGGTGGTTTTATCAGAGTCTGTACAGATTTTTAACAGCAACTGGATTAATTCTTGCAATTGCATAATATTCAGGGATATAATAATTAATATGTCAAGATAGAATTATTTCCTAGTTTGCTGCAAAATTGGAAAGAGCTGCAAACTTTCTTCTTTTTTCTTTTGCATTAACAGCAGAAACAGAGGTGAGAAAAGCTTAATTTGATGGGCACGAGTCTTTTTTCAGTCTATGTAACTATGTAGCAAAATTGAAAAGGTATATAAACTTCTATCTAAAAAGAAATAGAGCACATTTGTACTTCGGGTAGGCACAGCTTGTTGGTAGGTGCTTGTAGGCATCTGCCAAATCCAACCCTGAGCTTAGAGAGAAATGCTGCTATGGGTAGAACAGAGCACAAGGAAGGGGAAGTTATACAAGAGTTACAAGGATCTCTCACTTCTTTAGACTGTTGGCAAGTGGGTAGGTGGACACCTACATTAAAGGACAATATAGGCACTGAGACCATTTCAGCTCATTGAAGTGGTCTGGGTGCATTGTCCCAGGCCCCTTAACCCGTCAAAGAAACTGCAATAAATACATTTCAGGGTTACCTATACCTCTAGTGGTTGTCTATCAGACAGCCACTAGAGGGACCTCTGGGCTGTTAGGCGACTTTTGGTCGCTAGGCATGGGGACGTCCAGCGTAACCCAAAACCCAATAGGAAAGCAATGTATATTGCTTTTCTATGGGGAAATCCTAATGCGAGTGCAGCCATTGCCACGCATGCGCATTAGGACTCCCCTGTCGGATGACTTTGGCGCGGGAGGAGCGAAAGTGGACTTGAACCAGCACTCAGGGGCATCAGTGCTGCACCCAGGTAAGTGACAGAAAGGGTTTTTAACTGGGGGGGGGGGGGAGATATAGTTTGTTTTCCTAGCACTATAGTTTATCTTTAAGGAACAAAGGCTAGAAAACACAGAAAAGTAAATATATACATTTATTGAAATCTTAACTTTTATATAAGCATGCTTTTGGACTAAGTCTACCAAAAAATATGGTCCTTGGCCACAGGCTTGCATTTAACACTGGGAGTTAAACAGTGCATCTATTTGAATTTCAGCTTGTAAATGGTGATTGGCCGCTGACATCACATGTGTTTATTGGCTTTTTAAACAATATCTTCCACTATGAAGGCCATTTATCAAAGTAATCTGAAAAATGCCAAATTAGAACATGTCTATACAGCCAGCTGCACACTAAAAAAACTACCATCCAGCTAAACGTACTATTGCTTGGTAACAGAAAAAAAAAAATGAGTCCACTGGTTGCATTGTGGTTTGTTTTTGTGTTCTGTTTTTTTTTTTTTTTTAAACTGATTTATGGAAAGAAAAGTTCAGGAGGCAGATCTTATTGAATTGAGCAAGTTTATATGCTTGTTCTCAGACTTGCATACTTAAGAGCGTACAAGCATTAATGGTTAATCTAATTACATTTTTATTGGAAACAAAAAGGCAAACATTGCTTGACAACAACTCATTTGAGTCGAATCTTTGCATTTTCACTTACAATAAATGATGCACTGGATTAACCATCGAGTGCCTGGACCCTGTTATGTTTTCTAGTCTCCATATTGGAGGTTGTCCAGGATAAAACATGTGCACTCCTCAATGGTGTTCAAGTAAATGGATTGTTCTCACACTGTTTTTGGAATTCAACTCCTACTATGGCCAGCTAGAGGCTATCGCTGATCTGGGATATAGCTAAAGGCTAACAATTCTAGTATGAATTTCTTTGGCACATAAACGTCATGGTAGAACCCTTACTACATCATATGCATGTGATTATCTACACCTGGAAATCAGAATTTACACAATCAGAAAAATGATAAAAACAGCCAGATTGAATCATTTTAAGTGTGGAATTGCTGTGATTCTAAGGAAACCAAGTAAATGTTCACTTGTACTGAGAGGTGAAGGAAGAACAGAGGGGAATCGGATGACCTTACGTGTTCCAGATAAATGCTGCATTTGCAAGTGTCTTTGATACACTCACTGACCTTCTGCATGTTGCAGCACAAGGAACACCGACTCCTCCGAGATGATGTACTTGTGCAGACAGACCATGTTGGGCACACGGCGGGGGATGATGGTCTTTCGGTTCCCGGAGAACTCGCTGCTTTTCCTCAGACCCTGACAGAGAACAGAAAGGTCAGTTGTACCCTCAGCTTCCTTTGGTCCCTGCTGTGCTTTATGTTTATCAACCAAACTAATCTATCCAAGTTACTTAGGGCTTCAGAGAAGCTGCTCATCTGCTCCTCCATGTCCTTCGGTCCCCTGAGGCTCCGCTGATGGCATCTGGCAGGTATCCAGAGAACAGAAGATGGCACAAAGCTACCATTAAAATCAATTATATGGGTCAACAATTTTATTAGAAACTCACTCTCAAACTAAGTCATCAGAGTGACAATCTGTGTACTTTACTTTTGACTTCTCCCTGGCTGTTTTTATTTTCATTGCATATATTGTTCAACTAGACTTGGCTTTAACTCTCTAAGCAACAGACAGCTGTGCAGGAGGACTCTTAACCCCTCTGAAACCCTGAGGGTTAAATGCTATTTACCCTATGTGCACTTGATTCCCCATGCCACCCAAAAAAACAGGTAGAAACACTATTTTTTTGGCTTTCTGCGATATATTCAATCATTGGGCCGTTTTGATCTGATTGCATTAATATGTCAAGGATTCTATAATTTATAATCTAAATGTAACAATCACCTGAAGTTGCATCCTATTTGATACAAGAAACAGCAGGCACATTTGCAAGTTACAAAGCATGCGTAATGTGGAACATATTCCAGAATGCCTAGTGTGCAAACACACACCGGGAGATGATGTGTGGGGAACATCTTTTTATTTTACGGATCCACATGAGTGTATGTATGTATGTGTGTATATATATATATATATATATATATATATATATATATATATATATCCAAAAGTACAAGATAGCACTCCAGTCTGTGATACAGACTGAAACGTTGATTTTTATTTTGAAATTTATTTTGATTACTATTCTTTGTTAAACTAATTTGCATATGCCCACCCAGAATCCTTTGCAGTTGTAACATCGCTGCAGTTTTGGAATTTCTGTGGGAAAAGCAAGTCTTATGGCTTGACTGGTGTGCAGATTTTTGTTTAACATTGTATTAATTATCCACAGACTTCAGGTGGAAGAGGTTTTCAATCACAATTGTTCCCCACCATAACATAATTGGATAGAGATATATATATTGTTTTTTTTGTTTGTTTCCACCATCATAGCGTGCTCTTGTCATAATGTTAACTAGTGTCCTGGCATCACCCTCACTTAATGTCAATCAATGCAATAATGGGCATGCAGACCACCCCCAACTATAAAGGACAGTAAACATGAAAGGTTATTCACCAAAAAAAATAAAAAAAATAAACTCATTATGAAACTTTTAAAGACACAAGAGTTGAGCAGGAAAATGGCGGACTTGGGAATTTTTCTTCACTAAGCTATCTTGGCCTGTAATTTCTAGTTCTGTATAAATTCCTGACATTTTTATCTTTAATTCTGCAATGCCTATTTTTTTTTTTTACTTGAAACAAATAGTAAGCATGAGGTATATTTGCAAAACAACCGTATTTCTTAAAATGTAATAAATTACATAGGTTTCTATAATCAGAAACAGTTGTATGTGTGGATTGTGCACAGAGCATGAATAAAATAAAAGAAGATACATATTTCATAAATATTACAAAATAACAATGAGGAAAAAAAATCTTACTTTTAAAATAAATGTTTCTTGGGTGTTTGTATCCAGAACAAGCAGGACCTGTCAACAGAAATATAAAAGTTATATTAGCATTTCTTATAAAACAGATCTGGAGATCTAGGGGGCCAGTCCACATGCTGACATATAAATGGAAAAGGGTTGTAAAAAAATGACCTCCCTACTAGTCAGGAATTATTAGAAGTTTTTTAATAATCAACCCACAGAGTCTGCAAATGTGCAGGAAGTCTGTGTGCTGCAATAGCTGATCCAGAGTCCCCTAACTTTTCCATGGGAACTGATCTCAGTCTATCTATCTTGATATAAGCAATATGGTGCATTAGAAAACCTGATGTGGCCACCCCTTTTATATTCCAATATAAGCAAACAAAAAAGATCTTAGTACTCAAGATAAGTGATACAGCAGTCTTTAAAGGGACACTCTACGACCACTAAAGCATTTTAGCTTGTTGAAGTGTTTTACGTGTGAAGAGTGTGTCCTCTTTTTTCATTTACAAAAAGTGCAGATTTCAATTGAAATGGAGACATTTATAAATTAACCTTGTTACCCCTTGTTGTCAAACAACCAGTCCTGTTACGTCCTGGTTGTTTAGCTTAGTGGAGCTTACTCAAGAGGCAGCAATTGCCCAGAGCACCTGCCTTGCAAAACCTTCTCATTGAGTTGCATTGGGAAGTCTGTGATTGGACAGCCACAGGAAGTCTGGGTGTTGTTAGAAGGTGTAGGACATGCAAAGGTAGCAGACAAGAGATCTGCAGAAAGCTGTTTTTAGATAAACACCCAGTGAAAAAAATGCATTATTAAAGGATCACTATAGTGTCAGCAAAACAAAGCAGTTTTCCTGACACTATAGTGCCCTGAGGGTGCCCCCACCCTCAGGATCCCCCTCCCGTGGCGCTGAAGCGGCTAAAACCCCTTCAGCAGCTTACCTTAATCCAGCGCTGGTGACTTCTCCTCCCACTCCGACGTCAGCTCCCTGTTGGACGTCATAGGAGCCGAATGCGTATGCGCGGCAAGTGCCGCGCGTTCATTCAAAGTGTTCATAGGAAAGCATGTCTCAATGCTTTCCTATGGGCGCTCTGCGCGATGGAGGTATAATATGCCTCCAGCGCCGCAGAAGCACCTCTAGTGGCTGTCCGGAAGACAGCCATTAGAGGCTGGCTTTACCCCAAATGTAAACATAGCAGTTTCTCTGAAACAGCTATGTTTGCATCTGCAGGGTTATAACCGGAGGGACCTGGCACCCAGACCACTTAATTGAGCTGAAGTGGTCTGGGTGACTATAGTGGTCCTTTAACCCCTTAAGGACACAACTTATGGAATAAAAGGGAATCATGACGGAATATTTCCGTCATCTGTCCTTAAGGGGTTAAATGCATCTTTTCATCGGTTGTATATCAAATAGTGAAATTTATTTTATTTTTTTAATGTTCTTTTTTGTATTTGGGAAGTGGAGTGTACAAACTTTACTATAAATCAGGTACAAAGACTGCTCTTACTATGCATGGCCCCAGAGTGTCATGTGAGTGTACATGAGGTAGTGTTTTAGCCTACTTTAGAAGAGGCATGCGGGTCATTGGTGATGACATTGCTCTGCACAGTGAATCCCCGTATATATTGAGTGACATAGAATGCTCTGCAGAATGAATCTCTGTATATACTGAATGACACAGAATGCTCTGCACAGTGAATCCCTGTATATGCCGAGTAACACAGAATGCTCTGCAGAATGAATCCCCGTATATACTGAGTGACACAGAATGCTCTGCAGAATGAATCTCTGTATATACTGAGTGACACAGAATGCTCTGCACAGTGAATCCCTGTATATGCCGAGTAACACAGAATGTTCTGCAGAATGAATCCCTGTATATACTGAGTGACACAGAATGCTCTGCACAGTGAATCCCTGTATATACAGAGTGACACAGAATGCTCTGCACAGTGAATCCCTGTATATACTGAGTGACACAGAATGCTCTGCACAGTGAATCTCTGTATATGCTGAGTGACACAGAATGGTCTGCACAGTTAATCCCTGTATATAATGTATACATACTATGTGTAAAAATATGTGGGTGTATTATATATATTACGTGTACACATACAAACACAATCATTACTTTTTGTTTTCTGTATGCATGGAATCAGTTTTGTGCTATGTAATTAGCTAGCAACATGTTCACCCACTGCTCTGTGTAATTAGCTAGTAACATGTTCACCCACTGCACTGTGCTGTGTAATTAGCTAGTAACATGTTCACCCACTGCACTGTGCTGTGTAAATAGCTAGTAACATGTTTACCCACTGCACTGTGCTGTGTAATTATCTAGTAACATGATCGCCCACTGCACTGTGCTGTGTAATTATCTAGTAACATGTTCACCCACTTTGCTGTGTAATTAGCTAGTAATATGTTCACCCACTGCACTGTGCAAATAGCTAGTAACATGTTTACCCACTGCACTGTGCTGTGTAAATAGCTAGTAACATGATCGCCCACTGCACTGTGCTGTGTAAATAGCTAGTAACATGATCGCCCACTGCACTGTGCTGTGTAAATAGCTAGTAACATGATCGCCCACTGCACTGTGCTGTGTACTAGTAACATGTTTACCCACTGCACTGTGCTGTGTAAATAGCTAGTAACATGATCGCCCAATGCACTGTGCTGTGTAATTATCTAGTAACATGTTCACCCACTGCACTGTGCTGTGTAATTATCTAGTAACATGTTCACCCACTGCACTGTGCTGTGTAATTATCTAGTAACATGATCGCCCACTGCACTGTGCTGTGTAAATAGCTAGTAACGTGTTCACCCACTGCACTGTGCTGTGTAATTATCTAGTAACATGATCGCCCACTGCACTGTGCTGTGTAAATAGCTAGTAACATGATCGCCCACTGCACTGTGCTGTGTAAATAGCTAGTAACATGATCGCCCACTGCACTGTGCTGTGTAAATAGCTAGTAACATGTTTACCCACTGCACTGTGCTGTGTAAATAGCTAGTAACATGTTTACCCACTGCACTGTGCTGTGTAAATAGCTAGTAGCATGATCGCCCACTGCACTGTGCTGTGTAAATAGCTAGTAACATGATCGCCCATTGCACTGCGCTGGTTAATAAACTAGTAATGTAAAAATAAAATATCCATCAATAGTTGGGAATGATTGAAATGTAATTACAATTACAGCTAAGTGTCCATATGTAAAAAATCAGACAGTAAGCAAATTACAATAAGAGGGATGTGAAAAAAAAAAAATACAAACAATTAAAATAAATTATAAGATTCAAGGAAAAAGGGCCTAACATTTTTATTTTGGTTTAAGTAGCACATATCTTGTTTGAGGTGTTTGTTTTCATTTTTCATTGAACAGCTAATCACAAAAAGCCACTCCTGATACAAACGCGAGCATTTACCTTTAAATCTTGACACAAGCAAGGATGTAATTTGTTGTATTAGACATGAGGATTTCTTGATTCAGATCCCACATTTTATAATCACATTTATTAGTGCATCGTCTGCTGTCCAGCATTGGAGGCCAGAATTGTCATGGGCATCCTGCTGTGGATCTTGGGATAGAGCTGGGACTCTGTTGGTCGCAAACCAAAGGACAAACGGGGCATTGGGGAATATGCCAGCTGTTACCTTGCACTGCTATCCAGAAGGGTCATCTTCAGCTTGAAGAAGCGGGCAATCTGCAGACTAATTACAAGTCCTTGCATACACACACTGCCCAGTAAGAATGGTGACTTTCATAGAGAAACACTCTTGGTAGAGATGCAAATGATTCACAGTGCTGGGCAAGCCACATAGCATTGATTTGCCAATAATGCAGAAGGTAAAGATGCTAAATGCATTATCCAGTAACACTAGCGAAGAAACAAACTCAGACTCCAGAAATCCTCGGCCATATCTTTATAAATCCATTTATTCTTCTCCCTTCATATGTTTATTGTCTTTACTATTTTTAGGATACACATCTTTAGATGACAGTTTATATGTACACATGTACGCAGACCGTAATCTATGCAAGCAAATCCAATCTACCGCAACTTGAGGCTGTGCTCCAAGACCAGTTTACAGAGGTAGAAAAGTGGATCACAAAAAAACAAAACTGTCCCAATGATCTTTGGAACAGTAGTACCTAAATTACACAAATTACACAATTCCCCCCTACCCATCAAAACAAAATAAAATAGCACACTGACCGCCGTCCACTCTTTCAAAGACTCTGGTATGTTGTTAGACCCCAATCTATCTTTTGTCCTCTACATAGAAAAGCTTGCATCTAAACTTTATCCAAAACTAGGTGCCCTGTACAGAAACAAATCCTGCCTAAGCCCTACAGTAAAGGAAAAGATTGTACAGCAAATGCTGATGCCAATAATTGATTACGGGGATGTAGTATGCACCTGCACCGCAAACCCACCTTAATACATTGTATAACTCGTTTTGCCGATTTGGGCTACAATGTAATTACAGGACCCACCATTGAGACATGCTAAAAGAACTAAACTGGCTGTCGCTGGAATCCAGATGCACCCTTCGCCTTTCCTGCCTTGTGTTTAAGAGCTTTTCTGGGAAGCTCCCATCCTACCTGAGCAGAATGCTCTGACTGGCTGTTCCGACCTCCTATAACCTCCGATCCAGTACCAGCCCCTTATTTAGTCTAGTTCAATACAAAAGGAAAGCAGCCCTATCCTACTTTTCCTACAATGCACCGCAATTATGGAACGACCTCCTGCACACTTTCAAATCTTCCCCAAGACTAAAGTCCTTTAACCCTTTAAGGACGGAGCCAAATGTACACGTTGTGAAAAAAACAAAACGTAAACAAAACCTGGCATTTGCGCTTTATGTAGTAGACAACCCAAGGTATTGCAAATGGGGTATGTCCAGTCTTTTTTAGTAGCCATTTGGTCACAAACACTGGCCAAAGTTAGCATGAGTATTTGTGTATGAAAAATGCAAAAAACGCCAATTTTGGCCAGTGTTTGTGACTAAGTGGATACTAAATAAGACTGGACATTCCCCGTTTGCAATACTTTGGGTTGTCTACTATTGCAAATGGTATGCCATCATAGGGGTAATTTTCATTCTTGGGCTACCATAGGGTCTGAAAGGCAACGTAACCAATCTGGCGAATTTTAATGTGAAAAAAATGAAACACAAGCCTTATATTTGAAAACACCATAAAACCTGTACATGAGGGGTACTGTTATACTCGGAAGACTTCGCTAAACACAAATATTTGTGTTTCAAAACAGTAAAAAGTATCACAGCAATAATATCGTCCGTGTAAGTGCTGTTTGTGTGTGAAAAATGCAAAAAACTTCACTTTTACTGGCGATATCATTGTTTTAATACATTTTACTGTTTTGAAACACTAATATTTGTGTTCAGCAAGTCTCTCGAGTAAAACAGTACCCCCATGTACAGGTTTTATGGTGTCTTGGAAAATTATAGGGTTAAATATAGTGCTAGCAAATTAAATTCCCTATACTTTCGGCATGGGTTGTCAAGCAGGTCCCGCTAATTGTAATTAAGATACCTAATTATGTAAAAATATTACATAAATATATATGTAGAATTAATATATGTATATATATATACGTATGTGTATAAAAATATCCAAATGCTTGCACTCCAATTATAGTAAAGTTAAGCCCGGTGCTTGTTGGCAATATTAATAGAACAAAGTAGTAGAAAATAGCACTCCTGGGACTTCATAAGTATGGTGATAAAAAGTAACTTAGCTTTATTCAGCAACTGCCACAAAGTGTCAACGTTTCAGTTCTTGTGCAGAACTTTTGTCAGGATTCTCTACAGGAAATTATCTTTAAATTTATTTGATACAGTGAGCACTATATTTGCCATTTTTTTACTTTCTCGGTCTGGAATTGTCAACATTGAAATATTTGGAGAAATTATCTACCACGCATATCCTTGGAGTGGGAATCATTCCACTTCATGCTATACACACCAGAGCTAGACATAGCTCTGGTAAATGTGAGTAGAATTAAACCCATACAGCACTATATAAATACCTCATTATATACTGTACCATTGGAGTCTCTCTTGCATGTGCCTCTGAAACTACAAGAACCTAATCATCAAGAACATCTAATCTTATCCAGTTTGGCTGTTCTTCTTAAGACTTTTATATTATATCCTTTTATTTTTTTATTTGCATTTTATACGTTTTATTGGGTATTTTATCTTTGTTAAATATTTTGGAATACTCCAATTTTTATAAGGCGCAACCTTACTCCTTTGCATTTCTTTCTCCGTAAACTGTGGGGTATCAAAAGGGAACCCCTTCTACTCGAAGGTGTGCTGCCTTCCAATATAAAACCTAAAAAATAAAGTTTTGGGGTGACTATCTAGTGCTGATCCAGTTGTGAAAACGATTTATGAAACAAGTAGGTTTTTCCATGACAGATTCAAATCTGAATTTAAACATGGTTCCACTTAAAGCATTTTTCCATAATGACTACATTAAGAATAATTATAACTCCCATTATGAAGAGAGCTCTAAAACTCACTTTACCCCCTTAACTCTATCATCACCCAGGCTCCGCTTATACACCTGATCAGCCAGTGATGCAATCCGTGGACCAGCAGGGCGTCATTCTGCAACACTGCAATACGCAGTAAACAGGCCAAGACTGGCAATTGGCGCTCGTCTCAGGATCATAGAAACACTTCACAAGCTGGCCTGTTCGGGTCTATTTCGTTAAACCCTAAAAGTCCCAAGGCTGTTTTTTACTCAGTTATTCTTCCAGAATAATCCTGTGAATGTTAAATCCACTTTTAATTCACTTAGAATTCCCAACAATTCTTACTTTATTAAATAACCTTGTATGAAGACAGCAAGATCATCTATGAAATTTAAAGGGTTAAAAAGGGCTCAGTGCCTCGTTCCAGTGCGATGTCACACTTCATGATTGTATCAGGATACCATTCACAATGCAGTAATAAATACGGGAGCATATGCAATTTTTTTGTAATTATTTTAATTTATTTTTTTTAAATATGCCCTTTGACTGTCAGTTTTTCCCAAACAGGTGTTGGCTAAATGATTATAAATTGGCCCCTGGATACACCTCTTCAGCTGAGCAGTACAGGACTGGTACTAATATAATTAGACCTGAAAACATCAGGCTGCTGAACGCTTCCCATCTGTTTGGCAATAATGTTTAGTTAACAATAGTCTTTAAGAGAAGCACCTTCAGCTACGGCTTTTCAGACAGATTCATGACATCGATTTTAACCCTTCTGAAGAGCTGAAATCGTGAAAGAAACGAGACAAGTTACTTTGAGAGCTATTCCCAATGAGAAGAAAGTGCCATTCAATAGAAAAAGTGAGCGGCTAATTAGCTCTCTTAGAGCGGCGGACCACAGCTATCTGGCACTGCAAGGGACAAGACTGCTTTCATATATCCAGACAAAGCCTTTTCATAAACGCAGTTAAACAAAATATGACAATTCATTTATCAAACAAACAATTGGATGGCCGAAAGGACCTGAATGTGTTATTTATATGATCTACCGTATCTAAACCGTAAAATGTTTTCACCAATCCCACACGTGCATAAACTATCAGTCTATGTTCACCTCCATTTTATCCGTCTGGTTACTACTCTACGTATCGTTCGCGGAGTGCTCAAGTTTATCTGTTCCAGGGTTTAATGTGATTACTGATTAAGGTGGTTTGAAGCACCACAGTTAAAGAACATCTGTCGTGACAAATACGCCATGATAAATCATTTGAGAAATCAATATAAGGACTATACAGTGTACATAGCAAAATGCATGGGTAAAAGGTTATTCAAAAAAAATAATTTTTTTTTTTAGTCTTTAGATTAAAGGCATAATTGCTGCTTCCAAAACGCATCAGCCACAATTCAAGTAAGCTATCAAAGGTGTAGAAAAGACACGGAGAAAATGTCACTTTTTAATCAAGGTCAGTAATAATACGGATGGCTTAAAAAAAAAATATGAATTGATTTCAAAATAAGCTCAGATTTAACTTAAATCTTAATGAAGAGGTGTGATGTTTTAGATACAATATGTAGATTATATTTATAGGATATTCCTGCATTGGTTGTATGGCTACCCAGGAGATGCTAATACCTTATAAATGATGGATGTTAATAAAAAAAAAAATAATAGAAAAAAAAACATGGATCTGGGAGGCTTTAACAACACCTTCCAGGAGTGAAAGGGTTTAGATGACAATAGTTCTGCTAATAAAGCTTTCAGAAATGTATTCAAGCGAAGGTCTTGCATAAGGGAAGACTTGCCTCTGAACATCTGGAGATCTTCACATTTGCATGCATCACTCTTAGCGTTAGTTGTTTCTTAATGAACAATTCTGGAGATGAACATTAATATGATAGCTTCATTCACAAAGGATCATAAGTAGCCAATTTTGTGTATATTTTTTCCCTTCGTGCTGACACTAGTCCAAGCACTAATGAAGCACTAAGCATAAAGGTCAGTAAAATGGCTTTAATAACCCCTCCAAAATTGTTCACTGCCAACAAAGAGTGTAGTAGATTTCATGCACACAAAAAAAAAAGAAAAGAAATTAGAAAATAAAACAAACATTCTGCAAACAAAACCTCTGCATAAAAATAAATCATTGCAGTTCATTGGTTTGCTCAGTAGTTGAGTAAGAATGTAATTCTCTCTTAATTTCGCGCAATTGTTCTGTCCGTGAAAAGCTTCTTATTAAATCTATCTCCTGTTTTGTGATAAAATATACTACAGTATAACAAAACAATTACTAAATAATTCCCTTTGAAGGAACACCTTACGGGGTAAATACTTAATATATTCCTTCTTCTTGATGTGGTTTCCACCATAGTTTATCCAGTGGAGTATTAGCATAGAGTAACAAAAGGACGCACAGCCGCTCCTAAAAAATAATGGCTACTTGTGGAACCTGTGCAACACGTGACAGTCTCATCTGTTCCATAGTCTCCAATATACAATGAATTGAATAGTAGGTCCTCTGATCCACTACCGAATAAAAGCAGCCATAAGGACCAACTTTAATAGGCTATTCAGTTCCTCAATTAGATGCTATTAGCCTCTTTTATTTTACAGTCCATTGTCCGTATCTCTTTCTTGAAGACATGCATGTTACTTGCACCTTGATGTAATGTGGACACAGATCTCTCACCAATATTTTAGGTTTTGCCTTATTCCAACTTTAATTACTTGAAGTGCTACACTTACTAAAACATTGATGTTATGGCCCACTATTAAACAAATCCCTCAAAGTGCTCCCATTTCAAACATAAGGTGGGCTTGTTAGAATGATTTAGGCCAAATGAGAAACTAGAGGACAAAGGGTATCTATTGAAAATGCTGAAAAAAAATGCAAACCTCTGGCTAGAATTGAAACATCTCCCATAAATCTCTGCCAATTAAACATTATGTGGCTTATGGATATTTTAATATTTAACCTCTGACAGGCAGGCATAGGAGTTTCAGCCCAGTAAGCACTGTAGGTAAGCTATAGACATACCACTATAACTCCAGGCTTGAGCCAAAGGGTTGACTGAATAACCCTAATTCCAAGTGCAATGCAGGGCTGTATAAAACACCTGGATTGTGTCTATGGTGTAACCATATAACTCAGGTCAGTCTAGAAAAGCAGATATTGTGGATTGTGGATATTGTGGATTACATCTCCCCTGACGCTTTACCAGCAGTATGGCTGTAAGATTATTATATCCACAACATCTGGAGTGCTGCAGATTGCCTACCCCTCGTCTAGCATATGACTGCATGACACCAGGCACAGGTTTATTGCATTACTGTATAACACAAAACACTCAACACAAGGGTGCATGAGAATAGGTCTGGCTTTAGCACAGGGCTATGAATGACAGGGTCATGATTTAATCCAGGGCTGTAAAAGACAAGATCCAGCTTTAATACAGAGCTGTGTAACACAAGTCCTCTTCTAGTAAACTGTTGTGTAATAACAAGGTGCACCTCTAATAAAGGACTCTGTAATGGCTTTATGCAGGGCCGTGTTGTATAATTCAAGGTTCGGCATTAGTTCAACACCTTATAATACAAGGCTCGGCTTTAGAACAGAGCTTTATAATACAAGGTTCGGATTTAGTACAGGGCTTTATAATACAAGGCTCGGCATTCGTACAGGGCTGTATAATAGAAGGTTCAGCTTTAGTAGAGAACTTTACAATACCAGGCTCGGCTTTAGAACAGGGCTTTATAATACAAGGCGCGGATTTAGTACAGGGCTTTATAATACAAGGCGCGGCTTTAGTACAGGGCTTTATAATACAAGGCGTGGCTTTAGTACAGAGCTTTATAATACAAGGCTCAGCTTTAGTACATGGCTTTATAATACAAGGCTCGGCTTTAGTACAGGGCTTTATAATACAAGGCTCAGCTTTAGTACAGGGCTTTATAATACAAGGCTTGGCTTTAGTACAGGGCTTTATAATACAAGGCTCGGCTTTAGTACAGGGCTTTATAATAAAAAGCTCGGCTTCAGTACAGAGCTTTATAATACATGACTCAGCTTTAGTACATGGCTTTATAATACAAGGCTCGGCTTTAGTACAGGGCTTTATAATACAAGGCTTGGCTTTAGTACAGGGCTTTATAATACAAGGCTCGGCTTTAGTACAGGGCTTTATAATACAAGGCTCGGCTTTAGTACAGGGCTTTATAATACAAGGTTTGGCTTTAGTACAGGGCTTTATAATACAAGGCTCGGCTTTAGTACAGGGCTTTATAATACAAGGCTCGGCTTTAGTGCAGGGCTGTATAATACAAGGCTCGGCTTTAGTACAGGGCTTTATAATACAAAGCTCGGCTTCAGTACAGAGCTTTATAATACATGGCTCAGCTTTAGTACATGGCTTTATAATACAAGGCTCGGCTTTAGTGTAGGGCTTTATAATACAAGGCTCGGCTTTAGTGTAGGGCTTTATAATACAAGGCTCAGCTTTAGTGTAGGGCTTTATAATACAAGGCTCGGCTTTAGGGTAGGGCTTTATAATACAAGGCTCAGCTTTAGTACAGGGCTTTATAATACAAGGCTCGGCTTTAGTACAGGGCTTTATAATACAAGACTCGGCTTTAGTGCAGGGCTGTATAATACAAGGCTCGGGTTTAGTACAGGGCTTTATAATAGGAAATATACACAAGAAAAAAAAACACACTGCACGAAACAAGAAATACTAGATAATTATATATAGATGTATATGTACAATACTATATATATATATATTATTGTTCATATACATCTATATATGATTATCTAGTATTTCTTGTTTCGTGCAGTCTGTTTTTTTTTTATTGTGTATATTTCCTTTAGTACAAGGCTGTATAATACAAGATCAAGCTTTAGTATAGGTACAGGCCTCCGTAGCAATCAAATTTATAGACAATAGACAAATTAAGTCAATTAATATGCAGGGTTGTTCAACACACTGCCCAGGTCTAATGCAGGGCTGTACAACACACTGCCCGCATCTAAAGCAGGGCTGTACAACACACTGCCCGCATCTAAAGCAGGGCTGTACAACACACTGCCCGCATCTAAAGCAGGGCTGTACAACACACTGCCCGCATCTAAAGCAGGGCTGTACAACACACTGCCCTGCATCTAAAGCAGGGCTGTACAACACACTGCCCGCATCTAAAGCAGGGCTGTACAACACACTGCCTGCATCTAAAGCAGGGCTTTACAACACACTGCCCGCATCTAATGCAGGGCTGTGTAACACACTGCCCGCATCTAAAGCAGGGCTGTACAACACACTGCCCGCATCTAAAGCAGGGCTGTACAACACACTGCCTGCATCTAAAGCAGGGCTGTACAACACACTGCCCGCATCTAAAGCAGGGCTGTACAACACACTGCCCGCATCTAAAGCAGGGCTGTACAACACACTGCCTGCATCTAAAGCAGGGCTGTACAACACACTGCCCACATCTAAAGCAGGGCTGTACAATACACTGCCCACATCTAAAGCAGGGCTGTACAACAAATCTTGAAAAATAATTGTAGATGTAGTTTTAGGGCTGCATAGCAAAACTCAGTATTATTTATATACAACTACTCCTGGTAAATAACGGATTTACCAGGTTCCCTTTTTCTATACTGTGCAGCTATACAAAGAAAAATAGTCCTAATTAAAATATTAAGAAGCATCTGTTTTGTTAATTACATCTTAACGATATAAAAACAAATTTCATTTGAGTTTCTAAGAGATTCAAATAAGTGTAGAAATTGTGTCCTTTGCTTTTTTATTATTAGTGTTACCAGAACATATCTAAACCTGACATAAAGTATACTTTACTCTTAACATAAAGTAAAAAAAACAACATGGACAAAACATGTCATTAATGAACCCTCTGCAGTAACCAGTTTTGCCTATAAAAACACATTATTTAGTTAGAAATATAACCTCCCATTGTGCCTGTTAAGTTACCAAGTATCGAACTGTAAAAGAAAAAAATGCTAGCAGAAAAAGTTAATTTCTAAATATTTCCATTGTGTACACATGGAAAAAAAAATGTTTTACTATGCTAATTTTTTAATTAAAGATATTTCTGTTGCGGAATCCTTTCATATGCACTGCTGATCCATCATCAAACGTTAACTCTCCAACTTAACACCAGTATAGCCGGTGGCAGCCTGAAGGTTCACCATCTGCTACCATCCAAAGTCACAATGACCACCTTCAGAACATATGCATCAAAGCCCTGAGACACGAGATGGAAGGAATTTTGCAGAAGTCAGCATAAGGGGGAGACTCAAACCCGGAGGCAGTCAACAGGCAGGCCTACAGTAAAAAGGCAGCATGGTGTGAGTCTGGTCACCTTACAGAATCACCAGTCAAGGTCACCAGGGACAGTTCTGGTTGATCTAATCTGTAATTGAGTCACACTGCATCCAAAAACATGGATTCTGACATGCTGCTTTAATCCTTTACGTGCCAGTAGTGCAGGCAGAAAGATTGTCACTTGATTGCTAAACTAAAACCAAAACCAGTGGTCTAACTAATCATCCAGGATCGTGGCTCGCAGAGTCTTGTTAAATAATAACCAGATTACCTTTGCGGCTCTTGCACTGGGCTCATCATTCTGCCAATAAATCATTTCATACAAAGGTACAGCTACAAATTGTGGCACAATTAACTTAGTTTATAAAGCCCTACCAACAAACTTCGGTGAGATGTTCAACTCCTCTTTCCTTATTAATTATTCCATTTTATACCATATAGTGATGATTTACGTCAATGTGGCTTATAAAAATAAATAAAAAATGTATACAGTTAATTCACAAATTCAAAGAATTTCTCTTCAATATACCGAGATATCCACCAGCACCAGTACAGTAACTGCATGTTATGGAACCACAATGTAAACCACATGCAGCAATAATGATTCAAACACAGGAATATAGATTTTGCCAGCATATCAAAGGTAACTGGCCATCAAACCAAATGTTTCCATGTGCACAAAAATGCAAGTCTTATTCTGGCTTTTGCGTCTTGTTCAGGAAGGTAATGTACATATTCCAATCTTAAACTCTTCTACTCTGTTAGGATCTACCATCTCTGCCGCAGGCCTATTCCTTGCGTCTACATTTCTTTTTCAAATGAAGTATCTCCTAGCATTATCCTGGAATCCGTTCTTTTAGCACCATCCCCGTCTTGTACTTGATTGACTTCCTTGTAATATCTGTAGCTTTCTCTGTATGCAGACTATTGTCTAATGATGAACATGTTACTTTTAAGATGTTAAATAGGGCCATGGTGGGTACTGACTGGAGATTTTGCACAGGGTGTTGGTCGGCCTTGAACCAGCTCTGATCACACTGCCCACATGTACAGATCACTGCAGTCTGCGAGGCGTTTCATTCTGCCTAATTGGGTTCTTTGTTTGGGCTAATTTGCATATAAAACCTTACCAGATTACAGCTGAACTAATCAACCTGCTACTTATTTCTAACCTCAAATTAAAAGGAAATTTAGAAGTGGTCTATGCTCTAAACCCTTTCTTTATAACAATACAACACTGTGAACAACAATAAAACATGTACGGTGCCCTTTACCTCAAATATATTTTGCACGGCCTTACATGAATTGCTTACATAAAGGATGTTTTTTTTTTTCTTTTTGTTGCTTTTGTTATTTTAAAAGTGCAGATGCATTTGAGTCATTTTCCCCTTTTGTTTCATATCCTTAAGATCCTCAACTTCAAAGACAGAATGTCAGCATGCAGTCGATTTATGAGTGAACTCTTGAAGAGATGCTGAAGAATTACCTTGTCAATCACCCCAAGCACTCTGAAGGTCTTCAGTTCCTCTGCAGGACTCCTTGGGTTCCGAGAGGGCCTTGAACTCCGTGCTCCTGGAGGCTAATGGAAGATATCAAAGATGAGACATCAATCAGCATGGTACTTGAAGGAAGGACGCCTGCTGGAGCAAATGCCAGGCCGAAGGAAACTAAATTTATCATAAATCAGAGAGCAGAGATGAAAGATGACGTTTTATGTGTCTCTCTAATTATTAAGTTCCAAGTAAATAAATTAAAAGTATGGAGAGAGGGGAAAAAAAATATATGCACCTAATTGTTTCTGAAACATTTTAACCGACTGATGCTAAGTCAGTGATTTCTTTGTTTTCATTTTTGTTTATGCAAATAGATTGGAAAAAAATTAAAAAAAAAGTTAGAAAAAGGTCAATTTTGCAATCTATTTGCTGGCTTTTAATTGTCACATGACAGGAAATGGGACAAAAAACATTGCATGATGGCTTGTATGAGACACAGACAAATTAATATATAGTCAGTTATTCATTAAAGTGTAAGTTGGATGGAGTTAACAACCGCACTGCAAACTTTAAAGCAAAACAGGAGAGTTGTGTAAAATTCAACATTCCAGCTGTTATGATACACTCAAATAAATCTTTCAAACCGGTTGTCAATTCCCTTTTTACAAAAGTAAGTTGTTGTTACACGTTTTGTTAGAGTATACAAAAATATGACTAATAATTTTATTGTGAGGGTAATTCACTAGACTAATAATGGAGAACTGACAAGGAAACTGTACAGAAATTAAACAGAATTTTTTTTCCAATTCAGCTATCTTGCTCAAATTATTAAAAGAACTCTATAGCCACCCAGACCACTTCAACTCATTGAAGTGATCAAGGTGCAGTATCCGTGTTTAACCCAGCAATGGAAAATATTGCAGTTTTCCAAAAATGGCAATATTTACATTGCAAGGTTAAGACTTCCTCTAGTGACTTTCTCCCAGACAGTCATTAGAGGTGTTTTCTCGATTTACACAGCGTTTAAATCTGTGAAAAGATGCTGGACGTCTGTCCTCACGCTTTGCATGAGGACGTCCAGCATCTTAAAAATCCCTATAGGAAATCATTGAGTCAAAGCTTTCCTATGGGGAATGCCTAATGCACGCGGCCTCAGCGCTGGAATCCGGTAAGCTTTCTAACCCATAATTTGCTTGGAGTATGGGGGCAGGAACACATTTTTGCATTCTTAACACTTTAGTGTTCCTTTAAATTATTCACAATTTATTAAAACATCTAACAAAAATAAATAAACAAACCTTTGGCACTTCCAATGAGTTTATCATCCAACACTTTTTAATCCTTTATAAACCATGTACGCAAAAAGAGTACCAAACTAGGGCTTCAGGGTGCAGCCAGTTTTCTTTTTGGTACAACTCAAGCAGTAACTCATATGAATAACTAAAGTTGCATTGATATATTTTTCTTTTTCATTATTTTGGGGATTAGGTTTTGTTTTGGGTTTTTTAACAAAAGTTGAGCCAGCTGCATGTGCTGCCTGAGCAGTGTAGAACTGCTATACATTTATGTAACTGCAGGTTTACACCTTACAGGCTGCTTAGACAGGAGGTGAGCGGACAGCATCAACACTTGTCCCATCCACTCCGTTGTGGCTGTTATGCTGTTAGTCTCTCAGGTTCTGAAGAAAAGTGAATCTCGCTCACAGCTGTAGCCATGAAAGAGACCCTTGGTTGGAAGAGCCCTGGTACTCTATCAATTACAGGTGAATATAAAAGCTCTCACTGCGGCGAGCAGTAAGTGACTTCTCACAGACCAGAGGACCCTCTGTGATTCATACTGGAGAATTGAAACCGCACTTTAGAGTTTAAAATACCACGTGTTATATAACTACATCAAGCTTTTTATTTTTGCATCTAGATAAAGTTTAGTGACTCTTTCAAATGCAATATACATGCTGTTAATGCCTACTGTTTACAGAACATTTTTCCATGCAAGACCAATGATCCAAAAAGGGTATTTTTTTTAGTTCTAATGAGAAACATCCCTAACCCCTTTCTGATACCACAGTGCACACTCTTTTTAATGCACAAAAAAAGTGCAGATTTCAATAGAAATTGGCCCATTTATAAATTAACCTTGTTACACCTTTCAACTTCAAATCAGTCAACAGGTTCAGTTACTTCCTGGTCTGTGTAACTCGGCAGAACGAAACTCAAGAGGCAGCAATTGCCCAGAGCACCAGCCTTGCAAAGACTTTTTATTGGAAAATCTGTGATTGGACAGTCACAGGCAGTCTTGTCGGAGTTTGAAGGGGGGGGGGGGGCTTGCAAAGGCTGCAGACAAGAGAATTGCAGCCTTTGCAACCTATTTTTAGATATACACCCAGAGAAAAAATGCATAATTAAATGCATGCATAGTTTCACTGAGGGTATATCTACCAAACAGTGATTTTTTTATTATTTTTTTGTATTTGGGCAGTGTAGTGTTAAATTTATAAAGCCTGGCTTCTATAGCCAGTCTATCCATGACTACTGTAGATAGGTTAGTGCATGGAATTGGCAAAAAGAGCAAAGATAAGGACACAAGGAAGAAAAAAATGACTTGGAAGCAATAATAACACTAAAGATTATTATTTTGATACATTTTGCTTCCAGTTTCTCTGAGATTTTTACTCAACCAAATAGTCAACGAACAGAAATGTGGGGCCTGCTCATAACCCATGCCTGCATGTCCACTAGCCATTAGTGAGCGGCATATCTATTAGTCCTGGTGAGAGTCCTGTAATTCCCCAACTGACTAAAGATCTTGGTTTCTAAAAACAGCAGCTTCTTGTAACACTGTCTGAACGGTTGATATCTGCGGCCATCAGGAGGGGCCATAAACAACAGAGTGCCTGGTCAACTATGTTAAAGCTTCCAGGCAAGTGGACAGAATGAGAGGGGGAAAGAGATCGCAATCATGTCCCACAGGATTTTGGGCTCATCACACACATTTCTGAAGGGATGGACCTTCATGTCATGGGACCTGTAATCTATTGGTCCTCTAACTTTAATTCATGTATTACATGTTTACAATTTTTAAATGCTCAGTAAGAATGGAAAACGATGTAAAGTAAGCAAGTAAGGGGAATCATGGGATGATGTCAATGCTAGCTGCAGAAGGTTTTGCATCGTTAAAAGTATTTTCTACTTTTCTCTACTACAGGCCTCTCACCACAGTACACTCTTGGAATGAGTGAAAAAAAAACGGTCACCAAGTCAAAGTTGGCTCTTGAAATTTGACATTTTTACAGCTTTTAAAACGTATAATGTGATTTGGGAATGACAAGTGCACTGCAAGAGACCATAGGATTTCTCTTACAGTTATGTAAATGGTCACTAAAATTTTTACTATAATTCCAGTGGGGTCGCAAAAAGACTAAAGTCTGTAACTCACCAGACTAAGTGTAGCCTCTTCTGATGGAGGTTTAAAGCACAAGCTGGACAGGGTCTCCGCACGCATGAGGTATTCTGCAGTCTTCTTTTTCACAGCTTCCCGTCTCGTTGGGCTGGCCTCTCCTAGATAAAAAAATATACACAACAGCAGAGATGTTAAGAGACAAACAAAAAACTTGTTACAAACAAATAGACTGATAATCAGAGGGTATGCAGTGCTTTCCCTATGAAAATGCTGAGAGATGGCAATATAAGGAATTGTTTTAAATTCCCAGAATTCAGTAAACCTAATTCGGTGATGTCTAATAAAACAGTAACCAAATGGCCCTGCAGATGGCACCATAACTCAGTGACTTCACATACACAATTACTGATACTAGGGCACAAAAAAGTCAGCTCTGGGTAAAGGAATGGCTTAACCCAGAATATAAATTATCAGCTTAAAAGGAATTAAAGGAAAACATCCAAAGTTGAACGTTTCTCTATGCTTGTGTGAAAAAGATATTGTGTGTATTTTTAGTTGGAAGTTGCGACAGAATCAAAAATATTAAATAATTAGCTTGCGTCACCACATGTAATCAAAATGTCTCAATTTTACATTTATAAAATTACATCAGCGATACCCTTTCCTATACTTTATTTAGTATTGCCTCATTTTTTTTTATATATTTAAAGAAACACACACACATTTATTTATATTTGCATCCGATTGCTACTGAATAAAAATAGCAATGTTTTATATGTAAGGCAGCACCAAAGTTAATTGATTACATTATTTTGGTGCTTAGACTGTCCCTTTAAACTTGTCAATGCCACAATTATATATGCTGCAGATCTCATGGGCACAGCAATGGTTCACCACCACTAATAATAGTCCCTTTTATAAAGCAATCATGGCACTGGATTCAAGGTAAGTTTTAATCTACATTTCAAGATTACTTTTAAAAAAATGTGGTGGGACCTTAATAAGGCATTATAAACCCAAAAATATTAATAAGAAAGGGTTGGAGTAATGCAATTTTAACTTTATGTGCCTTCTTCTGGGTAAGCTGCAATTCCCGATGTTAACCACTAGAGGCTCTGCTTCACCAAAACAACCCTTTAATAATGTTACCATTATTTATACATTGTCACTACATGTTCTGCAAAGCTGTGGGCAAGATGTATGCGACTAAGAAACAAGTTTGAGAGACAGAAACACACGTGGCTACAGTCTAGCTAATGGGAGTTTACAATAAAAAAAATTAAAAAAAGTTGTCTAATTAAAACCCGGGTAAAAATGATCTAATATAAGGTATGAAAATTGCGACATATATGCAAAGGAGAATATGTAACTGGGAAAGTGTAGACAATGACAGAGGCTACATGCGAGAAGAGAAATAGGCTGTTTTCGATAGAGAAAGGGTTAAAGGAAAGAACTGCCAAGGCAAGTCCAGCAGGTAGTGGTTTTTGAAAAAATACTACCTAATGAAAATTTTCCTTTATCATTCTGCTAGCAATAGTCAACAGCCACGCTGGGATATGCACATTTAGAGTTATACTTAAATTCATTTCAATTGTTTTGCACAGCAGACATAATACTATTACAGCTTGTATTCTTAAAACAATGACCGTAAAATCCAAGAAGAAATGAACTGCCGAAAAAATAAGGTAACAACACAAGCTGCAACAGAAAGAAGAAGTTATATGATGGTCTCTGCTGTGGATCTCCCACAAGGGACGGACAAACATAGAGGCCAAGAACCGCACATTGACTTTCTGCACGGTTCCCAAGATCCCGGATATTGCATGGCAGCAGGCAGGCATTACCAGGCAGATGGATAATAGTTGCTTCTGGGAACTATCAGCTAACCAGATGCTGACCAAGCAGTGCATGAATTCATCCATCACATACCAGTTCACGGCCAGGCGACAGAGTTCCAACTAACATTGGAAGGTTCTGGCTCTCCAGGACTAGGATGGAACAAAACCACAAAATTGGAATTGCAGAATTTCTTTGTTTGGGAGAAGAAATTAACCTCTTCGCTGTTTAGCCTAGGAAAAAGAAAGCCCTACCCAAATACAACAACAACAAAGGAAAAAAAATGTGTGTATTCACGTTATTATATTCCTGTAACGTAAAGTGCTATTGCTGGTAAAATCACATTTACCTAATACTGTATAATAAAACATTCAAAACAGCATCTACATATCAGAGTACTTTCTGAAGGTATTTTGCAGATCCATGGATTAGAGGAAGCACATAAGGTTCCACTATGAAGAAACAGTTCCGTCTTACAGTATTCGATTCCATGGAATGAATCAAGACTAATAAATAGACAGACCAGCTTGGGGCATTGAGAGCTTCCAGATACAGAGATGCAATAATAGAAATCAGATCAGAGTAGCATGTCAGCAATAGTGGAGTTTCCTAAGATGCTTACTAAAGGCCATAACAGTAGTAGGCATTAGACATGTGCAATTTGTTTCGTTCTGAATGCAAATTCGGATGCTTCCGAATATCTGAAGTGCCGAATTTCCAAATGCCGAACTGCCGAATTTCCACAGTGCTTCGGATTTCTGAAAAGTGGCAAAACAGGAGATGGTTGGTGTTAGGGTAGTTTAGAGGTTGGGGTGGAAATATGGCTTGGGGTAGGGTAACCTTAACCCTACCCTTAATCCCACCCCTAACCCAACCCTAAACCAAACCCTAATCTAACCCTACACTTACCCGAAGTGCTGAATTTTGGAATGCTGAACCGAACCGAATATTTTTCCCATGCACATCACTAGTAAGCATCAAACTATCAGGTTTATTCACAAATATGATAACTCAAAGTAAATTTCAAATTTAAGGCCAAAGTAGCTGAGTTGGAAGCATTTTTTGACTCTAAATTTTAAATTCACTTAGAATTCTCACTTTAAATCCCCGTAGGTTTCCCTAATTGTGGACATTGTCCACCTCCCAACCAGTAGTATTGTAGTAAAGTTAACCTCCAACCAGTAGTATTGTAGTTAGGTTAACCTCCAAAATTTAGCAGCAAAGATTACTATGAAATGCTCAACATATATATAAATATATTTACACAATATTAAAAATCTATTGTGTCACATTAAAACATTCATTATTTGAAGATTTACTTGATTTCATTGCTAATAAAAGGTCTCTCTATTGGATTGGTGTTTGTAGTGCTTGTTTTCTAGATTTTTTTTAAAACTTGCTGCAATCACACAAATTATTCAATTAGAAAGCTATACTATATTTAAAAAATAAATAAAAGAAACAAACTTACATTTTATACCTTTAAATAGATCAAATCAATCATAGCATAAAAGCACGTTAGTTAGGAGTAAGCTCCTAACAACTGTCTAGACCTGCATATTTATCTGGCAATTTCTCAACACTTTGCTTTAATGACCACTCTAGGCACCCAGACCACTTCAGCTTAATGAAGTGGTTTGGGTGCCTGGTCCCTCTAGGATTAACCCTTTTTTTTTTTTTTTATAAACATAGCAGTTTCAGAGAAACTACTATTTTTATAATAGGGTTAATCCAGCCTCCAAAGCCTCTAGTGGCTGTCTCATTGACAGCCGCAAGAGGTGTTTGCGTGAGAAGACGCCAGCGTCCATAGGAAAGCATTGTAAATGCTTTCCTATGAGACAGGCTGAATGCGCGCGCAGCTCCTGCCGTGCATGCGCATTCAGCCGAAGAGCAGGATCGGAGAGGAGGAGAGCTCCCCGCCCGGCGCTGGAAAAAAGGTAAGTTTAACCCCTTCTTCTCCCCAGAGACCGGCGGGAGGAGGATCCTGAGGGTGGGGGCACCCTCAGGGCACTATAGTGGTCCTTTAAGTTCGGGTTCTCTGGTATTACATTTTAAATTCACTTTGAATTCTCATTTTAGTATATGACCCTGATAAAGTCCCGAAAAATGTACCTTCTGCCTTGTTGACTGAGAAATCTTATCAAAATTTGCAGAAGTCATTAATGCATTATCGTGTGGACCGAGAACATGAACTTACTTTCATCATGAATAAAGTACTAAGCGTGAGTTTTAGTGTGCCTATTCCACATCCGGTATTTGATCCCAATTTGTTGCCATCTGTAGGTCATACTTCCAGACACACTGTAATTTATCTATGTAAAACCACAGGCACTGCTTAAGCAAAATAGCATCATACAAAAGGCAGACAAATCTGTTCTGTATTCAGGAACACAACATAAGACTCATTGCCGACTGATGCTGATGATTATCTTCTATTTTAGAAGTGGTCAATACTGACCTGTAAAATGCATAACCATTTAATGGCCACATGTGGCCACCTATACTGCCTGACCCTGTAACAAGCCAAGTTTCTTAGTTAACCCCAAGTAAACCTTGAATGGAACTAAAACTAAAGTTGGGAAGATGAATGGGATGGCTTTGAGTGCTGAAGGCATGATCAATGAATAACATTGCCTGATTTGGCACACCTATCTGGCATTTAAAATGTGAAACTCAGAAAAGTGCCACTGAACTTCTTCCAACCAAGAGGTGTTCAAAGAAAAGCTCTTATCTCACACACCAAACTGGGGGCATTAATGGTCCTATTGTATGCATTAGACCATTCTCTCCAGTCAGGGCTGGCCTTAGGCACCCTGATATAAAAATCTTCAGACCGTTACAGGCAGACAGTGACACACACACACACCCACACAGTTACACGCAGACAGTCACACACATGCACACACTGTTACAGGCAGACAAATACACATACACAGTTGCAGACAGTCACACACACATACATACATACATACAAGGTTTTATGGGGTTTTGGAAAGTTACAGGGTCAAATAAAGGGTTTTCCCATTTCTGTTTGCCAGATTGGTTAGGTGGCCTATGCTGCCTTTGAGAATATATGGCAGCCCAGGAATAAGAATTACCCCATCATGGCATACCATTCATAAAAGTAGACAACCAAGGGTATTCAGAATGTGGTAAGTGGTCTTTAGTAGTTGCCACTTAGTCACAAACCTTGGCCAAAGTTAGCGTTCATATTTGTGGGGTTTTTTTGTTTTGTTTTTCTTTCACACAAAAACTGTGCTTTTACTGATGACATCATCATTATTACAAATCTTAGTGTTCTAAAATGCTCATATTTGTGTCACGAGTACAACAGTACCCCATATGTACATATTTTACAGTGTTTTGGAAAGTTACGGGGTTAAATATAGGGCTTGTAAATTCAATTTGTTGGACTTTCTGCCTGGGTTGTCAGGCAGGTTGCTTGAATTATAATTAATAAAAAAAAAAATGTAAAAATAGTAGATCGATATACACGTAGAATATATACACATATACATAAACACACACGTATATATATGTAAAGGCTTTGCCTGGAGTTGTGGAGGGGGCATGTGGGACCTATATAAGGGACTTCCCCCTTACCTGCCATACCGTAATGGGCCTAACGATCTGCAGCGAAGTCCATGTGCCTAAATAAAATGCATTCTAAACCTTATCTGACCTCAGTTGGCTCTCTGGCTGGCTCTTTAGCTTCTCACCCTTCCAAACACTTGGTTGATTTCTTTATTAAGGGCTTTACACATGGTTTCCATACCGGTCTTATTCACATTCCAGCAGGCATTGTGGAATACAATAACCTCCAATCAGCTTTGGCAGATACTGATACGGTTGATACACTGTTTCAACAGGAACTGGGGGAAGGGTTTTTATTAGGACCGTTCAAGGAGCCTCCGTTCTCCAAATTGAGGACTAACCTGATAGGTTTGGTCACTGGGAAGTCCTCTCTGCATCTCACTCATCAGGAATACCTAGCCTTAACTCCTTAATTACATCAGAAGAGTTTTCACTGCAGTATGCCACAATAGATAATGCAATTGACGCCATTATTACAGCAGGGGTTAGAGCCTGGCTCAGTAAAACAGATATTATTAACGCCTTCAAATTAATACCCGTTCAACCATCTCTATGGCATCTGCACGGTATTAAATGGAAAGGACTGTACTATTTCTTTACAAGGGTCACCTTCAGTTTGAAAAGCAGCCCTAAAATTTTAGATACGTTCGCTGGGACCTTGTGTTGGCTTCTACTGAACACGTGCAGGTGCCATACAGTTTTCCACTATCGGAATGATTTACTGTTTATCAAAAACAATTCCTCTCCCCTAAGTGATTTGACCAAAGACATTCAGTTATTTAATTCCTTAGGTGTACCAGTCTCTCCCAAAAAGACAGAAGGTCCTGACACCTTGATAAATTTCCTGGGTATACACCTTGATTCTGTGGCCATGGAAGTGAGTCTCCAGTTAGGAAAAATAGATAATATCCTACAGATTATCAACCAATACATATAAGTGGGTAGGAGAAAGTGGCTGTAGATCTACAAATATAACACAAAACAAAATATAGAGTAATACTGTTATGAAAATAATAAAATGCGCAGATATAGTAAGCACTCACGAGATGTAGTGGAATAAATCACAGAAGGGTGCCTCCCCCAATAGTATGGGGGGCTACAACCAGGACGCCTCTTTCTGTAGCAAAAGGCTGCAAGAATGGAGAGCCAGACTCAGGATACAGGTAAATAAAACTGCTTTAATTTATCCCAATTTAAAACGGAGTTAAAAAAGCCTTAAAATAAAAAAGGTTGCTTATTTTAAGTTTTTTTTCTAGCTCAATTTTAAATTTGTATAAATAAAAGCAGTTTTTTACCTGTATCCAGAGTTGTTATTCCCCAGGACTGCGAGAACGTTCTATGCTGCCCACCGGCGTTTAGGACCTGCAAAGAACGCCCACCGTCATTAAGGGGTTAAGCAATGCAGGGAGATAGGGAGGGCTAAAATAAAAAAGGGGTACACTGAAGCTTCACCTTTGCAGGTGCTTCAAGCAGAAACGCTCCACATACAGATTCCTACTACCATGATTACTTCTAAAAGCAGATGTGGTCATGGTGGTTGGAGTAACCTTTTAAGATGGAGGTGTTCATTTACAGAATGACATTGTGCGGATTTCTACATTTCATGTTATTTTTCACACCTAAAATACATATTTAAAATAGACACATGAAATAGGGTGACAAATAGATACAAAGGGAAGAAAGCAATAATACATATACAATCTAAAAAAAAAAAAGTAAGCTTTGGACAAAATAAAAAATATAAAAAGGAAAAATAAAAATAAGAATTGCAAAGTTGATGAGCGATATGGAAGCGAAAAAGAAAGAACAAAAGTGTGTCCTAAACAGACCAATGGTGGGAGAAACATAAAAGCATGGGGGGTCACAAATGAGGTGCATGGGAAACAGAGGGTTCAGAAAAGGACAAGAAGAGTCTGCGAAGGTCTTGGGGAGATCGTGTTCACAGGGTGTGGAGCAGATAAAAATGGGCATGGGAGTGCTGTGACTAAAATGGAGGAATGGGTGAATGGTGTAGAGTTGGTTCACTCATCCCCCCATCCACATTTACATATGCCCTTCTCTGCTACACTCCCCACTTCTCTCATCTCATGCCTTACACTCATTTTTCTACTCTCTCACTCCAACCCACAATCGATCTCATCCTAGACCCCATGCATACAAAACCTATTCACACCTCCTGTCACTTTCTCTCCTCCTACTTCTAGCAGCTGGTGATGTCTCTCCCAATCCAGGGCCCTTCACCTTCTCTACACACACTAAGACAACCAGAAATCCCACAAACCTCATCACAATACCCTGCCCTTTACCCTCACTTACCAAAATTAATTGTGCACTCTGGAATGCCCACTCCATCTGCAGTAATTTAAAATCAACAACCATACACGACTTTTTCATCTCAAACTCACTCACACTGCTTGCACTTACAGAGACCTGGCTGTCCCCCTCTGATAGCACTACTCCTGCCTCTTTATGTTTTGGTGGGCTACAATTCTCTCACACTCCCAGACTCAACTGTAAAAGAGGCGGCGTAGGCATCCTTCTCTCCCCTCAATGTACCTTCCAACCAGTCATAACTCCCCCTGCCCTATCCTTTTCTTCTTTTGAAGTTCACACTGTCCGCCTATTTAAACCCACTCCTTTAAGAATTGCTATCATCTACCGCCCCCCTGGTTATCCTAGACTATTCATTGAGCACTTTTCTTCCTGGCTTCCCCACTTCCTCTCATCTAGCACTCCTTCCCTTATACTTGGGGATTTCAATATCCCAATCAATAACCCCAATTGCACTGATGCCTCTTGTCTGCTCTCTGTAACCTCCTCCTTTGGCCTTGCGCAATGGTCCAATCTAGCAACCCATACAGCAGGAAACACTCTTGATCTTGCCTTCACCAACCTCTGTACTGCCTCTAATCTCTCCAATATTCCCTTTCCTCTATCTGATCACCATCTGCTTAATTGGCATACCTAAGATCCAATTGACACCACCGTCTGAACATCACTCTCACAGAAACCTCCAATGTCTTGACCTAGAGCATTTCTCCACTAATCTCCAAACTCTCCTTTTACCTATCTCAAACCTCACCTTTCCTAGTTCTGCAACCTCCTTCTACAATTCCACCCTCTCCTCTCAACTAGACATCATGGCACCTTGTACATTTAAATGCCACAGGCCCCCCCAACAACAACCCTGGCACACCAAGATCACTCGATACCTCCAAAAATGCTCCAGAACTGCTGAACACTGTTGGAGAAAGTCTCACTGTGCATCTGACTTTCTCCACTATAAATTTATGCTAAGCTCATACAACTTGGCTCTTTCCTCTGCAAAAGTTAATTACTTCAATACCCTCATAACCATGCTCTCCCGCGAACCCAAACGACTATTTCACACATTTAACTCTCTTCTTCTCCCTGCTGTTCCTCCTCCACCTACTAACTTGACCGCCTCAGACTTTGCAACTCACTTCACTGACAAGATCTCTACAATCAGAGAAGAGATATCTCATCTTTCTTCTTCCCCTTATAATACTTCCCCTAACTTCACTTCCTCTGCTGTTCTATGTTCATTCGCACTCGCTACATTGGAAGAAGTTTCTGCTCTGCTCCAGTCCTCCCGCCCCACCACCTGCTCCCTAGATCCAATTCCATCGCATCTCATCCATACTCTGTCTTCTTCTCTTTCTCCACCTCTCACTAAAATTCTCAATCTCTCTCTCTCCTCTGGTATATTTCCATTGCCCTTCAAACATGCAACTGTAACCCCAATTCTAAAGAAACCCAATCTTGACCCTAACTCCCCATCCAACTATCGTCCTATCTCGCTACTGCCTTTTGCATCCAAGATACTTGAAAAAATTGTGATTGACAGACTTCCTCGAGTCCAACTCTCTGCTATACCCGCTTCAGTCTGGTTTCCGCGCTAAGCACTCTGTGGAAACGGCACTGACCAAAGTATCCAATGATCTACTCGCTGCAAAATCTCGTCGTCACTACTCTATCCTAATTCTCCTTGACCTGTCTGCGGCTTTTGACACTGTTGATCATCAACAGCTTCTTCTCATCCTCTGCAATATCGGTCTTCAAGATACTGCTCTCTCCTGGTGCTCCTCCTACCTCTTCCAGCGCTCTTTCAGTGTTTCTTTCTCTGGCTCTGCTTCTTCTAGCCAACTCTTCTCTGTTGGTGTCCCCCAAGGTTCAGTCCTTGGTCCCCTACTGTTCTCCATCTATACTGCCTCCCTTGGTAAACTCATTAGCTCCTTTGGCTTCCAATATCATTTCTATGCAGATGACACCCAAATCTACCTGTCCTCTCCTGATCTCTCCCCGTCCCTCTTGACTAGTGTCTCTGACTGCCTCTCTGCTGTTTCTAACTGGATGGCTGCCCACTTCCTTAAACTAAACTTGACCAAACTGAAATTCTGGTCTTTCCTCCCTCAAGTGTTGTTACTCCTGTGTCTGTCTCCCTCCAAGTCAACGGTGCTATCATCAGCTCCACCACGCAGGCTCGCTGCCTAGGTGTTCTCTTTGACTCCGACCTCTCCTTCAAGCCTCATGTTCAATCTATCACCAAATCCTGTCATTTCCATTTCAAAAACATTGCGCGCATCCGCCCCTACTTAACGCCAGATGCGACTAAGGTGTTGGTCCATTCCACTGTCCTTTCTCTCCTTGACTACTGTAATCCGCTTCTCAGTGGTCTTACGTGCTCCCAACTAGCGCCGTTACAGTCCATAATGAATGCGGCAGCAAGGCTCATCTTCCTGTCCGCCCGCACCTCCCATGCCTCATCCTTCTGTCAATCCCTACATTGGCTTCCTATAAAATATAGAGCTCAATTTAAAATTCTGGTTCTTGCTTTCAAATCTCTACATAATGCTGCTCCCACCTATCTATCCTCCCTTATACACAAGTATGTCCCATCTAGGCCCTTACGATCTGCTGAAGACTTACGCCTATCTTCTGTCCGTACTCCCACCTCTGATGCTCGCCTTCAAGATTTCTCGAGGGCTGCACCGTTCCTGTGGAACTCGCTTCCCTCCTCCGTTAGATGCTCACTCAGTCTCCACTCCTTCAAAAAATCGTTAAAAACCCACTTCTTCATAAAAGCGTATCCATTAAACTGTTAATAGCTCCTGACTGATTCCTCTTCTGCAACTCTGCAACTGTCATTAGTCTAATACTATCCTTACCTTTTTGTGTCATTTTACCCCACTCCCTCTGTTCGTGTGTGTCCAACTTGTCTGGTTACAATTACATGTCTGTTCGTCCACCCATTGTAAAGCGCTGCGGAATTTGACGGCGCTCTATAAATATCATAATAATAATAATAATAATAATAACATCCTGAGCTTTTGTGATTGGTAGAAAAATAATGTTCACAGCTTTAAAGATTAATACAAGTTAATCTTAGCTAACCATAAAGGTTCAAAATGCTTTTCAAATGCTTTTTGTTGATAAGTGCATGCCCACCTGACATTCTATATTGTGGGAGTAAACTCCTGCTTGTAGCAACTGTTAATCTCCCCATCTATTTTAATCTATCCATATCTATACATAACCCGGTGGCTCCCCTGAGACTCTGACTTGGCTCTGCCCGCATCATCCCCTCATGGGTAGCCCCACACACTTTTTTGACGGGAGTTTATGAGGTGAAAAAGAGAGAGAGGAAGCAGAACAATACTGTGGAGGGACGGAGACTGTTTACTCCTGCAAAAGCAGTGACAATTCATCACCTCCAGTCAGACTGCCACACAGTAAGGATGGAGGGGATATGGGGTGCTGTATTATCTGGGGTGGGGGGATATAGGGTGCTGTATTGTCTGGGGTGGGGGGATATAGGGTGCTTTATTATCTGGGGTGAGGGGATATAGGGCGCCGTATTATCTGGGGTGAGGGGATATAGGGCGCCATATTATCTGGGGTGAGGGGATATAGGCCGCTGTATTATCTGGGGTGAGGGGATATAGGGCGCTGTATTATCTGGGGTGAGGGGATATAGGGTGCTGTATTATCTGGGGCGAGTGATATAGGGCGCTGTATTATCTGGGGCGGGTGATATAGGGCGCTGTATTATCTGGGGTGGGTGATATAGGGCGCTGTATTATCTGGGGTGGGAGGATATAGGGTGCTGTATTATCTGTAGTGATATAGGCACTGTATTATCTTGGCTGTGGATATAGGGTGCTGTATTATATGGGGTGGGAGGATATAGGGTGCTGTATTATCTGGGGTGAGGGATATAGGGTGCAGTGTATTATCTAAAGTGAGGGATAAGCAAGGGTGCTGTATTATCTGGGGTAAGGGATATAGGGTGCTATATTATCTGGGTGAGGGATAGGGCTTATATTATCTAGGTGGGAGGATAGGGTGCTGTATTATCTGGGTGAGGGGATATAGGGTGCTGTAATATCTGGGGTGAGGGATATAGGGTGCTGTGACATTATTCGGGGCGGGAGGATATAGGGCGCATTATCCGGGGCGAAGTGGATATAGCGCTGTATTATCTGGGTGAGGATATAGGGTGCTGTATCTGGGGTGGGAGGATATAGGGTGCTGTATTATCTAAGGTAGGGAGGTATAGGGTGCTGTATTATCTGGGTGGGGGGATATAGGGTGCTGTATTATCTGGGGTGGGGGATATAGGATGCTGTATTATCTGGGTGGGGGGATATAGGGTGCTGTATTATCTGGGGCGGGGGATATAGGGTGCTGTATTATCTGGGGTGGGAGGATATAGGGTGCTCTATTATCTGGGGTGGGAGGATATACGGTGCTGTATTATCTGGGGCGGGGGATATAGGGTGCTGTATTATCTGGGGTGGGAGGATATAGGGTTCTGTATTATCTGATGTGGGGGATAGAGCGCTGTATTATCTGGGATGGGGAGATATAGGGTGCTGTATTATCTGGGGTGGGGGATATAGAATGCTGTAAAGGGGGAATATAGGGCACTGTATTACCTGGGATGGGGGAAATAGGGTGCTGTTGTAACAGGGTTGGGGGATATAAGGTGCTGTTTTTACTAGGGTGGGGGATATAAGGCACTGTATTACCTGGGGTGGGTGTTCCAGGCCATGCAGTGGGCTGCAAATTACGAGATGGGGCCTTCATAGATGGGGTTTGTTGTTCCAGCACATCCCAAGTATGCTCAATCAGATTAAGATCAGAGTAATTTGGAGGCCAGGGCAACATCTTGAACTCTGTCATTTTCTTCAAACCATTCCTAAACAGTTTTTGCAGTGTGGCCAGGCTGCATTATCCTGCTGAAAGAAGCCACGGCTATCAAATAACTCCATTGCCATGATGGGGTGTCCGTAATCTGCAACAATCTTTAGGTAGGTGTTACATGCCAAAGTAACATCCACAGGAATGTCAGGACCCAAAGTTTCCCAGCAGAACATTGCCCAGAGCATAACACTTCCTCTGCCGGTCTTCCTTCTTAGTACCTCCTGCTGACATATCTTCCCCAGATTAAAAAAGATGCACAGGCACTCGGTCATCCACCTGAACTAAAACATGACCTGAACTAAAACGTGACATACAAAATTAAGCCCTGCACTCAAGCTCACACTACTCCTGGGCGGCAGCAATGACTATACAGGTGATACTCGAAAAATTAGACTATCGTGCAAAAGTTCATTTAGTAATGCAATGTAAAAGGGGAAACTAATATATGAGATAGATGCATTACATGCAAAGCAAGATAGTTCAAGCCGTGATTTGTCATAAGTGCGATGATTATGGCTTACAGCTCATAAAAATCCCAAATCCACAATCTCAGTAAATTAGAATATTGTGAAAAGGTGCAATATTCTATGCTCACAGTGTCCCACTCTAATCAGCTAAGTAAGCCATAACACCTGCAAAGGATTTCAGAGCCTTTAAATGGTCTCTCAGTCTGGTTCAGCAGTAATCACAATCATGGGGAAGACTGCTGACCTGACAGTTTAGCAGAAAACCATCATTGACACCCTCCATAAGGAGGGAAAGCCTCATAAGGTAATTGCAAAGGAAGTTGGATGTTCCCAAAGTGCTGTATCAAAGCACATTAATAGAAAGTTGTGTGGAAGAAAAAGGTGCACAAGCAGCAGGGATGACCGCAGCCTTGAGAGGATTGTCAGGAAAAGGCCATTCAAAAGTGTTGGGGACTTTCACAAGGAGTGGACTGAGGCTGGAGTCAGTGCATCAAGAGCCACCACACACAGACAGATCCTGGACAGGGGCTTCAGATGTCGTATTCCTCTTGTCAAGCTGCTCCTGAACAACAAACGTCAGAAGTGTCTTACCTGGGCTAAAGAATAACAGACCTGGTCTGTTGCTCAGTGGTCCAAAGTCCTCTTTTCTGATGAGAGCAAAAACTGCATCTCATTTGGAAACCAAAGACCCAGAGTCTGGAGGAAGAATGGAGAGGCACACACTACAAGATGCTTGAAGTCCAGTGTGAAGTTTCCACAGTCTGTGTTGATTTGGGGAGCCATATCATCTGCTGGTGTTGGTCCACTGTGCTTCATTAAGTCCAGGGTCAACGCAGTCGTCTACCAGACGAGCTTTATGGGGATGCTGACTTCATTTTCCAGCAGGACTTGGCACCTGCCCACACTGCCAAAAGCACCAAAGCCTGGTTCAATGACCGTGGGATTACTGTGCTTGATTGGCCAGCAAACTCGCCTGACCTGAACCCCATAGAGAATCTATGAGGCACTGCCAAGAGAAGGATGAGAGACATGAGACCGAACAATGCAGAAGAGCTGATGGCCATTATTGAAGCATCCTGGTCCATAACACCTCAGCAGTGCCACAGGCTGATAGCTTCCATGCCACGCCGCATTGAGGAAGTAATTGCTGCAAAAGGGGCCCAAACCAAGTACTGAGTCCATATGCATGCTTATACTTTTCAGAGGTCCAATATTGTTCTATGTACACTCCTTGTCTTATTGATAGCATGTAATATTCTAATTTACTGAGATTATGGATTTGGGGTTTTCATGAGCTGTAAGCCATAATCATCAAATGATCATAGCACTGGAAACTGTGCCTCCCTCTCCCCGCCAGCTCTGCAGGACCGGCTGGGGGGAGGGCGGGAAAGAGATCAGAGATCCCCCTCTACAACCCGCTAGCAGTGTAATGCTGGCAGGGGAGGAAGGGAGAGAGAACCCGGGGGAACTCTAACCTGCAGCTCCGCTGTGTTCTTTTCTCGCGAGTTTGGAGCATTGCCGCAGTTACCGTGGCAACGCGGCGAATGTCGCAAGAGTGAACTCTAGCCTGAGCTGCAGGCTAGAGTATACTCTCACACTAGGAACGCCAGGGCTTCCCCAACGGACCACCATGGATTGCCTTATTGCTTTGCACTTTTCCCTCCCAGGCAAAGGTAAGCCGGGAGGGAGTGAGGGTGGGAGAGTGGGTATGAAAAAAAATATTTTAAATAAGAAATATTTTTTTATATATAATTATTTGCCCTCCTACCCCCACAGAGACACAATAACTACCCCCATACACACACACTGCTTCCCCAGGTACACACACTGCAACCCTCACACAAACTGCCCTACATACATGCACATACACTACATCCTTCACAAACACAATGCACCCCGTACATTCACGCACATACTGCAACCCACACACACAAACATAATGCACCCATCACACACACTACTGCCTCTATCCCCTACTACAGCCCCTATCCTGGCAGATGCCAGGTAAGTTGTCAAACAGTTTTTACACAGTTTGACTACTTACTCTGGGAGGGCACTATTGGCACCATAACCACTACAAAGTGCTATAGTGGTTATTGTGCCTGGATTGTTTCTTTAAATAATGTACCGGTGCCCCTCCCAAGTTTAGGTACTGAATCTAAACAGCAAGCATTAAACGGCAAGCATTTCTGCTGAACAGGGGCCCAGTATATGCTGCTAAGCTGTACATATATACAACCTAGAAAATTGTTTTGACTTGGGGCGCCTTGGAAAAATATTAAAATATTAAGGGCGCCTTGAACCTAAAAAGTTTGGGAACCACTGGCTTAGAGGATACCAGAAATATACACTTTGTATCAATTACATTTCATAACCCGGGTTGTTCACTGTAATATCAGTGAGAGTGACCTACTAGATGTCCTCACTAAGACTGCCACTAGGTGGCATGTGAAAAGTTAACATTAGCACTTTTTGTTCTGTGCATGCTATGTAGCAAAATTATCAGAGAATGTGGTTTCTGCACATGGAAAAGATTATTTTGCAGTTGCTTGGGAATGCATCTGTCCCACCCAAACATAGTTCTAAAATTCTAATGACAGAGACCAACGTTTGCTTTATTTGCTTATTAAGATTGTGATACCTTAAGTCCCATTTTGTCAGATGGACTTTGCAAATCTTTGGTTAGAACACGAAAAGCAAGTTTCAACACACCTCAAGCAAGTTTCCTGTAAAATGTATCTCTATGCAAAATGCAGCATGATTAAGGGATTTTCCATCTGGAAATCTCCCCATACTGAACTGAAGAGATCAGTGAATATTTGATGTGACTGAATCATGTTAGATCAGCTTCTGCTGCACTGATCAAGTAAAAGTTCGAATGTGTGCTCCTCTAGGAGGAGCATTGGATTGGACATTGGCAGTGGAGGCCATGCCTCCTCCATGATGTTGTAGGAAGTGGAGAGGTTAGCAGCGCCAAGTGAGCTTTGGCGCTGGAAAAAGTTAAACATATATTTCTAATTTAATGCACAGGAGGGAGGCTAAAAATGAGCAGGGAGAGGGATAATACAGATTTGTATTCCTAACGCTATAGCATTCCTTTAAGCGATTATCTCTGACACAGACGTAATTAGCCAGTGACAATCATACAGTATCTCACAAACATACATCAAACTAGCAGCTCAACCTCACACATAACTAGCCACTCAATGGCACCCACAATCAGACAATGACTCACACACAGGCATACATGCACAACTAGTCATTTAGCTGAGCATACAGAATAAAGTACATAAATACACACAAACTAAAACATTATTATAATATACCCTTTTTAAGTGTTCTTGCATGTCACATATATATTATTAAGTGTTCTTGCAGGCTGGAGCAGCAAGTGATGTCATAGAGAGGGCCTTTTGTACACCTGCTAATGTTTTTATAAATGTATGTTTTAATGTAACTGTGAAGCACTTTGGGCAACAACGTTGCAATTAAATGTGCTATATCAATAAATAAAAGTTGAAATGCATTTCTCACTCTATCAATATCTTTAGTGGCCGATACCGATATTGCTGAAAATATCGAATATCGGCCGATAATATCGGTAAAACCAATAATTGCTCGATCCCTAGTTGTAGACTACTGGTGGAGGCAAGAACACTTCACACAATTTCCCCAGAAATTTTAGCTTTTCTAGTTATTATTATTATAATTTCAACCAGCATATAATGTTTTGGAAACGATGCATGGATTGTGATATCTCTGTGCAGTCTATCGATTATAATCGCAAGCAGAGCAGGTCCCGATCTGTCTAAGATTAGGAGTTACACCTTTGAGCAGTAGCTGCCGCCATTTTAACGAAGGCAGTTGAAAAGGCTGCCTCACAGGACTGTAACTCTCACTAATCTCAGGCAACAGTGGGACATGTATATTCCAGTGTTCTATCCTTCATCACGACCAACATCAGTAAAGTGGAAAATGTGTCAGGGGAGATATTTTGGTCTCTTCTGACCAACATAGAAACAAGTTTTGGTTGCCAGGTTCCATTTTGTATCACCATGGAAACCTGGATTTGGGGGGCACTGATTTAGCACATCATCATTTGTTTGCGGGTGTTGTAACCAACATGGATTTTCTCTTCTTAAACATTAGACAACTTCAGTATAATGCTTTGCATTCTTCTTTTAACTCTAAGTAACTTATTTACAGCTCGGCTGTCTGAACGAGACTTAACAATAAGCTGTTTAAAAAGCGTTTGATGAAAATGCAGTGATTGCATAAAAGAGACATCATCCCCCACCCCCACCCCATAATATAAACCTTTCGAGATTCCTCATCCATCTCCCAGCACTTACTACCGAGAGCAGCAGCTGCGTCTCATCCAGATCCGCATGAATGAAAATATTTAAGCAAAAAACCTCCCACTTCGTTTAATTTTCCATTTGACTTTCCTGCAATTATTTTGTAAACTGTTCGCATAACAATACATAAAAACATCTGCAAAAACAGGTAATTAACGTGTCAAGCCTAACTAATGCATTTTTATGGTGTCCATGCCTCGTCAACTGTAATTATAACTCTTTTTAAGCAAATGATGTGGCTGCTGCAATGTGCAAGTGCTTATTTTGGAGTCCTTATTACTGGTAGTGCAAACAGAACATAAACTCAAAGATACTTAATTACCTGTAAAACCAAACTTAACACATATTTACCAACAGAGGAGAAATTATTCCTTTGCTCGGAAATGGACCAATAACATGCTCGGGTGATTTTCTCAAGAGACCATTGGGGAAGAAACACATAAAACACACTAATTATAGGTTCTGCTAGACAATACGACCAATCACAACACACGGCCTAAAGGAACAAGTAATCAATTCCACTCGGGAACTTGATCTATATGAAGCGCTTGCAACAAAATTACACTAAAGTATACAATTAAGAAAAGCTTTATATTATTAAAAACAAAGTTGTAAAAGTACATTATCTTATAAGCACTAGAATTATAAGATAACATATCAGTGATATTGGTAATGTGTACAAGATTATTTGTAATTATGGGCTAAAAATTTGCCCTAGGACATAAACATGTAGAAAACTCATTCAGATATCTTTATAAATTCCAGTAAACAAAGACATGCCGATGTCTATGGAGTGGATGTTTAGTGAATATAAATAAAGGTGTAGTTTAAGCACCATAACCACTACATCATGCTGTAATGGTTATTTTGCATGAGGTCCCCTTGCGCTACCACCTTGTAAGAGTCAAACCATTTTGTCAGTTTGTTATGTACCTAGGTATCCTGGGTGTCCGCTGTTAGTTTTTTCCTATGGACGCTGGCGTCTTCTCACTGTGAAAATCAATGAGACAGCCACTAGAGGCTGGAATAACCCTATTATAAACATAGCAGTTTCTCTGGAACTGCTATGTTTATAGAAGAAAGGGTTAATCCTAGCTGGACCTGGCACCCAGACCACTTCATTAAGCTGAAGTGGTCTTGGTGCCTATAGTGGTCCTTTAATTGCTTCTTCAGCCATTAGCAAAAAAACAGCAACAGCAACTGTATAGATGAAACAATATATTTTCCTGAAGTACAGACCCTGCAAACATTTTCTACATACAGGCATCCCGGGCTACATCACACGCAGTCTCCTCTTTCTTAAACGACATGTTCAGCATTCCACATTTCTTAGAGTGAAGGTGCACACTAGATGATGTGGGATGTGACTGCATCATCTGGCACAAAGGCATAGCAATAAATCCAAGGAAGGTCAAATTCATTTAAACACTTTTTATTTATGTGTTTGTAATTGCTAGCACTATGAATATATTTATAGATTCAATTTTAGTCCTTTAATTTAACACCACATAATATAAGGCATGACAGATGCTCTTCAAAACCCATTTAAAAACATTGAAAACTCACTTCTTCAAGAAAGCATATCAATTAAACTGTTAGCAGGTTTTTATCCCCCACCCCCATGACTCCTCTCCTGCAACTGTCAGAAATTACCTACTAAGCCCTCAGTGAATACTTTTGTAACAACCTACTTTGTACCCCTACTTTTACCTTTTGTGTCACTATACCCCACTCCCTCTAGAATTTAAGCTCATTGAGCAGGGCCCTCCAGTACGTCCAGTTGTCTGGTTACAATTACATGTCTGTTAGTCCACCCATTGTACAGTGCTACGGAATCTGATGGCGCTATATAAATTATAATAATAAATTATAATTTATGTTAAGGTTTCCCTATCACAGGATCAGACTTTCCAATCAAGTTGTGAAATTAACGTCAACATTTGCAAAATGTCTTAAAGCTTATATCAAGTACAAGTAGTGGGAATAGAGGGGTAAGCTTACAGCAGTGAAATTGGGAAGAAAATATTTTCAAAGTATCAGACACAATAATATCCATAATTATGTACTGTACCTTGCACACCTTCCAAAAGAAGGTCAACACCTTTCCTGTAAAAGCCAAATGCAGCTTCATAGTCCTGTTCAGTCTCCTTTTTCAATGCCAGAGTTATTAACTCACCGGCCTTCACCAGGTAGTCAGATTTACCAAGCTTTTGCTTTAACTTGGCAGTAAACAAGCTGCGGCTCTCTTTCTCTGTATCAGCTTTGGCCCCCTCAAGACTGGAGGCAATCTGTCCTGTAGATTCTGGACAAGCAGAGATGCCAAGCGATTTACTGGGTGAAGTCTGGTTGGAGGCCATTCCATCATCTAACCCAGAGAGTGAGTCTACATCCACTGTCAGAGAGAGAAGATCACTGTCACTGGACAAACCTGTAGAGAAGACACAGGCAAAATGCATCACACACAATACACACAAAATGGAATTCACTCATCAAAGGGTGATCAAAAAACAGGACTTAGGACACAATAGTGAATATCCCTAAGCAATATCCCAGGGTACAGGATGCATACAAATATGAACATCGAAAGTATTTTTTTTTAAGCAAGTATGTAAGTCAATTACTGCACTTAGAATATATATTTTTTTTATTCTATTCTCATAGCTAGTACAAATGTGATAAGTATGATGAGGGCATCATATGGATGACTGATGTCACACAGATATCATGTGGGTGAGTTATGAGGGATAATAAAGTTGTCGTGTGGATGCTAAATACATTATGGGCACTAATTAGGTGCGATATTACATACGAGTGACATGCTGCTACAGAGTGTGACACTGGTTCCACAAGACTACTGTCTAGAAAAGTAGTTCTTAACCTTGGTTTGGGACCAAAAATGTATATGCCATTTTGGCAAGTGTCTACTGGTTGCAAGCATATCATACTCCTTAGGCCATAAGCCACTGCCCACAATAAACCGGTTACAGTGGCAGCACCATTTTACCCAATGCCTAATATGGTTTTGGTGCCAGAGTGCATCCATCATAAGGATAAATGTGAGAGGCAGGTGCACACACAGTGCAATCACAGGGATGAAAGCCAACATGTATGTAGTGTTTATGAATGAGTTGAATGGAAACATTAATTAACAATGTGAGAATAAAAACGTAAACATGACAGCATCTCTGACAAAAAAAAAAAAAATCAGTTAAAAAGTCATACAAGGCTGTACATAGTCCAAGATTTTTTACTATGTGCATGCACATATACTAATTTTGTTTATATTACTATAAAATGATATCGTTGTCCAACTTAATATTTTTTTGTAAATTGCCAATGTTGCAGAAAAGACTTTATTTTAAAACTTTCTTTCTTCTACCAAAGCAATTGAGTTATTTTCCCTTTAACTAGTGATGTGCAATGAAGCGCCCACGGACTCCAGGAACCACAACCACTTCAATACATTGTAGTTATGGTGCATACAGTTTTCCTTTAAATTTTTTAATTAATTTTGAATTCCTGACAATTATCGCTTTATTAAATGACCTTGTAGGAAATCATCTGATCTGCTACATTATGTATAAAAGATGGGCATGCACAAATGTTTGCACATTTTATAGAAGAAAACAATCAAAAGTATCTATGAATGCGAATTTCGTCACATATCCCAGGTCTCACCTCCACATTCAGACTGGCTGGCAAAGGTCACGTCATCAAGTGCACAGGAATCCTTTCTCACTAAGCAGAACATCAGAATATAAAATAACAGAACATTAGATTAATAAAATATCCACAGAAAACTATTCAGAGCAAAACAATTCAATGTAACATGATCAGTAAAATTCATACTGGCTATTCATAATGCTTTTGGGAAAATTTTTATCATAGGATCATTACAGTTGCTAGAAATGTATAACTTGCATACTACGACTAGCTAACAAGAATCTCTAACTGTTGATAGACTAAAATATGTTGTGATATTTAGCCAGGAGATGTAGTTTAACAGATGCACTTAAGCCTTAAAAGTCTGAAAGAATTTGTGTTTGCAATTTCCAAATATTGAGAGCAATTATAGCAAAATTATAATAGGGCTGCAGTCAAGACAGTACCACATAATAAGCGTGTTTATAAAGTGGTGTGTCAGTACAGCACAGAATGCCCAATTTAACATACATATTCTTAGATTGTAAGGATACAGACGTAAAACTCAAATAGTGGTCTTCCAAATTAGACCAAATAGCAGAATATGAAAAATCTCTAATTAAGTTGTTTTGCCGATCATTTCCAATTTGGTTCTCTAGCCCTTATTACTGTAAATCACTCATGAGTTTACTGGAAAAAGCCCTTAATGAAATAGTTACTAGCTGGTTTAACTAACTCTTGCAGGTAGGTTTTTTGGTAGAGAGAGTTTACTGACCAATAAAATGTATTCATAAAAAAGTGATTAAAAAAAATAAATAAATCCTGCAGCTAATATGCCAAGCCCAAAACACTACAAACAGTTTATTGTACTGAAAATCATAAAAAAAAAAAAAAAAAAAAAACTCTATCTGTAGTGTGCTGCCTTAATTCTCCAAGAGCTGTGCTTGAAGCCATGCAGAGTTCTGTCTGATAGCGCACTGACTTAAGACAGCTGATAAGCATTCCAATAGAAAATACATGAAAGAAAGGGCATACAAGGCACGGATTCATGTTCTAATTTTTTTATAATAAATAAAAGCGTGAGGAGCACCAATTCTGACACAAGGTGTCATAATATGAACCATGCATTCTCCTTCTAAATGCTTGTCAGGCAATCACAACTTAAGTGCTGAACAAAAAATGAATATGCATCAGTTTTAACCTCTGTCAGAAGAGATTGTCTCTCCGGCATCTTACATGATTATAGGAAGAAACGAAAAAAACCTTTCCTGCCGTAACAGCGCACAACCATACTTGAGAAACATTTATGAATACACGCTCCCAGCTTCAAGCAGATAACTTCTCTGTTCAGCTTCAGGGGAGAACCGAGAAAACGTTTATTTATTTATTATTACAAGACAAAATTCTCAAATATTTAAAAACAAGATATTGGAAGAAAAAAAAACTGCTGCCTACCCGTCCTTTTCTTCTCCTTATAAACTCAGGAGCTTCTGGGGTCTAGAATTTTGCAATTAAAGAACAGTTTGCATAACAAACTGAATATTTAAGGCAATGTCGGTGCATTTATGGGCTTTCCAACATAAATTAAAACGGCATTATTTAATTTACACATACATCGAGATAACCATTTTTTATATATATATATATATATATATAAATATATTTAGCAGTGGCATAGCTGCAATTTTACTTCTCTGTTTTGTTTTTTTGTAAGTTAAGTTTATGCACCAAATACACACTTTTCACACTCTTAAATACAGCATTCTATAGTACCTGGCAGCCATGTAAGCCTTATAAGCAACATGCCACAGAGCTGTATATTTCCCATAAACCCTGCTGTGTAGGATTTATGGGAACCCAACAGCTCTCCCCTAGCTTTCTACTAAAGAGTGCAGATTGGCTAGGAGCATGAAAAACAGACCCTATAGAGAGATGGGAACGAGTGAGTGACTGACGGAATGCCGTCACTGAGTACCATGCTTATTGTTTTCAGTTCATCATGCTGGGGATCTCCCTATCTGTGTGGTCCCCTTGTTCCACACATCATGTTTAGGCTTGATTAGAAGATTGTGCTTGTCCCATTCTAAATATGATAAAAATGAGGCTTGAGTATTAATCTGTGGGTAGGTATTAATGTCTCTTTTGGGGATGATATTGGAACACAAGGCTTGTTCATATCAAAGGACTCCTTATCCAAGAGGCAATCAAGACATATTGCAAATGAGAAGATTAGTTTATACTGAATACAGACTTCCAGGCCACTTATGTGTGACTTTGCACACCTTACAGAATAGTTCTGTTGGGGTCCCAACTTCAAAGAGGAATTGAGATTGTAAACCCTCTGCCCTCCCATACAATCAAATTAACCTTTTTTGAAATTGACAATATCACCTTTACCGGGCAGCCAGTTCATATATGCACAACACAAATTACATTAAATGGCAATATTCTATAGTGCAACAATGCATTGCATTATGAACCCTTGCCGTGACACCACCCCCAGATCCCAGCTAGTCGGTAATGCAACTTCCGTGGGGTTCTGAAATATTAAAATGTGTTTGTGGGGTGTTTTAAAATTGTATGTTGTGTTTTTTTTGTACCTGGGAGATAATGGAGTTTGTACAGTTCCTGACTCAATTATCAGGGGAGGAGTTTGTGTGTAATTGTATGGAGAACCCCTGCTGGGGGTCTGTGTATAACTTGGCTGTACCATGTTCCATTAAAGATCAATTTGAGTTGTACTCTCAGAACTGTGTGTCATCCAGTTACTGGGGGGGAAATGGCTGTCTGCTTATTTTAAATAGTTCCAGAGTGGCTGAGGGAAGGAATTAGCAGAGGTAACCGGTTGGGTTACCCGTGGTACGCTACAGTGACAGTTAGAATTCAAAATTAATTTCATATTCTAGGTCAAAATAAAAAAATTCTCTAAATCAGCTAAGCTTTCTGTTTGGTTACTCCGGCCTAAAATTTGAGAGGTCGTCCTCTAACTACCATCGTTCTAATTTATTCCATTTTGATTAATAATTAATTATGGAATACTGTATCTAGCCTGAGGATTGGGCAGTCTTTGCAAATGCCCCAAAATTAACCACTAGTATTCAAATAAAAGAAATGGCTTTAATTTCAATTTGCAGTATTCCTTTCCTTTGTGCCCCTGGGGTTTCAAACAGCAGGGTATGAACCTAAAAATAGTGTCACTGTCTCCTAATTAAGAGCCTCCAGCAATGGGATTATGAGTGAATAAATACCACTCTATAATTATTTGTACAAACATGAGCATCTGATTGCCAAGTTGAAGGAACACTTGGGTATTGTCTTAATGCCACATCCGCTACAAAAACTGGCCAATTTTCACTAGAAGAAAGAAAATTATGACACAACTGCATGACTCTCTTGACTATTTCCTGAAAACCTGGGAATCCTGACCCATTAAACATATTGACTTCAGTCTTCTAGTTAGTATGTCTTCCCTACCCAACCCCCATATGCCCATCATCACCATCCCTTAACTTTCTCCTTCTTGTCCGCCATCCTTCTTTCTACTCTCTCAAAGGAACATTTATTTTTTTAAATTTTATTTTTATGCTATATTTCCATATGCCAATAGTTATGTCATCAGAGTTGTTTGAGTGTCCACAAAAGCTGTGATTCAGTCTCAGAATGTTTGGCACACAACTTCAGACAAAGAATTCTGGGACAATGTATTGTCGGATGAGATATGACAAATACACGCGTCAATGAAAATATGTAGAAGCAAAAATTGGGTAAGTATACCATTTCTTCCATTACACCATTATGGTAGAATGCTGTATAAACTGTATTTTATATAACTACCGGATGCTAAGCTTGTGATGTATCCACCTCAATCAAAAACCCACAACATATAAAAAAAAAAAAAGAATAATCAAAAAAAAAAAATAATGAAATCATATGCCAAACACACAGCAGACACATTGGGGGAGGTTGATTTATAACCGTGAAATGAGTGGCAACTCAACAAAGAAAAAGAAGTTACACTGGTTTCTACTGAACTTTTTTTCTTCCTTAAACAGAAGTTAACTAATGTATCCAGTTTAACTGTGGGAAATCTAGTAAGTGTTTAAATAAACAAGTTAAGTAAGGAGTAAATTGGGTGTTAGTTTTATATCGGCCAAGTTGCAGATCGGACGCCACTACCCTTCACAATTAATAGCATTTCAGCGCTGAATGCAGTCTGTGTGCCTTGTGCAGAACAATGAAACACTATACCTAGCTATCTGAAATAGCAAAATGCCATTTGTTGGCAATGCAAAAATTAGCTGTTGATTAATTTGCATTCTGTAGATTGTTTTGGGTCAGCATTGACAGCTGTAGTATATGCAATCAATGTAGCTGAGTGCCACATCACTTAATTGGCACTGTCACTTAAGGAAGGGGAGAAAAAAAAAAAAGCAGGTATTCATTTTTTCAAGTGTTTTGTAGGCCAGCTTGAATACTGTGAACATTTAGAAAATTTGCATCTCTCAATCACAGATGTTTCACAGATTTTGACACTACACTTGATTTTTATTTATTTTTTTAGATTTTTTTAGATATTTATGGATTGAACTTGTCAATATAGTTACATTTCAACAACAGTTGGAAAAAAAAAGAAATCCAACACTGCCACCTAGAGGTGAAAGGTTTATGTAATACTATTGTCATATGTTCAATATTCCAACGCTTAAGAATGATCAATCACTCAACCAATCACGCTCTTAGAGGATTATAATAACGCAAGAAACCCAAAAATTAAACAAGTAATGTGTGCCAACACAGACATTTAAATATATTAAAATACAATGTATGTCACAGTGATATTAAATATATTGTATAGAGTAGATAAATTAAATAGAATAGATAAATAATGCATACACATATACACACAAACAGACATACTGCATGACTTCAAAACTGTCTTATTTAAGAAATCCATAGTAGGGGCACTGAATCATCTAATACAAACTTATATTTTCTACAATTCTTGTTTCATCTAAGACAAATGTCAGAAATAAGCCCCAACTTATTTCAACAAGGATAGTCGCTAAAATGTAAATTAAAAAGGGAACTGATTACACGTTGGCTAAACTGGGAAAATAGCATATTTGGAGAGTTTTTTTTCCAGTTCATTTATTATGTCCTTAAAGGGTTAACCAAGCACCATGACCACTTCCGTTATTTTTAAGTATTCATTTTGCCAGGAGCATGTATGTGCAGCATTTTGCAAAGTGCTTTACATATAGAGTTTAACCCTCCTCCACCTCCGACAGCAGTGGGGCATCATTCGCCAGCCTGGAACATGAGTTCTGTTAATTCTGTGCATGGTTAGCGTCTGTCAGCAGCACACACAGGATGCTGGCGACAGACAGCCGAAAGCGGCACCTCCCTCATTGCCCACCATGTCCTCGTCTCAGCCTACTCTCCCTGAGTGAGTAAGCATACTACTTAATATTTTCCAGAGTGAGTTTCTACTGAAGTTATTGGAAGCCTTGTGTGAAAGATCTTTTAGATTAGATAATTAGAAAATCATGAAGGATTGTGGGGAAAGTAAGCAGATTTGCATGAGGATCGGGAGCACTCCGTTAAAAAGTCGGCAAAGGGTTTATTTACAATTCTACTTGCTTATGATGGGGAACAAAATATGGCATTGAAGAAAAAAGAAGCAAAAATACATTTAGAAATACGTCAATAGTGTCAAATCATATAATCATACTATAAATGATACTAGTAGTAAAGTGAAAGGTTCTCTTTAAATATGCGGTGCACAAAAAAGCAGTAAGGTTCTAATTCAGCAACAACACTGCAACAGCTTTTGAAATCTATTTAGTGATCTTCAAAGATAAGGCAGCCACACTGCAAAGGTACAAAGATAGTTTATAAATAAAGTCCAAACAAACCAAATGTTTTTTGGGTTGTTTTATTTTTTAACTTCTGGGAGTTTATTCACCAAACAATGGGTTGTGGTGTATTGACAGCAAAGCTGCAAAATGCATGCCAGGTTAATGCAGTTGTAAAGGAAAAAAATAAAAAACATTTTTGTAGAAAATGGTGAGAAATTAATGAGGAATAAAAACGTTTTAAATAACTCCCAATACTCAATAAATTGTGACTTGGATCTAACAAAATAAACTGCCTCTTAAAATGATATTGTGTATAATGCCTCGGCAAGGTACGACAGAGAGATATAAAGTTACATTTTGGTCCTGCCTGGGGGCTTTTATAATGATGTTTGTTTTTAAGAGACAGATCATACTGCACAGTGCGACATAACTGTAAATCTCGCAATAAAGTGCGAGGCTGCATGTGGTTGATGGGAGTGACTATCTCAGGTTGGAACTGTGGTACACAGCATTAACAATCTCTTTCCATCTCTACTTACCCATTTGTAAGGTGAAGGGCTTATTACAGAGAGAAATATGATGTCTCGCTCTCGCTGCCTGGCATGTATGAGTGTTATGTGAAAACAATGCCATCTTATTGTTCTGAACACAATCATAAACCTCAATAAAAGAACTGATGGCATTATCTTCCCATAATACACTTCACGGTTATATGCAGCCTATACATAGTTACAATGAAAAAGCGGAGAGGTAGAACCAACGCTCTACAGTATGTAACTGGGAACAAACGACCGAGGTCTTTGCTTGACATAAACTCCATAGTGGGGTCAGAACGTTGCCGGGCCTACCAAGGTGGAATAAAATCTCCTTTACTTGTTGGGACTCCATTATTCATTCTTTTTTATAAATATTTCCATACACAGACACTGCTCTCTATTTGCAGCTGTTGTCCCAATGACCTTTCCCATCATGTGAGCAAAATGTCATGACATACACATAAAAGTACTCACCATCAGAACTACAGTCAGATAGATTATCACAAAAATCTGGAAATGGTTCAACCGGACCAATCAAATCAGAACCATCATGCACTTCTCCACCCTGAAAAAGAAAAGTATGAAGAAGTTTTAAAGGACACCCTTTCTTGTATTTCAGGATTCATTCTTCATTGCCATCTTAAACAAGGAAATCATTTTTCATAGTAAGGATTTTCAGAACTTTGCCATACCACCAACAGGACACATTTAAAGGGATTGCTCAAGTGCTTTATGTGTTGTATACATTAAATTTGCAACAACCTTTGGCTATCAATCAGAGAACCAGTCCTGTTACTTCCTGATTTGTTTAGCTAAGTGAAACTAAATTAAAGAGGCAGCAATTGCTCAGGGCACCTGCCTTGCAGAGACCTGAGCTGCAGATCATATATTATCAGACGACCCAGTTCGAACTCTTGCCAAGGGGATGAATGTTTTCCTACCTATAATAAATGTTTACTTTTTGGGCATGAGATATCCCCACAAGGTTTCTGGGAGAAGGCACTAGGTATGCCGCACATGGATAAGCAATGGATCAAGATTGTGATACTGAACCACCAGAGCTACACTAGATTTTAAGAGATAAAATAGAACATTTTAATCTACTGGTATAGAACACCTAAAGAGTTATTCACTAAAGTGAGAATTCAAAGTGAATTTCAAATTTAAGTTAAAAATAGCCAAACTGGAAAAATTTGTTAACTCATCTATTGTTCTGTTTTGCCCAATTTTGCCCTAAATATGAAATATACTTTTAATTAACTTTAAATTCTTACTTCAAGTGAATACTCGTGCTAGTTTACTTAGAGCAGGGGTTCTCAACCCAGTCCTGAAGGACCCCCAAACTGTCCAGGTTTTAGGGATCTCCCTACTGTGTCTAATGTGTTTTTAGGGGTGGGTGGGGACAAACACTTTAGACACAACAGGGTAATCCCTAAATCCTGGACTGGTAGGGGGTCCTTGAGGACTGGGTTGAGAACCCCTGACTTAGAGTCTTCTTGGGTCAGGTCGATCTTTGCAAGCGATACTAGGAGGACTTAGGGTCAATGCTTCATATATGGTGTTTTTGTCCTATCTCGATCCCATTTTGGAATTCATTAAAACCATCAAAGGGAAACAGAAACAGTTTGAACCAGTTGCACTGAAACTGTATCACACCAGGGAGAATACAAGAAATCACTTCGCTCACGGAAGATCTTTTGTACCTAAACCCCATGCTGTAATTACACTTTAACTTACATGACCATACTTGTCACCCAAGTGGCCTCCCTGATTTGTACATCTTTGCTTTGCTGTATTCTTGGGAATAAACCATAAAAACATACCTTGAAAAAATCCTCAAACTGGCCGCTGTTGTAAAGAGCTGGGATGTTAGCCGAAAACTGAAGCAAATCCTCAGAACACTGCCTTCTTTCTTCTATCACACTCTCATCAAATCTCCCTGGAATGAAAGCATCTTGTTAGAAAGCATGTAGATACAAACAAAACTATTGTGAAGAATATACAACATATTAATACAGAACACGGAGAGCCTAAAAATAAGACAGAAGTTAAAAACAAAATTGAACTATACAAAGTATGAGAGTATGCCAAATAAGGTTTCCTAATATTCAGATATTTATCCTAGATATGTAACTCTTAAATGCCAACTGAAGAAAGAGCTGTAAAATTTAAGGCAAACTAGCCATTTTATTATTCCAATACTCAAAAAGAAAGCGATTTGAACAGGGCAGGTTTCATCCCAATAGCATACTGGGAGGGAAGCCCAGCATTGATGACAGTTGTATCTTACTTTGTGCACCCCCCACCCCCAGGGTCACTGAATTGGACATCAACTGAGTGTGACCGTGGCAGAGGTTGTCTGTCGTTACGTGCAGAGTCAATGCAGGTGGCAGCCATGCCAATATGACCCAACATCATATCCTATTTCTCATTCCACTCACATTACATGCAGAGTGGGTTGTGGGTAAAAAGACACAAAGGAGGCTGAGAAGGTCTGGAAAGACATACAAGGGTGCAAAGTGGGCATGGCGAGACAAGAGTATGAGAGGGGAATTACACCAAACACAGAGGAAGGAACTCTCTTTGGACTTGGCAAGTCCCCCCAAGGCAGCAGTGACATACCAACTCAACTTTGTATGAGAGCCAGGTTTACTGTTGTGGTCCTCTTGCTCACATTTGAACCTTTTTTTTTCCAAACTGGTTTTTGGCGCAAGTATCAATTTTTTTTCTTTTTGGAAATAAAGTTATGTCGACAAAGTGAAACAGTAGGTTAAACTGCACCAAAGCTCCAACCCCTTTGGCAGAGGCATTATTATCAAACCTGCAGATAAGGAGAAAGCCCTGTTTTTAACGTCCATAACCAGTTATGTTGTCAATATATGCAGACAGCTCAGCGACATATTACTAATTTTATAATCCATGGTGACTTTGTGTTTGTATTTAAGAACCAATAATAAATGCTAGGGATGCGGCATTTTCTCAATGTTATAAGTACAGATTTATAACATTTTTAAAAGCAGATTTTTCCACTACTTCTATATTCTATATCATGCCTAAATATCCAGAAGAATTCAATAAAACAGATAGGGTGCCCTCTTGTGGCTTGCACAGATTTAGGGATTAATCTTCCAGCCATCTTTTTGGGTAAGAAGTTTCAACCTTTTACAATTAATACCAAGCCATACATTGCCGATACCGATGACTTTCTTACAAAACTTTCTTCTACTGAAATTGATGATGACTGCATGCTCATTATATTCTAACTATGATACAGTTAGAATGTAGAAAAATAAAGAAGCAGTTTCTTCCTTTTTGATTTCATTCACATGTTCTGAGGTCCAGCAAGAATTTAGATTACATAATAATAATAGTGATCAAATACATAATGGTCCTAATAAAATGTTTTTTTTGTACCTCTTAACCCTGAAAGCACCATACTAAGAGTTTTGTTGTATGCAAGACAGAGATATGAGCTCATTAGTGAGGTCAGCACACCCACCATTGTATCACAGCAGAAGGCAGGCAAAGATTCTGCAGATTTATTGTGGAGGGCTGGAAAGATTGGAATAAATGATATGGTCCAGACAGAGGTGTTCTTCCCAAGATTACAGCAGAGAAAAAAAAACATTAAACCCTTCATGAGACATGACATGGTAGGACTGTGATGATAGTATCAGATTTGCTTAACCTCTTGTCATGAAGGGTTTGAAGAGGAAAAAAAACAAAAAACTTAACATTCAGAAAAAGATCAAAAATGGATAATGCAAAGGATTTACTTTGTACTAAAAACAAATAAAAGCCAATTGATGGAATAATTTATTGACACTATGAGCATGGTGTGAAAGACTTCTCTTATAAATCAGGAAACCAGATTACTTTACAGCCTGCAATTGAACTTTAAATTGAATTTTATATTATTTTTTCTTTTTGTTAGGAGTTAGCTTTGCAGGGAACATAGCAGAACCTATGTTTTGTAATACCACATCCATTTTACTCTTATAAAAAATAAATACTCTGAGATAAATTAAACTTTAAATAAAACAGATTCTGTTTATATAAGCAATGCTATATTTCTCTTACAATTCATTGGAACAAATTATTAAGGCTTTAGGGCTTATCCCAAAAAATAGTCAGCTGAGTATTCTCAGCCAATGAATGATATTCCGTTCCTGGAATACGTTTCTGGAGAACAGATATTTACCAACCTGGAACGCATTTAATCAAGGGTTCCAACAAGCTTGTTTTTGGAAGGACAGTCCTGATTTTGTTTACTTCTGGGGGCACCGGGGAACTCTACTCAGGTAGAACAGTGCAAGTGCACCACTAGATGAACCAGCACTAGTATCCTGCAGATAGTGTTTTAGCAGTGTTCCCTGCAAGGCCCCCACCAATCCCGATCTTATAACTACCAATATTGGGAGTTTTAGCTCTGTCAGTAATATGAAACTTTCTGTTTTTGCAGAGATTCATACGGAAACCGTGCACATATAGCAACACAAATACATCAATTCACCGAAGTGGTCATGGTGCTTGCACCCTTTAAAAAAAAAAAAAATGCATCTCTTTCCCTTTTGCCTAATTTTTAATTGTCACTGCTTTATTTATTAAATAGTTCCAAATTTAGACTATAATGATCGGGAAAGAACATATAAAACAATCACATATTTCAATGAATACTGCTTTTTATTAGATGCTGCCTCTATAGAATGAATATTGGAAAATAAATCAAAAAGATATAGAAAATAGGAGATTATAATATTAGATTGACATTTTATGTAGAAATGGCTAGCCGTATATCTAATGTCCTCAGCATCTCAGATGTGGTAGGAGATGGGTATTAAATGGGCTGTTTTTGCTACAGTTCTTTTATAATGTTGAGTCTCAAAGTAAATTGCTGCCTCCTACTGGCTGATCCACTATAAGGCATGACAATATTTAAAAATTATACATTTATCAGACCATGTTTCTATATAAATAATATTACTATTTTATTTATTTGCTGGATTCCTTTTAATTGTACATTAGTCACCGTTTACATTGATTGTCTGGATTTAATCTACACCATGTCACTTTTGAACTTATTCATAAAAATAGAATCTTTATGAAACACTCAAGTACATTGTTTAGGAAGAGTGCAGTGTTATCTAAATAACAGGTCTCAAATCCGTTGTTTTAGCTTTCACTGTATAAAACACAAACACCTTTAATTGAATCCAGAATTCTGTTGTGTCAGTATTAAACTCACTTAATTGTATGAAATGAACCCTTCACTACAGGAATCGCATATACCGTACATGATTCCCAGGGTATGCACTCAAACCCAGTAATGGGGTATACACGATTGTTTTTAATATTGCAAGCAAAATTCATTTTATGCAAACAGACTTAATATGCAATGTGTACACACACTATGAAAATACAGAGGATAATATATACATGTGAAAGGATTAAAGAACATTTTGAGGACATTTCTAGATTATATGCTCAGGAATATTATTTATCTACAACACAGTTATCTTATCTGTAATGTTATTATTATTATTATTAATTGGGGAAAAGAAACATACTTTCAAACATTACTTTCCAGGACACCCAAAATACTCCTATTCATGTGGAGTCTTTTTTCCATAAAATTGCTTGGTTGTAAAGATGAATTTTCAACGCTTTCTTGTTCTCTTCTCCATACAGGTTATTGAATTGTTTATCGTTAATCACTGTGTAGAGAAGCAAATAGAAACACACATAGCTTCCATATCATATCTCAATTGATAGATAATTTTTAGTTCGATATCAGAATGCGTCATTTCCTCCCAAAGCGACCTCTCCTCTAAGTCCTATGAAAATGTAAACATGGGGTTCATCTATGTGGCCTAGTCACCAATGTCCTTTGCCAGACCAAAGAGTTGGTGAACTCTTTTTAAAGGGGGCAGTTCCTATTATTTTTAATATTTCCTAATCCCATTAATTAACAATTTATTTAAAACGGTTTCTCCTTCCTCAATGCACTGTGAGCCTTGGCTAGACTGATCTGCTTTGCCATATCAATTTCTAACTACTACAATGTACTTAAAGAAACACTAGAGCGTCAGGAATACAAACATGTATTCCTTCACTAGTGTTGAAGTGGCTGTTTAGGTTACCAGCCCAAATTCTGTGCAGTAAAAAGGTGATATTACTCACCGTTTCTCCAATGCCACTCCGGAAATAATTAATCTTGATGATCTCAGCCAATCTAAAGCTTTCCCATAGGAAAGCAATGAGAGGATATTGCGCATGTGCGGCAAAACACTGAGCTGCACCAATCATCATCTCCTCATAGAGATGCATTGAATCCATGCATCTCTATGTGGGTGTTCAGCGCATCCATGCAGAGCATATAGACGCTAAATGTATGTGCTGCACTGGACTAGGAAGCACCTCTAGGGGCCATCTGAATGACTGCCACTAGAGGTGTTACTAGGCAGCAATGTAAACATTGCCTTTTCTCTGAATAGGCGGTTTTTACATTGAAAAGTCTGCAGGGACAGGCTATAGGCACCAGAACCACGGCATTAAGCTGTAGTGGCTCTGGTGACTATAGTGTTCTTTTAAGAATTGTATTTTTGTCGTTAGGGTGAAAAAACTGGCTCCTAACTTTTTTAACTGGCTCCTAAATTGAAAGCGAATTTGTCAAGCCCTGTGTTAAAGGAACACCATAGTCACCCAGAGCACTTCATCTCAATGTCCCTGTCCCATTAACCCAGCATTGTGAAACCTCTAGCATTGATTAATTGCTTTTCCAATGGAAAAGTTTGAATGTACTTGCTGCACATGTGCATTAGGTTCAATGAGGAGCATTGGAGCAGTGAAACTATTTTTCTAAATTAATGCCAAACTGGTAGCTATGGAGAGGGTACACAATAGCGATAGGAATACAGGTTTCCTTATATAGTATTCCTTTACATTTATAGTTGGGGGGGGAAAGGGTTTAGAGCATGTAGAGTCTGAAGCAATATTTGCAAAGTACTCATCCTCCTATGTTTTCTTTTTGGGTTTTTTTTGTAGTCCATCTAGGAGTCCCTTCTATGATTGATTGTTGAGCTGTATTAGTTGTTATAAAGTGTGCATCATTCAATGTTGTCCCTGTTCCTCCTGCAATGCATTTCCTGTGTGAGAGGCTGTTAATGGACAGAGGGGAAGTGATTCCTTCAACTTCCTGTCCAGCCTCACACACAGACACTGGAGGAGCTGGGGCAGTACTGAGTTTTACACACTCTGTAACTCTTCATACAGCTCTGTTATTAACCATAGGAGACTGACTGGACTACTGAGGACCATGGTTCTTGGTACTTATCTCTCCTCGGTGACACAGATGCAGTTATAATTACAAGATTCTAAAGGGGAACTGCACACAGAAAATAAAAGGATCAACACTATAGTGCCACTATAGTCTCATGCCAGAGCCTGGTGGCTTGAGAGAAGCTGCTTTGTGAGAGGACTAAGAGGTTCGGCCTCTATGCGAGACAGTAACACAATTTAATTTTGCGATCTTTATCTTAAAACCGTGAAATGTTTAAAGAAACACTATAGTGTAGGAATACAAAACCGTATTCCTAACAGTATAGTGTCCCTTTGCCTCTTTTGTGAATAAATGGTTAAATAACCTTTTAAAACACTTACCTGATTCCAGCGCCAAGATCTCTCGGCACTGGTTCGCTCTCCACCACCTCATCATCAGCAAATGAAGAACTCAATGCGGGTGCATTAGGCCTTCCCCCTGGGAAAGTATTCACTCAATGTTTTCCTATGGGGAAGTTGAAGACATATGTCCTAATGCAAAGCGTGAGGATGTGCAGCGTCTTTTCAAGTAATTTAACTCCGTGAAAGGCCAGGAAGTGCCTTAAGTAGTTTTCTAGGAGACCCACTAGAGGCAGCCATAATCCTGCAATGTAAACATTACAGTTTCAATGTTTTCACTTGCAGGGTTAAGAGGACAAGAACACTGCACCAAGACCACTGCAGTAAGATGGGAGACAAAGCTACCAAAAAGACTGATCAACACTCCTATCAATGGTCACAGTAAGAACAACCGTTTATATTTTTTCATCAATGAAAACACTCCCATACACAGCAAATATGTCCTTTAATATGTCCCTTTGTGACTTTTTCCAAGTTACTCAGAGTAAAATGAATCAACCTCTCATGACATTTTTAACACCTTAATTTACCCGTTAGATAGTTCCAAACATGTGTTGACACAATCATTCCCTCGTTACCGGTCAGATGGTCGTGAAACAAAATAAAATTATATTTGGTGATACTGGAAAAATATGGATAAACACAACGAGCATGTTTTGATCTGAGGAAAATTGTAAAACAGCATTTTAATTTGACTTTTAGTGGAAGCAACTCTGGAATACTGAAAGTGTAGATAACACAGAACGTGTTATCATGGTCTCCAAACCCATGTCTCCTGTGGTTCCTTTCCTGTGAGTTGACTGGAAAAGATCTCAGATAAAACATTGGGAAAGAAGGCAAACATCGTGACATGTTCCCAAGAGGCAACAAAGTGTGATCTGATCAGCTTTCTATTAACATTTCTGTTCAGAGTTTAAGCTCCTATCTATTGTTTTTAATGTGTGTGGGAACAAAACATATTAAGCAAACATTACAGTGTATCGCTAAACAAACTATGAGGCTCTTTGGTGTGAAAGATTGCCCCCCCACTCCCACCCCCAGCGGTGGACAGCTTGCTGTGCTTCTTCAAAACCAAACAGAGAAATAACAAACAATAATTCCCTGGGAACGTTTTTATTTTTATTTAAAACCTTCAAAATATTTTATGGGGTTAATTAACACTCTTTGCAGGCCAAATACCTCGGGACAAGGGGATAGCCAAAGGCTTTATATTACAACAGCCCCGGCACGTCATCTGTAACGATATTTCCCATGATGCTTGACCTGACTTGATGCTCCATAAACATTTGGAATGCCAAGGTTAGCTGTCGCTGTTCTGAAGACACTGACAAGAAATACATTTTCCTGGGACTTTCCTCCAGGAATCTATGGGCTTCTTGAAATTATTATGCTTTATAACAATGACATGTAGAAAATAGATATCCTGGCACACAGAGGATATATGCAATATTTAGACTTTATTGGAGTGGAAAGGCAATGTTTCGGCTCACAAAGCAGCTTCTCTCAAGCCACCAGGCTCTGGCGTGAGACTATAGTGGCACTATAGTGTTGATCCTTTTATTTTTTGTGTGCAGTTCCCCTTTAGAATCTTGTAATTATAACTGCATCTGTGTCACCGAGGAGAGATAAGTACCAAGAACCATGGTCCTCAGTAGTCCAGTCAGTCTCCTATGGTTAATAACAGAGCTGTATGAAGAGTTACGGAGTGTGTAAAACTCAGTACTGCCCCAGCTCCTCCAGTGTCTGTGTATGAGGCTGGACAGGAAGTTGAAGGAATCACTTCCCCTCTGTCCATTAACAGCCTCTCACACAGGAAATGCATTGCAGGAGGAACAGGGACAACATTGAATGATGCACACTTTATAACAACTAGTACAGCTTAACAATCAATCATAGAAGGGACTCCTAGATGGCCTACAAAAAAAAAAACATAGGAGGATGAGTACTTTGCAAATATCGCTTCAGACTCTACATGCTCTAAACCCTTTCCCCCCCCAACTCTAAATGTAAAGGAATACTATATAAGGAACCTGTATTCCTATCGCTATTGTGTACCCTCTCCATAGCTACCAGTTTGGCATAAATTTAGAAAAATAGTTTCACTCACTTTTTTTCAGTGTCAAGGCTACATTGGTGATAGTCATCCTCCTGTGTCGTCATCCAGGAGGCATTACATGTGCAGCAAGTACATTCAAACTTTTCCATCGGAAAAGCAATTAATCAGTGCTAGAGGTTTCACAATGCTGGGTTAATGGGACAGGGACATTGAGATGAAGTGCTCTGGGTGACTATAGTGTTCCTTTAACACAGGGCTTGACAAATTCGCTTTCAATTTAGGAGCCAGTTAAAAAAGTTAGGAGCCAGTTTTTTCACCCTAACGACAAAAATACAATTCTTAAAAGAACACTATAGTCACCAAAACCACTACAGCTTAATGCCGTGGTTCTGGTGCCTATAGACTGTCCCTGCAGACATTTCAATGTAAAAACTGCCTATTCAGAGAAAAGGCCGTGTTTACATTGCTGCCTAGTAACACCTCTAAAGGCTGTCACACAGATGGCCACTAAAGTGTCGCCTATCTCAGTGCTGCACCTTCATTCAGCGTCTCCACGCTCTGCATGGAGGCGCGGCACGTTCCTCATAGAGATGCTTTTAACTGTTTTAACTGATGATCTCAGTTATGGAGGCGGGCGAGACCGTTACAGCGCTGGTAAAAAAGAGGAGTAAAGCATCATTCGCATAAGATCGGAGGGGGCTGGTGACCTAAATGTAACGGACCGTTTTGCTCACAAGGGGTAAAAAACGTTTAGGCGATCGTCCCCCTTTCCAGAGATGCAGGCACAGCTACTGCAGAACACCAAACTCCCGAACAGGATACCAAGTAGCACTCCAAATTCCCGAACTGGAACCTCACGAATAGCTGCTAGCAGCTGAACAGGAAAAGCACCCAAGCAGCTTACACTCCTGGCAATCAGTCTCTAACAGCATACAGTAAATCCCCCCAAGAACGAGACAAAGCTCCGTGTTGAGGGTCAAGCAGTGAACAGACAGAGCTGTGGGTTTATTGTGCTTATGTACACATTCTTACACATTAGTACCACCCACAGGGTTTTGGAACACAACCAATAAACACATACAATACACTCAGACACTCCCACACAAATTCCTCCCCTCTGCATGTGATTCAATTACTTACACAATGGGTAATGTAATTTAGCACAAGCAGAGAAATACAATTTTTCCACATTATTCATAACTTGAAAAGTATGCATCACATTCACATACTTACATTTTCAGAATCAGCATACTCCAAATACAAACATACGTCAAAATCATACAAATTGGTCCAGTGGTTCAAAAGATAGATCGTAGTCCTTTGTGACCACAGGAAGCATGGCTTTTCTGCCCAAAACCAGTTCCACAGAGTCTTCTATCCTGGAGATAATTAGAAGTAATCCAATTATCTCCAAAGACAGAGGCAAAACTCCATTGAACACATGGCAGCAAAAAGACAGTAAAATACAATAAAATACACAAGGTTACATTTATGACATAAAATACAGACATGCAACATATGCCCAGATAGCTTAGGTCTGAGCGCACATTATTACTGAATGGCGCTCAGAGCACACACATACAGTTCAATTGCCATGGAGCCAAAGTCTTTCCCATAGTCTTTCATTATACGAATGGGCTCCATGGCATAGCTATCTGGGGTATCACTGCTCAAACAGGGCAAGCACCAAATGACCCAGCTTTCTTGACTTTGCAGGGGAAAATCAAGCCTTTTAACATGGGGCCATAATCCAAAGGCAACAGGCGAGCAACCAGGCTTCTCCAATGCAATGTGGCGAGATTGCTCTCGTCACACTAAACATACATACAGACACACACACAGACAGACACACTGAGAGATAGAGACATGCGCACAGTGAAAGACAGACACACACACAAACATTCATACATACGCACAGACAAATACACAGAGACATACACATGACAGATTTTTTTATTTTATTTTTAAATACATATTTTTTAGTCACCCTCCAGTTTCCTACCTTTTGGGCTCAGGAGGGTGGCTTCCCTGGTGTCTAGTGGGATTAGGCAGTAGCAAGTGACAGGTTAGTGGGGCTGGCTGGAGCTGATGGGGTTAGGCAGCCGCTGTTCCAGACTCCCTCCTTTCTCCTCCACCCTGTCTCAGAAGCTCTCTCTGTGGGCCGGAAGGAAGTAAAGGGAACTGTAATAACTTCCTCCCGGCGCTAAGGTCACGCAAGGGAAAGGACTGGTTGCCGTTGTTCCATCGGCTTTGCGGCATGGGGACGGGGGGCAGGGTCGGGTATGCGGCTTATAGACAGGTAGCAGTGTCAAGTATGGGGAGCAGAGCAGTGTTCCCCATAGGAGGGCGGGGAGCAGAGCAGTGTTTACATGGTATCGTGCCAGGTTAGCTTGCAATTCCCCTGCACGGGGATTGAGACAGAAGGAGGAGGGAGCGGGCTGGCCAATCCCAGATGCCAGGACAAAATATTTAGTCGCCATGGCGACCTGGCGCCTGGGATTTGTCGAGCCCTGCTTTAACACATTTTAAACCATAAACAAAACCTTTCGTTAGTCTCAAAAGTAAGCACTCAAAGTCTAAACTTGAAAAACCCTAATCCTAGGTGTAATTCCCCATGTACCCATATACTAAGTATAACCCAACCATCATCAACAATCCTTATACCCCACTCTAACCCCTCCCAAGCTTTAAGTCATCTTAACACTAAACACCCTATGTAAACCAACTGTTAACCCCTCACAAACCTTAAACCTCCCTTTACCCTAACCACTTCTAAACATAATCTTTAACACTGTGTGCATTTACACATACATTATACATATGCAGTTGTCAAAAATATTTTTTCTGGCTGCAATATCCAGTTAATAAATTCATTAAACACACTTTATCTGCCTTTTTTGAATGTGGGGGCAAGCAGAGCAGGAGAATTCTGTGCCTACACTGAATGCAAATCTAGCCTTGGCACCGAAAGGGTCTCTGTCACAAACCGGCATGTTTCGCTTGGCCATGTAATTATTTTCCAGGTCATTTTGATATGATTGGCATTTAATTAGCACCTGTTTCAATCCATTTATATTATTGATGTATCAAATTTGATCACTGGCTTGCCGTCAAGGGTGTTCCAAGAATTTTTTTTTTAAATTTAAAAACATTTTTTAAACATTTAAATGTAGTCAAATAGCAAACAGACAATATATTTCGAACAAAACTTAATTCACTTAAAATAAGTGAATTTTAAGAGGACCCTTTATGTCTAAATTGTTGGCTTGAATCCCACCATGTCAGTAACTCTGAGCTCAAGACATGTTGTTTAGTTAATAAATTAATGTTGTTACTCTGCTACATTTGAGGGGCAATTTGGATTTTTTTTTTTCAATTTCCTAAAATAAAATGCATGTTCATGTGCGTGTTCGTTTACTGTCCAGAAAAGTTAGTCCCACATAGTGCATATCACAATTCTCCTCAAACGGACCTCACATGGGCAAGAAAAAAATATAACTAACTTTACTTGGTATATCAACAGCTTCCCAAGGTAGCCCTCCCAGATGGGTACCTGACAAATAGATGTCTAGAGTAGCGGAAAATGGGATAAAGCTGTAAACCTAAAAACATTGAAAAACAAAATAACAGTGTAGTATCCTTTTTAAAATGTATATGACAGGCTGAGATAATGCACTCACAAAATGTCAAAATATAATTGCAATATAATTGACACGCGAGCTTTATTTGAAATGGAATGCATATGTTCTTAACGTTGCGGGATCGCACGCAAAAGCAAGGGATTGCGTCATCAACACGAAATCGCAAAGCGAAAATTTACAGATTACAAACAGCTACAACAGATCTTGTAGCGGCGAATCAAACACTGGACCACCAATGAACTGTCAGAAAGTACGCCTATATAACGTACTGTGGGTGAAGGGATTTTAGGCGGTTATCATAGTTATACTGCAGTCTGTAATCTAGTAATTTTATTTTTACCAAGTCCCTGAGGAAGTTCCAGTTCTGGAATGAAATGCGTAGGACTTGTTTATGTTTTATACTTTTTATTTGTTTGGCAATAAATCAAGTTTTTATCATTATTTGTCTAATTCCTGCTTCATCCAAACTCATGAATATCCAGAAGGGAAAGGAGAGGAGGATTCTATTTAGCCCCCCAGCGCTATCGAGGGAGACACCCTACAGGTGAATTATTTCAATAAGAAGAGATTATTTAAATTTGTTTTTAAATGTATGAAGGTTTATTTATATGCAATATTTTTATTTTTTGGGGATTTGTAATTGTGCAAATATGTGGAGCATGTTCATTGTTTAGGTAATTTGCCCCAATGATTCTTATAAGCCAATCCCCTAACCTAAGTTTGAGTCTCCGTTTTGATACATATGGTAATGAAGGCTTATAATGTAGCCAATTGAGAAAGAGTCTTGTTGGGTTTTTTTGAGTGTTATACACCCACTCTGAGGACTATATAAGAGACTGGAGCTGTTGAGAAGGCGGATCTGAGGAAGCTGATGTAATTCAGCGAAACGCGCCATCACACCTTCTGACATCATCACGTACACCGGCTGCTAAGCCCACCTACCGGAAATCTGGAAGTGAAGAATACCCGAATCCTCAGCCCTTAATCCAGCCGGCAGTTGGACTAAGGATCAAGGGAAACTCTGAAGAAGGGGTTTCAAAAAATTTCGAGGGGAGCTGCTTGCTTGTGGTTTTTAAATAATTTCAATAAAGGATTTCAAGCTTATTCACAGTCTCCAGACATCGCATGCTTATCCATATAGCCATCATAGTTAGAGCAGACTCATTTGCTCTACGTTTGTGAGTGTATTTGTCCCTTACTTGATTCCTTTTTGTCTTATATTATTACCCTATGTATTTTTTTTTTTCTGTTCCCTTCACATGATACACCCTTTGAAGATTGCTGATCAATACAATTGCGGATTGTATATAGTACATGTGGTAAACCTTGCCGGCTTCCTTTATATACTATATATAGTGTACGCCACATTTATAACTATGGCTAAACTGATGGCAGCCCTGGCATTACAGAGCTGTTCCGTTCAGCAAACATGATGAGCACATCCGTCCAAATTTCAGCAGTCCAGAAATCGATAAGCAGGTGGGAAAGGGTAAAGGGTTAGAACCAATGACACGATTGTGTTGCTGGCTCTCCATAAAAGAGGCAGAGGTCTGCCCACACTACTGGCAGGACAGTCTAGTGTGACTACATGCCACGCTGACTGTTAATCTTGCAAGGCCTGCCCTGGACATAGTGCAAGTGTGTCTAATGATGCACTCGAGCCACGATTGCTGGGGATAGCTCCCTGGTGTCCTGCTAAATCGGGACGGCGCAACAGGACCCAAAATTCAGGACTGTCCTGCCAAAAATCGAGACTGTTGAGAGGCATGAGTGAGTGAAACTGTTCTTTGAAGATAAACTACTTTATTCTTGAATCCATAAAGAAAACCTACAACAACGAAAAAAAAGGCAACACATTTTGTACACATTAACTATACCTTTGCAATCTAAACTTTTAAGTTATTTAATATAGATGTGATGCTTTCTCCTTTAAGAGGTGAATGGGTCTGCTGCTGAAGCGTGTGTGTGTGGGTAGAATTAAATTAAGTGATGGTTTTCTAAACAGTATGTTAATACAACCTGCAGTGCACTAACATCTGTGACCACGTAACACTGCTCATTACATAATTAATACACAGGCTGTTCATTTGGTGAATGGGAATACTGAGAACACAGCAGGTCGTGGCTTTTAATGTGTTCACCAGCATTAGATTCCAGGATATCCCTGCATATCCATAAGTGGACAATTAGAGTCTCATTCATTCTAAAATAATAAGATGTGCTAACAAGAGCCTGCAAACATATCCCTGGTGAGTCTGAGGGACAACAATAAAGCCGCAAAATTACTTTTGAGTTTTTCATAAAGATAGATTTAGACTGTGTTGGCATTTCATTGAAAATGCAATGCAATCGCACAAGGTATCACAAGGCAAAATCGAATAAAACTTACAGACTGCCAGACAACACGTAACACACAATCAACGCCACCATGAAGTGACCAGCACTTCATATATTGGCCATCCAGACAACACAACTACTCAGAGAGGTCAGTACAATATTTCAGGGATAAGTGATGTAAACAATGAGTTTCAAGCCACAAGCATTATTCCTCAAAAAGTGACTATACAGGACTTTCCATGCTTCCCCTTTTGATGTCACAGATTTAGTTCAGTGGAGATAGTATTTAGCCATGTTCTAGAACCACGACAGCACCCATTTCCATTGTTGATTTACTATTGTAATGTTTCATCAAAGTGCAATTGAAATGTAAAATTTGAGGACATTATTATAGTACTAGTTATTAAAACATTCATCACAGGAACACAGGGCACATCTGTTTACAATACAATAGCATTCAGAAAAATGGATCCAAGTGGACCATCTACTAAAGTTAATTTATTTAATCTATGGCATGATGAAAATGGTAGGACAAAAGCTCTGTAAGAACTATTCACACTGAAATAACCCTTAAAACGTAGACGGTTATTCAATAAACCTTGATCTGTTCATTTTGCACTGTCCAGATTATTCAGTAAACCAAGCAATTTTCAGGTAATCACCAGGGAATTTAATATTTTAGTCCACAATAGTAGAACAGGAACATTTCTTCAAGTAAGCTTTATTTTGCGCTCAACTATGTACTGCTGATAATGTTAATGCATCACTGTTTGAGAATGTCCTTATTTACAATTGTTTTCTTAACATTCTTATCATAAAAAAAAAAAAAAATTCAAAAATCTTACCATAACTGCAGCTGTAGGTCGTAACAGTATTACACAAATATGGAACCAGCCCACCTCAACCTAACTTTCCAGCTGTTTGGTTAAACTTTATTACATTTTTAAGATGGCCTGGATTGATACACTCCAGAAAAAATAACTGCTAATTTAAAAAAAATCTCACTCCCTGGAAACATTACATCCCCACTTTTCAGGCCCGGATTAAAGCAGATCTATTACCATATGAACCCCTTTCTTAGCTGATGTGTGCATGTTTTTTTCACCAAACATTCTCCCTCCCACCCCCCCTCAACCAATTTCCTGGGATCAGTTTTACTTACATTTTTTTTCTTCTACAGAGTGCCATTGCCACTGGGTTTAATGTAACTGCTGCTTTCATCAAGAACCTAAGATAGCGGTGCACAGATATGCCATACTCTACAACGGGCAGTAACCAAGAGACCAGTGATGCTACCACTAATGCTGGAGGGAGGGGAGTAAGCAGACTTTGGGCCAATGAGAAAGTTAACAAAGGCAATGGAGCTTGACTAAAGCGCCTTCTTTGTCGAACTAGTCTCTACTTTTCCTTACATATCATTTGGAAACTAGGCATATTTTGAAAAAGAATTAAAATATAAGAGGTGACACTTTACTTATCTACCCTTTGACAATCCTTGTTCTACATATTCACAGTATGATTGCTTTCTTATTGTACTGTCTGATATGTGCTCTGTCACATTTTCAATAAGAATTTACTATTTAAAAAACAAAAAGTATAAACATTTATTTTTATTTATAGATATATTAAAATTTATTGTAGACATTGTATTTTTATACTCAACGTAAACAGTGAACAATTTACAAAGACAATCACAATATAGTTACCATAAAACCATGTACATGTAACAAAATGTATTTACAAACAACCCCATGGCCCACACAATATTAAAATCCTACAATATAATAAAATAGTATAAAAAATAAAGATAGAAAACTGGCTCTGCCATGCAAATCCAAACAAAAATAAACGATTTGCTAATTATTCTCTCAATTGGCATTCCAGATACAAATATTCAAAGGTTAATAAAGTTGAATGAATAATTGTAAAGAGGTATTCATGTGATGGTTTGACTACAAGAATAACTATTGAAACATCATATAAATGTGGGTGGAAAAAGGCATCCTTAATAGATTGTCCAGGAAGCCATTTAATCTGCATATTATAGTGTGTTTATTGTACCCTTTTTGGTATTTATGTCAGCCCTTTCTAAATGAAAATACAAACATTTTATAGAGATCTCATCAGCCAGAAGAAAAATTATTAGTAGTTCCTCTTGTTTAGGGTAACAATTAACATTTTTAAAATGCAGTCATTAAATGAGATTTATCTTTGAAATATTAAGCTATAGAAGCAGACAAAACCTCCAGTGTAAATATTCATGTACATTTCATCCTGTAATCATAAGTATCTACTAAAGAGTAGGAAATATTCACACACAAAAAAAATAAATAAAAAAAAACAGCTACATTAAATGGTTACTTAAACCATCACAAATACTACAGCCTGCTGTACTGGTTATTATGCCATAAGTACACTGCCCCGGTTGCTGGTAATGGGGCAAACCGTTTTGTAACAGTTTGTCCTCTTGCCTGGGTGCCAACATCCTGCTGTGGCCAGTGATATCAATCCTGCTGTCTATTCATTGGCTGAGAGAGTCAGCTGACTGCTCTTAGTCAATTAATGCAATTTTATTCATAGGACTATGCACAGAACTGACATTGGCGCTGGCAGACAATACACCTATGTAGGGTGTCATATGCCTCCTGCGGCAGAGGGGTTAAACCGTATGTGCAGCTTTTCAAAGCAAAACGCTGTACATACAAACTCCAGTCCCCGTGACCATTATAACATATAATGGTCAAACCAAAAAACACTTTCCCATGTTAGACAGTGGTGCTTGTATTATATATTTGATGTATTAATTATTAATGCTTGTGTGTAGTTAAAATGGTTTTCACCACAGGCTTAAGGACAAGTCATCAACAGGTCATGCCACAGGAGCCTGAGAGACACTTAATTCATGTCAAGTCAAACAGTTTGAAAACAGTTTGACACAGAACTGGAAACGGAGTCAGACGTCTGATAGCACCATAACCACTACAGTGGGCCTTTAACCACTTAAGGACCAAACTTCTGTAATAAAAGGGAATCATGACATGTCACACATGTCATGTGTCCTTAATGGGTTAAAGGGTCACAAAGCCTCATAACCACTTCATCTTACTGATGTAGTTATGGTGAAAGACACAGTCTCAAAAATGTTTCATTTCACTTTTTTTGGTGTGTGTGTAGGGCATGTCAATACTCTCTTCCTGGCTGGCAATATCAGTTTTGTGAAACTTTTGCATCTGGTGTCTATACACAGAGCACGCTAACCCCAGAGGCTTTGGACAGGCTGCCTGTGGCTGAGTTAGTTGCACGAACACTGTCAAAGTTCCTGCTGCCCAGCTAATGTAACTCTTTATTGTTTGATAAAAAATAAACACAAAACCTGTTAGTTAGAGGGAAAAAAAAAACAAGCCACTCTGTCAGGAGTTTATGCCCCATCAAATTGTGCATGTACCTGTTGAACTTCAACTCCTGTCATGCTAAGTGAGATTCTAACTTAGGCTATTGGGAGTTAAACTTCTGCGATGGGAAATCTAACTAAATTCAAATCAAATTAATTTGTTATGCTTCTAAAATGTATGAATAAAATTGTCAGTAAAAAAAAAAAAAACCTACGGGGATATAACATACACACCAGAAACACTACATTAGCTGTACTTCTTCTGGTGACTAATGTCTCTTTAATAAAAATTATGCCACCTTCAGTGTTTGTACTTTTTGGAGAGTGCAGCAAGACTGAAGCAAACAGAGCCAAAGTAACAATAAATATATATATATAACATTATTTAATGTATACATTATATGTACATTGATTTACACAACTCCCATAAAGCACAACTTGTCACATGTGGACATGTCCTCTGCACGCTGCTGAGCATTTTGTATCAGGAGAAAAGAACAAATATGATTACACATAAGTAACACTTACCAAACAATTTTGCTTTGGCAAAAGGTGGAAAGAGCTCAGTCTGTCTGAAGAGAAGCTTATGTAATTGCCAGAGTTCTTTATGTAATTTTTTAAAATCGCTGTACCTCTTCCAAGTAACTACCTGAAGCGGGAAAAAAAAAAAATGTAGTTACATCAATATGGAAATATAAATTAAATCTGCTCGGCTACCTGTATAAGATCAGTCAACAAATATTTAAAACAAAGGTAAGTATATTGATAAAGGAAATAAAAATAAATTATGTAGATACATTAGAAGCTAGCTTCCATGGAAATAACTTGCAGGAGTTTAATGGAACGATCTAGCAATAGTCTGTTCTATGTTTTAATATTGTCATATAAAGTAGAGAAGTTTTCAGGTCCAAATCCCTTTGTGCCACCATGCAATTCAGAGATTTAACACAGAGGGCAGAATCCATCAGCATGTCTTATGTACCAGCAGGGTTAGGTCTCTGCTGGGAGAACCAGTAAGCACTGTCAGGTAGGGTAGGGCCACGTTTTGACTGGTGAGCCCTTTAAACTGTGGTTGAGCGTTCCCATTCAGCCATGGACCAGTAATGTCATTCATAGTGTAACTATGATTCCCTCAGAGAGAGGGAGACAAGTGTGGTCTGAAAAGATACACACACAAAAAAAAAAAAAAACACAAACAAGCAAAATAAGGCGCTAATAATAAGAGTAACGTGATGATATATAGAAGTATAAAAAGGAATGCTGCACCTTTAAAGTGCAAATAGCTCAATAACACAAAAACAACTGTAAACAAAAAAAAACAAAAAAACAATTTAATATGTATATGGGAAATAAATAGTTATCACTAGATTTGGTAGAAACTGCTGACGAAAGAGCCAAGTGAAAATACATAAAGTGAAACTATAATTACCAGAACAACTACAGCCTAATGTAGTTGTTCTGGTGAATATAGCTTCTTCCTGCAGCATTTTTGCAGTTAACACTTCCTTTTCTGAGAAAAGGCAGTGTTCATATTGCTCCCTAGGGAAATCTCCAGTGGCCACTCCTCAGATGGCCATTAGAGGTGCTTCTTGGGGCAGTGCTGCACTTTCCCCATAGAGATGCAGTTTGGCCAAGTTGGTGTTTGGCTCCGCCCCCACCCTCTTGACGATCTCAGACAATCAAATGCTTTTCCTACGGGAAATCTGATGATGTCAGCCAAGGAGGCGGGGCAGGGGCAGGGCTGGCAGACCCACGCAGCCCTGAAAATAAGGTATGTTTTCTTACCTTTTATGGGGGCAAGCCATCTAAATGGTGGTTTTAACACTATAGGGTCAGGAATACATTTTTATTCCTAAACCAGCACTAGTATTGCCCTTCCTGTTAACCAATAAAGATAAAGATTATTAGCCCCTATACATAAAAAAAAAAAAAGGCGTGGGAGTATGTACCTTTGAGTACTTGCGATTTGCACGCATGAAACGCGTTGAAACACAACCGATGTTTTATGTAATTTGTTCCCCGTATTTGGGCACTTATTTATGTGATATGTATTCTGAATAAGAAAGGCCAGTTATTAATCAGGACAGTTCCTGGATGAAATGCAGATAAATGATACAAGTGTTCAGGTGACCGCAGTAAGGGTCATTCAAAGTTGCATTTTCAGGTGAATTTGGGGATAACACTTGAAGCATTTGTTGTGTTGAGCTATATCAATTGCTTTTGTCTGATTTGTTCATTGCAAACAATTGAAAGTCTGTAAATTTTGACAATAAACCTGATTTGCAATGGGAGTGGAATAATTTTGATTAAAACTGTATATTTGTTTAGCGTTCTAGGTTCTGTGACTGCTGTTAAAGGGACACTATAGGCACCCAGACCGTACCATCTCAGTCTTGGTGCTGTGTCCCTGTTCCCTTAACCCTGCAATGTAAAAAACTGCAGTGTTAAGACTGCCTCTAGTGGCTCTCTACCAGACAGGCACAAGAGGTGCTTCCTGCAGTTTAATGGAGTTTGACACAGTGAAACATGCATTTGGGATAGTGCGCAAGTAACTCTTATTTTGTTTCCATTATATGTACTGGGACTGATGTGTACTATAGTCATTGCTGTTGCCCAGGAGTAGTGGAAGTTTGAGCACAGGACTTCATCTTGTATATTTGTTTGTTTTGTATTGCACAGCCATGTTACAGTGCAGCTGCATACCCCTATTAAGGGTTTATAAGTATGTAGGGGTTTTGAAAAATACCTTACTCTGTCTCATTAGAGATTTTTACCTGAAGCTGAAAGAAGCTAGGTGAATTGTTAGCGTAGGACTAGCTTAAAGAGTTTTGCCTTGACATGGAAGGTGAGCTTACACTAAAAAAAAAAAAACGCCAGTTATTTAAATGTGCGTAGGGGTTTGGGATAGCATGCAAGTAACTTTTCTTTGGTTTTTATTGTATGTACAATAGTCATTGCTGCAGCCCGACAGTAGTGGAAGTTTTAGTGCAGGACTTAATTTTGTATAAATGAAAAACAAATAAAATTGGATTTTTTTTTTTTTTTACATTTAAATTAGATTTATTTTTGCAAAATGCTTTAGGGGAAAATCTATCTAAAGAGAGATATCTAATTAAAAATGTCACTATTACATGCACTGTACTGTCCAAGGGTAAAATAAAAAAAAAAATTAAAAATCACCAACCAATGAAATGCATGCTTACATCATTCCCCATTATACCCAAGATGCCCAGGTCATAGAGAGCAAAGCCCTTTAAAAAATTGGGACATGCAGTGTTTGCAGTTAGTGTCCACTTTGTGAGCTGCAGTAGTATATACTGTTCATTGCGAACTTTGTGATTTACTACGTGGAAGAATTTATTTCAAAATAAATAATTAAAAAGGTTGTACATTTCTAACAACCAGAACTCGGCAGCTAGAGGTGAGTTTTTCAGGATAAAATTCTAATAATTGAATATGGATACTTTATATTATGGGCAGGTACTCAGAACTTGCCAACTGGCATAAAAGCAATATTATTTTTTTTTCTCCTCCCAACATCATTATAACAAAATCCATATAGAGAGAGGAGTGGAGGAGACATTCAAGCCGAGGGACAATTCCCATCAACAAAAATGGACAGCTGTGGACCTCTTAAGAGATATCTTATGGGAGGAGAATTTTACATCTTTAAAGACGCCACTATATTTGAAAACAAATTTTTTCAGGTAATGCATTTTTTATTAGTATGTGTATTTAAACAAATATTTATTGAAATAAATTTCAAATAATTATAGCAAATTGCACTTTTTATGACCTAGACAATAAACGCAACACCCCACCTACTTGTCTAGAACATGCTATGAGGGCATGTATAAGTACAGCACAATATATACACATACACAAATACTGTTAAGACACTCTGTTGTATTTGTAGTGGGAACATTTTCAGTTCTAACCTTTGCATTCAGAATGGTTTTCCTAAATCTTTCCCTCTTGATAGTCCTACTCCATTCTGACAAACTGGAGCAGGTTCATACTTACGACTCCCTAGGCAGTTATAGTGGTCTATATCAATCTAGACTGGTCTGCTTTTTAATTGAAAATAACTGGAAATGCAGATATAAAATAATGGAGTTTTGTTTTCAGGTCTCAGAAAATGGCCAGAGTATTAATATTTCTCGACACACACCAGTAATAACTCTGGCCATTGCTGCAACAGAACCATCTTTACCACCTGACTTCCTTTTAGTAGCGGAGGATTCATTTCAACACCATGAACATCAGCCAGCTGAGCCAATGACTCTAACAAGGTACCACTTCTTAATTTCTGTTATGTTAAAGGAACTATTTAGTGTTTGGTTGCCTGGGCAAAGTCTTCCATTGCCATTGCAGGTGTCTGTAGATTTCGTTTTTACACGTTATTTGTTTTAGTGCATATCCAATACAGACGGTTAGCACTGTGGTGGTTAATGAAGAGACAAGAAGGCTGAAGGTGACCTTGATTACCGGGACAACATTTTTCTTTGAGCCAGAAGACAAATACAGTGAAAAGACAAAAACATTTTACATATACCTTACTGAATGGCTGTCCAAGAAAGAAAAAGATCAGGTATGTATTTCTATGCCTGCTACTTTTCTCTATTTTAGAATAATGGTGCTGTTAGATATTAATCATGTTTTATATCTTAGAAAACGAGATGAAGTCGAGCCAAATAGTCTAATATGGTACACCAATGAACGGGGGATAACCCCAAAAGGGAACTATGTGAATGAATGAATGAATGAATGAATGAGAAAATGGTGTACTATGGGGACAAAGGGATGCCAGCTTACTACCAGACTGGAAGGTAAATGAAAAATAAATACATTTTATTGATTAAAATAACACAATGTAAAAAATTTTTTATATACAGTGGTGTTAGTGTTCATGTACAATGCATTAAAAAAAACAGATATTCAATAAGCAGGTAAATAGTATAGTCAAACGTTCATCATACGCTTTGGTGAACATTTGACTTTATACTATTTACCTGCTTATTGAATACCTGTTTTTTTAATGCATTGTACATGAACACTTACACCACTGTATATAAAGGATTTTTTCACATTGTGTTATTTTAATCAATAGCATTTATTTTTCATTTACCTTCCAGTCTGGTAGTAAGATGGCATCACTTTGTGCTTAGACTACATCCCAGTTCCCATAGTACACCATTGTCTCTCTTTTATTCACATTTTATATATTTACTGAAAACCAAGATCAGCTCAATTTTTATAAAGGTTTGCTTTGGGATATAAAATGGTAGATCATAGTTTTTGATTTCTGCCAGTTTCTCCATGTACAAATATGATACCTATTCACGAATGCATGTGAGTACTCCCTTCTAGAATAAATTCTGGATATTTTCCTTGTATCTATTCATATGTTTTATCAGGACAATAAATGTTAGGAAAAGATGTTGATACTCATCTTTTTTCCTGCTATCAGACAAGACTATTGAAAAGGATGTAAAGTCTGGGTTACTGCACTAAGGATAAGATGAATTCACCACAATTCATTGATTAGTCACAGCTCATCAGTTTAAACCAAAAATTCCAATTAGATATTCAGTTCACAAGTTGGTGTTAAAGGACCACTATAGGCATCCAGACCACTTCAGCTCAATGAAGTGGTCTGGGTGCCAGGTCCCTCTAGTTTTAACCGTGCAGCTTAAAGCATAGCAGTTTCAGAGAAACTGCTTTGTTTACATTAGGGTTAATCCATCCTCTAATGGCTGTCTCATTAACAGCTGCTAGAGGCGCTTCCCACTGTGATTTTCACAGTGAGAAGATGCCAACGTCCATAGGAAAGCATTGAGAAATGCTTTCCTATGGACTGATTGAATGCGCGCGCGGCTCTTGCCGCGCATGCGGCGGATGATGTTGGAAGAGGGAGGAGAGTCCCCAGCGCAGAGGGAGCCCGGCTCTGGAGAAAAGTGAGAATTTAACCCTTTCCTCCCCCTTCAGCCCGGCGGGAGGGGGACACCTAAAGACAAGCTCGTTTTCCTGGCACTATAGTGGTCCTTTAAGAGCAGGACAATATTTTAGGAAAACTTTCTAAAGACCAAAAAAAACTGAAAAAACTTGGGACCTTGCTGGTGTTTCCACCTTTTGGGTCCTTAGGTTTTTAAAGAGTGCAGCGCTATATAATAATGTGAGGTGAAATTGTGTTTTCCAATATTTAAAAAAAAAAATACACTTACCCTCTACAATAATCTCAAGGAATTGTAGAGGGTAAGTGTGTGTTTTTTTTTAAATATTATAAAACACAATTTCACCTCACATTATTATATAGCGCTGCACTCTTTAAAAACCTAAGGACCCAAAAGGTGGAAACACCAGCAAGGTCCCAAGTTTTTTCTGTTTTTTTGGTGTTTATGTATGGTGGGTTGTGAGGAGTACCCACAGAGTGTATATAGCAGCTAATATTCACTAATTAAAATCACATATTATATAGCGCCACTTATTTCACACCTGTCTGTATATATAAACTTTCTAAAGAACCTTCAGTAAGAGACATTATTGTCACTGATTGATTATTTTCTTATTTTGACATATAGGAGGAATCACCAGGAATACAATCTGAAATTGAAGTTAATGAGGAAAAAGAGAACATCAGGTAATACTCTGTGCTATCTATGGCCGTCACTATTGGTAGGAATGTCACTTAGTACTTTACATTAATAATTACTCAAAGAATAAATTAATATTTCAAAATAAAACAAATTTTGTGATCACTTCCCAGCCATGAAGACAAAGGCAAACAAATCATGGATTCAGCTATAAATGGAGTCCCAGTGGCAAAAGGCAAGACAATGAAAGGTAAGGTTGCCTTAGACTAAGTTGTGTATATCAAACAGCAACTATTTCTATAAGCTGAAGTGGTTAGGATGTCCAGAGTGTTCCTTTAACATTTTATGGAGTTTGCCGTTTAATGTGAACTGCTCATCCAAATATCCTGTTCATAAATCATATTTTTTTATGTTTCGATTACAGAGAAAAAAAGCTTTGGTGGATTTAAAAAAAAGAGGAAAGAGAATAAAAGAAAATCTAATGCCGTTGAGAAACAACCCAAGAAGAAAGTTGTAAACAAAATCATCGCACTCCTCCCTTAGATCTGTAGAGTCTCCATGAAGTTCGCAAGAACTTAAATACCGAGTTGTTGTTGTTTTTTGAAAATACAGTGTTTATTATTCAGCAATTCAAAACTTTGATTATATAATAGTATATTTTATTATATAACAGATCTAAAAATATAAACATTAAAGGGATTCTATAGTGCCTGGAAAACAAACTCGTCAAGGCCCCCTCCCGCAGCACTGAAGGGGTTAATAACCCCTTCAGTCACTTACGTGGCTGCAGCGCCAATGTCCCTCGTCAGCCGGCGGCGGGGGACCTAATGCGCATGCGCGGCAATGGCCGCACTTGCATTAGGATGCAGAGTGTGAGGACGTCCAGCATCAGATAACGGGCCAAAGGTCAGTTTCAATTCCGGAGGTCCCTCTAGTGGCTGTCTGGTAGACAGCCACAAGAGGAGAAGTTAGCCCTCAGAGGTAATTACTGCATTTTATAAAAACTGCAATAAATACCACTGCCGGGTGATGGGAATTGGCACCCAGACCACTTCAATGAGCTGAAGTGGTCCATTGAAGTGGTCTGGGTGCCTACAGTGTCCCTTTAATCTAAGAGCGATTAATGCCTCAAAACAGTTTGTCTATTAGTATGTAGAGGTAATCATCCAGATTTGCGGGAGGGGGAGAAAACGGCCTGATGCAGGCAGTAGTGATAGATCCATAATTCAGGATCCCCTCCATCCAAGCTCAAAAACATTTAGTAGGTACTCAATCATAGCATTTTTCCCTCTTCAGCTAAGACTCATATTTGTCCAGAAACAAACAGATTTTGTTTGCTCCACCAGCACCATAAAGACTATAGAGGAAAGACAATTAAATGTTACCAGAAACAGTAGGTCGTCCACCACCTTCAGATTTTGAGCTAGCTTCTATTGTTAACAAACAAACCTTTTCCTTAGTCCCAAATGCAATCATACGAATCCTAAACCTGAACAAACAATTTAACTCTTTTTAAACACTAAACATCCCATAAACTCCAATTCTAAATGAAACCCAACTCCAACCCTAAGATTTATAATCCTCTAATAAACTAAACTCTTACTGCTTTTTTCTTTTTTGGGGGGGTGGGGGATGAGTGTTGGTTGCAGGGGCACCTTAGAATTCTCTGCCTAGAAGTATATGACACATAAATCACACTATATCTTAACCATATTTTGTATTTTGTACTTGTATTTAGCAACTTTTGTGAGGGTTCTGAGGGTTTTGGGATAAACATGTTCTTAAAGCGGCACTGTCATGGCGAATCCAGTTTGTTTGGAGTTTTTTTGTTTTTTTTAAAAACACCCCTCCCGACTCCACTTCATCTAATTGTTCCCATAGTCACCCCCAAATGCCCCTAAGTCCCACATATTACCTATTTTAAAATCTTTATTTTATGCCCAGACCTAGGTCCTGGAAGTCGCTATCTTTGTGTGGGCAGATTAAGTCCCTGTGGGACACGTCATCTCCCCACACTAGATAGCACTGTGAAATTCCCGTGCTTTCGTTATTGTCTGAAACACTTGGGCATTCATTATTGTCTGAAATTCGGACAGGAATTTCGTCTATTCATTCATTCATTCATTCATTCATCAGAAAGACAAAGGAATGAATAGAAATTTCAAATAAAACAAACAATCACCGAATATCTGTGTTGGTTTGTTCAGTTTATTACAAGGAGGGAGCTAATATGTAAAAATAGAAGCGGTAGGGAGCAGTGTTCCCCACTACTTCCTAAGCTCCCCATGTCCTCCTCCACTCTATGGGGGTCAATATGAACTCCATAATAACATAAGGGAGATTAAAATCTCCTGAATGCTCCTACTCGCTATGCCGCAAGTAAGGGCATGTCTACTAAACAGTGAGCAGCCTGTGGCAATAAGAGTGAGCCTTACCTGATTGGTTACCTGTAAGGTTCCAACCAATCAGAGCGCATTGAGTCAAATTGCAGGGTGTGGGGAGGCTTTTTTGGGGGGCTTTTTTTTTGTTTGTTTTTTTGTTTTTAGTTGTTTGACGGGTATTATGGATTTTTATTTGCCCTTTTTTGGGGCTGAAAAAAAATAAGGTTTTAGAAAAAAGAAGACATCAAATGGTAAGTAATTTTCTTTTTATTTATTTGCAGGTATTTAGTTTTATTGTCTCCCCCTTTACTATTTTTAAGGTGAGGGGGGGGAAGGTAGGGTGTTATTTATTTATTTTTTGGGTGGTGACTAGGGCCGGGGTATTTCTACATTTAGTCCCCACCCAGGGCCTGGGGGAAAGGAGGACAATAGGCCCCCCCATTGTCATTAAGGGCCCCCAAACGCCGCTCATGGGTGGGGGCCAGACTGAGAACAATAGGTGTGTGTCCCCATTTCCATTTAGGGCTGCTTATGGGTCAGGGAGGACAATAGCCGCCCCCATCTCATTTTCATTTTGGGGCCCCACACACCGCTTATGGGCAGGGGAAGGGGGAGAACAATAGGTGTGTCTTCGCCGCCCCCCCCCCCCTTTTCCCAAATGAGGCTGAACCAGACTGCAGCAGAGAATCATCCGCCTTCAATCCGCTTGTAGGTCCACAGACAGTCCGGTGCAGTCAGCACCCTCGTGAGCCGACAGCATCGAAGACATGTTCCGAGCAAAGTGTTTCTCCGGTAGTGAGAGTTGTGTAATGTGAAATTTAGAGTAACTTTGCCAGCATGTGAGCAGTTGTTTGGGCTATAGCCAAGGAGCTCCAGCCATGTACAACCTACACGGTTGGCTGTCAACCCGCCCCCCACCCCCAAACCCCTTTGTCTTATGTTTTAAAGAAAACTAGAGCAGACAGGAAGAAATGAAGAACAGATCCTGAGATAGGGAGGATAGGGAAAGCGATTGGGGAAAGGTACAATCGGCATGACAGTGACGCTTTAATGTGTTGCTGTAATTACGGTATGTAACAAAGGCATTTTATTTATTTTCTATGATTTTTAGTACTATTTAACATACATTATAGTCCAAAAGTAATTCAGCATGACATAGTGATTAGTTATGTAGCATGAGGCTGTTTATTCATGCAACATATCTGGTAAATGAATCCTACTAATCCAAGTTAAATAAACTTGTGTCTGCCGAGGGGACATGCACCTTTTCACAGCAAAAATGTGAAAAACTAAGTTCAGAATTACTTTTTCAGATATTAATCCAATTGTTTTAAATTGTTCTGCAAACAAATGGATAGATCTATTAAACTGGAGAAAGTTCACTTTGCAAAAGTTCTATCATTATCTATGTATTTCTAATGGTATGTAACAAAATCTGTTCTGATATTATTGCTAAACTAATCTGTAAAATTATATATTATATATATATATATATATATATATATATATTTCACACTAAATATGAAATCTTCATCTGGTTGAAAATACAAAAAATATTATAACCCCAGCAAGAATGAGTCTTTGCATTTTAAAATTAGGATTTATATTGAATCACAGACTAGTGATTTAAATTGATTCCACCCTGATAATATGTATGATAACCCTTAAAGGAGCACTAGGATTATAAATAAATATATTTAAAGGGACACTATAGGCATAAAAACAACTTTAACTTAATGAAGCAAGTTGGGTGTAGAGATCATACCCCTGCAACCACACTACTTGATTCTCTGTCATTAAGGCCTCACTCCCCTGGCTGTGACAAAAAGTTTTCATTTTAAATCAGATAGTACGTTACTTTAGTCACACACAGGAGGCTCCAGTGGGTTCTAAATGGTTATTTAAAGAGCAGGAGATAAGAAAGTCTAGAATAAACAGACTGTGCAATAAAGGAAACTGGAATATCTAGGTTACGTTTCAGGAAGTGTTTAGGAAAGCTGTGCACTTTATATGCAGGTAGGTGTGACTACAATTGTAAGTGATTTACAAAGTGATTTAACGCCTAGTTGGCAGAGAATTGAGCAGTGAGACTGCAAGGGCATGACCTATACAATGAAAACTGCTTCATTAAAGGGACACTGTAGGCACCCAGACCACTTCAGCTCATTTAGGTGGTCTGGGTGCTGTGTCCCTTTTGCACTTAGTTTACATTGCAGCTGTAAGTTTGCCCTCTTTGACTGTCTAACTGGGGGCACTTCCGGAATCTAAACTGACTTTTGGTCCATTATTTGATGCTGGATGTCCTCACGGATCTCCAGCGTCAGGTTTTCCCTATATGAAAGCATTGACCCTATAGTTCAAAGAAAACGGTTTTGTTTTCCGGGCACTATAGGATCCGTTTAAGCGAAAAGTTTTTTTTGGTGTCTGCAGTATTCCTTTAACAAAGGAGTGTTCCTTTATTTTTTAAGATTACTGGTGACTCCAGTAAAAAAAAAAAAAAAAAAGTTCTGATTTAAAGTAACACTATAGTCACCAAAACAACTTTAGCTTAATTAAGCAGTTTTTGTGTACACATCATGCCTCTGACGATTCACTGCTCAATTCACTGCCATTTCTGTTTTTGCAGCCATAGCCACACCTCTCCTGGCTGTGACTGACAAAGCCTGCATGAAAACAAAATGGTTTAATTTTAAATAAGATGTTACTTTAAAATGATTCTCTAGGGGCGGAGCCAGCGCTCGAGCAAGCTAGACGCGCATCTCTGCAGCTCCGAGCATTACACGGAAATAACAGCTCCGAAATCGCTGCACGCTGACCTAAAGTGCCTTAAAAGAGACCCAAGGGCTCCCTACACCATGGGGAAGAAAAGCAAGAAACAGCGAGCGGATCCAGAGATATCGGAACTTTTCTCCGAGCTGCTGCACGGCCTGAGAATCCCAAGATGAACTTGTTTCCCTTCTCTCTCTCTACCTTTCTATCTGTTGCAGTTCGTAAGAGTTTTCAATGTTCCCTCTGTTGTTGCAACAGCCCTTTACCACTGGCTCCGTAAGCTGCTAACTAGCTCACCATGTTCAGCTCTATACCCCCTCCCCCCTACTCTATATCGGAGTGTGATAAGCAAACCTCGTTTTGGCTTACCATAGGCATATCTCTGCTCACACTGCATGCGACCCAAGCCTTCCCACCCTGTTATGGCATTAAGCCAACGCAGAGGCAAGCTATGGAAAGACCCCTACCGGCAAACTACATGCCCAAAGGTGCCCACTGTCTATTATAAACGCAGAACCACGCCTTTACTCATGTGGGCATTAAACCGCTGCGCCCCCCAGGCCCAGCTTATGACCCCCCTTAGATTAAGCAAAAGCAGGCTGAACAGCTCATATATAAAAATTAAAATTGGGTTGCCCCCGTTTGTAAAAAAAAAAAAAAAAAAAGAAGGATTCTCTAGTGCCAGGAAAACACTAGAGAATCCCGGAGTGCCAAATTCCCTCCTGCCTCTTGCTGGGTCAGGCTCCACCCACACTTCACACCTGCCGACGTCCAATGCTTCCCTATGGGGATTCCGGCAACGCTGTAGATCCTCATGCATAGCGTGAGGACATCCAGCATCGTTTAGACGACCAACAGTCGCCTAAGAAGCCGGAAGTCCCTCTTTGTGGCTGTCTGGTATAAAAACTGCAACAATTACACTTGCAGGGTTAAGGGTGATCGGAGTTGGCACCCAGACCACTTCAATGGGCTGATGTGGTCTGGGTGCCTACAGTGTCCCTTTAAATGTTACTTATCTCCTGTTGTGTAAATTGAACTTTAATTACATACATGAGACTCCTGTAGGGTCTAGCACCAAAATCACTGTGTTAAGATGCAGTGGTTCTGGTGTTTGGGTGTCCCTTTAAACAGAAAATGTTACATTACAGTGGAGTAAACACAGAGTAAAAGTGCCAAAAAGGCCTCTTTCACAGGTCACAAACCATGGAATCTCAGAAAAGTCTTGGTCAACATGGGGTTAAATTTACATAAGCATAGTTACATAATGATATTTAATTTTTCAATCATTATTCATAGCATGGCAATATATTTTAGGTATAATTCCTATGATACATCAGACTAACACAGTGGAGCAATACAACCAGCAGATAAGCTTACTATTAGTTTTTAATATATTAAATGCTACCAATAAATTCCCAGTATATAAGATAGCTTTTGCTATTTTAATTTTTTTTTTTTTAAAGGGACACTATAGTCACCTGAACAACTTTAGCTTAATTAAGCAGTTTTGGTGTATAGAACAAGCCCCTGCAGCCTCACTGCTCAATCCTCTGCCATTTAGGAGTTAAATCCCTTTGTTTATGAACCCTAGTCACACCTCCCTGCATGTGACTTGCACAGCCTTCCATAAACACTTCCTGTAAAGAGAGCCCTATTTAGGCTTTCTTTATTGCAAGTTCTGTTTAATTAAGATTTTCTTATCCCCTGCTATGTTAATAGCTTGCTAGACCCTGCAAGAGCCTCCTGTATGTGATTAAAGTTCAATTTAGAGATTGAGATACAATTATTTAAGGTAAATTACATCTGTTTGAAAGTGAAAGCAAGTTTTTTTCATGCAGGCTCTGTCAATCATAGCCAGGGGAGGTGTGGCTAGGGCTGCATAAACAGAAACAAAGTGATTTAACTCCTAAATGACAGTGAATTGAGCAGCGAAATGATCTATACACTAAAACTGCTTTATTTAGCTAAAGTAATTTAGGTGACTATAGTGTTCCTTTAAGCCCTTAAGGACACATGACATGTGTGACATGTCATGATTCCCTTTTATTCCAGAAGTTTGGTCCTTAAGGGGTTAAGGAACTTCCCATTCAGACTATGAGATGCTTAGAAATAGAAACAATAGGTCATCCCTTCATTACCAAAATAACCAAGATTACAAGACTACTCCAGACCCATAAAGCTTTATGGGTGAGGAGTATCCCAGAATATTGACAGTTTATAGAAGTACAGATTTCTATTATCAATCGTAACTTTTACAAATAATCATGAAACATCAGCTTGGCTGTCAAACAGGGAGGAGGGGGTGGGGGGAGTTCTTCCTGCTTCCATTTGCTCTACTGAGCCAACAGAAGTAGCAGGCGCGCTTTACTTGAACGCACCTGCCTGCCTCCCCCACCTGTATACCTTAGATCAGACCCCAGAAAAGCTTCAGCACACCTCAGACCAGTATGCTGCGCGCGCATGTACACAAAAGGCAAATTTCAGAGGCTTCTAATTTCCTGTGAAGAGACTGAAAGACTCTTCAGGGGAAAAAGAGGAGGGCTTGCAAGGGCTATTTGGGCAGTGGAGTGTTCCTTTAATTTGCACTCAAAAGACCAGAGTTTTGCACTAATGACATCAGCAGTGGGATTCCCCAGCTCTCATCATGCACAGCACTACATCAGTGATGGAAACAGTTTGAGCAGAAAGAAACGCTCCGTTCTGTCTGCAGCTGAAATCAGATACACAAAATGATAGATTCAGTTTGGCGTCTCCCTACTTGGCAACACAAGCAAGCTCTCCATGTAATCATGTAGCTGAATTTGAAAAGTAACTTGCTCTCATTATTGTTACATCTAATGAGACAATACAGGGCACTAGATTTGATCTCGGCTTACAGAGACAGTTCTGGGTATCAATACATAATCATCCCAGCACTAGCAAATATAATGTCCCTACTAGTGATAACAATCAAGACATGCTAAAATGACACAGTTTAATTACTTTAACAGTATGCTAAATAGAACAAAAAACAAACAAACCTTGCTGAACCACGAGGTCAATAGAAATCTGAGATTTCTGCATACAAACACCCAACATTCCCATGCAGAAAAGCATCCCTGCTATTATGTGCCATATGCCACAGCAGGGGATAACTAATTTACAAGCCATGCCCACTGTGCCTGGCATAGCATGTAAATCACATTAAAAAAAACACCAAAAAAAAGTACTTTTTTTTTTTTTTTAAAGAACCTAATCACATTATGAAAAAGCCATCGGCACAATGAAAAGATAGTTTTAGGTGGCTATTTGATCCTACACATATCTCAGAAGTGACTGTTTCTCTTTATGTCCCTTTCAACCAGATAATGGCTGAGCATTGTCAGCAAATTTGCAGTTTCTCCACAGAGCTCTGTATGTGTTTCACTTCCTCAAAAAAATTAAAAGTCACTTGTTTGTTCATTACAGCCATGAAAGCTTCAGTGTTTAACCTACTTAATATTTTTTTTTATTTTTATTTTTTACAGGAACCCAAATCCTACAGACTTATGAGCTGTTCTTCAATTTTCTAGTTGTATTAGTGACTCCATCCTCAAATGGTATACAATACATAATCTCTTCCATATAAGAGACAGCTTTGTTTAAAAATTACAAATGTTATTTGTGTTAGTTTTAATATATGGCTCTGATGCTACAAAAGACAAAGCCTGTGCATTCAATTAATATCAACTTGCGTTTTCCATAATATTCAAATTATTTCAAACTAACTACTAAAGTGAGACCCCAAAGAATGGCACAATGTAATCACTGTGCCAAAAAAGCTTCTTAGGCGTCTTAGGCTTTGAGTTCCATCAAAGGTTTTGAAGCTCTCCCAGCTCCTCTTCTGCCACTCAGGTAATGCAACAGTTTGACTTCCACTTATCCATCCAAAGCCATCACACCTTGGACAGCCATGATAATCAGTAAGTTTGGGAGGTGACATATACCCAAACCTGCTGCTAGATGTGGTTGTTATGATGCTTAGAGACCCTTTAAAGTCAATATGGCTAGATGAATAAATTCTTATTTTATTTTTTTTTATTTCAAAATATTTTCAAAATTTTTTTTTTTTAAAAAGCAGATTTTTTTTGGTTTCAATTAGATTTATTTATTTTTTTTTATTTGAATTGCATCTTTTCATAAATATAATTTATGGTGCCCTGCATGCTGTTCCCGCTGGATGAGACGCAATATTTTCACAGGATTCACATTTGCCATCCCAAACTCTTGTTCCGTGCGGACTAATAATTCCCTAGTGGAGTGGCAGGAGGTAAAGTTACACCTCCAGTAACAGAGTCTGTATGTGTTTCATAGCGAAACACTGCACATACAGACTCCAGGCAACATGACCACTTTAAATCTGTGAAGTGGCCATGGTGTTTTGAGTAATCCTTTAAACTAATCTAAAAGCCCATTTTCTAAATATGGAATCTTTATCAGGCTGAAAATATTTAAGATTATAACCAGCAAGAATGAGTCTTTACATTTAAACTCATGATTTAAATCGAATACACCATGCATTGGGGCAATATCTCCCCAGGCTGACCGTTTCAGAGACTTGATTTATTCAAATTGGTGACATCAACTACCGAGTTCAATCAGCAAAATTAAAAATAATTTTTACGGATAACTGGCTCCGAGACCTGCGAGTCTCACTCATATTGCAACGTATTTTGACCTGAATTACACCTTCATGTGTGATTTCTGTAAAGAATGTATATAAGAGAGACCGAGATCTGCAGTTTTTACTTGAATGAATAGACTTTTCAATATGAAAAATAAGAAAAAGTAAAAAAGTCACTCTTTAACAATGTTTTGTATATGGACAGCAACACATCTTTCAGGGTAAGCTTTCTTTTCATCTCAGAATAAATAATCAGAAATAAATTACATTACCTCCTGAACATCTTCAGGGCTTTTTCTTGACACAATCTGAAAAAGAAATAAGATTTTATGGTTTTTTTGTACAAAGTAAAAGGATTTAAAAAAAATATCTCACTGCATCCATTGACTCATGTCTTGAAAGTTAATAAAATAGGATCCATGATGGGAAGGTTTAATATGGCAAATAATAGGCTTTGCCCGCAATGACTTAGAGTATATCAGTTGCAGCAAACTCGGCAAACAAGTTTATTTTAATTGTTTTAGCATCTCCGTCAAGCAAGAGGAGAAAGGGCGGCACTGGAAAATAATGAAAGTTCTAATCACACTCAAACTCAGAGAAACTCTGCATTTTACATCCTGCAGAAAATCTTACCACTCTCAGGCCTCATCTCACACTCAAACTCAGTGAAGCTCTGCATTTTACATCCTGCAGAAAATCCTACCACTCTCAGGCCTCATCTCACACTCAAACTCAGTGAAGCTCTGCATTTTACATCCTGCAGAAAATCCTACCACTCTCAGGCCTCATCTCACACTCAAACTCAGTGAAGCTCTGCATTTTACATCCTGCAGAAAATCCTACCACTCTCAGGCCTCATCTCACACTCAAACTCAGTGAAGCTCTGCATTTTACATCCTGCAGAAAATCCTACCGCTCCCAGGTACTGACTGAAGCTTGGAAGATACTACACCTCATTTATTCTTGGATTGCTACCATATTATCATGTGTTACTATAGATTTTTTAGCATTTATACCTGTAGTTTGCCACTGTAATTTTCTGTGCATGCAGTTTGTACTATTGTCATTTAATGTTTCTGACCAATATTTCATGTACACAGTTATTAATATTTTGGGTGATAGAATTTGGTTGCTAAACTTTTCAATAGTATATAACGCATGGCTACTTTACTTTGCTGGCACTGTGTCGCCAACGGCAGATAGCCCTCTGTTTACGTGGGCAATGCTTCAGGGACTTGCCCTTGGTGGCCTCGTCCTGGGTAGGCATGCAGTAGAGTACATGGGAGGCTTTGCCTGAAGGAGGGCTGAATAGTGTTTTTAACACTGTAGGGTCAGGAAAACACTTCTGTATTTCTGACACTATAGTGTTCCTTTAAAATCAGCCTCTAATGAATGTCCGTATAAAAAAGAAAAAAATTTCATTTCACAGCACAGATTTTACAACACAGTTTGTTTACTTTAGAAGTTTTTTTTTTCTTGCTCTGTTATTTGATCTTTAAGCACACACATCAGGTTCCTACTGGAACTATCAGGTTATTAACCAAGCAGGAGATAAGAAATTCTAAATTAAAAACACTGTGCAATAAGGGAAGTGAAAATCTGTACATTTATTTTTCAGGACGCGAGTAGGGAGACTGTGTAAGTCACATTCAGGGAAAGTCTAGGGCTGCATAAATAAAGTGATTTAACATCTAAATGGCAGAGGATTTAGCAGAAAGACTGCAGGGGCATGATACACATAAACCAGTTTCTTAAGCTAAAGATATTTTGGTGCTTACAGTGTCCAATTAAATCAATAAAACGTATTGTTCTCATTTAAAACAATTCCACACGTTAATGTATTAATATAACACGTTCACAAAATTTGCAACTTTAAAATAATCACATAAGAAAAAGTTGCCAGAAATTTATTATTTTATATAAATAGCTTGTGTCAAAATTAATTTATGGTCTATACAGGAATAAACAAAAATAATGTGCTGATAATGTATAATGTTGTGGTCTGTAGTGCTCAAGCAAGGCCACTAGATGGCATGGCACAAATATACAGTAATGACCAGAACGACAGGTTAGAAAACGTTAGGCAAAAAACTAAATATAAATCCCTTCTGTTTTTTTAGAGATAGTTTCAATGTAATAGAGCAATACAGATGTACTTCCTATTCATGAGTAAATATATTGGGGATTGGGGGCAGATATTCAATCCAGGGATAGTGAATGTCTAGCACCAATCAACTTGAAATTTCAACTGCCACCACTGGTAATATTATGGATAGCTCAAAAAGCACAAGGATGTGACACTCCAGGGGGATAGGAGTAGGAACCAGTGCACTACCTAGTACCCTGCAACGTCCAAGTAGTAGTAGTATCAAATAGAAAATGCATAGGTTCAAAATGTAAGGTGCAGCTTTATTGAAAAAAGTAAAACAAAAAATGTTTCAGTTGAGAGGCCTTAAAGAGACACTCCAGGCACCAAAATAACTTCATCTAAGTTACATAGTTACATAGTTACATAGCTGAAAAGAGACTTGCGTCCATCAAGTTCAGCCTACCTCACATTTGTTTTTTGCTGTTGATCCAAAAGAAGGCAAAAAAACCCAGTTTGAAGCACAATTTTGCAACAAGCTAGGAAAAAAATTCCTTCTTGACCCCAGAATGGCAGTCAGATTTATCCTTGGATCAAGCAGTTATTACCCTACATTGAAGATTATATCCTTGAATATTCTGTTCTTGCAAGTATGCATCTAGTAGCCGTTTGAACATCTGTATGGACTCTGATAAAACCACTTCCTCAGGCAGAGAATTCCACATTCTGATTGTTCTTACAGTAAAAAAACCTTTCCTTTGCCTTAGACGAAATCTTCTTTCTTCCAGTCTAAACGCATGGCCTCGTGTCCTATGTAAAGTCCGGTTTGTGAATAGATTTCCACACAATGGTTTGTATTGGCCCCGAATATATTTGTATAATGTTATCATATCCCCTCTCAGGCGACGTTTTTCTAAACTAAATAGGTTTAAATTTGTTAACCTTTCTTCATAGCCGATATGTTCCATTCCTTTTATTAATTTTGTAGCCCGCCTCTGCACTTTTTCTAGTGCCATAATATCCTTCTTTAGAACAGGTGCCCAAAATTGCACAGCATATTCAATATGGGTCTTACCAGTGATTTATAAAGAGGCAAAATGATATTCTTGTCCCGAGAATGAATGCCCTTTTTCATGCATGACAATACCTTACTGGCCTTGGCCACTGCTGATTGACATTGCACATTGTTGCATAGTTTGTTGTCTATAACAATTCCCAAGTCCTTTTCATGTGTTGTTATCCCTAATTCGCTTCCATTAAGGGTATATGTTGCTTGTGTATTCTTTACGCCGAAGTAAAGTGATGATGTTATGGTGCCGGAAGGCCCCTGGAGGCACTCTTATCTCAAGGGGTTAACCCCCAAAGTTGGGGCGAAGTTTACTCCCCACCTGGCAACATCCGGCTTCGTAATTCAGGAAGCGTGGGGTGGCGCTGGGCAGGGGCATCGCTGATTGGTCGAGAGCAGCCAGCTGGTGCTCTCAGCCAATCAGTGACTCCCGACTCACAAAACTGGCTTGGAAAGAAACATACCTTTTGTCAAGACTGTTTAGAGAATGGGGTGTTACGGATTAGATGAGAGCAGTCTACTCTGTGGCACACCACGCTTCCTATATCTGAAAATTCAGAAACCAGATGCTGCCTTGGAGGGAGTGGACTTCACCGCTGGAGGCATCTTTGGGGTTGGTTTACTCCCTTGAGGCACAAAGGCCTCTTGGCATCATAACTTAAAGGATCACTATAGTGTCAGGAAAACAAAGCGGTTTTCCTGACACTATAGTGCCCTGAGGGGGCCCCCACTCTCAGGGTCCCCCTCCCGTGGAGCTGAAGGGGTTAAAACCCCTTCAGCTACTTACCTTAATCCAGCGCCAGGCTCCCTCGGTGCTGGTGACCTCTCCTCCCCGTACGACGTCATCTCCCCCGTCCGACATCACTGCTTTCCTATTGACACTCTGCGCGATGGAGGAGAAATTCGCCTCCAGCGTCGCAGATGCGCCTCTAGTGGCTGTATTAACCCCAAATGTAAACATAGTAGTTTCTCTGAAACTGTTATGTTTACATGTGAAGAGTTAAAACCTGAGGGACCTGGCACCCAGACCACTTCATTGAGCTGGGTGACTATAGTGTCCCTTTAATTTAGATGAAGTTATTCTGGTGCCTGGAGTGTCCCTTTAATCATGTAAGGAAAATTCAAGTACATCAAGCAGTTTAAATACCTACAAATTTGGAGCCAAAATTGAAAACTCCCAAAAGGAACTGTGTTTAGTAACCATGGTAATGAAACAACAAATGGCTTTACTAGCTGCAAGAATAAACAATACCTTCTGATTTTTCATGCTCTGCTTAACAAAAGACTTAAAAAGAAAAAAAAAGAAAAAAAAACTTACAGAATAAACACTGTTTTAATCACGCTATGGAGTTAAGTCTTGTAGTAATACAAAAACAAATATGGCTTGGGTCACTGTTGCATCTATTGCAACAGTTAAATAAAAAAAACAGGGTGCAAGAGAATACTTAGAACAGACAACAGCTCAAATAGCCTGCCCTTTAGTGGGTCCCCGCTCAGACTGCAAGCTGGTTTTAGCTCATCTTGTCCCATTACAAAAAGAACCAGGGCCACATGCATATCAGACTGATTCCACCCAAAACTGCAGGCCAGCTCTCTCTGTACGAGAGATACAGCAACCCAGACGATTGTTTCAACCTGGTAAGGCATCCTCAGTGAGGTATAGCCAATACCCCTCTAAGCACCGTGAGCAAGGGGTTCACATCTGGATTACCCATTAAACTTAAGGGGAGCACAAAACAGAATACAACAGTTATGCCAATGTAATGTAACAGGTACTGATTTAGTCACTATTCAATTTAATGTCACATGTGCTGATTAAGTCATATTTAATATAATAGACCATGAGTCTATTACAGTTTCTGTAATCTTTAAAAGGACACAATAGTCACCAAAACAACTTTAGCTTAATGAAGCAGTTTTGGTGTATAGATCATGCTTCTGATTTATACAGATCCACCCCCACCGAGCTTTTAGGCAAAGATACAAAATGTATCTGTATGGAAAGTGTTCGGAATCTCATGCAGAGCGTGAGGTTGCTTGACATCAGTCCAGCAAAGATTGCAGAACCATAAAAGAAAGCACCTCTAGTGGTTGTCTGAGACACAGTTACTAGAGATGACCTGAAGGACAAATGTAAACACTACCTTTACACAGAAATTCTGCAGAGGCAGGCATTCTGGTATTTAGAGTTGGGGATCAACTGATATAAATTTTCCAGAGCCAAGCCAATGCAGATTATTGGTCGCCTTTCAAATCTGGTATTAACTGAACATGCTGATAGCAATCACACTTCTACCACTCTCAGGCAGCCAATACATGCTGGGATCATCATGGAGGGGATACGTAAAGGTTTTGACTTGGCGTCTAATTGGTTGGAGGCTTGTTTATCGGTAGGTTAATTTAGATTTAGTAAGGTTAATTAAGATTTAATATAACAGGCATTAACTTTCCTCAAGATTTAATCAAACATGTTTTAGGCTACAGTAAAATGTTATGAAACAAGTATTAGCTGGTGAAAATACAGTACTGAATGTAAAAAAATTAAATGTAAAAAAAATAAATGAAACAGATATTGATTACCTCAATGTAAAAAATAATGAAAGATTTAAGTCACTGCAACATGGATAACTATTGCAATTGGATAAATACTTGCAAAAACATAACATACAGGGATATAATTTCTAATTAGTGGGGTAATAGCTGCTTGATCCAGTGAGACATCTGATTGCTATTTTGGGGTCAAGAAGGAATTTTTTTCCTAGTTTGTTGCAAAATTGGAAGCGCTTCAGACTGGGTTTTTTACCTTCTTCTGGATCAACAGCAAAAACAAATATGAGGAAGGCTGAACTTGATGGATGCAAATCTCTTTTCAGCCTATGTAACTATGTATCTATTTGTAACATAAAGCTACTGATTAGGTAACATTTTTTCGTGCTGAATGAATGTATATCTTGATATTGATTGTGCATATCCCAGTTCACATCCCCCCTTCTAGCAAGCAACAAAAGACAAGGACTTACCCTGGCTGTGACTTTATAGATGGTGAAGCCTTTCTGGTGCCTCCTGGGATCAGTGACAGTGTAGAACCGAGCCAGATCCCCTGTGTCTCTTTGGGATATCATACTGTTCAGCTACCACCATTACCCTTGTTATCAGCCATTTAGACACCACATGCCCCTCTATTGAGGAATAGCAACACACAGGGCGAGCAGGTCTGCTGTTACACACAGACAGCACATA
>OW240913.1:332056708-332101698 GCA_933207985.1 Pelobates cultripes
CCAGTAGGAGTCACCGTGAGTGGAGAGAGGCAGGGATAGGAAGTTAGAGCATAACCCTTTCTGCCTATCTCTACTCACTGATCCGGGGGAGAGCAGCTACACAGCACAGAGAGTTCAGACAGCAGCTCCCAGTCTGCAGAGACAGACTACAGCTTAGAGAAGTGAGGGATGGGGGGGAAAGGCAGCAGGGAAACATGGGGACACTGAGACACTAGGGGACGCTGAGAAATATGGGGACGCTGTGAGGCACATTGGGACATGGAGACACTATGGACATAGTGTCTCCATGTCTCCCAGCCAGTGTCCCCTACACTCCCAGTGTCTGTGTCTCCATGTCTCTCAGTGTCCCCAAATATCTGTCTCCCAGGGCCCACGTCTCCCAGCTAGTGTCCCTAGTTTCTCAGTGTCCCCATGTCTCCCAGTGTCCCAACATTTTTCAGTGTCCCCATGTCTATGTCCACCAGTGTCCCCAAGTGTCTCAGTGTCCCCATGCCTCCCAGCCAGTGTCCCTAGTGTCTCAGTGTCCCCATGTCTCCCAGTGTCTGTGTCCCCATGTCTGTATCCACAAGTGCCCCCATGTCTCCCATTGTCCCCAAGTGTCTCAGTGGCCCCTGGTGTCTCAGTGCCCCGTGGTGTAGCAGTGCCCCCCTGGTGTCTCAGTGTCCCCTAGTATCATAGTGGCACTGGAAACACTGAGACATGGGGACACAGGGAGAAATGAGGACACAGACACTGGGAGACTAGGGGACTGGGTGACATGGGGACACTGTGATAAATATGGACACTGATGCCAGGCTGGCCTTCAAATTCTTTGGACAGTCATGCCCCCTTTTTGGGCATGTTCGCCCTCTTGGCAATTCTGGTCACGTGATTCCTTTTACCCCGCCCATTGACTTCCTGCTTCACTGGACACTGCTTTTAGGGGGTGTGGATTAACTTGAAATTAGATAAAGAGATAAGCATAGAGTATCCTTTGAGTTTCCCTCCAACACCATGTCCATCAGATACATGACGCTTGAGAGGTATGACTGTTTTAATGTTTTTGGTCGATAAGATTCTGTAATTGGGCCCCATCATAATTGTCAGCACCAGGCCCACTGGGCTCTTAATCTGGCCCTGATTAGGGTACAATAAAATACAAAAACAATATTAATACACAATAAATACAAAATGTATAATCAACCATGACAGGTGCATTCTGTTTTGAGGTATGTAGAGAGGGATCTCTTAAAGGACTTTAGGCTTGGGGAAGATTTTAAATTGTGTGGCAGGTTGTTCCATAATTGCGGTGCTCTGTAGGAGAAGGAGGATCGGGCTGCTTTCTTTTTTTTTTTTTAATTCTTTATTTTTGTCATGCATGTATCAACAACAATGACACAGAGCCACATCAGCGTCTGTGTGCATCTTACAGCATTTAACAATGTCACAGGTTAATACAGCACATTTTTAAGGTTTAAGAGTAAAAAAAAAGTCATAAAAAACAAAACAATTCTGTTAGTAAACAGTGAGGTGGATGATACGCAAAACTCTATACACATTCGATTTCAAATTCCGTTTTAATGTGCAATGGCAGTCTTGCTACTTACATTGCTTATTGATATAAAAAGAGACACATTAACTGTAAGAGATGCCCAGAAAATATCAGGGAATTGATGAAAATAACGAGTCAGTACAGTCATAGTGGCTGGCCTTACCGTGTGTAATTATATAGACTTCACATGCCCATCCCTGACATATGCCCAATGAGTCCGCTATCTAAAGTTAGGTGTTGAAGAGTGCGACTATCATGGCAGCCATACCATGATCCCATTCTACGCAAAAGTCCAACTTGCTCACAGACTACATTGTTCATCCAACCGTATCTTCGTATTAAAGAGAGGTGAAAAAAGAAAACGCCACCTCCCATGGAGAAACCAGAGGGAGGGGAATAAAAATAATAAAGAAGGATGAGACTGAAGAAGGGAAATTCCATAGTGGAGAGAAAGGAAGGAGGAGAAAAAACAGCCGAGATGTAGAGAGCAGAGAAACTGTGAGGAGAGAGAAAAGAGAGAAGAGAGAGAGAGGGGGAGGGGGTGGAGCTCCCTGCTACGTGGGGGGGCTGCTTTCTTTTTGTATTGAGGTAGACTAAATAAAGTGTTGGTACTGGATCAGAGGTTATAGGAAGTGGGAACAGCTGGGGAAAGCATTTTGTTCAGGTAGGGTGTAGCAAAGTATCTAACCAGGAGAGGTGCCTAATGACAGATTTTAGATATGACCGCTTCCATTAGAATTGGCAACGGTCTACCTGCAAATTTGGTCCAATTAACTGTTTCATTTGGTAGCACCTTTAACCCCTTAAGGACCAAACATCTGGAATAAAAGGGACTCATGACATCTCACACATGTCATGTGTCTTTAAGGGGTTAAGATTGAAAATCTACCAGGCATAGGCAACCTTCGGCACTCCAGATGTTTTGGACTACACCTCCCATGATGCTTTGCCAGCATTATGGGTGTAAGAGAATTATGGTCGATGTAGTTCACATCTGGAGTGCCAAAGGTTGCCTATCCCTGATTCCAGACTATATTTTCATATCAGTTCAGAAGTTGCCTTGCTCCATTTGGTTGACAAACACTGGATGTAGTCCAGATTGTCCTGGATTTTGCTCTCCAAAGTTAGGATCCATTAATAAACCCATGTGTGTTTAAACAGGCCCAGCTTGTACTTTTACACTTAATTTAAACCTCTCTGAATTGCATAAATAAATAGAAAACACCACATGTTGCTCGTATATCAAATTTGGTTTTATTTATTGGTAATTAGCTACACACAGCATGTTAAGGTAGTCACTAAGGAGCACAACCAGCCTCATTCTGTGATTTTGGAAGGTCAGAGCAATATAATAAGGTCCATGAAACAAAGAGGTAACTATGTTCCTGAAAAATAGAAATTTTTAATACTGCCCATGTCACTCAAAAATTATTCCCATAAAGATGTAAAGGGTTGTTCATTAATGTGTGAATTAATTCTAAGTGAATTTCGATATTGAGGCCATGATTCCTTTGAGAAAAAATTCTCAAAGTCTATGTTTACAGTTTAGCGACTTTGGCCTAAAATGTAAGTTCACACTTAACTGGAATATTCACGAAAATAAGAAATTTAAAGTGAATTTCAAATTCTACATTAAAAATAGCTGAACTGAAATCAAAGCTGACAGAATTTTTCCCTTTTTTTTTTCTCATTTTGAATTCTAATTTTCGTGAGTAACTCTTATTCTCTCCCTTTCCTTTTCTCTCCCTCTTTAACTATCAGTGGTTTGCCAAGTTGGACCTGGTTTTTGGTGTTGATTGACCCATTTCTATTTTTTTTTTTTTTTATCTTGGTTTGTTCATTGTGTCTCGTATAGTATGTGCACATTGCTATATGTTGCAAAATGTATTTATTTTTTCTAGTTTTACTCTGGTATTACAGCCCAGGTTTTTTGTTGCTCTAATTGTACATATCTACACGTGTTATATTGCAAAGGCTTGCACGCCTGGTCAACCTCAGTAATGCCCAGTGCTGGTCTGGCAAATCCTATGGATAAAGCAAAAAGAACCGCACTCCAAGGACTTCGTTCAAAGTTTAAAGTAAAACTTTTTAATTCATTAAAAGTCAACGTTTCAGCTCCCACATGGAGCTTTCATCTGGACAGACAAATGTGTGTGTGTGTATGTGTGTGTGTATATATATATATATATATATATATATATATATATAATTTTTTTTTTTGACTGGTAGTGCAATCCGATTTCTTCAGTTGTAAGAATCTGTAAAAGAACATTATCTATTTTCAATTTTTGTATCCGAGATGTGCATTTGTAAATTTTAGCAGTCACCCTGCAGGTATGCTCTAAATTGTAGATGGCCATAGGGGAGGTCTGTATATGTTTTTAACCCCTTAAGGACACATGACGTGTGACATGTCATGATTTCCTTTTATTCCAGAAGGTCCTTAAGGGGTTAAAGAAGTGTCATGATGCGTTGCCAGACTTAAAAAGGAATGCTCTGTGGTCACTTGTGTGAAAGGGACTCTTTCTAAATGTGATTGAAGTTTTATAATGGAGTGAGAAGTTAAGTGAAGGTAAATATAAAAAACACTGACCTTTGTGTGGGTTATGTCCTGCCTCATGATTATTTGGGCAGTCTAATGGTCTCTCATGCAACATAAACTCCCAAACATTACTTCCACAGTGCTTTACACCTGCATTGCACCCTCACAGTGCCATCCTGCATCAAACCATGGACGTAAACACTTTTGCACTGCTAGATAGCATAGCATCCGACAGACAATTGATATATTTGATAACTGTGAATAGTATCAGATGGTTCAAGGAACCACTACACTGAGATGTGGTCCTTAAACTTCCCCTTTTAAAGGGGCACTTAAAACACTATAACCACTACATCACACACCAAGTAGTCAAACCAATTTAGAAGTTTGACATCTTACCTGGGCTTTGCTGGTCACCACTCCCCACCTCCACTACTACAGTTGACCCAGAACCATAACCTCCTACTTAGGAGCTTCCATTAGCTCTCCTGAGCTTAGCCCTGCATTGCCAGGCCTAGCTCAGAAATCTCCCAACTCTCTGTCAGCAGTACTTGACATTGGTAATTACAATGGTGGGAAGCCAGGACACTTCATGCACCATAACAGCACGTTGCAGTGGTTATGGTGCCTGGATAACTAGTTTAATTTTTGTGGCAATAGGGTATTTTCACAGCAATATATGGTCCTAAACACTCCCTAATGCAGTCAGGCACTAAACTCTAAATTTTAGCGAATTAGCCTTAATTTTAAAACTGGACTAAAATAGCTGCTTCTTTTTTTTTTTTTTTTTATTCTACAACTCTGCTGTATTCCCCGCTTGGCTATTTTAGCCTCAGTTTTTCCAGTGGGGTTTAACTCCCCCAAATCCTGAGTTTAGTGAATAACCTCTCAGGGCTGTGAGTGCCCCCCTTGCTGGCCCTGTGTTGCCAGGCAGCACGTGATTCCCACCCTAATGTATGTGTGTGTGACCAGACTGGCTCAGAGCTGTGCGTTCCATAGACATAGAATGTCTATGGTGCGTTCCACGTATCGACCAATCACCGGCGAGGGCGCTCAGCAGCCAATCCCATGCCGCCTTACATACTGAGCTGTCATGGCGGCCGTCCTCAGGGAGAGCTTTCCAGCTGAGAGCCCTGGCTGTGCTGTAACCGGGAGCCGGTGACTGGCAGGTAAACCGCGGGCTGTGGGAGGGTGCAGCTACTCTGATATCTACAGCTTGTCCTTTGTAACCCTCCTAATTCGCACTACTGAGAATGGAGGCCACCCAGCTCCATGGTCCCATCCCCAATAACAGACACCATGCCTTGTACTGAGAATGGAGGCCACCCAGCTCCATGGTCCCATCCCCAATAACAGACACCATGCCTTGTACTGAGAATGGAGGCCACCCAGCTCCATGGTCCCATCCCTAATAACACACAATGCCTTGTACTGAGAATGGAGGCCACCCAGCTTCATGGTCCCATCCCTAATAACAGACACCATGCCTTGTACTGAGAATGGAGGCCACCCAGCTCCATGGTCCCATCCCCAATAACAGACACCATGCCTTGTACTGAGAGTGGAGGCCACCCAGCTCCATGGTCCCATCCCTTAATAACAGACACCATGCCTTGTACTGAGAATGGAGGCCACCCAGCTCCATGGTCCCATCCCTAATAACACACAATGCCTTGTACTGAGAATGGAGGCCACCCAGCTCCATGGTCCCATCCCTAATAACAGACACCATGCCTTGTACTGAGAATGGAGGCCACCCAGCTCCATGGTCCCATCCCTAATAACAGACACCATGCCTTGTACTGAGAATGGAGGCCACCCAGCTCCATGGTCCCATCCCTAATAACAGACACCATGCCTTGTACTGAGAATGGAGGCCACCCAGCTCCATGGTCCCATCCCTAATAACAGACACAATGCCTTGTACTGAGAATGGAGGCCACCCAGCTCCATGGTCCCATCCCTAATAACAGACACCATGCCTTGTACTGAGAATGGAGGCCACCCAGCTCCATGGTCCCATCCCTAATAACACACAATGCCTTGTACTGAGAATGGAGGCCACCCAGCTTCATGGTCCCATCCCTAATAACAGACACCATGCCTTGTACTGAGAATGGAGGCCACCCAGCTCCATGGTCCCATCCCCAATAACAGACACCATGCCTTGTACTGAGAGTGGAGGCCACCCAGCTCCATGGTCCCATCCCTTAATAACAGACACCATGCCTTGTACTGAGAATGGAGGCCACCCAGCTCCATGGTCCCATCCCTAATAACAGACACCATGCCTTGTACTGAGAATGGAGGCCACCCAGCTCCATGGTCCCATCCCTAATAACAGACACAATGCTTGTACTGAGAATGGAGGCCACCCAGCTCCATGGTCCCATCCCTAATAACAGACACAATGCCTTGTACTGAGAATGGAGGCCACCCAGCTCCATGGTCCCATCCCTAATAACAGACACAATGCCTTGTACTGAGAATGGAGGCCACCCAGCTCCATGGTCCCATCCCTAATAACAGACACCATGCCTTGTACTGAGAATGGAGGCCACCCAGCTCCATGGTCCCATCCCTAATAACAGACACAATGCCTTGTACTAAGAATGGAGGCCACCCAGCTCCATGGTCCCATCCCTAATAACAGACACAATGCCTTGTACTGAGAATGGAGGCCACCCAGCTCCATGGTCCCATCCCCAATAACACACAATGCCTTGTACTGAGAATGGAGGCCACCCAGCTCCATGGTCCCATCCCTAATAACAGACACAATGCCTTGTACTGAGAATGGAGGCCACCCAGCTCCATGGTCCCATCCCTAATAACAGACACAATGCCTTGTACTGAGAATGGAGGCCACCCAGCTCCATGGTCCCATCCCCAATAACACACAATGCCTTGTACTGAGAATGGAGGCCACCCAGCTCCATGGTCCCATCCCTAATAACAGACACCATGCCTTGTACTGAGAATGGAGGCCACCCAGCTCCATGGTCCCATCCCTAATAACACACAATGCCTTGTACTGAGAATGGAGGCCACCCAGCTCCATGGTCCCATCCCTAATAACACACAATGCCTTGTACTGAGAATGGAGGCCACCCAGCTCCATGGTCCCATCCCTAATAACAGACACAATGCTTTGTACTGAGAATGGAGGCCACCCTTTAGCCCCACCCCCGTTGGTAGCCAATGAGCATCCAGCATAGTCCATATAGTGAATGATCCCCAATATTCTCCCTTTTTCCAGCTGCAAATCTAGAAGAAGTATCTAGTAGAGTAACTCCAAGGATAGAATGATGAAACTCCAAACAGGATTAAGCTGAAATATATAAATAACAGGGTGGGTTAATGGGAGGGATAATACTCGCCTCTTGTCTTTAATAAAATCTTTATTTTCTGACTTCAAGACTAGGAAAATCTTGAATTTTAGACAGGAGGCTCGTATTATGCATGTCCAAAGCTAAATAGTCATAATATAAAATACATCAGAAGTTAATACAATATTATTTTTTAAACATGCAGGCTAGGTCTAAAATTGTTTAAATGTAGATTCTGAAGACCAATCTGCAGTTTTTAACAGATCTGATTAAGAGCCTCCTGCTTAAAACACTTTAGTAGTCATAGCTCCTCTTGATGAGTGAGCTCCAAACATTGAAATAGTAATACCTGCCATAGACATAGTTTGTCGTACCCATCTAGCTAAAGATGTAGAGGAGACAGGCAGAAAAGGTTTACGAAAAGAGATTAGTAATTGCGAGAAATTACAATTTCGAATCAAAGAGGTTTTAAACTCATATGTTTCAAGACAACTAACAACACATAGAAGAGGATAGTCAGAAAATGAAGGATAGAATACAGTGCGGAGATTAGTTTCGGTACGTCTAACAATAGAAAAATTAACACCATCAGGAGTATATTGTCTATTATTTAAGTCTTAAGCCTTAACGTCAGAAACTCTTTTGAAAGGGATGAAACATAGTAATGTGGTAAGCTTAAACAAAAGCAATTTTAAGGATAATGAGTCATTGGCACCCCATGATTCTATCAACTGGAGTACCAGAGTAACATCCCAGATGGAATTATATTTAGGGCATGGAGGACGTATAAGTCTGCAGACTAGAGGATGTTAACCCACAGGGAAAAATTCAATAGGGTCGTGATTTGCTGAGATAGCAGATCTATAGAAATTAATGATGCGATAAGCTTTCCTTGAGTCAAAAAAGGCTGACAAAAAATTTAGAATGTTTGCTAAATCCGAATGTATGGGATCCACTGCCTGTCCCATGCACCAATTAAGCCAAATTTTCCAAGCTGATCTGTAATTTGCACGGGTTCCCGATGCCCATGCTTCTAAAAGAATGTCTCTAGTAATGTTTGAAAATTCACTATGAGATTCGAATGACCCGAAATGAGAGATGCAATCAAGGGAAGTTGGCCTGACAGCAATAGAGGATGAAAAATTCCCTCCGGATCACGAAGAGAATCCTGATGCATCTGTATGAGTCGTGGGTAGTCTGTCAGCCTGCTGAGAAGCTGAGGGAACCGTGGTCGTGATGGCCAGAGAGGGGTTATAACTACTAAGGTCGATTTCTGGGACCATGCTTTCAGAAGTACCCGGGATATCATCGTAAACTGGGGGAAAGCATAATTGATTCTGTCTTTCCAACATTGGAGGAAAGCATCTTAATCTACTGCTTCTGGATCCGGACGCCAACTGAAAAATGTTTCTAGTTGGTGATTGAGTCGTGATGCAAAGAGGTCGTATTGAAATGGACCCCACAGAGCAAGTAGTCGCTGGAAGATGTTGGGATCCAACATCCAGTCGCTGTAATCCACTAGGAAACGGGAATTCCAATCTGCTACTGTATTGGAAAGGCCGGGAAGGTATTCTGCTCGTAACGTTATATTTCGATCTAAATATGCCATAATTCTTTGGCAATGTCCGCCAGTTGCTTGGATTTTGTACCTCCTAAGCGATTTATATATTGGACTGCTGATATGTTGTCCATCTTGAGAAGGATACAACAATGGGATTTGTGTTTTGCAAAACTGCGTAGAGCGAAAAACCCTGCCATGAGTTCCAGGCAGTTTATATGCATATTCGTTTCTTCTAGAGACCAATTGCCTCCACAACGGGCTCCCCAGCCTAATCAACTTGCGTCGGATTCTATAGTTAGGTCTGGGAGTGACGTGAAAATGGCTTTCCCATTCCAAATTTGAACGTGATCTAACCACCAGGATAATTCTGTTCTTGTCTCTGAAGTTAGAGAAATCCCGTCTGAATAGAGGAGACCGTTGCGAAGATGTTCTTTTCAATCTTTGAAGGGCCCGATAGTGAAGGGGGGGCTGGAAAGATAGCCTGGATCGAGGCTGTTAAAAGACCTACAATCCGTGCTAAAGACCTGATGAAAATTAATTCCTTCTTTAGAACTGACCTGATCTCTTTTCGAATCGTTTTCAATTTCAGTGATGGAGGGCTGAGAGTGGCTAAATTTGAATTCACTAGAAATCCTAAAAATTCTATCTCCTGAGAGGGAGTTAAAATCGGGGTTTTGGTTTGTTTTTGTTTTTTTTAATTTTTTTTTATTTATTACAAAGCCAAGGCTTGTTAACAGATTCAATGTCCATTGAGAATGTAGTTGAAGAGTTTGCACAAATTTTTTGCCTAATCAATATGTCGTCTAGATAGATTATAATTTTTACTCCCCTGCTTCGAAGTAGGAATATTACTGGTTTGAGTAATTTGGTGAAACACCAAGGTGTAGAGGATAAACCAAATGGCAATGATTTGAATTGCCATTTCTTCCCTTGCCATAGGAACTGTAAATATTTCTGACATGAGTGGTGGATAGGTACCGTGAGGTATGCATCCTTCAAATCTATTTTGATCAACCAGTCTTTGAATAGCAATAGGTCTTTGAGGTAATAAATTCCCTCCATTTTGAAATGGTGGTATCTGACAAAATTGTTTAAGTATTTCAAGTTTTTTGACTGGTCTGTGACCAGAATCTTTCCTTTTCACCAAGAATACATTGCTTATGAAGCCTGGGCTGCTCATGGGCACCTGTATGATGGTATTTTTTTGAGCATAAACTTAATATTTGTTGATTCACCATGGCCTGGTCTTGAGTCGAAAAATTTATTGGGAAAGGCATGTTTCTTTGGACGGGGCATGATATAAAATCTATTTTTTTTTTTAACCTAGAACCGTGTCTAGTATCCAAAATTCTTTGTAATCTGACTCTAGGCATGGGAAAAAACAAGTGAGTCTGCCCCCTAACCCTACCAGGGAAGAAAGGGGGGTTGTTGTACTCACTGGATGAAGATCTGAAGCGAGACATTCCTCGATGGCCTCTTGATTTCCAAGGTCTGCCACGTAGTGGAAAGAATGGAGTTGATTGTTGGGTGACATGAGGGCCTGGTGGGTTGAAAGATGTTCCTTGGAACCTTTCTATGTTGAAAGGAACAGCTGGAAGAACGGTTCCTTCCTCTTCCAGCCCTTCCGAAAACCTTAGGGTTGAAAACTTTCCTCAGGGATGACTGAGCCTTATCAAGGGAACTAAATAGATTGACCTATTAATGTCCTTAATAAAGGATTTTCCGAATAGGAGACCTTCCGCAGCTGGACCAGGTTCGGAAGTGGCTAAATTTGACAGTTGAGGGTCAATTTTCATTAAAATAGACCTGCGGCGTTCACTGGTTAGCATTCCCCAAAAAGCATATAATGTGTTGAGTCCAGCCTCTCAAAGTATCAATGCTGGGAGGATTCCCAGAAGCTGCCGCATGTTCTAAAGTTTCAAACATTTTTAGCCACAGGGCCAGAAATGTCCATTAATTTATCTTGACAAGATTTTAGTGATCTGTCAAGACCTTTATTTGGGTTCTTCCCTGATTTTTGTTAAAAATTGCATAATAGTGGGATCTAGATCAGGGGTCTGTGCAACTTTCATTGACAAGGTCAGTCATTCAGCTCTTAGTTTATTTCTAGCTGCTTGGTCAAGGGGTTTCCTAAACCAGTATTCAAGAAATTTGGCTACATGAGCCATAGGAACCCATTCGGCTGACCTGGGGTGTTTTAATATGGTCTGGGTCGAATAATGGTTTACCATTAAAATCTGAAATAATATTTTCTTCATCAGATTTAGAGATAAGCTCAGGTGTTTCTGAGGTATATGAATAATTTGAGGCAGAATCGGTCAAATTTTTCATCCCCTGAGATTGAAGATGAGTCACTATGTGAGGAAGTTTTATAGGAGTCAGGTTTGCTCCTGTGAATGGCCTTCCGAGCTCGTTTGTCTTCCTCACGAGCAGAGGGTCTTTTGAGTGATTGATTACACTCTTCAGTTTTGCGTGAGACACTCGTTGTGTTCTTGTCTTGGTCCTTCCCTATCTTAAGTGGCTTAGAGCCGCCAGGGGATTCTGCAGGACCGTCAAAGCAATGTTTGCGTTTTTGGGTGGCCTTCCCAGACCTCCTAAAACCTTGAGCTAGGTTCCATTCAGACTCCACAGATGACCAGAACTGGTCTGAAGGAGTACTAATTAAATGAGTCTTCTCACTGGGTTTTGAGTTGCTTATGGCTTGAGCCACAGACTTTGCAATTGCTTCTTGCATAGAAGACATTGCAGCATAAATTGCAGAGGAAACTGACTTTTGAACGGATAAATCCACAATATTTTGTAAAGAATCCTCAGTGAGGATTTCACAGTCATGAGAAACACCAGGTTTTGGTGACTCAATTTGTCTAATCTCTTTAGAATTCATAATTTACAAAATTGCAACAAATCGCAATTGTATCTACTATTTGAGAATAGTTGAATAATAAAAATGTTGCCAACTATGAGGGGAAATCCTGACAGGAAAAATCTAATAGTTCAAATAATAATAATTACCAGTAAAGAGTAACAAGTTGTGAAGAAAAACGCTGTCCTGAGGTAAAGTGGGCGGGAAAGTTAGCTGAGGAGCAACTAACTGGTATTCCCGCCCATAAAACGTCATCAATGTATGAGGGACTAACTGACAAACGCGCGTGCAGCGGTTCGCATAAAACTGCCGAAATGACTGAAAAGTGAATTGACCGTTCGTATACAAAAAACCCGCGAACGCGAGAATAATAAAGTAATACGAAAAGTAAATGGGTACAATTTGTGTGAAAAAACTAACGAATGTGATTCATAGAAATAACTGACCTAACCGTTCAAAGACAAAATAGTCTATCCCCATCTGTCGTTCCAGTCCTTATATAGGATGAGTGTAACTGCTTCATACTGCAGCTGCTGTCAGTTTATACTGCGCTTAGTTCATAGTTTTGGGAGGTGGATTGTGCAGAGAGAGATCTTCCCACTTGCATTTGCGTAATCCAGATTTTGTACGCACAAATTGAGCAAAACTGACACTAGAAAGGAAGAAGTAAAAACTCTTCAATTTCAGTTTCTCAGCCATTGGACTGGCTAATAGATTCATTTATTTATTTTTTCAGATCACTGATAGTACTTGGTATTGCACCGTAATCTTTGCAATCATGCAAAAGTTATGGATCTTAGACAAAACATTTAAAACGTGTTTTCTGTTTTTAAAGCTATAGACAATGTCTCTGCTCTTTGAAGCTTCCAACATAATAAACATTGTTGGACCAACTGCTGTTTGAAATGTAACGGCTTAGTTCCCTTCAGAAACAAACTGCCGTGTATGAATGTTTGCTCTTAACTTTCCTCAAGTCTTAGACCAGATCTATATCCCCCCTTTTAATATTTGAATGGAAGGATCAGGTAGGTACTCATTCTATATTTTGCAGGTTACATTGGCAGGAAGTGTATAGCTTCCAAGATGTTCTTAAAGCCTACCACTCATCTAAGATGGCTGCCATATATAAGAGAGAGACGGTGTGTCTGCCAAACCCATGGTCCATAGTTAGCTTCAGCCTTATTTGCCCACTAAGAAGTGATGTGGTTCCCAAAGAGACCATGGTCTCTGTGCGTCATTGAAAAGGAAAATTATTCCTTTTCAGAAGCTGACCTGTGTGTGGGCAGAGTCCGGTTTAATGCTTTACATTTGACATGGTGAATCTTGAAACCAAAATAAACTCCTCCAGGGTCCGAATGAGACTAGGTTGAGAAAATATTGCTGAAGTTCGGAAAAGCAGAATATCAAGTATGCAAGTAAACTCCATTTATATTTCGCCTCCCCACTAAAGGCCAGTTTCTTGATGGCTTAATGCAAACAGAAGGTGGGACACTGGGCACACCTGTCTAGTCCCATTACAAATGAGGAGCAACCTGGAAAGCCTTTCCCTTGCTTCCACTGTGGCTTCTGGGCAGGAGTACCGATCCCTAATGTCTTTCAAAAAGTCTTCGCCAAACCCCTCTAAAACCATCCATAGGTAGCTTCAGTCCACATGGTCATTAGCCTTCTCTGCGTCCAATGACTATGGAAAGCTGGCATGCCTGAGGCCTCAACCAAATGACCAAATCCACTTTTCTCCTAATATTATCTGGAGCTTCCCTCCCTGGAATTAATCCATCCTGGTCTGGATCTACAATATACAATCAGGTCCATAAATATTGGGACATCGACACAATTCTAATCTTTTTGGCTCTATACACCAGCACAATGGGTTTGAAATGAAACAAACAAGATGTGCTTTAATTTGAGGGTATTTACATCCAAATCAGGGGAACGGTGTAGGAATTACAACAGTTTGTATATGTGCCTCCCACTTTTCAAGGGACCAAAAGTAATGGGACAATTGGCTGCTCAGCTGTTCCATGGCCAGGTGTCTGTTATTCCCTCATTATCCCATTTACAAGGAGCAGATAAAAGGTCAAGAGTTCAAGTGTGCTATTTGCATTTGGAATCTGTTGCTGTCAACTCTCAATATGAGATCCAAAGAGCTGTCCCTATCAGTGAAGCAAGCCATCATTAAGCTGAAAAAACAAATCAAACCCCTCAGAGAGATAGCAAAAACATTAGGTGTGGCCAAATCAACTGTTTGGAACATCCTTAAAAAAAATTTAAAAAAATAAATAAAATGCACCGGTGAGCTCAGCAACACCAAAAGACCCGGAAGACCACGGAAAACAACTGTGGTGGATGACCGAAGAATTCTTTCCCTGGTGAAGAAAACACCATTCACAACAGCTGGCCAGATCAAGAACCCTCTCCAGGAGGTAGGTGTATGTGTTGCAAAGTCAACAATCGAGAAGACTTCACCAGAGTGAATACAGAGGGTTCACCACAAGATGTAAACCATTGGTGAACCTCAAAAACAGGAAGGCCAGATTAGAGTTTGCCAAACAACATCTAAAAAAGTCTTCACAGTTCTGGAACAACATCCTATGGACAGATGAGACCAAGATCAACTTGTACCAGAGTGATTGGAAGAGAAGAGTATGGAGAAGGAAAGGAACTGCTCAAGATCCAAAGCATACCACCTAATCAGTAAAGCATGGTGGTGGTAGTGTCATGGCGTGGGCATGTATGGCTGCCAATGGAACTGGTTCTCTTGTATTTATTGATGATGTGACTGCTTACAAAAGCAGCAGGATGAATTCTGAAGTGTTTCGGGCAATATTGTCTGCCCATATTCAGCCAAATGCTTCAGAACTCATTGGACGGCGCTTCACAGTGCAGATGGACAATGACCCGAAGCATACTGCAAAAGCAACCAAAGAGTTTTTTGTTTTTTAAGGGAAAGAAGTGGAATGTTATGCAATGGCCAAGTCAATCACCTGACCTGAATCAGATTGAGCATGCATTTCACTTGATGAAGACAAAACTGAAGGAAAAATGCCCCAAAAACAAGCAGGAACTGAAAACCGTTGCAGTAGAGGCCTGGCAGAGCATCACCAGGGATGAAACCCAGCGTCTGGTGAGGTCTATGCGTTCCAGACTTCAGGCTGTAATTGACTGCAAAGGATTTGCAACCATGTATTAAAAAGTGAAAGTTTGATTTATGACTGTTAATCTGTCCCATTACTTTTGGTCCCTTAAAAAGTGGGAGGCAGATATACAAACTGTTGTAATTCCTACACAGTTCACCTGATTTGAATGTAAATACCCTCAAATTAAAGCTGAAAGTCTGTAAAGCACATCTTGTTTGTTTCATTTCAAGCCAATTGTGTTGGTGTATAGAGCCAAAAAGATTAGAATTGTGTCAATGTCCCAATATTTATGGACCTGAGTGTATAAGGTAGTCGCATGGGTAAAAATTTTCGAGCCTTTGTATTGCCCAAGAGAGTCTAATCCTGTCCCTGCAAGAATCTAATATAGAACGGTGAGATGTGGCAGGAGAATTACTTTTCTTATAATAAAATACCAAGCAACCATGCGGTCACAGTATAATTTTTTTTTTTTTTTATCCCAAAATATTAAATCATTTAAAAAGCTTTATCCTAAATGACCTGTATTAAAGGGACACTGTAGGCACCCAGACCACTTCAGCTCATTGAAGTGGTCTGCGTGCTGTGTCCCTTTTGCACCTAGTGCTGCAATGTTAAACATAGCGGTTCCAGACAGCCACGAGGGCGCTTCCGGAATCGTAACAGACTTTTGGTCCATTATCTGGTGCTGGACATCCTCACGCTCTGCATGAGGACCTCCAGCATCTTATTTTACCCATAGGGATGGTTTGATTCAATGCTGTCCTATGCGGAGGTCTAATGCGCGTATGGCATTTGCGGCACATGCGCATTAGATTCCGCTCGTCGTGGCACGGAGGGGGGCAGAGCTTTGACCCAGCTCAGAGGGACATCGTCGCTGGGATAAGGTAAGTAAATGTTTTTTTAACCCTCTATTTACTAGGGAGGGGGAGCAGAGGGATCAGTAGTGCCAGGAATACAGCTTTGTATTCCTGGCACTACAGTATCCCTTTAAATAGAGGCCTTAGTTGGATGAATTTACTAGTTATGATATAGACCTGTTATGCCCTCCATCCAGGGTGAGCTGTAAACTCTAGGTGGCCTATTTAACTGTTTGGAACTCTTGACTGGAGTCAGAAGTGCTCTGGATAGACTTCGCAGTGCTTGAGACTAAATATGTGATGGCAGTGAAATTCTGGAGGAAAAAAAAAAAGTACTATGACTGTTAACTTCCAGCGAGCTACTAAAGGAGCTTCCATGTTGAGAACCATGTCAAACTTTAGAGCAGCATCTGATTGGCGCAGCACTGCATTTGCCACACATGCGCACTAGCCTGAGATTGACTGAGCTCATCAAGATCTCCATTACAGCGCCTTCATGTCCTCCACTTCATGGTTATTACTCTTCTTGTAACAACTACGTACAGTCCGCTTACGCTCTGCCTGCTGTCTTGTTTTATTTGCCCTACTTGGGCAAGTACTAAATAAATAAGCACATCTTCGAGGGCACCTACATAGAATTGAGTGGCTGTCTAACTTTGTATTTTACACGATTTTTCTCTAACTATTAAAGTACCGTGGCTCTGTTGATAACTGTATTTAAGGAGAGGAAATCGTTCAAGTACGTAAGGATTGATATGTCATAAATTGGTCAAAAATATTGTACAGCTATTAAGAAGAACAAAGCAGATCCCCGACACTCAATTGGATTGAATTGGGTTATGTTTTAACTTCTATTCCCTAACAACCTATTGGTTTAGGCAAGTTTTCACTCCTCCACAAAAACTAAAACTAAAGAACATAGTGCAATAGAGTAAATCCAAAAAAGTGTATAAATACCGATATTACTTTGTAATACCTGCTCCAGGTACAATACACCTTCAGCCGATTTTAAGTCCATATCTGTGTTTTTTTTGTTACCACACTAACTTAAATCGGCACGAGGTGTTGTACCTAGAGCTGTTGTTACAAAGGCACTCTCAGGTGTGCCCAATAATAGAAGTGCCATACCTGTGTGTGTATACCTTACCAATGGTAATATACTAGATGCCTGTTTTTCTCAGAACAGCAAATGTCAAATGGTTGCTGTTTAGGTGGTGTGCTACCTTTTATAGGCACAGAAGCGCAAAAGATCAAAGCCACCATATTCTCTCTCTCTCTCTCTCTCCCCCCCCCTCCCCCCTCCTTTACTTTAACTAATTGTCCACTCTTTCTTACAGGGAGACCCATGTTACCTCGTCATCTTCATAGTTTGGGCAGAAACTATATTGCCCGATCAGAATACCCTAAGGCTCTGTTTATGAACAGGCCTAGTTTTTGTTACCCATGGTGGACTGGACATCATCCCTGGGCTCCATACCCACCAGTCAACAATTGCCATCCTCCAGTAAACTGGAGACCTCACCATTCTTTTGGACCAGTAAGAACTTCATATCCAAATTATTTTCATTGGAACGCCCCTCAATCATCTTGGATTCATTTTTCTAACTTTAACATGGCATCTAAGGGAGATGAGCCGTTACCGAAACGTTTCAAAACTGCCGACGAAAGCCGTCCTGAAAAAGTGTCCTCTAAAAGATCATACAGTCCAGCTAAAGATTTCATAGTCCCACCAATGTCTAATTCTTCTGCTTTACCTTCCTCCAAGAATCTTGGAAAAGAGGCACCTTTCAAAGGTGAGTTGTTGTGTTTTTTTTTTTTGTTTGTTTGTTTTTTTCTGTTTAAGAGAAATGTATGGGGGGACGGGGCGGGGAGAAATGCAGTCACATTTTCACTTTTGCAGTAATCTGCAAATGCATGGGTGTAGACAGCTGGCATGGGGAACTTTGGGTTTAGCTATGTCTAAAGAGTTCATTGGATTGCAGGTGCTGAGGACTGAAATAACTGACCCTTGCCAGGAAACTCATGGCTCTACAGCCAATACCCATTGCTGTTAGTGGTTATGTTGCTTAGACTGCTGTTTTAAAGTGTGACCTGCCAGTTTGGTAGACACAACATGGCTGTAAATGATAGGAATGTATGTTGAATTGATTTACAGTCAAAGTTCTCTTTGTTTAACAGGACCGATTAGAAGACAGTGGGAGGATTTTAACCACTGTTATATGGAAAAATCTAGTGCTCAACATGGTCACAGAAGATCTCCTATAAAATTTGACTTCACTGTTCTATCCTATAACATTCTTTCTCAAGACTTGCTGGAGGACAACTCTCACCTATACAGTCATTGCCGAAGGCCAGTTCTTTTCTGGAGCTACAGACTCCCCAATATTCTCAAAGAGCTCAAAGAGATGGATGCTGATGTAAGTGTAACTTAATTGCCATAGGTTCTTCCCTCAAGGTCAATCAGTGATAATTGAACTCTTCTTAATTCCATGCTGGCAGACTTCCTTGGCACCTATATTGTGGTTTCTTAAATCTGCTTCGATCTGGATTTATTTTTATTTTTTTCTCATTTGTATTAAAGGGACAATATACTTACTAGACCAACTACAGCTTATTGTATTTGTTCTGGTGACTAGAATCATTCTCTTCAGGCTTTTTGCTGTAAACACTGTCTTTCCAGAGAAAATGCTGAGTTTATATTACAGCCTAGTAATAATTCCACCGGCCTCATGGCTACTAGAGGTGCTTCCTGGGGCAGTGCTGCCTAGAATGCATCACAACATTCAGTGTGTCCACCCTCTGCATGCAGACACTGAACTTTCCTCATAGAGATGCATTGATTCAATTAATCTGTATAATGAGATGCTGATTAGCCAGGGCTGTGTTTAACTTGTGCTGGTAATGCCTCTGATCTACCTCCCTGACAATCTCAGCCAATCCTATGGAGAAGCATTGTGAGTGGATCAGACCACCACTTCTGATGATGTCAGCAGACAGGGGCATAGCCAGCAGCTGCAGACTTGAATACAAGTAAGATGTTACCATCTTTAGGGGGGCAAGAGGGGCTCAGGGGGGCTTGATGGTGGTTTTAACATAAAAGGGTCAGGAATACATGTTTGGGAGATGAGCGGCGTAATTAACTTTTACTCGACTCATCTAACCGCTCGTAAACGCTCACATCACGTGCATGATGTAGTGTTCACTATTTCTGACAGAGAAGCATTAGATTCAATGCTTCTCTATCAGAATGATCTGATTGGAGGGTTGCTGTTCTTGTTGCACATGCTCCATAGGTCCAACAAATCTTCTCTCTGAGAGGCATTTGATGGGACCTCAGACCAAAAGCACAGAGGTGGGTTAACCTGGGTGTAGGCTGAGAGAGCTTCAGGGAAAACTTGGTTCCAGCACAGTGTTCAAGGTAAGGATTATTTATTGCCTTTATATTAGGGTGTGTTTTTTGGTTGTTTTTTATTTATTTATTTTTATATTGAAAACAAACAGGGGAATTGTAAGTGCCAGTGTCACATTTAGTACAAAATAAGTATTCATGAATAATATGCTTTTGGTAATCTTTCAAATGGACACTATATGACACTAGAGCACTGCAATTTAACTGCATGTCTCGGCAGGCTTATGCTATAATCTCATTGTTGGTGTGTCCCAATGCTGCTGCTGTTTTTAATCTATGTAAGCTACATGCACAATGGGCAGGAACAATTTTTTTATTTTATTTATTATTTTTTTTTTTATATATCCGATGAAGATGTTCTTTGCAATGTAATTGTGTCTGGGGAATTTACTCTCTTCCATATATTTTTACAGATACTTTGTTTACAAGAGGTTCAAGAAAATCACTACCGCACCCAGATCAAGCCCAGTTTGGAAGCTCTTGGTATGCAGTATTAATGTTTTTCCAAAGGTTTGGCTCATGGGATTCCTGATTTTATCAGGAATTTACAACCCTGTTGTAATGCAAATTAATTTTAGAATTTAAAGGGACCATAAAGCTTAATGTTGGTACTGTTGTCTATAGTGTATTTCTGGAGGCTGAGCACTGTAAATGCTACATTTTCAGAGAATTTCCAAGAATCTACAGATTGCCATCTAAATTACTCTAAATTCTAGTGCTCTCTGCATGATAACCTGCAAGTTCAGAGTGTCAGGAAGGAGACCTAGATACATAACCTTGAATCTTGTCAGACCAGAATCAAACACTGTAGCAACAGAAGAGCTGTTCCACCCTGCATCAACCTAATGTGTGTGTGTGTGTGTGTGTGTGTGTGTGTGTGTGTGTTTGAAACCATATTTGTCTGATTCTAAATCCTAGTTTTTTGTTAATTTCAGGTTACCACTGTGAATACAAAACACGAACTGGAAGTAAGCCTGACGGTTGTGCCATTTGCTTCAAGTCCTCTAAGTTTCTTTTAACAATGACAAAACCTGTGGAGTATTATCGGGAGCACATTAATCTGTTAGACAGAGATAACATTGGCCTTATTCTTCTACTCCAGCCCAGAGTAGATCAGGAAGCGCCCTCAATATGTATAGCAAATACACACTTGTTATATAACCCACGGAGAGGAGACATTAAACTGACTCAGCTGGCAATTCTTTTGGCAGAAATTTCTGGTGTTGCACATTTGACAGACAGCAGTTCTTGTCCTATTGTCCTTTGTGGAGACTTTAATTCTGTACCTGGCTCTCCCTTACACAGCTTTATAAAAGAAGGGGTGTTGAACTATGGGGGATTATCAATTGGAAAGGTAAGGAGCCATCTTGTGTGGGGGGTGTGGGTACTATATCCAGTACATTTACTGGTTTTAATTAAAGGGACACTATAATCTCCAAACAACTTTAACTTAACGTAGCAGTTTTGGTGTATAGAACCTGCACTGCTCAATTCTCTGCCATTTGGGAGTTAAATCGATTTGTTTATGCAGTCCTAGTCACACCTTCCTGCATGTGACTTACTACATTACACAGCCTTTCTAAACACTTTCTGTAAAGAGTCCTCTAACATTTACACTTTATTGCAGATTCTGTAATTCATCTCTTGCACTGTTAATAACTTGGGTCCAAAATAGCCAAACTATTTGTATTTTTAATTTGGTTTTGTGTTTTTTGGTTTTGTATTGTATTTTTTTCTTTCCCCAGGTTTCAGGCCAGGAGCAGTATTCTTCAGGAAGAAGGCCTTTATCTGTTCCTATTTGGCCAGACTCACTCGGCATCTCCCAGAACTGTGTTTATGAATCAAAGGAAAGCACAGAAAAGGCTGGTATGTGTTGTGTTGTTTATTACTATTATTGGGACAAGCTGCATCCAGGACATTCTGTTCAGTTTGTGTCCTACAAATAAAGTTTAGACATGGGGATATTTTATGGATATGAGAGGTATTTTATTTAACACTGAAAAATCTTAAGAGCCATGTAATCAGCGTACCGCTGCATGTAATTCTAATGGTTATGGTGCATGATTTCTATGGGTAATGCTCAGAAATATTTGGGATATGTGGCAAACCATTTTGAGCCTTCTGCTCGGATAGTCGAGAATTTATGTAACAATTGTGTGGATGTTCTTAAGAAGTAAGTAAAATGTTCTATAATTTTCACTTTTTATTCTTTAGAAGAACAAGCAATTGAAGAGCAGTCTGTACAGAACAAAAGGTATATTTTTATGGAGAACTTCTTTTGACACACATTTGAAGAGAAACACATCATGTGTGTGCTGTTTTAGCTGGAAAATAACTAGTTCTTTTGTGAAGCATTTAAGACCATGCAGTTTCACACTTGACCATCACAGTAGATCAGTCTGCATGTAATGTGCATATACCATCAACACTCTTCTAGCCACCCACTGACCTCTGTGGGTAGCATTATCATATATTTCTACTGTACTGCAATGTGCTTGTTTTCATACATAGGCCTCAATTCAATATTTTTGGATAAGCCTTTTGTTAATTATTTATCTACAGAAATCACCAATAAAGTCTATATGGGGAGTTTTGTAGATAAATAATTTTGAAAAGTTTATCTAGCAAAATAAAAATGGAGGCCATAGTTCATAGTGGAGAACAAATTAAACCATTTTGGTGTATAGATCATGGCCCTACAATCTAACTGCCAAATTCTCTGCTGCTTAGGGTAATTATGTTGTTTTCGATGCAGCCTACATGTAAAAATGTTTCAATCCGGTATTACAAAACATTGGGTTTACTGTAGCTGTACTTGTCTCCTGCTCTGTTAGTTGAACTTTAATCCCCCATTTTAGGCTCCTGCGGGTTAATTGCAGAGCAGGAGAGAAGACATTCTAAATTAAGCACACTACATAAATCGCAGGTCAGGTGAGGCTAGGACTGCATATGGTTTAACTCCTAAGTGGAAGAGAATTGAGACGCTTATTGAAGTTATTTGATTTATAAATCATACCACTGCAGTCTCACTAAAACTGTTTTGGTGCTTAGTGTCGCTTTAAATACTAGACTCACTCACTCTTAAGTTTGGCAACATGTGAATTTCTAAAAATAACTTGGGGTCTGTGTCCTTAAATGAGTCCTTTTTGTTCAGTAGGGTGCAATCCAGCATACAGCACCATTTCAGCTTGTCCTCAGTCTATTCACATTATGTTCCTGGGACTGGAATGCCTGAAGTCACAACATGTCACTCCAAGTCTGCAATCACTGTGGATTACATTTTCTACTCCTCTGCTATGGATGATATTTTTGTTCCGCCAGGTAAGCCCCAAATAAGTTCAACATACATTTATATATGCAGAGTAAGTAAAAACCTCCAAAGCTTGATATGTTAAAGAGAACAGTCACAAATATGTCGTCCCCTACATACTTGCACAGGTATACATACCCTGGAAGTATTTCTTTATAGAGAGGGTAGTGGATGCATGGAATAGTCTTCCAGCTGAAGTGGTAGAGGTTAACACAATGAGGGAGTTAAAGGATGGGTGGGATAAACATAAGGCTATCCTAGCTATAAGATAAGGCCAGGGACCAAATGAGAGTATATAGAAAATTGGGCAGACTAGAAGGGCCGACTGGTTCTTATCTGCTGTCACATTCTATGTTTCTATGTTACACATTAACACACAGATGCATATATACACACTGATACATACAAAGATACACACTGTGACAGATCTATACACACACAGTGACATAATCCCATAAATGTTTATATTTGCAGCCACCCTCCTGTTAGCTTACCTTTCAGTGTAGTGGTGTGCTGCAGCTCCTGTCTCTCTCCCATCATGCTGCATGTGTGTGCCTCCTTCGCCGCCGCCTTCCCTCCAGCATGGTGCACTCAGCGGCTGGGAGAAAAGGATCAGCTGTCTCTTCCTCCCAGCCATCAGATACTGCAGGGGCCCTGGTCAGGCTCTTAAAGGGCCGTGGCACCTGACACCCTGGTAAGCAATAAGGCAATATTACCCATAGGGTGGTCCTAAGTGCATGGGCCCCCAGAGCTGGTGGGCCCCAGTGCGGGTGCACTGGCAATAGTTCTGCCACTGGATATCACTGTTCAATTTTGACCACCTTGGATGCATAGGGTTCTGGATTTACGTTCTCCAGTAAAATGTTTGAATTCCATTCACTGCTACAAAAAATATCTAAATAATTGCACCATGTACTGATGTCATTAAACTTAAAATTGATGCTATATACTTACTGTCACTTTTTTTTTTTTTTTTTATAAAAAAATATATACTTGCCATCATCGGTTTTCTAGCTAATTGTTATTGGTATTGTTTTGTTTTTTCTTCAGGTGGCAGTGTGACTTGTAATGGATTGAAGCTTCTCGGAAGACTATCTCTACTCACTGAACAGGATCTATGGAGTGTCAATGGGCTACCCAACGAAAACAATTCCTCCGATCACCTTTCATTACTAGCCAAATTCAGGCTGGAAATATGACTCCGACTCCAAAAAGGATTTTCGTTTTCTTTGTCTTAATTTATATTTTGAGTAGGTTTTAATAAAACACCTGGATAAAACTTAAAGCCAGGATGAAGGACAAAGATTTGTTTTAGAGCTCCTATTTTATTAATGTTTTTTGTTTTGTCTTTATCCCTTTTTAAAAAAAATAAAAAATAAATAAATACATTTTTAAAAAAAAATGTATTTTTGAATTGCACTTGTTAGTGCTGGTTTGTAAAGTGTTCTATAAAACTGCTGTGTAAATATTTTCTAATCATGTTTTAAATGTGTAAAATAAATATTTTTGGTTTTTCCTTTTGTCAACCTAGACATTTGCATACTGTTTTTATTGAGCAACCTCTGGTACTGTACATAGTTTTCCTGTTGTCAAAAAACTGCTTGGGCTGACCTCTAAAAATGTAAGATACTAGAAAGACCGGTTGGATCCTTGCAAAAGCATGTTTAAATTTTTTTATATATATATTTTGCTGGACCTATTTTAATTCGGCTATGTGTATGCTAAACTAGGAACTCTGCAGACAAGATGTAAACCTTTTGTGTGAGGTAGGTTCAGTTAATACAGATTATTGCATTGATTCTCTCCCATTTAATTGGCTACATAGGTTTCCTCGCCGCTTAAACAAAATAAAAATCAATTTGATCATACTATCTTGTGATCTGTACATTTATCTTGTTTGTCTAGCATTATGCATTCATGGGCTTGTTTGTACTTATTGTGCCCTTATTGTGTTTACTTAAAGGGTACCTGTCATAGTACGTACAACGTATGTGCAAACTTATAGATTGGGAGAAACCACAATTGTAAAATAGGTTCTTCTAATGGGGAGGTACTTGACCCTGGAGCAGACCAGACGCGTGGCATGCATGCTCCTGCTTATATGGTTGATTTGGGGGGTGCTAATCTTGGCCAGCACTCAAATCTGACTGACTAATAAAAGTGTGCTACCTGGGTCGGGGCTTTCCTGGACGGACAAACTAATACCCTACTCGTGTCTTACCACCACCGGGAACCTGAGCAAGACTGCTGCAGATGGAGCAGGGGAGTGGTGGCCAATCTTCCTGCTCTACATACTCCGACACTGCACTGCTGTGCCCCCCACCCCGAGTGGGGAATATCCCAGTCCCCACTGGACAGTCTTGAACGGCTCTGCCATACTTATTTTGAGCTCCAAACTGCTCCTGAGCAACACTTTACGCACTTTATTCGTTCAAGATGGTGGCAGCTCTTCCCCATGACACGCAGGTTCTGGGCCTAACTTGGCTACCACACTTTTGCTTTGCTACTCCTACCCTGATGGAGGAGATTTTCCAGAACTGTTGGATAAAACTCCAGAATTGCTGAAAATCAGCTCTGCCTTGTCTGCCGAAAGCAAACTTGAGAGGACTTGTGCCAAAACGGGGGGGATCCCCTCTGGGCAAGCCTCCTATACAAAAGCAGTCTCTTGACACTACCTGAGAGCCTACTGGAGTGTTACCTCAAAACATTGATGACACGGGCCAGAGATCTTATGCCAAATAGGCCCCCACGAACTGGATCTTCCCACCACCCCCACAGTGGGAGACTTGTCACCTACAGATTACCAGGTCTGTGGTTCACAGCGCTTACTAAGGCCTTGAGTGGAGTCCTGTCCAGACTCAGCATCACAGTTCTTTATGTCAACTCTCTGGGTTACATGCCACACCTGACGCTAAAGGGGATCGGCTGATTTAAACACCGGCTCAGTCATCCTAGATCTGCACAAATGTGCTAACTAACATGCAGTGACATGCTATGCCTAACTCCAGAGGGTTAACACGCTATTTAATTGTTCTCCATGGTATATGAAAATGGCTGTCAATGTTGTCTTGTACCATGCTTTCAACCCCATACTACCATGTTTAGCTTGTCATGTTTTACTCTGTATGGTCAATTGATCTAGCTCAGCTATTTCACTAGCGGTTTACAATGCCTGTCTGATTCTTGCAATCTTTGGAGACATGACACTCCATAAAACAGTACAGAAAGCGTGACAACTCATGCAAAGCCTTTACTTGTTTATCATATATATTTCTGCTGAAATGTCTCTTCAGTGCCTGTAATTATACCATGCACTAAAAAAAAATAAAGGTAAAAAAATAGATCTCCCCCTTGTTAGTTCTTTAATTCTTCGGCATAGACTCTATACTAACGAAATGATTGACAAGGGAAAAGAGAAGACATTCCACAGATGATTCTACTGCTCACCACACTTAGAAACCACAGCGCATGCATTAGCAGACACTGACAGGACTGGTTAGAGAGTATAGGAACGTAGTGACTGACATTACAGATGCTGGCAAAAAAGACAGTTTATTGGTGTCATGGAGGTTCGTCCTCCTTGGGGGAAGCGTTGCAAGCAGTGAAAATTGAAGATTGCAGGAGGAACTAATAATGCCCCCGGAGAAGAGGGAATGGTGGTGCTGGATAAGAGGTACAGCAATTTTTTTTTTTTTAAGTATATTAAAACTTTATATTGAACCTATCCTGTATCTAAGGAATATATAATGTAATCAATGCATTTGGGGTAAATTTTATGTTAATGGAAACCTATAGACCTCAAAACTGCTGTTGCTTAAAGGGATACTATAGTGCCAGGAATGCAAAGCTGTATTCATGGCACTATAGCTCCCTCACGCCCATCGTTGCAGTAAATAAAGGGTTAAAAACCCTTTACTTACCTGATCCCAGCGTCAATGTTACCTAGTGGTGGGTTGTGGCTCCGCCTCCTCTGACATAACTTCACTACGTGGTGCCAATGCGCATATGCGGTATGTGCTGCTCATGCATATTATACTTCCCCATAGGAAAGCATTGAATACATTCTTTCCTCTGGGGAAACAGCTGATATTGGATGTCCTCCTGGACAGCGTGAGGACGTCCAATGTCAGCAAACCAAAAGTCCAGTAAGCGCCTCCAGTGGCTGGCTGGAGCCCTCATTCGTAGCACAAGTTTTATCAACCCATAGAGCCATTAGAGAATTATGGGCTAAGGAAGACATTTCAAGCATGCTTATGATCATACTGAAAATAAATATAGAGACCATCCATCCACAAAATATGGGATCCTTGGCTACATGGATAAGATCCTACTCTTTATGAGAATTATCTATATAGGGACAACATTCACTTTCTATAATTCCATAAGGCACATTAGCACTCCTTCCTTTCCTTTTACTCTCCCCTCTTAACTGTTCACTCAGGCACACATCTGGGCGCCCTCTTTTCTCTTTCACCTTATCCCAAGACCCCTAGACGTACTCACCCTTCCTTCACTTTTACATCTGTCCCAATGGATTTGTATATAGTTCTTAACCCTCTGACCCCCCTTTGCCAAACTTATACCACTCCTGCCACAACCCAGAATCCTTCTCCCCATTTCCCCCTAAACTCCTTAGCCCGGATATAAAACATCCATGAAACTCTCAACTGTTTTTGGCCACACCAACCCTTTCATCTCTCTTATATAAATGTGCTTTTAGGGGGATTGCTCGATGTAAGTCAGTGCTCTGAGTGAGTGACAGTCACTACCTCATACATATAGAAATGTTACTTATTTTATGTATTTGCGACGTAGCCAATTAGCAAATTGTTTAGAACCTTTGATAGAACAACAGTGTGTTCTATTTCCCCACTCTATTACCTCTTTGTTTTTTAAATTAATTTGTATTTGCTTCTTGTTTGTATGAAACAAATACAAGTGAAAATAAAAAACTATTTAAAAAAAAAAAAAAAGCCATAATTAAAATGTGCTTGAAATATCAATTGAGCATTATTGCTGATAGGTGAAATTTAAATTGTTAATAACGATCAGCAAGTCTTAGAACTGTTTATTATAGTGTGGGCTTAACCAAAAATAGCATCATTGGGAAAGGTTTCCATGTTGAAAATGGTAAAGATGTTTTTCTGCAGACACTGTAGTCATTTCCTGTGACAAAGAAGTGCGTAATGACAATACTCTGCCATAATAATCCTATTACTTTACTATAATAACCAGCATTATTTGAACAACGTGGACATTTTATTATTTATGTTGAATCACTTGGTGATACTTTGTGATTAAGGGGTTAACAAAAACAGATTTTCCCATTTTAGGGACACTCCGAACACCATAACTAGTCCGTCTTACGGTACAAGGAGCCTAGAAGTGGAGTCCAGGTTTTTGTTAATTTCCAAGTAGTATGACAAGTAAGGAATTTCTTCTAAACCCACCCTCTGTACCAGGACTGCCGTAATGAAGAACATGTCCAGTTCCTTATGACCCATACGGTAACATTAGTACAGCAAGAGTATGCAGAATCTGTTAATTCACAAAATGAATAGTAATTCCATGTGGCCCAAACCGCCTCCTAACCCATTGCTTGCTAGACTTGTGCATATCCTGGGTTACCTGGGGAGTTTTATCCATTGAAGAACACCAGACGGATGGATTTGTTCAGGTACAGATTTAAAGGAATATGATACATTTGTACCAGTTCACCCCTTTCTAATGCACGCTATGAGCATGCAATATCCTAACCATGCAAATTTCTATGGATGAAATACACTTTCTCCCCAGCAGAGGGAGAACTTCTAGAATGCCAGAGAATTCCTCTGTGAAATCACTTGAGAATATTTGGCTAAACACATGGGAAGCTAATTGCATCATAAGCACTAATAAGCTATTGTGGCGTTTCCAGTGTCCTGTTTCATTATAGGATGGAATAATATTGGGCACTAACTTGCATATAAATATAATTAATTAGATAGAGTAACCAGTGTCATGGAATAAAATATAGACTGTCTTTCAAACAGGCTGAAAGAGATGGAAGGGAATCTACCAGCGTGTCAAACACCACAGTATATTATATTATAAATCTAAGGGATGGGAGCTCAGTGTTCGTCTGGGGATAGCGCAGTTACTGCCATACTCACACAGCCGTTGTAATTGGAGTCATAGTCTATAGTTCATTTTAAAATATGATGGTTTCTGCAGGCCAGTGGTGAAACATATATAGTAGTGCGTACATTACAAAAAAACTTTTAAAAAAAAAGCTAAAGTAAAAATTATAAAACGACTGTTTCCCAAAAATCACAAAACATGTAATTATATTGAAGATACAAAGACACCTATTAATTAAAGGGGGAAAAACAGGACAGAAAACATTACCAAAGCTGAACGTATATCATGTCTCCACTGGACGATTCGTTATTATTTATTTTATGATGTTTATGTTTAGCCTGCTAATATCTCTGGTATATTGAGGAATGTTTTGTATCATGCGGGCATGTTACTTCAAAAAGTGTCTGCTAAAAAGTGTGAGAAAACAAACCTTTTCTCAGCCACTTATGCCCTCTTTATCCACCTCATCACATGGCCCTCAGTCCTGTCTACACAGACACTCACAACATCATTGCAATTTTTCCAATTCTTATTCACTTCATAACCAACATTTCTCTTTCAGTATTAAATATGGACATAAATATGGAAGTTTCATTCACCCTCTACACTATTTCTGTTTATTTACTATTCTACGTCATCGCAACATCCACAAGTTTCTTGATTTTTTTTTCTTCTAAATAATCAATTGATTTAATTTTTTCAATACCAACTCATATTAGACCCTCAACCCGTTGCCAGTACTCACACTACTGAGCCCGCTCTAACCAAAGCGATGAATGGTCTTCATTACACTTTTCAATCTCATTGCTGGTTCAACTTTTTTTCTTCTCCCTCTGCTCATATGATGTCTCAAGCACTACCTTTTAAATTCGAGGTCCCCTAGGATCAGATCTGGGCCCCCTTCTGTTTTTGTTTCTTTTAGCCATAGTTTATTCACAATCTAAGAACTCCAGGTTCCAGTACCACCTATTAAGTAAGGTCCATCTAAAATACCTCCTTTCCTCAGATCCTCCCTTTTACTCTTGAATTTTGTCCCCAATGAACTTTCCTTAAATGATTACTTTAAAGGGAAACTATAGTGCCAGGAAAACGACCTCCAGTCCTTGCATCCAATAATTAAAGCTGCCGACTGAGTGATCTTAATTGGCTCCTACTTTTCTCATATGTCATTAATAAATCCACTGTAAATCTACTTCAAATATTTCACTTTATGGGGGGCGGGGCCTGACCAGCATGGCTGACAGACGTGTGTGTGGTGAGCTCCTCACACAATCCTAACTAAACCGAGTACAAACAGAAATGCTACCCCTAAAACAGCACCAAATGAGATTGCACACTGAAAATAACTGCTGGGGAGCACAAGCAGACGACTCTGGAGACTCGTCCGCCGTCCTGAAGCCAAATACTGCATTTGAGGCCTACACAGGCGGAGGGACCCATGGAGGGAGGAAACGGCCGATCCTCCAACCTGGGACCACCAAGCAAATGCTAGCAACCCGTTCCCCCCCCCTCTGGACCGGTGGGGGTAATCCCGGTCCCTGCTGGGGAAAAGAAAACCGAGAGCATCCCAACAACACATGCCGCTGCTTCCTGCTCCTGGGCCGCAACCAACATGGCCGACGGAGCAAGGGAACACCCTGAACCGACATGGGAAACTGGGTTTAATGCTGCCTTCGACAGGATATGTGCAACGTTCTGGGGCCAGATTGCAGCCCGGGCAGAGCAAACACAGCAGTCTATCACTTACACCACACAGCCCCAGGCGGAATTCCTATCAGCAAACAGCCCAACCGAACTAACACACCCAGCCATGCACATGGAGAATGTTGCAGTCTCTGCCGCATGCCCTTCTTCTGGGCCAGGTACCTCTCCAACGCCAGCCATACACCCGGGGATTTATCCGAGAACTGGAAGCACCCCGGGCCCATGACCCTCAAAATAGGATCCATGGCACGACGGCACGAGTCCCATTTACAGCCGCAGGCCGAAGGCAGTTGGCACGCAGACTCCGCAAGACCATGAGCAGCCGGAAACGACCCACGCCCAGGCCAGTCAAAAGACCTCCTGCCGCGGAAGAATGTGAGTGGAACGGACAGGGCCCCCCATCATGGCATGAGGACCTGGCCTCCCAAGACCACCGCGCTATCCCACCAGGCGGAGTGGCCTGAGGACACTCACCAACACCCTCTCCTAGACCTGCACAGAAACACTCACTGTACCTAGTGAACTAGTGATGTAACTTGCAGCGTGTAACTTAACATAGCACTGTACAGCCTCTGATTTATATCGTACAAGTACCTTCATTACTACCCAGGCACTATAGTCATAGGGGAACTAGATATGTTTTACAAGCATGAGATTCCTCCCCAGCAAGCTACTTAAAGCACTGTTTCCCCTACTTATTTATCTACTCGGTGGCTCTTAAATGTAAAAACTATGCAATATCCACCAGAACCTAATCTCTAAACCCAGCAGATATCACACACTGCATTTATAAGTTTCACACCTAAGACATGTTTAAGCCTGACAGCCACTATATATATGTGTACTATCCAGCACACAGGGTAGAATAAAATGTTCTGTTAAACCTGTTTCTATCTTGCTATCTAACCTACTTAAAATAGTTGCCTACCTACCCTGTGCTCCACTACTCTAGCCTGTAACATTTCAAGATTTATATTACAGCATATAATGAAGCATGTCTCTGAAACACATAAAAAAGTGCAATTGATTCTCATGTCATGGCACTGAATGCAAATGTTTGTCTACATTATCTACATTAAGCTTGCTGATGTTGTCGTGGCAATGCAAGCCTGTATGTTCATCTTTTGTTGCACACCAAAATAAAGATTTACAAAAAAAAAAAATATATTTCACTTTATGGCTCTTGTCTATAAAGCTCTTTAGACCTATATGTAGGTGTACAACATTTTGTATATACACTGAACAAAATTATAAAACACAACACTTTTGTTTTTGCCCCCATTTTTCATGAGCTGAACACAAAGATCTAAGACTTTTTCTATGTACACAAAAGGCCTATTTCTCTCAAATATTGTTCACAAATCTGTCTAAATCTAGTTTAGTGAGCACTTTGCCGAGATAATCCATCCACCTCTACACACACGCAATCCCACAAGCAGCCTCCAAACACATGCACAATACACTTTCCTGGCCCTTTTGTCCTCTGGTATCCCACTTATGGAGACACCAGAGACAAGTCACAAGCAAACAGAACGCAAGCATGTCAATACATTTCCTTGCGCTGCGCAGAGCAAACACAGGGCCTTTTTCTCATGAGCTAGCTCTTCAGCGGGGCTATGTTCATGGGCTGCCCTGGAAGAGTATTGAACCAACATGCTCACTTTGAGAGAGGGTTAGCTTGTCATTAGTGACATTCTCTGCCCCCCCACCCCCCTGGGACACTGTGATTCAAAAATGTCAGGACTAAACTTTTTTCCCAATCCGGCCCTGTTGCTGGCTCACAGCTAACGTGCACGCTCTGGGCCAGCAAGGCGAGGGAGAGTTTTTTGGGTTTTTTTAAACTGTGTGTGGTGGAGGGAGGCAGGCTGAGGGGAAGGCTATCTTCCCCTTGTAGGTGCTCTGCCTACAAGGGAGAAGATGATCACATCTGTCGCCAGCACACTTTGCACACAGACAACAGACACAGAATTGACATTAAGCAGCCTGGAACAAAGTTGTGGGCTACCTAAGTCATGTTTGCTGTGGGTGAAACTAGTCACAGCACACAATAAACAATAACTCAGTATGTGCAATGTTTCAAAAAGAAATACTGCACATACATATTCCTACTACCACGACCACTTCAATTCACTGGTTGGAGTAACCCTTTAGTATCCTGTACCAGAACATGAGCCGGAACTAAAATGATTCTACAAGGCAGCTTGCATGAATCCTGATGTATGACAGTATCAATTAACGTTTTAAGAAGATGTAACAATAAAATATGAGGGAAATATGTTTTATTGTATAACAAAACAAAAATGTTACATTTTTAAGCATTTGTAAAAAGCAATAGTTATAGTCCCATGGTCTTGTACGGCATGGCAAGCACAAAGAATAGCCCTTTATATCAGCATGACAATGATATTGCTAAGTGAGAAAATTAACAAGGCACCAGGAAGACTAGACTGAAAGATTTTTGGGTGTTATCACCAAACGTGCATTGTGGAGAACTGACAAGTCAATTGCAAGTTGGGCAAACTGGAAAAAAATCTCCAAATTAATAATTTTCTAGTTTGGCCTGAAATTTCTACAACCCTGGTCAGTTTTTCACAACAGATAACACACATTGTTCATGTAGAAAACCAATTATATTGCATTGTAATCCAATTTCTTCAAATACAAGTCTTGGAGTTCTATTCATTCTTAACAACAAACACTATATAATGAATAGTTATACAACACATCCATGTTACAAAACATTATTGTTTAAGGAACCTGTACCTGTATTTCTGACACTATAGTGTTTAACTAACAATTTAGATTCCTAGCCCCCCTCTGATTGCATGGGAAAGGAGAGTTTTCTTACATTTTACCCCACACTGCACCGATCTTGCTGCAGCTGGCTCCACTTCCTTGGGTGAGATCTTCAGTCTTGATGATCTCACCCAATCCAGTCCTTTCCCATAGGAAAGTATTGGAAGGTTATTGTGCATGCGCGGTATAACACCGTGCTGTGTCAATCAGCATCTCCTCATATAGATGCATTGAGTCAATGCACTTCTATGGGGAATGTTCAGCATCTCCATGCAAGGCATGGTGCTGCCACTAGAGGTGTTCCTAGGCAACAATGTAAACACTGCCTTTTCTTTGATAAGGCAGTGTTTACATTGATAAACCTGCAGGGACATGCTATAGACACCAGAACAACTACATTAAGCTGTAGTGGTTCTGATGACTATAGTGTCCCTTTAATACCCACTCAGGGAACAATATTTGAAACTATGACCCTTAACCTTAAAATGTGCTCTCTCTTATGGGAATACATATATTGAAGAATAGAAGGTGCAATATTTGCCATTCTGAAATGGTTTAACTAGAACTATATTTGAGGTGGACTGGTATATATATTTGTAAAGGAGATTTTTATTTTATTTTTTAAACTAAACACTGACACGTACCAAATTCAAGCATGAATTGCAAAATGTATCCCAAAAAAGCGGATTAAAAAATATATATAAATCACTAACTCAGATACAGTCACAGTTGGTCTTTTTTGTGATAATGTAGTCAGTTCACTAAAATTCTGTGTTTATTGAATAAAGCCCTATGTTCACAATAGATTTCACACTTTTTGACCAATCTAATTAGGATAACAAGTTCTCCAACTTGAGCTGTTAGAGAAATCTAATGCTTAATGAATAAATCCCTACATCTTAAATGAGAACGGTCACCTCAACACTGATTTTTAGCATAATGATCTTTTCACTGAGTTTTAAAAGGAAATAAATTTTGTGTTAAATGAAGTATATGTCATAAATGAGAAAAACGCATTACTACTTGTAGAATAGGACAGGATCCTTCAGCCATATACATACACCTTGGGTCATTAAGGGTGTGCCCAAAAGGTAGTTCCCTAGATGTTGTAGAACTATATCTCCCATGATACTTTGCATGCATTGTGTTATTATTATTAAAAATGTCTTTAGAATGATAATGCACCATGGAAGCTGTAGTTTTAAAACATCTGGGGATCTACCTTTTAGGCACCTCTGATCTACATAGTCTCTATGGTCTTCCTTGCTTCACTCTGGTGATAAAAGTCTAAAAGAAAAGATATTTTTAAAGGAACACTCTAAAACACCATAACCACTACAGTGCACTAAACTGTTTTTGACGTCTTACCTGGGGTCCACCTTGCACTACTCCATGCCTCCTCTCAGCGAGCAGAACTGAAATCTCCTACATGGGAACTTTTATTATCTCTGTTGAACTAAGCAGTGCAGGGTAGCTCATCAGCGGGTGAATCTCACGGAATGAGCAAAATCCTGCCTCGACATCTTAGCTCACACAGAGAGATAGAGAGGAGGCTGTATTGGAGGCAGGGATTGCACCTGCTGGAACCCAGGTAAGCAGTTAAACCATTACTAAACAGTAATGACTACTTACATTGGGGTACCTGGCACCATAACCACAACACACTGTAATGTTCACTGTGCTTATAGTGTTCCTTTAAATACTTTCTGAATTTCTTAAATTTTAATCTGTCACTTTCATAAAACCGCAACAGTTTTTATTTTTAAAACTGGCATTGCAGCTCCCCGGAATTATTTGAAAATCAGTTTAAGAACTATGCATTCTAAAGTGCAGATTGACATGCTTCAGATATGTACAAAGATAAATCAGTTAACTTACACTTATAAGACATATACATGATAACACGCCATAAACAAAGCAGACAAATGCATAAACACACAATATTCTTAAATGGCAGGAATTGTTAAAAAAAAGCTTTTCAAAAGTGTTTTCTAATTTGCAGGTATTTGTCGGCCAATCCCTTTAAAGAAATTCTACACAAGGCTCCTGTGTTTCTCTTAAAGATGTACTGTGTAGGTTAACGAGGCTTCATCTGCCGTCATTTTCGGATAATTTACATTGAAATACAGATCATCACTGGCGTACATACTGCGGTCGCAGAGGTCGCAGCTGCGACCGGGCCCGTCACTCCAGAGGGCCTGGCCGCCCTGCAGACCCCTGCAAATGGGTGCCCGCCATCATCATTTCTGGCCCGTACGGTAAACCGCCAGGGCCACATGTTAAGGTGCACATTGGGTGGCTCATGCTATCAGGGCCACCCAATGGAGATGGATTGTCAGGGGGCCCAGTCAGTGCTGGCCGCTTGAACAGCACGACCGGGCCCCCTGTGATGAGATCATCACACGCTGGGAGAAAGTGACTCCCTGTCACTCCTCCCAGCTATCACTGAGTGCCCGCGTGGGAGTCAGAGTGGGAACTCTGACTCCCATCAACCTGAGCCACCACTGGACGCCAGGGAAAGTCACCCTACTGCACCTAAAAGGTAGGAAACAGGAGGGTGACTTAAATATTATGTGTGTGTGTTTGTATGTATGTATCTGTGTCTATCTGTCTGTCTGTATGTATGTGTGCCTGTCTGTTTGTATGTATGTCTTGTGTGTGTTTCTGTCTGTCTGTACGTGTGTGTGCCTGTCTGTCTGTATGTATGGGTGCCTGTCTGTTTTTATGTATGTATGTGTCTTTGTATGTATGTGTGTCTTGTGTATGTGTCTGTGTGTATCTGTCTCTCTGTATGTATGTGTGCCTGTCTGTTTGTATGTATGTGTCTGTCTGTCTGTCTGTGTCTCTGTATGTATGTGTGTGTGTGTCTGTCGGGAGGGGGGGGGCCCACGGATCAGTTTCGCACCGTGGCTCCATGGGTTATGTGTACGTCACTGCAGATCATGTACTTACTTCTCACCATCTTTCTGTTTGCATAGTTCCACAGAATAACAGTCATAACAAATTAGGTAATGCCACATTAAAAAGGTTGGCATGATGTACAAAACCTGGCGTGAATATCTCACACTACTCCAATTTAAGAGATTTCCAAGACAGCCAAGTTTTTGTTGTGAGGAGCAGGTTGGGTTGATGGGTTGGGGCAAAGTTATATTTCTGTTTTGTTTTTACTTTTGTATTTTTACTTCATGTTTTGGTTTTATTGTGAATATAGCTTATTCACATCAACTGTAAAATGTGAGATCGTGATTAGCATTCTCTAACATAGGGGTGCCCAAAAAGTAGAAACCCCAGATGTTGTAGAACTACAGCTCCCATGATTCTTTAGAAAGACAAAGCATCATGTGAGCTGTAGTTTTAAAACATCCGGGGATCTACCTTTTGGGCACCCCATATTCTAAATCATTCTAAAGGCATGCATCATGTGAGCTGTAGTTCTACAACATCTGGGGATATACCTTTTGGGCACCACTGCTCTAACACTTTGCTAAATATTTTGAAACTGAATGTAATAATACTCTACATTCTTAATAAAAGTGTACTTTCAAAAAAGGTAGGAAACATGTCAGGTGTATGCAACCCTATGAAACAGATTTGGATGGTTCTCTGGGCAAGAGATGGGGCTAGAACCTGTATTGACTATTAAATATAGAAAATAAAGGGAACTGAATCGAGACATATACACACATTGACCTGTATGGGACATTTGGATCCATCAAGTACAAAGGTTAATCTGTACCTAGGGTGTGGATTGCCATTCCCTTGATAATTAGAAGCTTTGAAGGAGTGATAGAATGAATGTAAACATGGTCACCATTAATTATAGACAAAAAAGAAAGAATGTAAACGTCTGGTTGCGTGTTTCTGTCTATAGGGTGTTATCGTTTAAAGTAACAGGCACACTTATAACCGAATGGGAGGTACACGGACATAAATGAAAATCAGGTACATTTATAAAAAAAAATATTTATTCCCTTAGGTATTATATTGTATTAGTGATTACACTGTATCCTTTGTTTTCCAATCCTTTAAAGCAATCTTAATAACTTGCACTGAAAGATGAATGTTAATTGTAGGACTTAAAAATGTACAATAGTGCAATAGCTATAGATATTCGCTCTTATATTCTGCCCACAATGACTGTAAGGTATCAGCAACATCTATTGGTAATGTAGATTGATGAAATGTAAGGGAATATACAAAATTAGAAGCCAAGCAAACTCAGTTGCAATTTAAAAAAGATTCTGGCTTCTTTAAAGTGGTTGTCACCCCCCCCTAAACAAATTGAGCATTTTATAGAGACAAAACCTTCACGAAATCCTCATAAAGACTGAATTCCAACACAGTCAAAACATCTCATAAGATAAAGTAGGGCCTACTGTGTATTATGGAAAATCCTCAAGTTGACAAAAAGTGGAGCTCACACCATCAAGTTTTGTCACTGTTAGCGACGGCAAAAAGGCATAAACTCCCTCATAGCTAGAGCAGCCTCGTGCTGTCTCACAGATGGCTCCATATTAGACATCAATGTTGAAATCTCGCGCATGTGCAAGAGAACAGTTATAATGTGGGTTCCTGGCATATTAAGCACCAAAACATGAAGATCGAAGATGGCAGCACATGTGGGGAACAGCATCGGGTAAGTATAACTGACTTCTGCTGAAGGCGTAGTCACCACACGCCAGTGACAATCTCACCAACAGGGATCTTTCGAAAATATGAAAAAAAACTTTTTCTGTGCAATACTGGTGACTTCTCTCCTCACACTTGGGAAAAAAAGTAAACATATTTATATTCTTTCATATTTATATTCTATCATGCATGTATATTTTTCTGCATGGTGTCTTGGGGCAGGGGGGGGTGGGGAGGGCATGCTCAGCCTACAAATCACTCTGTCCTCGTGTTTGTTACATATTCCTGATGAGTAACTAGGTTAGCACACAGTTAACACTTACAATGGCAGTCATTATTGATCCTCTCATTGTCAGCCCTAAATGTTTTTAATTTGTAAAATAAACAGGGCAGCCAATTGCATTGTGTTACCAAAAAACAAACCAAAAAAAATGCATAAAATGCTGTGAATAAAGAAGGATATTCTGTCCCTTTAAAATGTAACTAACAGAATCAGTGCTGAACTCACACTTACAAAAAGTTTCTAAATAGGAAAATCTCATAACACCCAGTAATATTGATGCAGGAACTGAAAACAACACACACACACACACACACACACACAAACACACACACATAATAAACGTGTTCACAACGGCTGCAATGCCAAATGTTATTCAGGCTGATGAGCAGCATATACTGTCCACAGTGAATGGCTGAGGGTGTTGTGAGTTGCAGCCTAACCCAATAACATGACTGTCTGAATAGTAGAAACAGAGTTTATATAACTCGTTATTTTATCCCAACTATGCAATATTTTTACATAATGTGTTTGTGATGCTCTGGAATTTCAGGATAACTATGTTTCATTAAGTACATACTGTTAGGGTCTCCTGATTTAGACATAACCAAGGAACTCAAGTAAGTGGCCGAGAGATGAGCCCTCTAATGTTCTGGGACTCGGGGTTAAAGAAACAATAGTTTTCCTCCCAACTATTGCTGTAACTTACATTAAAGGGAGGACTAAAAATGTATAGATTTTCAGAAACAATGAATATAAATTATATGTTTTATTATATGTGAAAATCTATACATTTTGATACCTCTTGGCTAGACTGGTCATTTTGTGCAGGACAAATGCTAATAAGCCATTATAACACAGGACATTGGCGAGGGGGCATTCACTCTCAGAGATCCCAGTTAGAAATAATCGGTGTTCAGTAATGAAAATAGTATAATGTATCATTAGATTAACCAAGCTATAATCAGGACACAGTCATCACTCTTGCATGATATATAGGAAGCACTAAGCCGGTGGGGGAAGCTGGGTAAGGAGCTGCTGATAACAGGCTAAACATCTTTTATAGTCATGTGCTGCTGGTATAGCAGGCTGGGCCTTAAATGTCAATATTTCACTTTCAGATGACTTGTCTTGACCTCTGACAACTCACATAGTGCTAGCCCAGCCTGATGAGAGACACAGTTCCCAGGTGGCATTCCAGTTCCTATGGAATCCATGATACTCCAGTAGCCTGTTCGCAAGTGCAATAGTACACAGATGCTGGGGTGCAACAATTTGCATATATTTGGCCGTAGCAAGTAAGAGAGCCCTGTGCAGCTGCCACATAAGACAAAGAAATATGTTTAAGCCGGCACAGATCTCTGTCAGTGCTCCTCTGCCGTTTGAGAGAAGTGACTGAGTGAGGACAAAAGAGCCAAGTTATGACGTACTATACGAGATACACTGATTCACGTGTTACAAAGTGTCAATTCCGTTATAGAACACTGAAAGAGATCTCGGTCAGCCTGTTGCACAGATCTCCACCCTCTTACTGCTAGATTACCAAAAAAGAGGTCATCATTCCTAGAGAAAGGTGTGTGAACAGGCAAGGTCTCTGTTATAATGAGGGGTTTGTCGCTCTCCAAAATTATTTTTTTATGCCACTACTAGCAATTGCATAAGCCAACTACAGCAGAAAAACACCACTGGCAGCCAGATCTAATGTACTGTTGGATAGCCATGTGATACGGTATTAAATCCCACATTCTCCAGCTGACGACACGATGATTCATATTTCTATTTTGCACTTTTTAATCTCCGACGCTGTCGATTACATAAAAACCTCTTGCCTTGAGTCACACAGCAGCCCTTCTGGAGCACAAAATGGCTAAAATACACAACAAGGAAAGTTTTTGGAGGAGCAAGGTTTGGATTTCACAGAATTTGTCCAATTACTGCAAAAAACAAAAAAATAAATGCCAGAAGACAACTGGCTTGTCCTAAAATATCCCAGCCAAGACACATGATGCTCAGATCTTCCCAAAGCTGGTAGGCGTTAATAGTAAAAAAGTGTAAAATGCAAACTCTTAATTAAAAGCATAAATAAAATGTCATAATAAATAGTCACAGATCTCTAGAAAAAAAAAGAAAGAAAAAAAAGGTGACTGGATAAAGTGCAATGGGAAGCACCAGGGAATTCGCCTTCGCTTCATGTTGTATCAAATCCGAATTTGATAGCCAACGTCATTCAGAGTGCTGAGGTCCGCTGGTTTCTTGTCTAACCTGGCAGGGCTGAAAAAGACAAAATGTACGTTGCTGTTACATCACAGAATAGATCATTTGTAGTGTAGATTGGTTTTACAAAACTCTTCGAGATTACACAAGACAACAGTTATAAGAAGGAAGCTATACAATACATTACAAACAAAAGCACTATTGTGATCTTTTTATATAAGAAAGGCATTATTTAATATCCTGTATAAAGCTTAGCCCTGTGTCATTTTATACCAGTATCTCATATTTCATGTTTACAGTTTTACAATGTGCTTTACATTTGCACAATATTGCCAGACACTAAAACATACTAAATGAGATTATTTAAAAAAAAAAAAAACAGCTTATTCCAGAAGTCTTAACAATATTGATTACATTTAAATGACATGCATCGCATAAAAATATGCTTCAAACAGAAAAACACTTAAATGTTTTTTTTTCCTTATTAAAAGTTGACTTCGAACCTTGCCTGCGATGGTGCTAATTAGAAAATCCTTTCTAAATTGACCTCATCTAGATATAGGCTCTAGGTGACGTAAAGACCAATCCCACAATCAATAATGAATATTTTATCTATTTTGGATGCAATAAAATTCTGGTTCAAAGGTGATATTGTGTCTTCCATTATGTCCCTTGCATTTCTCTACTGAGAAATCAGAGAAAGGGTTCCTTGTTTAGAAATAAAAATGCATTCTATTCCTTTCAATGAATTACAGTCGCAATTACAAAGGGACACGTAACAGTCAAATAGAATATGCATATGTCAACAAGAATGGCAGACAGCTGATGTCAGTGGACTGGGGAGGGTGTGCATGATCCTAGTGACCCTGGGTAAAACGGAACACTGATGCTCTGTTTCAAAATAGAATCCTGTGTGATCACAAATGACTGTGGGAGCCTAATGTTAATTCACGCTCTTTAGATATTTCTGGATGGGAGGTGAATGGAGAGGACTGACATAAGTGTGCTAAATACTATAATTACCAATGTGCTCAATGGAAACGCTACGTGGACACTACGATTGGCATCCAGCGTGAATTCATGCTTAAAATACCAGCTCGCATTAAAATCCCGTCAGCTGCTCCATTGAATTTAGAATAAATTTAGAAACATGATGTGTGTTTTTCTTTTTTTGGATCTGGGCTAATGCTTAACAACGAGTATTATTTACAAAAGAAAATAATTAGACCAGGCTCAATAGATCAGATTAGGTTCCCCCACGAGTATCACAGGAAGGGGAGCGTAGCTGCGTGTTACGGCAGTCAAGTTTAAATTTAACATTATGTCAGCCTTACGCCAGTTATCAGCACTTCGGCAGCCAGAGGGGACTGAGAATTAAACAATTCACTAAAAGGTGTATCTATAGAGAGTTTATTCATGGGATTTGATTCTATTATTTGTAACCACTAGAATTCTTATTTATATTATTAATTAATTAATATTTATTTATTACTTAAAATATAAGAAGAAAACAATACATTTTTGTAACAGACAATAATTTTAAAGGGTCAATCACTACAATGTACATTGCTGGAAATTAAAAGTGAAAATTAGATTTTAAAGCAAAATAGTTAAACTGAAAACATGGATTACTTGAAGATTTTTATCAAATCAACTCTTCTAAAGTTGAATTTGATTCAGCTTGAATCAGTATTTGATTCCCTGCTGATTTTGAACGCTTGCCGACTGACAAAGAAACAATCAATCTATCATTTTAATGGTAGGTATATTTTAACAGTGAGAGACAGAAATCCAGAAAAATGCATGTCAAAAAAGTTATAAATTGATTTGCATGGTCAATGAGTGAAATATGTATTTGATTCCCAATCAATCAGCAAGATTTCTGGCTCCCAGGTGTCTTTAATACAGGTAACGAGTTGAGATTAGGAGCACTCCCTTTAAGAGAGTGCTCCTAATCTCAACTCGTTACCTGTATAAAAGACACCTGTACATAGAAGAAATCAATCAATCAGATTCATAACTCTCCACCATGGCCAAGACCAAAGAGCTGTCAAAGTATGTCAGGGACAAGATTGTAGACCTACACAAGGCTGCAATGGGCTACAAGGCCATGGCCAAGAAGCTTGGTGAGAAGGCGACAACAGTTGATGTGATTATTTGCAAATGGAAGAAACACAAAATAACTGTCAGTCTCGATTGGTCTGGTTCTCCATGCAACATCTCACCTCGTGGAGTTTCAATGGTCATGAGAACAGTGAGGAATCAGCACAGAACTACATGGGAGGATCTTGTTAATGATCTGAGGGTAGCTGGGACCATAGTCATCAAGACAACAATTGGTAACACCCTACGCCGTAAAGGACTGAAATCCTGCAGCTCCCACAAGGTCCCTCTACTCAAGAAAGCACATGTACAGGCCCGTCTGAAGTTTGCTAATAAACATCTGAATGATTCAGAGAAGAACTGGGTGAAAGTGTTGTGGTCAGATGAGACCAAAATCGAGGTCTTTGGCATCAACTCACCTTGCCGTGTTTGGAGGAGGAGGAATGCTGCCTATGACCCCAAGAACACCACCCCCACCGCCTCTGTTTTTTCTACCTTTTCACATACTGCTATTAAGCGAAGCTACCAAGAAACTGGTACTGTGCCGTACCATTTGGAATTTATTATTCCTTCAAGTATTATTGTGGACTCGTTATATCCTGTGTGTTTTTTATTGCTCTTATTATTATATACTATTGTATTTGAAGTATTTTTCCTGGCTCTACCCAGGGGCGTATTAGCCGCGAGGCAAACAAGGCATTTGCCTTGGGCGGCATTTTTCAGGGGGCTGCAAAACGCCGCCCCCCAAATGCCCAGGGCAAATGCCTAGTTAGCCTTGCGGCTAACAGACATCCCGAGCGGGCGGGCGGCGCTGGCAGGCGGGCGGCTGGCGAGGGAGCACTTCCTCTGAGCTGTCTGCTCAGCTCCCTCGAGCAGCACAGAGTGAGGCTGGGAGCCGGAAGATGACGTCATCTTCCGGTTCCCAGCCTCACTCTGCAGCCGGCGCGCGAGGGAGCTGAGCAGTCAGCTCATAGGAAGTGCTCCCTCGCCAGCCGCCCGCCTGCCAGCGCCGCCCAGCCCGACCTGTAGCCACTGGACCACCAGGGAGAGAGAGACCTCCCCCCCCCAGCACTCCCAAAGGTAAGGAGGTTGGGGGGGGGATTTAAATTTAAAAAAAAAGTTAATGTGTGTGTGTGTGTGTGTGTGTGTGACTGTGTGTGTGTTTGTGTCTGACTGTTTGTATGTGTGTTTGTGTCTGACTGTGTGTGTGTATGTGTCTGACTGTGTGTATGTGTGTGACTGTGTTTGTGTCTGACTGTGTGTGTGTGTGTTTGTGTCTGACTGTGTTTGTGAGTGTGTGTGTGTGTCTGACTGTGTGTGTGTGTGTGTCTGACTGTGTGTGTGTTTGTGTCTGACTGTTTGTATAGTATTTATGTCTGACTGTGTGTGTCTATATATGTATCCCAAACTGTGTGTATGTGTGTATTTCTGTGTATGTGTGTGATATGTTGTGTCTGACTGTGTGTGTGTGTGTGTTTTATGTCTGACTAATGTGTGTGTGTGTGTGTGTGTGTGTGACGTGTGTGTGTATGTGTGTCTGACTATGTGTGTTTGTGTGTCCTTTGTGTGTGTGTATGTGTCTGACTGTGTGTATGTGTGTGTATGTGTCTGACTGTGTGTATGTGTGTGACTGTGTTTGTGTCTGACTGTGTGTGTGTGTTTGTGTCTGACTGTGTTTGTGAGGTGTGTGTGTGTGTGTCTGACTGTGTGTGTGTGTCAGGCTGTGTGTGTGTTTGTGTCTATGTGTGGGTCTGTCTGACTGTGTGTTTGTGTCTGACTGTGTTTGTGGAGTCATGTGTGTGTCTCTGACTTGTGTTGCATGTGTGTGTGTGTCTCTGACTGTGTATGTGTGTGTGTTTGTGTATGTGTGTGTGTCTGACTGTGTGTGTGTGTATTTAGAAGGTGGGGCGGGGGGAAGGGTTGGGTGGGGGTGGCGCGGGGGGAGGGGGGGCGCCTGAGTTTTGTCCTGCCTAGGGCAGCACAAAACCAAGATACACCACTGGCTCTACCTGTATATTGTTGTTTGACTTGTTCTAGTTCTCTTGGGGGTTGGAGGGATTCCCCTATTATCAGGTGTGTTGCCTTCCATCCTAGTGTTCTTAGCTTTTCTTATCACTGCTCTATTCCTTGTTCAGATTTATATATTAATACAAAGTACCAGGGGTCTGGTCAGTACTATGTATATATTAATATACTGCCCGGGGGACTGGTCAGTACTATGTATATATTAATATACTGTCCGGGGCCTGGTCGGTGCTATGTATATATTAATATACTGCCCGGAGGCCTGGTCGGTGCTATGTATATATTAATATACTGTCCGGGGCCTGGTCGGTGCTATGTATATATTAATATACTGTCCGGGGGCTGGTCGGTGCTATGTATATATTAATATACTGCCCGGAGGCCTGGTCGGTGCTATGTATATATTAATATACTGTCCGGGGCCTGGTCGGTACTATGTATATATTAATATACTGCCCGGAGGCCTGGTCGGTACTATGTATATATTAATATACTGCCCGGGGGACTGGTCAGTACTATGTATATATTAATATACTGCCCGGGGGACTGGTCAGTACTATGTATATATTAATATACTGTC
>OW240913.1:332107545-332628587 GCA_933207985.1 Pelobates cultripes
GGGGTCTGGTCAGTACTATGTATATATTAATATACTGTCTGGGGGTCTGGTCAGTACTATGTATATATTAATATACTGCCCGGGGCCTGGTTGGTGCTATGTATATATTAATATACTTCCCGGGGGCCTGGTCAGTACTATGTATATATTAATATACTGCCCGGGGGCCTGGTCAGTACTATGTATATATTAATATACTGCCCGGGGCCTGGTCGGTGCTATGTATATATTAATATACTGTCTGGGGGCCTGGTCAGTACTATGTATATATTAATATACTGCCCGGGGGCCTGGTCAGTACTATGTATATATTAATATACTGCCCGGGGTCTGGTCGGTGCTATGTATATATTAATATACTGCCCGGGGGTTTGGTCGGTGCTATGTATATATTAATATACTGCCCGGGGGTCTGGTCGGTGCTATGTATATATTAATATACTGCCCGGGGTCTGGTCGGTGCTATGTATATATTAATATACTGCCCGGGGGCCTGGTCAGTACTATGTATATATTAATATACTGTCCGGGGGCCTGGTCAGTATTATATATATATTAATATACTGTCTGGGGACCTGGTCAGTACTATGTATATATTAATATACTGCCCGGGGGTTTGGTAAGTGCTATGTATATATTAATATACTGCCCGGGGGTCTTGTCAGTGCTATGTATATATTAATATACTGCCCGGGGGCCTGGTCAGTACTATGTATATATTAATATACTGTCCGGGGGCCTGGTCAGTACTATGTATATATTAATATAAAGTACCAGGGGTCTGGTCAGTACTATGTATATATTAATATACTGTCTGGGGGTCTGGTCAGTACTATGTATATATTAATATACTGCCCGGGGCCTGGTTGGTGCTATGTATATATTAATATACTTCCCGGGGGCCTGGTCAGTACTATGTATATATTAATATACTGCCCGGGGGCCTGGTCAGTACTATGTATATATTAATATACTGCCCGGGGGCTTGGTCAGTACTATGTATATATTAATATAAAGTACCAGGGGTCTGGTCAGTACTATGTATATATTAATATACCGCCCGGGGTTTGGTCGGTGCTATGTATATATATTAATATACTGCCCGGGGTCTGGTCGGTGCTATGTATATATTAATATACCGCCCGGTCTGACGGTGCTATGTATATATTAATATACCGCCCGGGCCTGGTCAGTACTATGTATATATTAATATACCGTCCGGGGCCTGGTCAGTATTATATATATATTAATATACTGTCTGGGGACCTGGTCAGTACTATGTATATATTAATATACTGCCCGGGGGTCTGGTCGGTGCTATGTATATATTAATATACTGCCCGGGGTCTGGTCGGTGCTATGTATATATTAATATACTGCCCGGGGGCCTGGTCAGTACTATGTATATATTAATATACTGTCCGGGGGCCTGGTCAGTATTATATATATATTAATATACTGTCTGGGGACCTGGTCAGTACTATGTATATATTAATATACTGCCCGGGGGTTTGGTAAGTGCTATGTATATATTAATATACTGCCCGGGGGTCTTGTCAGTGCTATGTATATATTAATATACTGCCCGGGGGCCTGGTCAGTACTATGTATATATTAATATACTGTCCGGGGGCCTGGTCAGTACTATGTATATATTAATATACTGTCTGGGGACCTGGTCAGTACTATGTATATATTAATATACTGCCCGGGGGTCTGGTCGGTGCAATGTATATATTAATATACTGTCCAGGGGTCTGGTCGGTGCTATGTATATATTAATATACTGTCCGGTGCCTGGTCGGTGCTATGTATGTATTAATATACTGTCCGTGGGCCTGGTCGGTACCGTATATATATTAATATACTGTCCCGGGGCCTGGTCGGTGCTATGTATATATTAATACACTGTCCGTGGGCCTGGTCGGTGCTATGTATATATTAATATACTGCCCGGGGTCTGGTCGGTGCTATGTATATATTAATATACTGCCCGGGGCCTGGTCATTACTATGTATATATTAATATACTGTCCGGGGGCCTGGTCAGTACTATGTATATATTAATATACTGTCTGGGGACCTGGTCAGTACTATGTATATATTAATATACTGCCCGGGGGTCTGGTCGGTGCAATGTATATATTAATATACTGTCCAGGGGTCTGGTCGGTGCTATGTATATATTAATATACTGTCCGGTGCCTGGTCGGTGCTATGTATGTATTAATATACTGTCCGTGGGCCTGGTCAGTACCGTATATATATTAATATACTGTCCCGGGGCCTGGTCGGTGCTATGTATATATTAATACACTGTCCGTGGGCCTGGTCGGTACCGTATATATATTTATATACTGTCCGTGGCCTGGTCGGTGCTATGTATATATTAATATACTGCCCGAAGGCCTGGTCGGTGCTATGTATATATTAATATACTGTCCGTCGCCTGGTCGGTGCTATGTATGTATTAATATACTGTCCGGTGCCTGGTCGGTGCTATGTATGTATTAATATACTGTCCGTGGGCCTGGTTGGTACCGTATATATATTAATAGACTGTCCCGGGGCCTGGTCGGTGCTATGTATATATTAATACACTGTCCGTGGGCCTGGTCGGTACCGTATATATATTTATATACTGTCCGTGGCCTGGTCGGTGCTATGTATATATTAATATACTGCCCGGAGGCCTGGTCGGTGCTATGTATATATTAATATACTGTCCGTGGCCTGGTCGGTGCTATGTATGTATTAATATACTGTCCGTGGGCCTGGTCGGTACCGTATATATATTAATATACTGTCCCGGGGCCTGGTCGGTACTATGTATATATTAATATACTGTCCGTAAGCCTGGTCAATGCTATGCATATATGATTGTCATTAATATGATTATTAATATGACTACGTGCTGATCTCCAACAGGCTATGGAAAAGTACTTTCTCGTCCGATATTTACAGGGAGTGCAGAATTATTAGGCAAATGAGTATTTTGACCACATCATCCTCTTTATGCATGTTGTCTTACTCCAAGCTGTATAGGCTCGAAAGCCTACTACCAGTTAAGCATATTAGGTGATGTGCATCTCTGTAATGAGAAGGGGTGTGGTCTAATGACATCAACACCCTATATCAGGTGTGCATAATTATTAGGCAACTTCCTTTCCTTTGGCAAAATGGGTCAAAAGAAGGACTTGACAGGCTCAGAAAGTCAAAAATAGTGAGATATCTTGCAGAGGGATGCAGCACTCTTAAAATTGCAAAGCTTCTGAAGTGTGATCATCGAACAATCAAGCGTTTTATTCAAAATAGTCAACAGGGTCGCAAGAAGCGTGTGGAAAAACCAAGGCGCAAAATAACTGCCCATGAACTGAGAAAAGTCAAGCGTGCAGCTGCCACGATGCCACTTGCCACCAGTTTGGCCATATTTCAGAGCTGCAACATCACTGGAGTGCCCAAAAGCACAAGGTGCAATACTCAGAGACATGGCCAAGGTAAGAAAGGCTGAAAGACGACCACCACTGAACAAGACACACAAGCTGAAACGTCAAGACTGGGCCAAGAAATATCTCAAGACTGATTTTTCTAAGGTTTTATGGACTGATGAAATGAGAGGGAGTCTTGATGGGCCAGATGGATGGGCCCGTGGCTGGATTGGTAAAGGGCAGAGAGCTCCAGTCCAACTCAGACGCCAGTAAGGTGGAGGTGGAGTACTGGTTTGGGCTGGTATCATCAAAGATGAGCTTGTGGGGCCTTTTCAGGTTGAGGATGGAGTCAAGCTCAACTCCCAGTCCTACTGCCAGTTCCTGGAAGACACCTTCTTCAAGCAGTGGTACAGGAAGAAGTCTGCATCCTTCAAGAAAAACATGATTTTCATGCAGGATAATGCTCCATCACACGCGTCCAAGTACTCCACAGCGTGGCTGGCAAGAAAGGGTATAAAAGAAGAAAATCTAATGACATGGCCTCCTTGTTCACCTGATTTGAACCCCATTGAGAACCTGTGGTCCATCATCAAATGTGAGATTTACAAGGAGGGAAAACAGTACACCTCTCTGAACAGTGTCTGGGAGGTTGTGGTTGCTGCTGCACGCAATGTTGATGGTGAACAGATCAAAACACTGACAGAATCCATGGATGGCAGGTTTTTGAGTGTCCTTGCAAAGAAAGGTGGCCATATTGGTCACTGATTTGTTTTTGTTTTGTTTTTGAATGTCAGAAATGTATATTTGTGAATGTTGAGATGTTATATTGGTTTCACTGGTAATAATAAATAATTGAAATGGGTATATATTTGTTTTTGTTAAGTTGCCTAATAATTATGCACAGTAATAGTCACCTGCACACACAGATATCCCCCTAACATAGCTAAAACTAAAAACAAACTAAAACTACTTCCAAAAATATTCAGCTTTGATATTAATGAGTTTTTTGGGTTCATTGAGAACATGGTTGTTGTTCAATAATAAAATTAATCCTCAAAAATACAACTTGCCTAATAATTCTGCACTCCCTGTAAAGGGAACGATGTGACCATAAGTTAAATCCTTTGCTAGATTTTACATTTTATTAAACATATTTAGGGTTATTCACTAAACTAGGAATTATGGAGAAAAGATAAGGGAATTGCAAATTTAAGAAAATATCCAACTGGAAAAACATGTTTTTTGGGTTTTTTTAAACAACAATTTGCACCCTCCTTGTCAAATCTACTCAAATTGAGATTTAGGGTATTTCTGTGTTTGTAAGCACAATAGAGCATAACATGGCTCATGAAACAAATTTAAAGCTATGTTCCAATCCCTGTCTTCCCTGAAGAGCCTAAAATGCCATTCTCTCTTTTTTTTGCCCACCTTTAACCCTGTAGCAGAGGTTCATACAGCTCAGCAAGGAAAACTCTGGGGGTCATTTATCAATGTGTTCTAAAAAGTGTCTTCTATCTTTGGCCAAAAAAAGATAAGGATCACGTAACCAAAATGTCAGTGTTTTCATATAACACGGTTTTTGACTAAACTAACCCTTGCCCTGCTGGTCCACACATCCCCTCTTCCCCCCACCCCGACCTAAAAAAAATCAAACTGCTAAAACCTACCTTATACTCCAATGCTGAGGCCAGGTTCTCCCTCAGCCCAAACTTCGTCTATTAATGTCACCATCCCTTGCTTTTAATAAACTTGTTAAGCCATAGTTAGGCAGTACTTGGGGTTATTACAGTTATGGGTATTCTGTCTTTAGGGTTATCACAGGTTTTCTAAACACTCTTCTCTTCCACATTAGTTACGTTTAGTTACAATGGAGTGTTTGTTTCTTATCGCATTTATACACCATATAATCATACCTCAATAAAATACTTACGATTTATCTCTTCTGCAAACACGCCTCTGAGGGCTGGTTCCCATCCTAGGAGGAGACACGGATTTCCCTCGACGTTCTTTCACAGGAGACTGGGCACTAGACGACTTCAGGATCTGTAAAGACAGGAGGAAATGGACTGAAATGACTATATTGGCATTATCAGAAGACACAACAAGTGACAAGCCTCCATTACCCTATGGGTGCCAGGAATGTGACTGTGCTATTTACGGTGTAATGGCTACGCTTTGGCGTTCTAGCAGACATTAAAATGTCTAGGTGAGCATTATGAGAAATTAACAATATTTGGATAAAACCAAATCAGTCATTTAATTGCTCACACTTATAGCACTCCAAGTATGAAACACAACAACTCCTCAGTTTACTATTCACCTAGATGTGATAATACAGAGATGTTATCTGTGCTTCGTATGATAATATTAGAGCACAGAATCAAGGCTTGATCTGGTTAAGAGCAAATAAATGATAATAACTCACATACAACAGCCACATAAATAAATAACAAATAAACTAGTATTTTACAAACAGCTTGTTAGACAATGAGGGGTGAGGACTGCGAAGTGGTAACAACCGAAAATACTCAGTAGGAGAGGTACTAAAAAATGCCTAGCCTTGCCCAACAAATGTTCACAAATGTTACCCAAGTGCTATCCCAATTTGTCCCAAAGGCTCCAATATGTCAAGGTAATCCTCACATTCTATTGCCAACACTACCAATGTTACTTGGAACCCCCTCCTTCTCATCCTTATAACACATAGGATAATGGAAGTGCTGATTCCCAGGTCACTGAGCCACTAATGTTTCCAGGTATGGTGTAATAAATAGACAGTCTAATCAGAAACTCAATCAAAAACCACTGCACGGTGGACATGGGCAACCTCACACTGGCTTCCCCTGATTTTAAGGTCTGGGTTTTACACAAGTTAGCAAGCCCATAGTCGAGGGTGACACTCTATACCCCACTGCATTGTTTCAGCTACACAAACCATCATTTAATTTGCATGGATTGTCAAGTCTCATGAGAACAAAGCACACACGAAAATAAATTAGAGATACACTCCATCAATCCATTCATCCAGCCATCGAAAGCATTGGTAGAGGTTACATTTTCTGGAAAGATAATCCACATTGCTGTGTTTCTGTTCACATATTGTAACGTTTACAGTTTATTTTTTAGCATTTAGGGTGTCATTTAACATTACAATCTAACATTCTAGAAAATGGATAATACATGATTAAGCACAGCATAAAACATAATGAAAGCTCCGAAAGCCATTTTAAAAAGTATATGGCATTGACATTTCATTGTCTTTATAAGGTGAGGGGGGATTTCCCAGCATGCATCTGGCTCATTCCTTATTGTCTGTCATTGACTATATCATTACATTGTTAAAACACATTACATAACGGTGTCAGAAATCAAGACGTAGATGGGGTGAATACGAATTAATATGCGCTCCATGATCAGATGGATTCTTATCATTATCATAAGCGTCATGGCTGGATGTTTTATGTCTAACATTAAAGGATCACTATAGGGTCAGGGACACAAACATGTATTCGTGGCCCTATAGTGTTAACACCACCATCTAGCCCCCCTGGACCACTCATGCCTCCATAAATATAGTAAAAATCTTGCTGTATTCAAGCCTGAAGCTGTAAATCTGCATGCTGTTAGACTCAGAAAAACAAGCAGTCTGCTGACGTGGTAGCCTGATCCAATCACAGTGCTTACCCATAGGATTGGCTGAGACTGACCAAGAGGCAGATCAGGAGCAGAGCCAGCATGATTCAAACACAGCCCTGGCCAATCAGCATCTCCTCATAGAGATGAATTGAATCAATGAATTTCTATGAGTTAAGTTCAGTGTCTGCACGCAGAGGGAGGAGATACTGAATCACAGGATGCTGAGCACAGTGCTGCCATGTGCTCTGCTGACAGCAGATCTGAGTGGATGGAGGCATATTATGCCTCCATCATTTCCGAAGTCCCTCTGGTTCACTCTGAGTGACTGCAACTGGAGGTGTTCCTAGCTTTCAATGTAAACACTGTATTTTCTCAGAAAAAACTGTGTTTACACGAGAAAGGCTGCAGGGAGCTATAGTTCTCACCTGAACAACCTCATTAAGCTGAAGTTGTTCAGGTGACTATAGTGTCCCTTTAAATCTCAAAACCACATACAAATATAGAAAATATATCAACATATGATTTAGGCAGTCTTTACGCTCTGTTAATTCATCAAACCCTTTTTTGTAATCATACATCCTCTACAACCCAAATGGTTTTGAATTACAACTACCAGGATGCTTTGCATGACTTTAGAATGCTTTTAGAAAGGCAAAGCATCATGGAAGCTGTAGTTTTAAGCCATCTGGGGATCTACGTTTTGGGTACCCCTGTTCTACAACAAACAAATTATGTCTTATAATGACACATGAAGTTTACGCAGACTTCGAAGAGGCACATACCTTCATTCTCATGTCCCTGGCGTGTTTCTCCAGCTCTTTCTTAATGTCCGCACGCACCATCTTCCCCATATTGATTACTAAGTATCTCCACTCGATTGGCTGGAAGGTGTGGGGATCGTGTGGCACGTACAAGCCTATTTTAACCTTTTTCACACAATGTGAATATTTTTTATAAGAATCTTCAAAGTCAAAGATGAGCTCACTTAATGTCCGAAAGGTCATTGGCTTGTCCATGAGGTCAGGTCTTCTGCTCATGCCCAACGTGCCATAGCGTCCGTTACAGTGAATTCCCAGCACAACATGGTGGAAGTAGCTTCCTGAGAACTGAGTTTTAAAGCTGATGGGAAACCGCTCCACTGCATGCTGTCCATTGGTCAAATATCTTTAAAAGTTGTGTTAAGGAGAATAACTGCAAAAACCATAAAACCCCAGGATAAATGATAAATTATACCTGAAAGCATCCTCTTTTGGTGGAAGATTTCTCAAATACGAATTGTGTAGAATTGGCAAAATAATTGAAAATTTCAGGACAAAACTGGAGATTGAATTGATATTAAGATTTTTTGCATAACATCTGCAATTCTGTTGCCTATTCTACACAATTCCTCTTTTTATGAATAAACATCTGTTATTTATAATTTTATCTTAGCAAAATAGAGGAGTCTACAGCAAGATTTAAAATCTTTTTATCCTGTGCTAAGTTTAGGGTACCAGAATTGCTACAATATACTGATGGGAATTAAGCAAGACAGTAACTTCTAAATATAGAGAGACTGTCATCACAAAATTGGTGATACACTACAATTTTGTACGTCTTATACTTCTGTACATTTGACTCTAGGTGGCACTGTTCTACAAAAATGCTAAGTTTCTCTGTCAGTAGCATTCATTCAACCATTTTCGCTTTTACCACTAGGTGGCACTCACATACCAACGTATTACATTTGCCTTTTGGGGACACTCATAGAAAGATAGGATATTTGTATCTAGAAGATAGATTTACAGTTTATTTAGCAGTAGACAATCAAGAGGGATATTTACTAAACCTTGAATTATTAGGAAGTCACCTGGGTGATCCATGTTTTAAGTCAAAATATCTAAGCAGGAAAAGTTCTTCAACAGCCAAGCTCCGATCAGCTATTTTGGACTTAAAAGTTAAATTTTCTTTTGAATTCCTCACAATTCACAGTTTATAAAATAACTATGAATGTGTTAAAAGAATATTCCAAGCACAATAAGTAAGCACTGTCCCAGTGGAATTTGTCAAATTCTTCTTTTAGAATAGTTTAATAAATTACCTGGGTCCATGGACACCTGCACTACATCTGGTCTTTTTCAGCTGTGTGCAGAGGCGTAACTAGAAACCACCAGGCTCCGGTGCGAAAATTGCCCTGGGGCCCGCCCTTGTGTCTCATCCCCAACTCCATGTGTCCCATTCTTCACCCCTGCCAGCCCCTCCACGTTTTACCCCCGCCTGTCCCTCCACTGTCTCATTCCCCCCACCAGTCTCTCCACATGTCTCATTCCCCCCAGAATTCCTCTAGATGTCTCATTTCTCCCCCCATGTGTATCTCCAACCCTCCAGCTCCAAGTCCCTCAATGTGTCTCTCCCACCTCCCCCATGTGTCTTTGCCACCCCACAATCCCTCCATGTGTCTCACCCACCCTCAGCTCCTCCATGTGTCTCTCCCACCAACGTGTGGGATACACACACACTGACAGATACACACTCACTGATAGACACATAATAACTGACAGACACACACACACAAACTGACTGACACACACTGACAGACACACACACACTGACCGATACATACTCACTGATAGACAGATACACACATACACACACTAACAGACACACACACACAAACTGACAGACACACAAACTGACAGACACAGATACAAACACTAACAGCCACACATAGGCTGACAGACAGACACAAACACACACACACAAACTGACACAGACACACACTGGCAGACAGACATAGAGACACACTAACAGACACACATACACTGACAGACACACATACACTGAGACACACACCCTGACAGACAGACACAGACCCATACACACTAACAGCCACACATATGCTGACACACACACACACACATTCTTGCACACTCTCACAAATGAATTTTACTTTGCCTTTGGAAAAGCTGATCTGGGTCACCGTTTCTTACTCCTCCTGTGCGCTGTTTAGTATGCCCTGCCGGAATGACGTCATATTCTGGCTGCCGGCATCAGAGAGGGTGCGCGAGGGAGGAGTAAGGAACTGTCCTCCCCTCGGTATATATCAGCAGAGTAGGCACCTGCCATCAAGGTAGACGGGTGCCTACTCTGCCTCACTGTCCATGCGGCGATACAGGGGTGCCCTAGATGTGCCCCCTGTCACAGTTCCTCTCTCAGCTGGCCACAGTTGCAGGGGTCAGCCGGGTCCCCTTGAGTAACGTGCTCGGTCGCGGCTGCGACCACAGCGACCATAGTAGATCCGCCACTGGCTGGGTGGCGTTATTCAGATCCATCATTTCAAAAATTGGACCAAACTAACAGAACCGAACTCATTGGCAAATAGCATCCAGCTAATGAGTGTGGCCCTGCTTAACTCAGTGGAACTATTCGTTTTCTACTGCAAGGACCCATATAGGTCATCAAACCAAAGTAAGTTGTCAATCCATTCTAAAATGGTTTGATAAATGACCCTTGGAGGGCGCTAGGGCACTTCTGGGACCATAAACACTACAGCAAGCTGTGGGTATTACGATTAGAGTGTTCCTTTAAATCAGACGATTATAGCATTAAACAACTGACCTTCCCCAAGAAGAAACAGGCTATTCAAACAGTTAAGCTCAGTGAAATAGCGATGGACTTCTATTTCAAGTATCTATTACATTTGTGTTCCAATTGCCGTTTAAGAAAAGTTACAGTGTAAAGGATCTTTACAGGCACGGCCATTGTTTACTGTGCAAACAGTAACACCCACTGAATTGACAGAAGCAGTCGGTGATCAAGAAGGTGCATGTCAGCGTGAAGCTGTTATAATTACTGAGCGTATCGACATGTCACTGTTATTTGGGCGATGATATTTTTACAAGGATATGCAGAGGACTCAAACAGGATCTGTGTATTTAACGTGGCAGCATGAACTTCAAAATATTTAGATTTACTTTCAGGGACAAAGCAAAGACAAAGGAAAGGAATAGAATTAACTAACAGTGAGCTTCCTCCCTGAAAATAACTCACTAGCACCTACAGAAGCAGAGTTCCCCTTGTTTATGCCTTATAAACATTGTGAGATCACAGACATGTGCGAGGAGCTCCAATTTGTTCTTGCTGTCCTCACTCTAGATTCCAACATGCACTTTCCACTTAGGTTTCGTTGCTCATTAATTGGTAGAAGATAAAGAGTATAATATTGAGAATACTGTTGTACACACTTGGTAATTATTGAGAAAAAAAATATATATTTTGTTTATAATTCATTCATGCTTCTAATTTTAGCTTAGACGTTAAAAAAAAGATTGCTTGATAAATGTAAAAAAAAAAAAAATATTTCTGATTTAGTCATCGTCATCAATAAATTGTCTCAGAGATCAATGGGTGCACACTCTAATGACACATGCTGTGCATTATCTGAAAAATACTATTTTATCGTAAACATGTTTAGAAAGCACTGCTTATATATTAAGTACTTGAGTTTTGTTCTAGATTCTATTAATGGATTTCAGTAGGTCATGATGTCACTTAAAGGAACAATATAGCGTTAGAAATAGAAACATCCGATCCAATGCTCTTTATGAAGGAGCACTGGTAACAAAACTCGCTGATGCGGCCAGCACTACGCTCTTCCAATTAAATGGAGATTAGCAGGAGAAGCGCCTCTAGTGGCCGTCATGAAGATTCTAGAGGAGTAGAAGCCTGCAATTAAAAGATTACTGTATCTACTAGATGACAATGTCTTACATTGCAGGGTTAACACTAAAGGACCACTGCACCTAGACCATTGAGATGAAGTGCTCTGAGTGCCTTTAGTGGTCCTTTAAAATTCTCAGCATAGTCCCACTCACCCCCTCAAAATAGGTAAAATGTTGGGAATAGGAATATAGTGTGAATGCTAAACGTATTCTGGACTCTGGAGTGGGGAAAAGTTTACATGGATTGAGAATGGTAAACTGAAAAGGAAAATAAAGGGGAAAAGTGAAGGGGTAATGCAGAAAGAGGGAGAGAATAATAAGCATGAGGACTTCCATTGTCTTCTAAATCCTCCATAAGGAAGGAAGGCCTGAGGTGAGTCCGGTGCTAAACCACGTATACACGTCAGGTTCCACCTTGCGATGAATTTTGAGGAGGCGCAGATAAAGCCAGTGCGGAGGGACCGCGGCGCTTAAATTAGGTAAGTTAAAACAGTTTTTTTAATCCTTTGATAGTCGGTGGGGTGCATAGGGACAGAGGGACCCTATAGCTTTGAAATCCTAGCACTATATTGTTGCTTTAAAGGACCACTATAGGCACCCAGACCACTTCAGCTCAATGAAGTTGTCTGGGTGCCAGGTCTCCCTACTTTTAACCCTGCAAATGAAAACATAGCAGGTTCAGAGAAACTGCTATGTTTACACTGAGGGTTAACCCAGCCTCTAGTCGCTGTCTCCCTAACAGCCACTAGAGGCCGCTTCCGCGATTTACACGGAGTAAATCACACTTATTTGACACTGGACATCCTCATAGAGTCCAGTATCAAATAAGATCCCCATAGGATTGAGTAATGCTTTTCTACGGGCGGGTTTGAATGCGCGCCCGCCCCTGGCCGCGCATGCGCATTCAGCTCCACTCAGAAGCTGACATTGATGAAAGAGGAGAGGTCACCAGTGCCGGGGGAACCCGGCGCTGGATTATGGTAAGCAAATAAATGATTAATTAACTATTTGCCACGGAACGGGGCCCTAGTCACCTAAATGGTGACTAGGGCTCTATAGCGTTAGGAATACATATTTGTATATTTGCATATTTGTATTCCTAACACTATAGTGTTCCTTTAACCATCTGTGTACTGCAGTGTTTCTTACCCTTCTGCAGATGCAAGGGTTAATGAATATTGAGATAATTAGGAATCACTTCATGCCTTACGGATCTAGTGGCTGTAAAAATAGAACCCTTGTAAAATGATCTGATATTTGATTGGTTGGGGGTTACGTACGATGACGAGTTTACTGAATGCATTTATTTCCAGTAATTGTTCCAGGATCAATCTCAGCCTTTACCATATAATTTTTAGCTTGTCTTAAATACCCAACTATTAGTAAAACGTGAAGCCTGTAATCCCCTTCCACCCTTTACCTCCAATGCCATCTCACACGATAACAATGTACCAGGGAATATAAGGACTCCTGCCAGATGTTCATTGGAATAAGTCATTCCATGCAAAATCTTACATTGACGTTTTACGCACTCATTGGATCTGTTCCATCAATGGATCAGATTTCTTCAAAAATAATCCAGACAGACTCAACCTTCTAGAACACTCAATATACTACACAAACATCTGCATTTTAAAGCGCACTTGTCATGCCTCAAACAACTTAAGCTCGTTACATTGAGCATAAGATTTGATCTATACGTTGTGCTAGCAGTTTTGTTAGTAAAAGTATAGATTAGGAGAAAGACCAATTTAAAAATATTTTTTTTTCTCCAAGCGGTCAGTCAATGCCTTGGTGTGTGCTGTGGTTGCTATGGAAACTTCCTATATAGGAATGAAGTGATGTCACGCCAATCCGTTCCGACGCCGGCATGCTGGAGTGCGTCCCAAACAGGGCAAATCAAAGAAGTACAGAGGCGGAGAGCAGGCAAAGTGGAGAACAGGGTGGGTGTTACAAAAAGAGTAACACCCATGAACCCGGCGCTGGAATGGAAGAGAAGTGAGTAAATCTTGATATTTTACATTAAATACACCATGTACCATGTGATATATGGTGTATTCTGTGTATATGGAAGCGATTTAAGGCAAGTCATTTTTTCCATTAGAGGTTCACTTTAAATGGACCCAATGAGATTTGTGTCTCATTAAATGGACCTTGTTCCGCTTTATTTATTTTGCATATGTTTACTATTCATAAGAATTGGAGTCTATATCATTTGTATATCATTTGTATTTTCTCATAACCCAAGTTAGATAAAATCGATTATTCAGTTAACTGCTATTTTCGAACTAGTCTAGTCTGGCTGGAATGTTGCAAATCATTATGCCACACCTAGGATACTATCGTTGTCAATACCCCGGAGACTTCCGTCTCTCTCTAAGTCTGGTATAGCAGTTTAGTAAAGTACAGGGTGTTCTTGTGAAATATGTGTTCGGTTTAGAATATTTAGATCACCTAGTTGCCCACCCTACTTACACTAACTGTAACCCACCAAAGTAACTGGCCTGTCAATTGGTGTTTTATTCACCAAACACTGAATATACAGCTGAAACTCAGCTACAGATATTTTCTCAAATTGGGATCCATTTCTCTAAATAACTACATTCTAAAAGTATCCACCGATTAAAACGGTTTTGTTAAAAAAAATTTTTTTTAAAATGGCACTGTAACTTTCGCTGACACAGTCTGGGGAAGTGACCTTATTAAAGTGACATCTCACTAATCCGCTGTACCGTATACTGTGAAGAGTTGACGCTCTGCTCACCGTTTATACCCTAGCAACGGTAAATGTAAGCTGCGTGCACATGATTTAAACACCACAGCTCAACTGGATTCCACATCAGACAGAGCCCTGGGCTGTCAGCGAGCATTCTAGAACAGAACAACGAGGGATATTTTATAAACACAATAGCACTTGTTTAAATTACACAGTGCTGGTTACATTCACAGTCAGAATTGCTCTAAACACAAGGGTCACTTTCCCTGATAATTGTTTGCATTTTAAAACTTGCTTAATTTCAGCATTATTTCCTATAATTCACACGTCAACATTTGTATCTTTTGTGTATACGTGTATATGTTTTAGGAAGCTCTGACATTAAACAGCACTGCTACTTGTGGGGTCTTTGCATATTTTGACAGGCCTGCTTGTACTGCAGCAGTTGGTGGGAGAAACTAGGAAGATATACTTGCCTGAAACTGCCATTGTAGGTGCTACCATCTTTCTCCAGGGGTCTGTCTTTAGGTCCTGTATGTGAGAGCACAAGGCAGAGGTCTATGGAAAATCATCAACTTTGGTTTGGCCCATAAGACAAAGTACTCTACAAAAGGGTTTTCAAAAAGTTCGAAGTGATGTAGATATACTGTTAAAAAATACATTCATGAGGAAACTTGATTTAACTAGATCTATAATTTTTTCTAACAAATTAAATTCTCAACTTAAAACGAATAGGAAAAGGTGAAATAATTGGGGTTGCCATGTGAACAAGATCTATAAATAGGTCAATCAGAGCCATTTGCATAATCGTTTTAGAGAAGGCCTACTGGTATTACTAAGCGATTATATAAAATACTGAATAATTACACTGTTAGCAAAGAGGATATTATGTTTAAAGCAGAATTGTCACTTTGCTGAAAGTGTCGGTTTCTTATTACCTCCTCCCAGTAAATGTTATTGGGGTCACCAGTGCAGTGAAGGTAAGTAAAAATGCACTTACCTACAGTGACCGTTCATGTTCAGTGTAAGATCACCCCACAATACGTGTACAGAGAAATGTCATACAAGCACCCAGACACGCGTGTTAAACTAATTTATATAGCATGATGTGTCTGTACCAGGACAAACAAGCATGCAATGAAAGTTCTAAAAGTAAAATGTTTGCAATTTTTTTAGTACATCCCTATTTTACTTCTGACAGTTCTACTTTAAAGCTCATCTTCTAATATGAACAATTTATTTTCCATTAATAATGATAGTTTCCTGGATGATTATGCTGTTTCACTAAGACCGTGTCCATCGTTAAGCCAGAACTTAATGGCTTTTTTAATTTTTGTTTTTTACAACACTGCTGAAGAAGGGGAAATCTATATTGTTCCCAATTTAGGAATAAGAGTGTATTTGTGAGAGGATCTGTGTTTCATCTCTAGTTCAGAAATGGCACAGATTCAATCTGAGGTTTCGAATGACCTTAAAAGACCAAGTATGGGAGTTTTATGTTGGGATTCATCATTATAACTACAACACAGTCCAAAACATTACTCAACGGCAGTAAATCCAGTAAAAAGCAGGAGAGAGCATCAAACAGTTACTTAAAATACAGAACCAGAATCAAATTACAAATGGAAAATTACATTTTAATTTTGAACAACATTACTGGTTAAGTAAAAAAATATTTATATTTTATTCCCCCCTCACCCCCCCCCCCTTTATTCCTGACAATTCACACTTAACTGAATAATTCACTGTGCGTGCGTGTGTGTGTGTACAGTCACAGCAAACTCTGGTAATTGTTTTACCGTATTACAGAGCACAGAAAGGATACATCCCCAGGATTACTGCTTCGAGGCATTTGATGGGTAAGGACTCTCTAGTCATTTCTCGAGCCGTCTCCATTAACCTGCAAAATCCAGAAATAAATATATGCAATCTAAATATTTAAATATATGTGAGTCTAGACAGATTGTATTAGCAAGAGTTAGCAGCATAAGCCTTGATGATATAAATATCTTAACCACCAGACAATGTTTGTGATCCTTCATTGATCGCTGTCAGCTGTCAGTCTGGCAAGACCTTCCTACTGATTTGATACAAGTGTTTTCTGTCTGTTACACATTATCCGTACATTAAAGGAACACTATAGTCACCTAAACAACTAGAGCTTAATGAAGCTGTTTTAGTGTATAGATCATGCCTCTCAGGTTTTGCTGCATAGTTCACTGCCATTTAGGAGTTAAATCACTTTGTTTCTTTTTATGCAGCCCTTGTCACACCTCCCCTAGCTATGGTTTCACTTTCAATCCAATATAATTTATCTTAAACAATTTTATCTCCTGCGTTGTAAATTGAACTTTAATCACATACAGGAGGCTCTTGCAGGGTCTAGCAAGCTATTACCAAAGCAGGGGATTAGAAAATCTAAATTAAACAGAACTTGCAATAAGGGAAGGATAAACATTAGATGATTCTTTACAGGAAGTGTTTAGGAAGGCCACGCAAAACACATGCAGGGAGTTGTGACTAGGGTTAATAAACAAAGTGATTTAACTCCTAAATGGTAGATAATTGAGCATTGAGACTGGAGGGGAATGATCTATACACCAAAACTGTTCCATTAAGCTACAGTTGTTTTGGTGACTTTAGTGTCCCTTTAAAGTACAGCAATACAAGGTATGATGGAATATAGGAGCATTTTAGTACAGTTACACAAGTAAAATGATAAAGTAACAGGGTTTTTGTTTAGTAAGCAGGAGTTCCTTAGAATCAACCAGGAACACGGGAAATCTTGAAGAGGTTATTCACTGTGAATCAAGTGTCAGCTCTCCATCAATAAGATTCATATGGTTAAAACAGAACTTTTTGGATAAACTCATTTTTCTATACAGACCAGGACGCATGTTTTGGATAAAAAAAGCTTTGTATTAAGCAGTAGGCTGCAGGTAAAGGTATCAAAAAAATGTGTGCTGAATTCTTAAAACGGTGCTGCCGCTTTTGAGTTTTTCATAAAGTTAAATCTTTATGAAAAAAGTCATATAAAATGCATTGGAATTTTACTAGAATTGAAAAAAAATATCTGCAAACTTCTCAGGCAAGGGGCAATGGCCAGATACCACAACAACTATAACCACTGAGCTACGTGTACCAGTGGGAGCCTGTCACTTCCTCTACAGAGAGCTAAGAGCTTCTGTATGAAGCTTCTGTTAGCTCACTGGCTGAGAGTGTCAGCTGATTGATCTAGGCCAGTGTTTCCTTACCCAATCCTCATGACCCACTAACAATCCAGTATTTATGTATTTCCCTGTTTTATTCCAATGGAGATACTGACAAAACCTGGAATGCTGGTGGGCCATGAGGACTGGGTTGGAGAACACTGATCTAGGCCATTGAGCTAAACTTAGGTCAATGCAGAGAGCTTCTGGCTCTCATAGATGAGGTGACCAAAAACCTGCAAACCCCAGGTAAGTTGCCAAACCCTTTTCAAACGATTTGATTACTTACATTGGGTTGGTGGAGGGCTACCGGTTTGGTTATGGTGCTTCGCTTTGGTTATTCACGAGTCATGGAGAATTAAAAAGGGAACTGCAGTTGTTTAGACAAAAATAGCAGATAATATTTTTAAATTCAGCTTTGTCAATTTCTCCATGATTCCAGAATAAGTCCCGGTGTATTTAAAGCTCATCCGGGATAAATGTAATAACAAAAAGGTAAATAGTTGTAAAAACAAGAGAGAATAGTGCAGAAGGTGCAAAGTTAGTTAAATCTTTATAGGTCTACACGAACATTCTGTCATTCTACTTTTAACGAAAAACATGTTTTGCAGTTATAAACACTTATAAAAAAAATGTAACGAGAAAGTCAGCTGCTAATAACTGCTGCATTGCGTGATTTTATAAACTGTCCTGGGGACAATCTGGGCTTGAAAAAAAATTGCATGCACGCAAAACAAGTTTGCATATTCAAGACATTCTGATTAATTCTTAGTTTCTCCTGCTGGGAGATCCCCACCTTCTATATGACACAAAGATACAAAACTGTAGAAATTGTCATATGAACATTCCAGGACTTGGATTTAGTGCTGACCCGAGAAGGATGTGGATAAAATATTTTATTTAATGTTTGTTATTGTTGTTTAAATCACATTGAGTCAGTGGAGAAATTAGGCTTAAAGGGACACTGTGTGCACACAGACCACTTCAGCTCATTGACATGGTCTGGGTGCAAACTCCCATCACTTAACCCTAGAGTGGTAATTAATGAATTTTTTTATAAACTGCAATAATTACCTGGTAGGGTTAACTCCTCCTCTAAAAGCCTGTCTACCAGACAGTTCCGGGCTTGAAAGACACTTTTGGTCACCTAAACGACACTGCTATGCATGAGGACTTGCAACATCTCTGGAATCCCCATTGGAAAGCACTGAATAATGCTTTCCTATGGGGAAATCCTAATGCGAGCTTGGTCATTGTGGCGCATGCACATTAGGTCTCCACACTGAAGGACGTCAACAGGGAAAGGGCGTGGGCGGAGGTGAGTGAGCGCAAGGGGACATGGGTGCTAAACTTAGGTAAGTGAGAAAAGGGGTTGTTAACAAGGGGTTGACAAAGAGGGAAGCTATAGTGCCAGGAAAACGAGTTTCCCTTTAAAGCATGCAATAGATTTGTTATTCTAAAAAGAACAAAAACTCTTTGATGTATGATCAAACCGAAATGTTCAAATTCTGTATATTTATCAATCTGTTGTATGTGAACAATATGAATCCACCAAATGAATCCAATTTCAGGACTTAGCTTAATACCCAAATTGGAAAATGATATTTAGCACTGTTATGTTTGCATTACGTTATTAAAGGGTTACGGATATGAAGTGGTCATGGTGCCTCAAGTCTGAATGCAGTGTTTTGCAATGGAATGCTGCACGGACAGTGTTTAACTCAGTCAATTCTGTACATATTTGGTGTCCGATTCCAGCCAGGCATATCTGAGGGACATGGTCTTCAGCAGAGGAAGATCGGGCTGCAGGGAGAACTTGGCCTCAGCACTGAAACAGAGGTAAGTGAGGTAGGGGGGGGGGGTGAGGTAAGGAGGACCAATATATAAATGGTTACTTTGACCAAAAAACGTGTTTTCTTAAAACTTTGAGTTACTAGGATTATAGGTGTGCTTAGGTTTAGGAAGTCTTGAGTGTTTAAATCTACTTAAAGTTAAGGATATTTAGGGTAGTGATTAGAAACTACCTGCACTCAAGATACTGTGGACTGTAATTCACTAAATCTAGATGAGAATGATGGAAGTTAGAGGCCATGACAACTCAAATTTACACATGTGACGATAAGCCCACACTCTAGGGACAAAACATGTGTACCCCATGTGTTAACTAGGTACTTGCAGGGTATATCTAAACTGGAAAAATTCTCTGTCAGCTATACTTTCAGTTTGACTATTCTGGCCAAAGGGACACTATAGTCACCAAAACATCTTTAGCTTAATGAAGCAGTGTTGGTGTATAGATCATGCCCCTGCAGTCTCACTCTCTGCCATTTAGGAGTTAAATCATTTTGTTTATAAGCCCTAGTCACACCTCCCTGCATGTGACTTGCACAGCCTTTCTAAACACTTCCTGTAAAGAGTCATCTAATGTTTATACTTCCTTTATTGCAAATTCTGTTTAATTTAGAATTTATTATCCCCTGTTATGTTAATAGCTTGCTAGATCCTGCAGGAGCTTCCTATATTTAATCAAAGTTCAATCTACAGTGCAAGAGATAAAAACTTTTAAAGTACGTTAACATCAAATGAAACCAATTTTTTTCATGCAGGCTGTGTCAGTCAGGGGAGGTGTGGCTAGGGCTGCATAAACAAAAGTGATTTAACTTCTAAATGACATAGAATTGAGCCGTGAAACTGCAGGGGCATAATCTATACACCAAAACTGCTTCATTGAGCTAAAGTTGTTTTGGTGACTATAGTGTTTGTTTAAACTTGAAATTCAATTTGAATTCACACTTTAGTTAATAACCCTCAGTGATAATATTATGTGTGCTGCAATAAATGCCATTAGTGCCATTACAGCATCACACGACATTTTGAATTCATGTATATTGAGTCTGATTGGCTGAAAAGAAAAATTGACGAATCACAACACCGAATGTAACCTTTTTTCTAAATTCTCCATGCAGACGTGCACTATAATGTAGATACGGTTTCTTGCAGGAATAAAATGCACAGTAGCCATATCCCTTGATTTCCCAGATTCTTTGAAACTCCTTGGGCTATTTCACATGAAAGTAACTCAAACTAAAGCAATAACTATGCTGTAGAATCGTTGTGATAAAATACTTCCTAGATTCTGTCTTCACAGCAATGTTTAAGTTGCGCAATTGTTAGTCAGCACAAAAGATCAGATAGAAGTGGGACTATACGTATTATTAATCTGGTAACCGAAGCACATCAATGACTGTGGGAATCTAATTGTTTCTTAAGAGAACAAAGCCGACTGATCTCACATAACATATATATTACAGGAAAAACATGACCGTATACATTGACACTAATAAATACATTTAGCACTGATTGCTCCAAGCACCACAACCACCTATGCTCTCTGTATTAGTAAGTGATGCAAGGTGCTCCCTGTCTCCCATTATCCTATGCATTATACAAGCCTAAGATAATAACATACAACTCCAATGTACTTAGTATGGTTTTGCTGATAGCATTATATAAAAAGCCCAGAGCACACATGCACAGACGCTAATAGCTCAGTTCTTGAAAAGAACCATAAATTACACTACTTGTCAAGCTTGTAGGAGCCACACAGAGACTGCTACTGTTCAGTAATATTATATCCTTCATGTTTGTTCATGAGTGAAAGCGCTTGCTACTTCATAAACCTATGATCAACAGTTCAGTATATGTTTGGAATATGTACAGGGCTCACTGGAAGAACACAACAAGCCAAAAATAAATTAATCCCCTTAAAGGACCACTATAGGCACCCAGACCACTTCAGCCCAATGAAGTGGTCTGGGTGTCAGGTCCCTCTAGTTTTAACCCTGCAGCTGAAAACACAGCAGTTTCAGAGCAACTGCTATGTTTCACTGAGGGTTAATCCAGCCTCTAGTGGCTGTCTCACTGACCGATGCTAGAGGCGCTTCCGCGATTCTCACTGTGAAAATCACAGTGAGAAGACGCTGGACGTCCATAGGAAGGAACTGAGTAATGCTTTCCTATGGGCGCCAAGGGAGCCCAGTGCTGGAGAAAGGCAAGTGGCTGAAGGGGATTTAACCCCTTCAGCCCAGTGGGAGGGGAGCCCTGAGGGGGAGGGGGGGACCTAATGACCCTATAGTGCCAGGAAAACAAGTTTGTTTTCCTGGCACCATAATGGTCCTTTAAGATTATATTTATATGTACACATATTGTATCTTACATCTGCAAAAAAAACATAAAATAGATTGTAGCAAAAGACAGAGATATTTGGTGTTCTGTGTGTTATACTTTTATTTGATTTAAGTTTGGGTGTGGAGAGGGGTAAGGGAATCCCTTTAAAGCGGCACTGTCACCCCCGTCTGAAAAATTATTATTTCATAAAAATAGAATCTTTCTGCATTACTCATATTGACTGTGTTGGGATTTCACTGAAATTCCAATCCAGTCAAGAGATATAGAGACAGAGTATTGATTACTTTGTTTCTATATATTCTGTATATTTCCTCCATATGACACTTCTATAAGTGTCAATCCACCAGCCATCACCAGTGACTGCAGGGAATTGGCTTCATCTATGGAGGACCCCATTTCACAGAGCTAAATACGGTGCTCTAGTGCAGGGGTTTCCAACCCAGTCCTGAAGAACCCCCTAACAGTCCAGGATTTATGGACCGTCCAGTTGCTTCCAAGGTGTTTTTAGTAAATAAAAAAATAAAAATAAACTTTAGACACACCAGGGTAATCTCTAAATCCTGGACTGGTAGGGGGGTACTTGAGGACTGCATTGGTAACCCTGGCTCTAGCGCATGTGTAAGAGTACAGCAGTGACGTCTGCTCCTGATGGCGTAGCCCGCGAGTGACAGGTTCTGGTAAGTAGAATTCACCTTTGCCTGACCCCTCCCCCACAGGACCCCGAGCAGCGATGTTTAGTACAGGAGTTTCCAAACTTTCTTTATTAATCATTAAAATTTACAGAAACAATTTTGGCAAAATAGATTATCTAGAATAATTTCTTGCTCAGCGATTTAGCCGATATTTTACTATCAATTTTTAATTCACTACAATTCAGTGTTTAAAGAATAAATAATACAAATAAAATAAAAATTAAATAATTAATGAATGTATATATTTAAGTGATTGTAGGGATATGTAAACATTGCTGCACCTATAGGACCAGCGCCCACCTACCCTATTTATTGACTCTGCAGACCCCAGACTTTTGCAACAGCCGACAGACAGGGAGAAGTGCATTGTTTTAAAAAAAAAAAAAAAACAACCTATAAATATAACAAATATATAAACAAACCAAAATTCACACCTGAATCTGTCTTCTTGCCTTTCATGTTTTGACTTGTTTTTTTAGTTTGTTATTTTTACTTGCAGTGAATTGTCTTTAAACCACAAGCGGACAGTTACCAATAGTTTAAACCATCTTAATAGCATAAATACAAACAAACAAAACAAATGTGCAAAATAAATCAGATTCATACCCGCTCAGAGGTCTTGTTTTCCGAATTTCAAAGAACTGTGTTCCTGTATGGTTATATCTGTATTTCTGACATTAAGGATAAATATACACAGTTATGTTTCAGACAATAGAAATAAATACACTAAGCAGGCCTGTTTGGATGTCCAACGGTTAAATAGCATTGCCTTGGTGATGATAACATTTGGAATAGTCCTGTCTAAAAACCATAAATCAAATAGTCTTTTATTACATTACCTCATTGCCCCAAGGTGCAGTCCCTCCCAGTTTTTTTTGGAATATACAATAGAGATCCACAACAATATACGTATAAACAATGCATGCAAGTTATTGAAAGGACATCTTCCCATTACAGCTCTCATTGTGTAACAGGGAGATTCAGGATCAGAGTAACAAACAGATATTAAATGCGATATCACATGAACTACCCCCATAAATACCTTACTCGGGAAGACCAACCACACAACACAACACTCACGAATGACCCCACACGGCCCTAAACACACCGGGCACAACATAAAACCAATGCTCAAAACCAACCACACTACAACACAAGACACCGACCGATCCTCACGTTCCAGAGTACCACCCACCCAAAAACGACCCCTCCGACACTAACCTGAGCACAATACTGACTTAGACAGACACATCAGTAACACCCCAGCCGAATAGCACACGACCCGCGGCGCCCAAACAACCAGGACCCAAGGGCAGTAGGGGAGGGCGACCATGACCGAGGGGACCCACATGACAACCACACACAAAGGACAGTAACCCAGCGACGGCCCTCCCGGTCATACTACGCACCAACCTATCGACAAACTGCCCCTTAGACTCCACCCGATGGGCCCCTAACAGACCTGCCCACGAGGGACCTCAAGCCTGCGTCTCCCTGCTGCCAGCGAACCTCCCCTTCCCACCTCTGAACGCCAAGTTCTACAATCCAAGTCCCATAGTTCAGCCAACACCTTACCAGCACTATGCAATCCACTAATGCCACTGCACGTGGCTAACTCTCACTATATGCTCTACTTCGCAAGTTACTTGCACCAAGGAACTGTAAAGTACAGCTGATAACGCCTAATATATGACCTGAAACACATACAATGTACATCTGTAATCTACAACCAAAACTGTATATCTGGCTGGCTTGCCCAGCGACGCACTAGGACTTGTTAAGTCTACAACTGTACCTGTGTTTACTGAATGTCATCAATAAAAACCTTGTATAAAAAAATAAAAAAAATGCGATATCTACTAAATAGAGATATTTATGTATTGTTGAATCTGGGCAGTGGAGTGTCCCTTTAATGTCAAAACTACTGTGCATGAAACCAACTTTTAAGGGAAAACCTGCCCACCTTCAGTTTGTGCACAGCAACAAAAATAGGGTACTAACTATTACAGATAAGAAGCTGAATGATTCATTATGTTATTCATTTCATTGAGGTTGAATTGCCACTATAACATTTCAATTACACCTACATAAACTTTTGTTTTAGATAAGCCGGAGACTGGCATATACAGTAGCAGCGTGTGATATAGGGTCAGTGTTCATTTTGGCGGCAAATTTAAATTTAGTTTTAGTCATAGTCTTTTGATTAAAAAGCCATTTTGGTTTAAGTCGTATTTTAGTCATCTGAATTGTTTTAGTTTTAGACGACTAGATCTCCAATATTTTAGTTGACGAAATCTGACGAAAATTGTTAGCCAGACGAAATTAACACTGTATAGGGAGGAAGCTATTTGTAGTACTGCGCTCCTATGGATGTTAGTAAATTACTTCCTGCAAAAAAATATGAATTTTTGAACATCGCCAAAGCTGCAGAATGTGAACTGTTCATCCAATCACCCCATGTGGTTCTGAATGCATTATGGGATGGGAAAAAAATGTATTAAACATGAATGTCTCCCAAGGTAACACATGCTCTAATTGCTCAGATTGTACCGTAGGGCCTACAGATCTAGGCCAGGCTGCAAATACACCCCCCATTGTATTACTGACTGAATTCTAGTTTTACTGTTATAGATTGATGAGAAATACGAGGCTAAGCCAGGCTTCCCCAAACTCCGGCCCTCCAGATGTTGCTGAACTACAACTCCCATGATTCTCAGCCTATTTAATTCATAGAATCATGGGAGTTGTAGTCCTACAACATCTGGAGGGCCGGAGTTTGGGGAAGCCTGGGCTAAGCTAAAGAAATGTTGTTTGAACTGTACTACTTTCACGACCTAACTACAACCCTCTCGCCTAGCTAACAGCTCTCCAGTGGGTCAGGTAAAAATCAGTCTCTGCAAAGGATTGCAATATGATAAGAAAGTGACAGGAAAACCCAAATTCTCAAAATCCATTACTTCTATTGTACAATAACAAATAAGAGAGCACAGCAATGTAATTAATTAGTGCTGAACCTCCTGTGGCCAATCTACAGAACAGAGAGAACAAAATAACGCAGTGTTCACAGGAGAACGTGGGCCGCGCAGAAACTTTGAGTTACTGCCAGCGGAAATATTATTTAAAATATGAACTGTTGATAAAAAAAAAAAAAAGTATCAAAGCTTTCAATGCCATGGGAGGTACATTGATGCCTCTGGAGATTCAAAGAATTTGAGCGACCATTGCGCTATCCGAGATAGATACATTTTACGCATTTCATTTACCTTTCTGCAATACGCAGAGAAACACGGGATAAGTGATATTTTTGGCATGGGTCACAGTTAGAGCTAGTTTACCCTAGTGTTACATAGCATGGACTGTCTGAGATAAGTATAAGGGTAACACAATGTATCATCTCTGAGCTAAACCCATGTTCTCTGGCTTCCTCCAGCAAGGTTAGATGGTGGTTTTAACACTATAGGGTCAGGAATACACGTTTTTGTTCCTGACTCTATAGTGTTCCTTTAAGTCAAGTAAAGCTGGACCTGTGTGCATTGTTTCCCGCGCATGTACTTTGAGCCACTGATAAGACACCAGTGATGTGGGACGGAGGCGTCGAGTCTAGTGGTGGGAGCTTCACCCGGCACTGGATTCCAGGTAAGTTTTAAGATTATTTAATAGGGTTTTTCATATAAAACAGAGGGGGGAGGTTGGACATACATAATAGAGCCCAATTGGGCCTCATAAACAAAAAATAAAAAAAAGGGAAAAACAAGTTTACAGCAGCCCTTTCAGGCCTTTCTGTTTGGATTACATCTTGTCTTTTCAAATAGGTATCCACACACCTTGGCAGATGGGGTTTATGTCCCAACAGGAGGTGACTCTATATTAAAAAAAAAAAGCCACATTTCCACAAAATACATTTTTGTGCTTAGAATTTGCATGTTTTAACTTACCATTTTAATTATCATTATTAATGACAACCATGATTTTCTTGTTCTTTTTCGTAACGATTAACAGGCCTGATAGGATTCCCTTTCCTTCCTTCAACTCGGTTAATAATTGGGTTCAGCTCCCTTTTTTTATTCCTAATTTTATTTGTATTTTGCAGTACGTACCAAGTATGTTGAAGGTGGCGGAGGCAGTACTTATTACATTAGCGGTACCCCCATGATATTTATTTCCCGGGAGTAATTGATATATATTTTCAAGACGGCTGAGAGAAGCAGATGTTTCTCAGCGTTGAAATGCTGGGAAAAAGATGAGATGTGTGAAGCAGCTGCTCGCTGACTCCTGTAAGCTGGTATCTCTGACGGATCGTTCCAGTCTTGTATTACAAAGAATGGTCTGAAACATGCTCATCGCAGCAAAACACAAGCAACTGTCTGCATGGGGAAAGAATGTGTTTGCTTCCATGTTTTTGGCACAAGAAAAGTAGTGACCCAGTAACAGAAGAGGATGTTTGGCAGCAATATGCGAACTGTATAAGGGAGAGGGATGCTGACAGCGAGCAACAGGAGGTGTGAACTCCAAATTATTGAGACTACAGCTGCTTAAAATACTGAATCCAACCGAGCAGACAGCAGAGCATCCTCCTGCGTTATCCGTTATATAGGTGTGGGTACGAACTGATATTTTATTCTGCATCTGTGCTCAAAGGGGTTTGGGGCTTAAAGGGAAACTGAAACTCAAAGGATTTTTTTAACATCATATTTACTTTTTTACTATATTAAACCAATATATATTTGTCAGGTGTGAAAAATAAAATTACATTTAGAAATCCATATCTTTTATCCTGCGACTGGGCGCCTCCATCTTGGCTCTCTGTCAGCCATTGTTATCAGCTCTGTTCTTTGCACCTGGCAGTCAGCATACAGAGGGAAAATGGAACAATGTATCTATTTCACCTAACTAGTAATGTGTACCCTGGACTCAATTGGAATATTGTGTCATTGTCTATATCTTTAAAAATGAATGTAATAAAAATAATAAAAGGTTCACACAAGCTCTGGGTAATTTTCAGGGTTCTATTTAATTCTATAATTTCCAGAGAAGTGAAAGTTTCACTTTAAATTTTTTTCTTGAGCTCTAAAAATAATATTAAATGTAAAGAGCCACACTGCTGTATTTAGCTAGAATGTGGAATGTGTGTCTCCATATTCACTCACTCACACTGTTGTAAGATCGGCTTGTTGCACCTGTCATTCAGCATAGCGTGAGGAGGAGAAACACAAACAATGTTTCTATATCTCCTCATTTGCAATCTGTGCCCTGACTGTGCCAGGACTGAACTGGATTGTCATTTACTACATTTTTTAATAAACATTTAGAAAAAATGGAATATCACAAAAAAAAAAAAAAGAATAACACAAATTATAGGTGATTTTCAATATTTCAATCAATAAAGTAGTTTCCAGAGAAGCAATGCTTCATCTTTCAAAGTGACTTGCAGTGAGATCACTACTGATTTGAAAGGTATAGGACGCAAATGAAAAATCTCCAACTCAGCCAAGGTTCTGATGTATTCTAAATCTGCAATTTATTCAGCTTTCTTGTCAAAACACACAATTATGTATTTGGTGGACAAACCCCCGAAGCACTTCATAGCTTCATAAAGATTCTGCAATTATTTTGCCTATTACAAACTCTTGTGTGTTCACAATATATGAAAAGTATGAAGTCACTGAGAAGAAATGGTTAGATTTATTTTCTTGTATCAAATTATACTGATATAAATATAGTTTAGAACATTTATTGCTAAGCACTCCCCCAATTTGCCAAAAATCTGTGCAGAGATATTATAGACAGAGTCCTACTAAGTTATTTTCACATGTATGCAGGAGCTGTCATTAATTAAGAACAAACTGGAGTTTTTGACACAAGTATAAATTAATGTTTCAGAATAAATCAAAGAAAAACAGAACATAAATCACATTTAACACAAAAAGGACTTTTCATCAACAAACTTTCTCTCTACATTTTACCAATGAGCATTGGAAGACAGCAGGTTACAGACGTGAGAGTACAGCTGTCTAATGACTTGACGCTTATCCTGGCCTCCGAGGACTGCTATTGTATTACATAATTTATTTCTTTTTACTCACAGTCCAACACTGTGTAAATGTAATCAGCTGCCTCTCCCATGGAATATTTAGGAAAAATCTGAAATGTGAACAGGAGGGAAGTATCTTTAACTAAAGGAAGAGGGTGTAGAACACTTAAACTTCTTATCTCACCATCTGGACCATGTAAGGTCCTGCATCTGGACAACAAAAAAGGCCAAAAATACAGCAAAGATCTGTGTGATTGATTTAACAAACCAAGTAAAGATTATACATATAAAATGTGTGGCGTTGGCATGGGCAAAAATGTGGAAACATTTACAACTGTGCTTCCTGGGCCTCTGATTCTCATGAAAATCTCAAAAAAAGTTTGTGCTTGTTTTAATGTTATTTTGGTTGAGTGAATAGTTTGCAAAACTGAGGGTTATACAATTTTTTTGAGACATGATCCCTACTTTACAGTGCAAAGCTGTTTAAATGTTCATTGTTCAGGTAGATACAATGAGGGAAAAAAGTATTTGATGCCCTGCTGATTTCACTCATTGACATGCAAATCAATTTATGACTTTTTTGACATGCGTTTTTCTCAATTTTTTTTGTTTTTGTTATTCTGTCTCTCACCAATAGACTGATCATTTCTTTGTCAGTGGGCAAACGGTTAAAATTAGCAGGGGATCAAATACTTTTCCCCTTCACTGTATGTGCAGGACTGAAAAAAAAAAAAAATCAGCCCGGGCAATTAAAGGCAGAACAGAAAGCCATAAAGGGGGCGTGTTATGTCATCACGAATGCCAACTCCCTCCCCCCTCCCCAAATATGTGTGTTAATGTGATGCACTTCCAGAGCATCCAGTGCTCTCGGATGGAGAAAACGTCCTGTTTTAGTTCTGCAGATTGGAAGCATCTGCGTTTGCCAGCGACTTGTCTAAGGTTGGTTTCTTGCTTGCTATAAAGGCTTGACGTTTCTTGTGGAGCACAAACCAATAGAGTTATGGTGGCTGAATCGCTACACATACAGGGAAATATGCAATTTTATGCCAGGGAATAGTTGCATCCCCAGAATACATGATTTAGGCAGCATGGAACGCTGTTCCAGGCTCCCGGATGTCAATTCTTTACAAAGATTAAATCTGTCGTCAGTGTGCACTGCTCGCTGGCTACAGACACCTTCCACTGTTTAGTATAAAAATGTGTTTAAATCACACTTCTTGATCACCAACCACTTTCTAACCAGCTTAAAGCTCACATGTGCTCTGGGCCACAGAGAAAAGTCCAATAAAATGTTTCGCTATGAGATGGAGGAGAACCTTTACATAAACATCACCGGCACTGGATTCAATACAAGTTTTATCGTATTTAATAGTTTTGGGGGTTTTTTACATGAAAAAAGGGGGATGTACAAGGGTAATAGTGCCCAATAGGGCATTATAACGTTAAAAAACACATACTGTAAAAAAAGGGTTATTGTAACCCTTTAAGAAGATATATCATTATTGAGAAGGGATATTCCACATGGACATAGATAAATTCTGGAAACACAAATAGTACACACGGAAAGCTTGAAGACTAGCCAGTTCCACTAGTTTGGGAACAATGAAATAATTGTGAGAAGTTCTGAAGGTGAATAAGTTGGGCGATCTGCTGACTGCGAAGTCATTGAGTTTATAAATAAGTTATCACTGGACAAATAGCATGAAGGATACTGCAGCAATTTCATGTATCTTTGTACAGCTTGGAGCCAGTCCAGGATGGGCATGGGCGCTTTATAGGTTGGCACTGCTGGCACTGAAGGCTGAGGAGACAAGAAAAAAAGGAATCAAATCTATTAAACATTTCATGTTGATTTATAAAACATTGGTCCATAATAATGAACAGTTTTATGATAAAAGTGTGCTTTGGCTTAGTGGCAAGTCAATGAGCACCACATGGACAGCCAAACATGGAATATTAAACCTTCCACTTAAAGTCATTAAGATTAAATTTATTACATTTATATCTTCACTAATCCAAGAACTGTTAAGCACGGACAAAAGAATGACATACTTTAGGTCGAAATAACTGAATTGAAGTAATACTCCCAATTAAATAATTTTTCACCTAAAATTCCAAATTTCCTTCTCAATTTGTAACAATTCTGAGCTTAGTGAATAAATCTTTAGAATATTTTATATATTTTTTCAGACTTTCTTATACTCAACGCTAAAGAAGGAGTCACTGTGCTCTTGGGTGAAGATCTTGAATTTCTGAACCAGTAGCATGTTTTTTTGTTTTTCATTACTTGCCATTTCTTTTTTTTTTTGTAAATATGGTTTTTATTGGCATTTCAATCAATAACAGGTTTCAATGAGACTCGCAGGTCTCTACTGGCATAGTAATTATGGCAATGGGAGCACAACATGTGCTAAGTATAACTTTGAGTAACGCGTCATGACAACTGGGCCCGCATGCCCGCAGTAGTAATGGACTCGCAGGTCCTTTGTTTTATTATCTTATAACTGCTTTATATTGGGCAATGTAGTGCTTTAGGTTCAACTATCGGTGAGGAAGTGGTAAGAGAGCGTAACCACATTAGGTCAGATAATCTGGCATGGTCCGTGCTCTGCATTCTAGCCATACTTTGCTCCTGCCCCCTAGTGGTCCCCGAGGTTCTTCGCGTCGTCTATAATGCTATGAGTATCTAGTAACGTCACCTGGAGATTGTGAATACACTGGTGCGTGCTTATAGTTATTTCTATGTGTCCCTGTATAGAGGCTGAATTTAATCTATTGTGGCCCCTGTCTCAGTCTTGGGTTGCGGACCCGTATAGTCTAGCATCAGGTCGAAGTCACCCGTTTCCGTCCACCATCCCCCTGGTGTAATCTAATCCCAGGTGGTCTCTTCAGGGAACTTCTGGGGTTCCTTCTGCTGTTTGCTGCGTTCGTATCTATCCATTGTTTACATATCCCAAATTACTTTTTTTTTTTTTTTTTGCGGGGGTGGGAGGAGAGGGAGAGTATATTTAAAAACAGATAGCACATAGTGCAAATCCCCTGTATCAGCCTTTGCAAGCCCTCCCATTCTAACCCCGCCCAGACTTTCTGTGGCTGTCCAATCACAGACTTCCCAATACAGTTCAAAGAAAAGTATTTGCAAGGCAGGTGCTCTGGGCATTTTCTTTCCCCTTGAGTTTAGCTCCAATGAGCTAACCAAAAACAGGAAGTAACAGAACCGTTTGTCTGATTGACAGCCTGGGTAACAATGTTCATTTATAAATGTGACAATTTCTATTGAAATCTTCACTTTTTGTAACATGAAAAAAAAAGGACACACTCTTCACACAAACCATCCCAGCAAGATATAGTGCTTTAGGTATTTGGAGTGTTTCTTTAACAGAGCACCACTCTGATCTAGTAGAAGTAGTGGAAGCAGGGAGCTACACCCATTGGATCCCCGGTTAAAAAAAATCAAACTGTTCTAAAATGCTTTGACTCTTTAAATTGAGTGGGTGTCAGCCCACCTATGGCCCCATAACCACCATAGTGTGCTGCTATAGTGGTGATATGGCTTGGAGTGTTCCTTGAATACAATGGAACATAGCGGAGTCTTGTTAGCATTTTAATATTTCCATTAAAGAAAAGCAAATATGTAACTGCCAATTTGAAAATATGTTTGCTTTTATTTACAATTAAAATTAACTAAGCTGCAATATTTACCGACAACGGTGAAATAAAAACATGAAAAGCCATCTGCAGTGAATGCTGTTTGATTGTCTTTAATGGCTCGTGTTTTGTTTGTTTGTTGTCTTTTTTGTGTGGTTGTCTATGATTCGGTAAGAACCGGACCAGGTGAGAGAGAATAGAATGGTGTGACATTTACACTGGTTGTCAAGCAACAGCACAGAAGCCAGTATACACCATGCTGAAATTGTAACAAAGAAAGAGGATGTGTTTCCAGGTGGAAATATTGCTAGATGATCTTTCCTTCAGGCATTGAGAAGCAATAGCTGTGAATTAATTAGCACTCTTGTATTAGAGCTGATACGCATATTTTAGCACCCAGCTTCCCACTCATTCACACTTTCCCAACCTGCATGCATGACAAAGGTTATTCACAAACCTAACACTGCACAAACCTAACACTGCGTACAAACAAGCTAAGATTTAGAGGAAGAAGCAAAATTCTAGCCTTCCCATCAAGCAGGGATATGAGTTACACAAATAAATGGATGGATGAATCGATCAGCATTTTAAAAACAGTCTTTAATGCAAGTGGAGTTCATCTTTGGAAGATTGCACAATGCGTACAAGACCCTACAAGGACCTTCTCCTCTGCCTATCACATTGTCCCAGATTTTATCTTTTGGCTGTAAAGTCATAATTATAAAACACACACCTTAAATTTACGATACTCTTGACTCTGGAGTTCACCCTCTTTGAGATGCACAGAAGACACAAACCTAACCACAAATTAACCACCAAGGTAAAAGCAGCCACATTGAAAACCATTCTACTGGTTATGTACAATATGTGTGTGTGTGTGGTGTCCTGGCTGTGTGTAATGTGTTTGTGCTGGCTGTGAATGTGTGTGATATTTGCTGGTTCTGGGTAACGTGTGTGTTTTGTGAGCTTGCTGTGTGTGTGGTGTGTTTAATGTAATATGTGTGTAATATGTTTATTCGGTGTGTGCTATTTGTGTGGGTGTGTAATGTATGTAACACGCTTGTATGCCTGTGCCGGCTATATGTAAGGTGTTTGCAATGTGTGTGCTCTTTTTTTGCTAAACACCTTATGGTCCATTGGGGGAGGGGGCTGGAGGGGGGGGATACTCCATGGTTGGTGTAGACCACAATTGCTCACTCACTGCCTCAGCACTCAGTGAGTCAGAGCGCAGACTCTGAATACCGCTGGTTGAGCTCTGACCCAGTGAGCACCAGAACTGTGAGGGAATGATTACTGTGGTTTGCACTCATCGGAGGTGCAGATCACATGCTCCCAGCACTTGTCCCAACTCACCCACCCCCAGACTGTTCTGGCTGCCCAAAACTACAGTTGCAAGAAAAAGTATGTGAACTCTTTGGAATGATATGGATTTCTGCACAACGGTCAGGAGTAATTCTTGACCATTCCTCTTTACGGAACTGTTTCAGTTCAGCAATATCCTTGGGATGTCTGGTGTGAATCGCTTTCTTGAGGTCATGCCACAGCATCTCAATCGGGTTCAGGAAGTAGACTGTGATTGTCTATTGTTGTGACTTAGATGATGATCAGATCACATTTTATGACCAATTTGTGCAGAAATCCATATCATTCCAAAGGGTTCACATACTTTTTCTTGCAACTGTACATGTCCTGGGTGCAAGGCAGTGTGAGCATGATGGAAATCAGCCCTTTCCCCCTTTCTTCTGCTGGTCAGATAAGGCTGAAGTGTCACAGCTTAGAGCCATGCATAGGCAGCCTTCTGCACTCCAGATGTTTTGGACTACACCTCCCATGATGCTTTGTCAGCATTATGAGTGTAAGAGCATTATGGGGGATGCAGTCCACAACATCTGGAGTGCCGAAGGTTGCCTATCCCTGGCTTAGACTATTAGTCCAATGTCATCCAAGCTTGCTTGATTACAACAGGCGGAGAGCTCTATGGGCAACATGGCCCAATGCTCACAGGTTATCATTGCCGTCTAAGTTTTGATGGCTTTGAATAAATAATGCGCAATGCATGAAACTGACTATCTGAAATCAAAGTTGGAGATTGTTTTCTGTAATTTTCAATTTTCTCATCAATTCCCCTTTTAGTGAATAAACCTCTTTTGTTAACTCTCCTAAACATGAAACAGACTTTATTAACACAGACCCTCTTAACACATTTATGGGCACATTGTTTAATAATGTGTATCACAGTCTTCCTGATCATCAAATCATTGTATAATGATGGAAGTGAAGTTTCAGACTAGGTACTCAGGATTTTAGAATGTAGAATGAAGGAAACTTAAAAACGGATGCTTAAAGAAGCAACCAACTGCCATCCTACCCTAAAAAAAGTTCCCTGGAACCCAGCTATAACGACAAGATACACAAGGTTCTATCAATGCCTCACTAAAGCCTTGCTTCAGTTCTGCGGTAATCTGAGTGCCACGGAAAAAGTGATAAATGGCATTCAGTAATAAGTAATCCAGCTGTTCTGTACTAGACCTGCAATCTTCATGTACTCTGAAGCAGCTGGTGTGCCCGAGCCCACATGCCACTGCAAATACAGAATGAAAGGCTGTAATTATTGGTAGGACATGCTGTGTAGTTGTGCGTTGCTAATACCCAACGTACTGCAGGCACAAAATCTCAGTGAAAAGAGTGCCAGCAATTTTTCAAATATTCTATGACAAGAACATTACACAGCAATGGGGCTATTTTATTCTCACATTAAAGGAACACTATGGGGTCAGGAACACAAACATGTGTTCCCGACCCTATAGTGCTAAACCCACCATTTAGGTGGCTTTCCCCTTCCTTCGCCCTCTTAAAAAGGAATTAAAACTCATCTTATTTCCAGCGCCGCGCGGGTCTACCGGCACTGGCCCCGCCCCCTTGGTGACATTATCAGAATTGCCGCTTTTTCCCAAAGCATTGGATTGGCTATAATCGGCAGGGGGGTGGGGCCAAACGCCGTTTTGGACAATCAGCATCTCCTCATATAGATGCATTGACTCAATGCATCTCTATGAGGAAAATTCAGCATGGAGACGCTGAACGGCAGTGCTGCCTACTGTGCAGCACTGAGCCAGGAATCACCTCCAGTGGCCATCTAAGGAGTGGCAACTTGGAGGTGTCCCTAGGCCTAGGGGCAATGAAAACACTGCATTTTCTCAATCTATTTTCTCATGAGCTCTGTTAATAACCTTCTAAACTCTACAGGAGCCTGAAGTGTGTGATTAAAGTTCAATTTACAGAGCAGGAGATAAAGTAAGTTAACATCTGATTGAAAATAAAACTTTTCACAGTCAGGAGTGTATGGCTACAGCTGCATAAACAGAAACAAAAGTGATTTAACTCCTAAACAGCAGATATTTGAATAGAGAAAATGCAGGGGCATGATATATACACACAACATTTCATTAAGCTAACATTGTTTTGTTGCATATAGTATCCCTTTAATGCTGTTTGTGTTTGGGTTGCGCAAGTAATTTGCATTGAAGAATAGCTGGACAAGAAGAGAAGAAACCCTCCCAAAACTGAACTATAATAAATAACATTCAGTGTCTCTGAATAACAACAACAATTAGGGAGCATGGTGTGTGGAAGGTGGATAGATACAGTTATAAACTGAAAATAAATATTAAAAAACTGACTCACATGAATGTGACCAGAATCTGTTCTCATCTGATATCTCATTCTCCAAGGCGGTTTATGTATAAAGAGCGATCTCTGGACAGATATTTAAAAGTGTAGCATGTTCCTGTGAGTACGCCACTTTTAGAACTTTTCCCTGGAAAAGCCCTCTATATATAACCTCCTTAAGGCACTGTATGTATGTTCAGTGCAATAAGAGCTTCAAGGTTTTTTTCTCCAACAAAGAGTTTATTATTAAGGCACTGCCTTAATGAACTGATCCCAACTCTTGCCCAGGAACAAATGCTAGCTTCCTGTCACATACATATATATTGGGTCAAGTTTACTAAAAGCAGGCATGCTAACAGTGACATAAAAATGAAGTTAAACATGTTGCGAAGCTGGATATAAATCAAAAAACTGAAAGTAGAACTCCAATACTGAGGGATCCTAAAAATCTGTCTCCATCTTAAGAGTTACCCATGCACCAGGACCATGAGAATATACCCACGAAGGGAACCTAAAGCTGTATGTAATCGAAAACATGGGCCGAAGTTTGGTACCTATCATAGTAATAATCTGATACGCCTTTACTCAAATAATTGTATTCTGCATCCAGAGACATGTCCACCTTGAAAGCCTGAGAGCTGAATGCTCACACTGACCTTTTGAAGCTGATGTGTCCAAAATCACTGAAAATCAGGTTGTGCATCCCAAGTCACCGAGAGCCTGTTTTTGCATCTGTGCAACAGTGCAACAGAATAATCTAAGAACATATTTCTATATCCCAAATCAAGTAGAATCTGGTCATGCATCCAGCAATGACACAGGGAAACTGATGCGCCTTAAGATTCTGAACCTCTAGTTACGGTAGTTGCCTTGTTGTGGTGCATAAGTCCCTTAGAGTCTGGGGGTGAGCTCCACAGATGCTCAGAATCTCATTGGTCATCTTGAGAAGCTGAGACTCTTCATTGGCATACTAAGATTATGAGAATTAGATTAGACATCCAGAGAACTTGAGATCTAATTTTTCTTCCAACATCTTGATAAACCCGATTGTGCCTTCAATTCCCAAAATTATGAATCAACACACCATCTCCTAAAAAAATATGAATATGTACAACAAGAGCCTCAAAATCCATTTGCACAGCAAGTGTCCCTGTGAATCTAGTACAGGTGCATCCTAATGGCTTAAGAGGTAAACTCACAGAACCTGAGAATCTGTTTTCACCCTGACTCTCTGTAAATCTGGTTATCCACAAGGACTTCATGTAAATCTTGTTATCTACCTCGATTTCTTTGGAACCTGATTGCCCACCCATACTTCTTGGGCATTGGATTGTCCACAGATTGTCCACCCAACTGACTCCCTGGGAATCTGATTGTCCACCCGGACTACCTGAAAATCTGATTGTCTAATCCGACTGCCTGGGAATCTGATAGTTCACCCTTTCTGCCTGAGAATCTGATTGTCCACCCTGAATGCCTGAGAATCTGATTGTCCACCCTGAATGCCTGAGAATTTGATTGTCCACCCTGAATGCCTGAGAATTTGATTGTCCACCCTGAATGCCTGAGAATTTGATTGTCCACCCTGAATGCCTGAGAATCTGATTGTCCATGACTCCCTGGGAATCTGGTTGTTGACCCCAACACTGACAACCTGGCTGCCCACCATGTGTGTATCCCAAGAAATTGCTTAAATTGCTCATTAGAAGGCAACAGGAACTTAAAAACTGCAGCCAGAACACTAAAAACTAGTTATGTTCATTCTGTACGAGCAGCACAGAAAATGCACACAGGAGCCTGGCTTTCTTACACCCAACAGCTGCACAATTCTCTCCTGGTCTAAATATTCCTACATCAAAGCTCAGGCTAAATCAGTACCATATAAATCAGACTTCTGTAGAAATTGAGAAACTGATTGATAGTGAAACATGTTACACATCACAGTCCACACAGTGGGGATTCACCCAGACAAAAATAACCCTTCCGTGATTGGGTTCCCACAAGGCACAAACATGTTTACATTAACCCTTTCAGTGCCACAAGGGTGAGAAATGAATCACCCACCCCACTGGCATAGCTAGGGTTACAGAGATCTGGTTAGCTCACATGTTGCTATTATATCACGGCCAGGATATGAGGTCAGCTCACGGAACAATGCTGGCCACGATTATGTTTTACACGTCTTCCTGTAAAAATCCGCCTTCCACCAGGAATGATTTATGTCATCCATATGTCTATGCTTCCGATTATTTGTATTTTTATTTTTTTACAAAATAACAAAAGGTGAAAGGTTTACTGTAAAGTTAGCTAGAAATGCCACTGTAAAGTCCATACAAGAGCAGTGTCAAAGTGCGGTCTGCAAGAATTTGATATATTCCTGCAAGAAACCAAGAAAGAAAAAAATAAAACATTACATTTTACACAACTCAACACAAATAAAAGGACTCAAAAGAAGAAGAAAAAAAATCTAAATATGTGGCGTTTCTGTATCACGTACCACTTTTTTTTTTTTTTACTTTTGGAGAAACTGTAGTCAAATGTTTGCCTGTCTCTGCCTGTCTGCCTATATATCTATTAATGTAGAGCTTGTGTAAAATTTCTATTCATTCCTCTTTCTGACAAATTAATTGCCGAAATTCCCATCCGAATATCGGACAGCAACGGATGCTTAAGTGTTCATTTGGGCATGTGCGGGACTTTCACAGCGCTATCTAGTGTGGGCGGACAACTTGTCCCGCAGGGCCTTCACTTGCCCACACAAAGATGGGGGCATGAAATAAATGTTTTTAAAAAAGTAAAATGGGGTGGCCTGGGGCATTTAGGGGTGACTAGGAGGAAATAAAATGTACTGCAGTCGGCAGAAGGCGGTTAAAAAAAAATGGATGCGTCTATGACAATGCCACTTTAAAGTATTAAAATTGTGTTTCAGACCAAGTGGTGCTCAACCCCTATAAATTACTGCAATGTAGGTTCTGCGCTAGTGCAGGAGTGTTAGCCCAATAACTCGGAATGTTTGTGATTTACATCTGCCATGATGCCCAGCAAGTTTAATTAATTAAAGGCTGGACTACACATCATGGACAATGTAGTCCTCAAACATCTGAGGCATGCAAGTTAGTGATCGCTGGCAGCGTATATAAGCTTTAAGGAGTAGAGACATTCTTCTTGGTGTACTGAATGTAGATCTTAACTACTGGAATACTGGCTTGTGATACAATAGTCCCCTTGAATCACTGTGTAAACATGTTGGGGCTATCCTCACATTTCTCCAGACAAATGTTACTCTGTTGTCACTGACAATCCATTTCAATCTGTCACACAGACAAGCATTTTACTGATTGATGGGAGCATGTGGCTGTAAGGCTGAGTCAGTTTTGTGGCCAAGAGTACAGATTAAATAGAATTTATCCCAAAAAACTGAAAATAAAATTGCCTTGATATGGCACACATCATTCACAAAACAAGGTACACACCGAGGAGGTAAATAAATGTAATCTTTCCATTAAACTGGCACTCAGCACTTGGTTACTGGAACATATACCTCAGTATATAATATCTGAGAGGGACACTCCTGGCAGTGATATAAGATATGTGAAATTTTCACTGGGGATTTATCGATATTTTTCCAGATCTGCTGCGGATACAAATTATTGGTTGCCTTTCGGGTCGATTACCAATAAGCGGTGCCGATATTCTGTACATTTAAAGTTTTGAAAAATCAAAAAATTTCTACACAAATCTGGCATTTACTTAACATGCGGACAGCAACCACACTCCTATCACTCACAGTCAGTTAATGCCAGGATCAGTGAGATCCAAGCATGTACAGTGTTGTTACAGTACAATCATACTTCTATCAATCTAAGTCAGCCAGCCCAGTAGATTTATTCATGGTTTAACATCTATGCCTACAGCTGAGCTTTTGAGTTCCTAGGTAGGAGTGACATCCTTTAGATTGTAAGCTCATGGGCAGGGCCTTCTACCTTTTGTATTGGTCTGTTTATATTGTATTGTCTTTTTTCCAATTGTACAGCGTTGTGGAATATGTTGGTGCTTTATAAATTCCAGTAATAAATTAATAAATAAATGAATTCACAAAGTGGTGCCTCATTTGCTGGTGGCTGGAGTTTCTGGATACAGAAGATCGCGTGCAGTGACTGGGAGACGAGAATTATCGGTAATGTTTACAAGGCTGATACTGATTATTGGAAATGTGTTAAGTATCGGATCTAATAATTGGCGGAACCAATAACTGGTCTATCCCTAATTTTCAGAAGACAATCTTCTGTCCTCCTTTCCTGTCCCTGCACTTGCTCCTTTGTTACAACTGTACGTGATATCATCACAAACAGACGTTTATGCAGAAATGTGTCCAGAGGGGAGGGAGCCATCAGGGCCAGCCTTAGGGGTGTGCGAGCTGTGCGGCCGCACAGGGCGCCATGGACCAGAGGGCGCCATGTGGCCGACACAGCTCGCACATGGTCCAGTGACAGGGGAGCAAAAAAAAAAAAATTTGCGGTGGTGGGGGTGGGGCTTACTGTGCGGCGGGGCTTATCGTAAGGCGGAGCTTATCACGAGGCGGAGGCGAGCCTGGTAACTGCTGCACAGGAAGAGGGAAGCAGGAAGGAGTCCCTGCTTCCCCAACAACTAACTGCTTCCACTCTCCCTTCCAGCCATAATTAAAAGAGAGAAGTGTGTGTGTGTGTCTGCCTGTTTGTGTGACTGTCTGTCTTTGTGTCTGCCTGCCTGTGTGTGTGACTGCCTGCCTGGACGTGTGTGTGACTGCCTGCCTGTGTGTGTGACTGCCTGTGTGTGACTGTGTGTGTGTGTGTGCCTGTCTGTGTGACTGTCTGACTGCCTGCGTGTGTTTCTGTCTGTGTGTGTGACTGCCTGCCTGTGAGACTGTGTATGTGTGTGTGTGTGTGTGACTGCCTGTGAGACTGTCTGTCTGTGTGTGTGTGTGACTGTCTGACAGCCTGCTTGTGTGTGACTGCCTGCCTGTGTGTGTGACTGCCTGCCTGTGCGTGTGTGACTGTGTGTGTGTGTGTGACTGTCTGCCTGTGTGTGTGTGAGACTGTCTGTGTGTGTGTGAGACTGTCTGTCTGTGTGACTGTCTGACTGTCTGCTTGTGTATGTGTGTGTGTGACTGCATGTCTGTATGTGTGTGTGTGTGACTGCCTGCCTGTGTGTGAGACTGTCTGTGTGTGTCTGTCTGTCTGTGTGTGACTGATGGCCTGCTTGTGTGTGACTACCTGCCTGTGTGTGTGTGACTGTCTGTGTGTGTGTGTGCGTGTGTGTGTGACTGCCTGTATGTGTGTGTGTGTGTGTGTGTGTGTGACTGTCTGCCTGTGTGTGTGTGAGACTGTCTGTCTGTGTGTGTGCTTGTGTGTGACTGCCTGCCTGTGTGTGTGTATGACTGTCTGACTGCCTGCTTGTGTGTGACTTCCTGTGTGTGACTGTTTGCCTGTGTGTGTGTGTGACTGTCTGCCTGTGTGTGTGACTGTCTGTCTGTGTGTGTGACTGTCTGATGGCCTGCTTGTGTGTGACTGTGTGTGTGTGACTGCCTGCCTGTGTGACTGCCTGACTGTTTGTGTCTGCCTGCCTGTGTGTATGACTGTCTGACTGCCTGTGTGTGACTGTTTGCCTGTGTGTGTGACTGCCTCCCTGTGTGTGTGACTGTCTGCTTGTGTGTGACGGTTTTCCTGTGTGTGTGTGTGACTGTCTGCCTGTGTGTGACACCAATTGTGTGTGTCGCTGTAGCTGTGCCATTGTGTGTGCCTGTATGTGTGCCTATCATCATGAGTGTCTGCATGCCTGTAACCGAGTGTGTATGACTGTCTGCTTGTAAAAGAGTATGTGTGACTGTTTGTTTCTGACTGTGTGTGTGACTGTGTGTATGACTGTTTGCCTGTAACTGTGTGTGTGACTGTCTGCCTTACACTGTGTGTGTGTGTGACTGTCTGCCTGTAACTGAGCGTGTCTGACTGTCTGCTTGTAACTGTTTGTTTGACTGTCTGCCTTTGCCTGTGTATGTAACTGTATATTTAAGGCAACTTGTTGGGGGGGGCACTGTAAAGACTTTTCGCACAGAGCATCTAATGGCCTAAGGCCGGCCCTGGGAGCCATAATAAATATACCAGAAGAAGGGAAACACATATAACTGTACATGACTGTTGCAATTGGAGCATTGGTTCAAAGCAAAATGCGATCAATACCTCTTTCCCCCCCATCAAATTCAAATCCAAGGCTAGTTTTGCTGCCCCCTCCAGTCACTATTTAACAAATTCTATGGCTGTATTTAGCCACAGAAGTTTTATTGTAGTTTTATAGATTTAAAAAAAAAAAAAAAAAAGACAATCTAAACGATTTTTATATATAAGACAATTTGTGGTGGGTCTGCTGCGCATGTACAGCTTTCAAGTAACAACTCGACTGCAACTCTAATAATCCTGGGCTGCAAAGGGGTTTATGGTACATACACAAAGCTCCATATTAAAAAACCAAACCGATAATTTACAGCAACACCAGGATTGACTGAGAATGTTTAGCCATTTCTCAATCTGAAAAGCTGATTAAATAGGAACTATGGTAAACTTATAAAAGGTACACTAAATGAGTAAAATGATCAATCTCTACAACTTCCCCCTAAATTATCAACAAAACAACATATTTTATTTATAGTGTGTGCCAAAAACTGTTTTGTTTTTTTTAAAATTAAAAAGCAGTTATTTTGAAATTGTTCCAGCCTGCCAATAGGAAACTGAGCTCAATACCCACAGGACCTCACCGTGGAGAAAGAAACCATATCTTAGTATAAAAAAAAAAAAAAAAACACAAATCACAAATCTCTCTAATAGTGATGGGATAATTCTCCTCACCTGCATGAATAAAATATTTTTTAAATAAAAAACAATTAAAATGCAAAAAAACAAAAACAAACGAACACTTAATTTTCCAGTATGCTGCTCATGCCTCCAGCACACAAGGGGTTATTGATTCTGAAGTCATGTATGTTGACAGCGTAAGGCTTTGATATTTAATATAAAGCAGGTCCTGGCAAGAACTGAGATGCAAACATTACTCGTCTCCAGAAGTGTTTTTTTTTTCTTTTCCGGCTTTAAATCTGGAAATATTAAAATGTTTGCCATAACCAGGAGCAGGATTGGAAATCTGGTTCCATCTGCTGAAAGCTACAAGTCTTACTATGCTCAGTCAGCCAAAACACCAGCCAAGCATTATGGGAGTCATTAGATGAGGAGGAGTTTACTCATTCCTATACTGTACTTTCAACCACTGCTCACTAAGACATTCACAGTCCACACGAACCTGCAGCTTTTCTGGAACGTCTCCAGCAGTCACGTATTCACTAAGCCGTGAAGGGAAAGACTGGGAGCACATCACATATTTTGTGAACTGCAAGGCATACATCGTGGAACCAGGCCACAATCTGCTTATGGTCCATGGAAAGGTTGCAGAGTTACTAACCTGTGCATTAGATTTCACCGTGGCCATGAGGGAAATGTAAATTTAAAGGGGTACATTAATCGCCAGATCTACTACGAGTTATTGGAGTCTGTGGGTGCAGCCACTTTTTTTGACAAGTTTTTAAATGGCCACCCTGATGCTCAAGCCCTCTGTTTGACATAAGCGGATGGAAGGTGAATGGTAGTTCCCCCTTGGACTAAGGGGCACATGAAGGGTTAAATAAGAAATAATAAGAAATAAAGTAATTTCAAAGAACCAGGACAGAGACTTCCTCCCATCATTTACAGAGAGGTGTGGATAAAGGAAGTGAGCAGAGTGGCCATCCACTCCTTCCGCATGTGTCTTGACCCTTTGGTTGGCAAGAGGATGCCCAGTTCCCCTACTAAATACTGCCATCCAATACACTGAGCATTACCAATAGATGCCCTACTCTTAGTGTGGCAGGGGATGCGCTGTAAATCTGCCATAAATGGTTTGGAAAGTCTATACCATGCTCACCAAAATATATACAAGCATAGAGGTGCCTACACTAACCTTTCCTTGTAATAGAACTCACTCAATCCAATGCAGTTAAATGATGCTCATGTTACCCGTTCTAATCATTAAACTTAAAATCCTAACTTAAACAAAAATCTAAATGAGAAGAAAAAAAGGGGATGCACAAATCATCACAGAGGTAGATCCAGGAATTATTACTTTACGCGTTGCACAGAACACTGAAGACAGCCTCCAGCGGCATGTCTTCCAGACAACCACTCGAGGCGCGTCATGCTATTTTCATGCAACAACAATAGACGTCCTCATGCTTTGAATGAAGACGTCCAGAATTTTCAAAATGCCCATAGCAAAGCACTGATTCCATACTTTCCTATGGGGAAGTTCTAATGCACTTGCCACGCATGCACATTAGGTCCTTCATCGGCTTGACTTCATTGGAGGAGGAGACGGAGCTAGCGCCGAGGGACCTCCTTGCTGGATTTAAGGTAAGTGTTAAAAGGGTTTTTTAACCTTTTCAACGCCGGGGGCCTTCATAGAGGCAGAGGGACTTTGTAACACTAAGAAAACATTTTTGTATTCCAAACACTATAGTGTTCCTTTCAGACTTAATGCACTAATTTTCATCTCTGAAACATAATACGCCTCAAAGCTAATAAAGTTAATAAACTAGCTCAAACCAAAGGCAGAATTTTGCACAGAGCTCACTTGCTTTAACTATCCATTTGTAACAATGTTGCAAACAGATACCATCACTAACAATGAAATCGTTCTTGTTTCCTCAGTTGCCAGCACAGAATTCTATTATTGTCTACAACATGAGTGTTTGATTGCTGTGTCTAATTTCTCATCCCAGTCTTCAGTGTGCTTTGAAGCTTCCCCTTACTCATATACGACACAGCAAGTTCCAGGAAGCGATACAGGAGTTTATACATGTGTTCCTATGATTCACTAGAAGCAGACGTTAAATGTAAAGATAAGGTATATTGTTTTAATTTGCTCCTGCATTCTACTGACGGGAAGACCAAGCAATCTGAAAAAGATTACAAAAATATATGCATTTAAAGGGGCATTCCCAGCAAGATTAACGACTTCAGCTTATTGTAGAGGTTATAGTGCAAGAAGTCTTTGGGGCCCCTTCCTCCAGACTGACTGTATTAGAGCCTTGGTTAATAGGTCATCAGCCCAACCGCATTAACAATATGTGACGTACCGTCCTGTCACCTAGGACTGGTACCGCCACCTCCCTCCTAAAATACTATATTAACTACTATTTACCCTTCCAGCCCATACCTCCCAGCCCAGCACCCCTTACTCGTGGCCCAGGAGTCTTCATATACCACCCGGGAACCCGCTGAGCCATAGTACGCCTGACTGTAACCAACCCTCCAACTCACTGGAACTCCTGATCGGATTGCGGAGTTTGATGAGGGGGCTCTCAGCCCTAGAACCACCTATCAGGGTGCTATTTGGAGGGGTGACAGACAAGGCATTGAACATTACCAAGGGCTTGAGGGAGCTCCATGAAGCGACAGAAAGCGCCATTGTTTTAGATGACAGGGATTTCTACCCAGAGCTGTGGAACTCTGCACCAGATCTGAAGGTGGTCACAGTCAGGTAAAAACTTCACGATCCAAACGCTTTTTGGACAGAGTGGGGACTCTGGAGAGAGCTTCTCGGGGGTGGCATTATTGTGAGGATTTGGGCACAGGAAGCCCGTTATCTTATGCTTTATGTTAACCAAATGCCAAGGTGTCTGAAAGCAAAATAAATTACCTGCTCAGGTACAGACACCAAGGCGCCGGGAATGTCGCAATGCTATTAATCTTCTGTTGAGGCTCCAGGTATAAAATTGTGACCATTGTGCCAATAAAACAGTTCTTCACCCTTCACTAAGTTTAGCTAGTGTCTGGGTGAGACAGCGATACTACAGCGGCATTGAGCGATAACCACTCTGGGTTATAATCATATAGGGGAAAGGGTACTTGGCGTTGACAACCCAGCACAATACAAAACCAAAACGTTTCCAGATGCACTATCCCAAATCATCAATAACAAGGAGGTTTTAGTACCACTGGAATGGCCAAAATGTGAATTGGCTAACACAATGAATGCTCCACTATCTCAGTTAACACCTCCATCTTTGACACTATAATCTAAAAACCGGGATTAATTCCATATGTTGTGATTATACCAGTAGTATTGCAATACTGAGCACAGAGTGGCTCACAAGAATGTGAGTGTGACATTACATCTCAAACTACCACCAAACACTACACTTTGATGTATTATGCCATAGTGCATTAAAAAGGTATGTGTAGGTTGGTTCTATTAGTGCTTGCAGTGTCCTTTAAAGTATATACTGGTATTATATTTCAACGGAATAAAGTTTGAGATGCAGTTTAACAGCCTATATATTGATCACAACAAACGCAACAGGTTATTTAAAGGAACACTCAAAGCACCATAACCACTACAGTGCACTGTAAGGCTTATGGTGTCAGGAGTGCCCTGGCATTCCCTCAATATAAGTGGTCACACCATTTGTTAACAGAATTCAAACCTGTGGTTTCCCGGTCACTGGTCCAAGTCTCTCCTTTTCCGGTATGGAACCACTTAGTGCAGGGACAGCTCATTGGCTGAGAGTGTGAGCTGCTCGTTCTCTGCTCATAAACTATGCTCTGCACCGCAGGACTTTGTTTAGGCAGAGAGTTTCCAGCAATGGCCGAGGACCGGGGCACTACAGACCCCAGGTAAAAGTCAAATAAATAGCACACAGTTTGACTCCTAACCAGTACAGCATAATGCCATAGTGGTTATGGTACTTGAAGTGTTTCTTTAATAGTGATATCAAGAGGATTAATAAAATTGCACTTCACTTATTAGCATGAAATACATATTTAGTACAAATTTAATTTCATAGATTATACTAATCCAAATAGACATATCTGACAGGTTTCAGCCATAGATTCTTAATTTCCTTGAGAAACGTTCATCTAAGGACAGCGATATTAGCTTAATTTGCTTAAATATCTATCCCCATTAATTAATTCCATCCTTTTTTTATGAAGCTTCAGAAAACGGAGTGAGAGGAGGGGAGGCAGTTTTGGAATAAGCATATAAATGATTATTCAGATTGTAATAAAAGAGAATCACTATATGGCAAAGTAAATGGACCATTAAAGGACCACTCTAGCTTAATGAAGTGGTCTGGGTGCCAGGTCCAGCTAGGGTTAACCCATTTTTTTTTTTTATAAACATAGCAGTTTCAGAGAAACTGCTATGTTTATAAATAGGTTAATCCAGCCCTTAAATCCTTTAGTGGCTGTCTCATTGACAGCCGCTAGAGGCGCTTGCGTGCTTCTCACTGTGAAAATCACAGTGAGAACACGCAAGCGTCCATAGGAAAGCATTGTAAATGCTTTCCTATGTGACCGGCTGAATGCGCGCGCAGCTCTTGCCGCGCGTGCACATTCAGCCGAAAGGGAGGAGAGGAGGAGGATCGGAGGCAGAGAGCTCCCCGCCCGGCGCTGGAGAAACGTAAGTTTTAACCCCTTTCCTCTCCCCAGAGCCCGGCGGGAGGAGGATCCTGAGGGTGGGGGCACCCTCAGGGCACTATAGTGCCAGGAAAACGAGTATGTTTTCCTGGCACTATAGTGGTCCTTTAAAGTCACACAGAGCACTTCATCACAATGATATGATCCTGGTGCAGTGCAATCGTAGAAATGCAGGGTTAAATGCACCTCTAGTGGCTGTCTTCCCATTTCTAAAATCCCCAAACAATTACAATGTTATTACAGCGTGTGACCTGCTACAGACACACAAACACAGCATATACTAGATCTGACAGGATCCTTACCTTGGAAAGATGAGTAGCATTTCGAATCTTGTCTACCATGTCTTTGCCTTCAGGGTGGACCTTTGCCACGTGTCCCCACATCCTTTCCCAGGTCTGACTGTCAATGGGAAATCCACTCTTGTTAACATAAAAAAGAGCGCCGACCTCTTTGTCCTCCTCTTCTGAATATCCACCCGAGCTATTCCCAGATGCGCTGGCTGGAGCAGGGGTAAGGGAGGAAGACGCCGCCAACGGGCGATCATGCAGGCTCCGTGAACGCATGGGTTTGGAAGTCTTTGGCCCTCCATTTTGATGGTGGGAATGGCAGTGTTTGCTATGCGCCCGGTGGAACGTTGAGCTTGAGCCTGTCATGTTGATAGATAGTCAAGTAGTCACCGGGGACTAAGAAGCTTAATGCATCTCATAACAAATCCTTCCCATCTCAATGTTTGGATAAGTACAGCCAAGATTCATGGAGATGGCCCAAAATTCACCAACAACAGACCTATGTCAAAACAGAATAATGGGAAAAAAATTAACAACTTAAAACACATGCATTGAATGCGGGGAAAGTACAGTGCAGAGATATACAATGAGGCAACACAGCAACAGTGGAATGTTTTCTGAACAGGCCGTAGTAAAATATTACTTTACTCTGGGTCATGTTTTCAGTATAATTACACGTTTTCAGGCAGAATGTACTTTATCCATTAGATTTTACTTATTAAAATGCCACCAAAAATAAAATATTTATCTAATCTGTTTCTATATAGCTTCATATATCTAAATCTCTTTTTATTTTTTTTCTGAGTGCTCTAGTTTTTATAAAATACATAAGGACAAATAAAGACTACTTTTCCTTAAAGGGACATACCACTGTCCAAATACAAAATAAATAAAAAAGCACTGTTTAGGTGATATACCCTAAATGAAAATATGCATGCATTTAATTGTGCATTTTTTCATTGAGGTTATATCTGAAAACAGCTTGCAAAATTGGCAGTTCTCTTGCCTACTGCCTTTGCAAGCCCTCCCCTTTTAGCCGCGCCCAGACTTTCATGACTGTCCAATTGCAGACTGCAGCTTAAAGAGAAGTCTTTGCAAAGCTTAGTAATACCTCCCAGCAGTCAAGTGTTCTGCAAACACGTTGAGCTGATATACGTTTAGTTCATATACAACATAACCGCTTCTCATGGGGAAGCATTGCTTCTCTATGAAAATAATCTTATTGGACAGGAGCCTTTAATGATGACTTGAGAAGGGGCACATCGAATGTGAAGTGAAGAGGCACCGCTGGTGTTGGTTAAAAGGGGAGTTTAATGTATTATAACCATTTCAGTGTCAACATGGGAGGGGTTAGTAATCTACATATATTAAGCAGCAATCCAATTAACAAAAATATGTATATATGTATTTTTTTAAATAGGAGTGTTCCTTTAAGGTCAGGATGTAGAGACAGAAACGTTGTTATTTCCTAGAACAAATAAATTAATAAATAGCACTAAGAATTTTCTATATTATATTGGACACGGCAGGGTCTGAGTGTTATTTACCAAACCACGAGCTGTGGCATATTGCAAGGGAATTTCAAATTTCAGGTAAAACAATTGATATGGAAAAATTGTCCATTTCAGCTATTTCTGCCTGTTGTATTCAGACTGGAGGTCACTTCTATATTTAACCCCTGCCTGCTTGAAACTATTAAAGGGTTGACTGTATTGCATCACTGGCTCAATAAAACGGACATCCACATCTACCCAGTTGGATATTTGTGGTATGACATTTTGGTCATACCATTTAATTAGATACATCAGGGACATCAGTTGTTAGCATTGCAATAAATTAGAAACCACAGTCCATCAATGCGTAGATCTTCCTCATGTGTGGCTTGACGTGCAGCTGTCACCCAGACGCAGCTGTCCTGAGAAGAGCTGACTATTTCGGATATGCCAGGGACAACCAAGTGTTACCTCCTGAACTATTGTCCAACTACAGCTCTTAGAATTCTTTACCATTTAGAGCTAACAAAAATAATAAAAAATGTGTAATGGGTGTAAAAATCATAAGAGTTGAAAGTGTTACATTGTCGCGGCGACAACCACAAGTGGACAGTATATAGGGAGGCACCACGCGTGAGTCGGTGAGACAGATAGAGTATGTTCGGTAGTTGGCTAGCGGTTGATGGTTGGTTACGATGGTTTGTTACATCTCTGGTAGTTGGGTAGTTCTTCAGGTCAACTTTGACCTTCAATTTTAAATTAACTTTGAATACTGTACAATTCTCACTGTAGTGAATAACCCTGATAGATTTACATACACTAGTTAGAGAACACACAGCATAAATACTATATTTCTTTTGTGGCCCTGTCATTATCCCACTCTCCTTACTTTATCCCATTCTTTTCTCTATTTATAGTTTTGGCTTTACCATTTTGGGTGAGGTAACTCAGAGACCTTTTGGCAAAAAAATTAATTAGCATGAGCCATACATTTCATCTCTAACTCTGAAATGAGAAAATATTGTGCTCTCTAATCAATGTTCTTTGGATGAATACAGAAACGGTACAATTCAAGGTGTGTTTTTTTGTTTTTTTTAGAAACATGTATAGCAAACCGAGGAAAAGATGCCCACGGGAATTTTTTTCAAAAGGTCACCACAGCACTAGCTTTAGAAGAACAAAAATAGATCAATTGTTCTGTAGCCAGACAAAACAATATACATTATTATTTATTAACCATTTCATTCTCAGAATGTGAAAAACTGAAGAATCCCTATATGCAAAGGTAATTCAAATGTAATTGGAACTTCTGCTTGGTTCATAGACGTATAAGGCAAAGCGATGTTACAGCATGACCAAATAAGACTTGCATCCTAAAAGATATATCTATCTATGTAAGGTTCCCCAACTGTCACAGCCAAGATGGAGAATGCGCTACCCACTTCGGCATGTAGCTAGCCAATCAGCTGGTGGGAAGGTAAAGGTTGGCAAGGTGGCAAGTTCTCATTGCTACTGCAGTGAGGGTCATCCCTTTTGGTATAAGATGGGCTGCCATACAGTCTCAAAAGCAACACAGGCCCAGCAAACTAATCTGACATATTTCAATGTGTAAAAACTGAAAATGGGAATGCCCTATTTTTGACCCTGTAACTTTCCAAAACCCCATAAAACCTGCACATAGGAGGTACTGTTGTACACGTGAGACATGGCTGAACACAAATATGTGTGTTTTATTGCAGTAAAAACTAACAGCATTATGACATTTACAGTTAAAATGCCACGCAGAGTTTGGAAAATAACAATGTCTTAATTTCTCACACTTTTTTAATTATATTTTATTCATATTAACTTGTGTTACATATATAAATATTTGATGTGTAGTGAAAACCCTATTTCTCCTGAACAAAATGTTATATCATAAGTGTGGTATGATATGCACTAAATATGAAAGGTAAATTATGGTTGTAGCCTTAAATTACAGGTTTTGTTTTGGTCAGAACTTATACAATTGCCTCCGTCCTTAAGGGATTAATGTCCTAAATGCAGCTTTGGTACTGTATATACACGTGTATCTGATGAGTGATTTGCAAGTGGAAAGACACAAATGTGCCATTGCATATTGGAGAATATCTATTCCCCAAGCTCATTTTATAAACACACCTTCTGTGCCCCATGACCCATAGGCTGGATTCCCTGTGCCTCATGACCCATAGGCTGGATTCCCTGTGCCCCATGACCCATAGGCTGGATTCCCTGTGCCCCATGACCATAGGCTGGATTCCTTGTGCCCCATTACCTACAGGGTGGTCTCTGACCTCTTGTGCTCCTTGGTTTTCCTGCAAATTTCTTTGTGTCTCAGGCTGTTGTGAAGAAGAGTCTTATATGCCTAAAATTTCAAAGTTCTAAATACACACGGAGATGGTGTCATATGCGAAGTGTAGTTGCAGATGGAGACAAGGTACACGAGACCAGAAACACAAATTCAATGTTGTATTTAGGCCCAGCGTCATTTTCAGCTCCAGGACAATGAAGCCCCTAATCCAGCACTGTCTATGGATAGACACGGACATACATATAGAATTATAAAGAAAGTTGCAAATGAAATGATTATGTCAATATGTATTAAAGCACTGTAATGTGTGCTGTCAGGTGACACTCTCAGGAAATGAGTTACGCTCTGCATGGCATTGCACAGCTCAGGAGAGCTAACATACGTTTCTTCTTAGGAACTTACTGCTATCAAGCAATCTTATTATAAATCGGGGAGAGTCACATAGCGAACCCCAGGTAACAAGTCAAACTATTCAAAAATTATTGACTCTTTACATCTGGGGGAGAAAGGACACTCCTGGCACTCTAACCACTACAATACGTAGCAGTGGTTATGGTGTTTGGAGTGTTCCTTTAATACATTTTGGTTAGTGTCAGTCATTTATACAAAAAATATCTCTGACAGTCCTATAATATTCTAATAAAAAGTTATAATTGATACTAGAAATACACTTATATTAGATCTGTATCACTGGATTAATATGGTAACACGCTATACACACGACCTTACGAGGGCCGAGGGGTGATCGCGCCTTTGCACATACCTCTAGCACTCTGTTAATTTTACTATTTGGTGCTACATGCTGACAGCAGATTATTTTCACCCCAGCAGAGGAAAGCTCGGGTTGCAGAGCTCCGTCCAGAGATTAGCTATTTTAGTAGATTTAGTAAATGTGTTATTTTTAAATTGCATGTCTCTCTAGCTGCAGTTTGGGAACTGGGAGGCTTTGCCATCACATAGAGTGAGATATTGTGAGCTGGATCCAGGGGAGGATGTGATTCTAGTTTTTTTTATGGAGTGTCTAATTGTAACAAAAGCTACATCCATCTAATATAATGATGGGAGGTGCAAATAAAAACATGCTCTTTTTTTAACGCTATATTTAAACTCTTCACTATATTCTTGTCAGTGTGTGTTTTATTTCAAGATAAATAATACTGGAGCGTGTTTGCTTATGTGCAAAGTGACTTGCATGTATTTCCACCTTTTTTTTTTTTTTTAACACTCCCCCCCAGAAAGAGAGTTGTGGGCTACCTAATATCATTCTGTGCATATATGCCATCTATGATCAGCACGCATAGCGCGCCCAATGGTGGCATGGTTCCCTTTGTGCTGCCCAGGGCAGGATCCAGTGTTAACGCAGGAGGCGAACTCCTGGATATTAAGGCAGATTTAAAAAGTGGACACATACATACACACAAACACAAATACACACATACCCACACAAACACACACATTTATAAACAAGTATACAATGACAGTGTTCCCTAATAGCGTATTGGCTTAGCTGTCAGCAGTTTGTATTTTCTGACATAATTGCTTTATAGAGACATTTAGAATCTCCTCTGATACAAAAAAAAATTAAAAAAATTAATTATTGTAATTTTTTTCTCTAAAATGTAGCTTTTACATGGGAGTTTCCCACTGTTTCTAGAATGCTATCCAAATCAGGCTCAAGTTGCTGCTAGTACAGTCTTAAATTCACATCTCTCTCTCTGTCTTATACCACATCATTAATGCAAGAGGCCACTCTCAGGGTAACCCACTAAAGCCAAAATTCATAGTAAATTGAAGTCCAGAATTCATAGCTACGTGTTTTAGGTCGAGATAGCTAAACTGAATACAAAGCCGACACCGCAAATTTTCCAAATTTGCTAGAATTTAAAACTCTCTTTCATTGTTATTTACTAAAATGAGATTTCAAAGTGAATTTCAAATTTAAGGTCAAACTAGCCCAACTGGGGAAAAAAAAAATCTCTACATTAGCTATGCTTTCAGTTTAGCTAATCCGGCCTTAAATTTAAAATTCATTTTGAATTTTCATTATAATAAATAATCATGTCAGAATTTAATTCAGTGTATAGCGAGGGCAAGTCATATATATGGTACAAAAAGCCTAGAGTTTATTCCATAAAATAGTGATAACGTACATGATGCCTGGATTTATTTCCAATTCAGCTATCAACCTGTCCTGAGTCCCTGTTCAATGAATAAACTTATAAACTGTATGTTTAACCTCTATCCTAAGACATCTGCAAAATGCGCAGGAAGCAGGCAAAACAATAAAAAAAAAGGAAGGGAAGTAATTTGGGATATGTTTAGTATATGTTTTGCATGTTTATTTTTAAAAAGCCATATGCACAAGCTATCATAGTCCTCTATACACAGTGGTGGAACCACCCACTGTGCTTTGTGTGCTGTGGACTACAACTCTCATTATACTTGGCCATGACGAATTGTTCAGCTGAGTTGCGTATGCAGCTATAGCCCAAGTGCAGCTTCAAAGGCTTATTCATTAAACTCTGAATTTTAGTGCATTTAATGTTAATTTCAAATTAAAATGAAATTAGCATATGAGTTATGAGAAATTATTTTTCCAGACCAGCTCTTTTTGCCTACATTTTGCAATTCTGATTTAATTGGCTAACAGGTTTAGCGAGAACTGTCATGAATTTACAGTGCATTTAAAATTTAAAGGGAAACTATAGGCTATACCAAATTCCTAGCACAATAGCTCCCTAAAGTGCCCGACCCACCCCCCACCGCGATGTCCCTCAGTGCTGCCTTGGCTCCTCCTTCCCTAACGTCAGCAAATGTCGTAGACCTAACACGCATGCGCCACAGTTGAATAATGCTTTCCTATAGGGTTTTGGGTGATGCTGGATGTCCTTAATGCATAGCATGAGGATGTCCAGCGTCAGTTAGGCGACCAAAAGTTGACTACCGACACGGATATCCCTCTATTGGCTGTCTGGTAGATAGCCACTAGAGGTAGAGTTAATCCTGTATAGTAATTATTGCACTTTCTCAATAACTGTAATAATTACTATTGCAGGGTTAAGGGGACTGGGACTATGCACCCAGACCACTTCAATGAGCTGAAGTGGTCTGAGTGCCTATACTGTTCCTTTAAGGCCACAATAGCTCAACTGGAATATTTCTCTAAGGCAGCTATGCTACCAGTTTGGCCTTTAATTTGAAATACATCTCAAATCCAAGAATTCTCATTATAGTGAATAATCCTGTTAAATACATGGTTTAGTAATTAAATGTAAGGTATTTGTAAGTAACATAGGTAACAACACAAAACATATGTCACCAGCAAATGTGGGCAGAAACTCCTACTATGCCCAGCTATACAACACACATTGACATGTTTCTGTGAGAAACACAAACAGGAATGCAGAGTGAATGTGAGCTTTGAAGTGGTAGTGGTGATAGTTTCCACTCCTTTTTGTAATGGATCCTATTCTTTGAATCTCATTTGTAATAGAAATAGCTGTGACAGAGGACAGAAGCTGTGTGTAAATACTAATGTGTACAGAGCATCCCTATCTCCTTACATAACTTAATCCTGAGTATGGCCAGCAACAGCAACATTAAACTGGCTGAATTAGCGGATTACAAACCCGCACAGATAATCTACCTGGGAGAGAAACACTGGAATGGATGACCGCACCACAACCACTGTAATACAGCTATTATACACCAGGAACAAGGTTGCTGCACAACATCTTGCCAGTATAACAAGCAATCAAGAAACTGACTGATAGGTAAATCACATCATCAAAAGATGTTCTGTAACTGTTATGGCACAATACAGTAGCTGATTCAATCCATTCATTTTTTAAGTTTATATTTGTATATACATATCAATACATATTTCTAAGCAATCCACTTCACATGCAGATTATTTAAATATGTCAAAACACGTGCTCATTTTCAGTTTTTAAACAAACCAATTTTAAGTGAAATACTATAATAACACCCACAAACACAACATATTGTACTGCACAAAGCTACACACTGTAACACTGGGGCTGCGGGTGGGCTATGGGCGTGAAACAATCACTAAAACCTTGTCATAAAACAATCAGCGCCCTTGGCCCCCAATAAACCTTTAAAGAGATAAGCTCACCCCTTGTAGACAATGTCAGGGTCCAGCTAGGCTAGCTCACTGTAAGAGACAGCAGTGAATGGGGCTGGAATTCAATCTATCCCTGTCTGTGTGTGTCTGTGTGTGTGAATTAAAGGGCCCTGTGCTATATACCGTACTATGTGCAGATGCAGCAGAATACGATCAGACTGCAGACCTTCCTCAATGCATGCCCATCACTCACTGCTGCATGACGTTTCGCACTCCAGCTCTTGTGGAATACCATTCTCATGGTGCTCAGCCAGTCTGCCCATTGGATACCTGAGCATCATGTGAATTAGAATCCACAGCAGCTGGAGTGCCAGGAATGAGGTAAATCCAGAGCCAGACCCTGCAGTCTCTTGCATTCAGTTTCCCCCAGTGCTGCCCTGACCCCCCCAGCCCGGGTTACCTGCAGTCAGTGGGAGCATTCCCCGGGCCGCTGTGGACAGCCTGCCAGCTCTCCGCGAGAGAAGAATGTTACATTGTAACACTGTCACCCGGCAGCCAGCAACGTTCTAATCGACAGTCATTGGGCAGGACAACAAAGAGGGGCTGGGTCTACGGCTTGCGATTGGCCGTGGAACTGTGTGGAGTGGGCGGGACTAACAGCTGAGAATAAAAGGCAGTGGTCACTTGGTCTGACAGATAGCTAGGGGTCTGTGCAGATATAGGGGGGGCCTTCTGTAGGGCAATATTTACTATCTCCAAAATATACTGTACGTACACAGACAGGAGATTGCAGAGAAATACATGGATTTTTTTTTATTGTATTTAAATTATTGTCACATTGTTGGAATGTCTACCAGAAGTATAGTTATCTTGGTTAAAATTAAGGGAAAAGAAAGGAAAGAAAAATAAATTTAGTATAAGGAAAAAAAATGTTTCTATCCATTTTCATAATACTGCAAATGACATATTTGTTGTGGGAATAAACTATATCAATATACATTTATCTTGTATGTAAAATTGCGATAAATTAGTAATAATAATGACTGCAAGAACATTGGCACGGTTATTTGCTAAATTGAGAATGCAAAGTGAATTTCAAATTTAAAGGAACGCAATGGGGTTATGCTTAGTGCTATAGTGTTCACCTACATATCTAGGTGTCCAACCCCCTTGCATGGGTTTAAAAGGTACGTTTTACTTACTGTAATTACTATTATTTCTTACTTTACATCCCGCAGTGCGCTGCTCAATCGTTTTGGCTGAGATCATCAAATTCTGCAAAGTCTCCAGGCGGTGACAGGAGACTTTAAGGCCAGGGCAGGTGAACCTTAAAACATTATACTAATAATAAAATAATAAAATAGTAAAATAATAATAATAGGTCTGGTTATTTTTTACCTTAAATTTAAAATTTACTTTGCATTCATTTTTTATTTTGCACTTTAGCCATTAACCCTGTAAAGTTTTTTCCACAGACGTTCGTTTTATATCACTTTGTCTGGGATCTAGCTCTAAAAACGACACCGCTGTGTTTTACCATATTTTTAATGAATCACATAGACAACCTATTCAAATATGCATCTAATAAAATGTAATAATAGTTATGTATGACAGGTCTTCCCTGGGATCTTCCTGTGAAATCTGCAACAATCTATGTTCGTCTGGGGCAATCACCAATGCACACAATTACGTACAAATGAGTGTCAGCCGCCTGTGCCTACATAGCACAGCTACACATCAGTACATTAAAGAGACACTCAAAGCACCATAACCATTGTAGATAACCTGGGCAATGTTGAGAAGCAGCACTCTCAGTCAATCAGCACCATCCAGGTAGTGGAGGAGGAGCGTGGCGGAACCCGACCCAACGCTGAGGGACATTGGCGGAGGAGGAGCGTGGGCGGAACCTGACCCAACGCTGAGGGACATCGGCGCTGGATTCAGGTAAGTGACTGAAGGGGTTTTAAAGGGACACTATAGTCACCTGAACAACTACAGCTTAATGTATTTGTTCAGGTGAGATTTATAGCTCCCTGCAGGCAATCTAATGTAAACACTGTTTTTCAGAGAAAATACAGTGTTTACATTGATTGATAGGAATACCTCCAGTGGCCGTCACTCAGACGGCCACCAGAGAGACTTCCTATCATGTAGGGCCCTAAAAAGGCCTTGTACACATCAGACGTATTAAGATACTTCTGACGTGTGCAGGAGAGAGAAGGCACTGTGTGCGCGACTTCTCTCTCCTGCCTGTCAGCAGAGGAGAGGGGGCGGGCAAAGACCACGAGCTGAGCTGTCAGTCAGCTCAGCTTGCGGCCGCGCACACCGCGCGCATGCGCGGTAGTGCGCTCAGGACTTCAGAGGGCGGCATGAATGCCGCTCTATGAAGTATGTGCGGCGAAGCCGCGCATGCGCACAAGGGAGCAATGACGCTTCCAAATGGAAGCGTCTGATTGCTCCCTGCTCGCGCCCGCCTATTTCGTCATTTTGACGAAATAGGGGGCGCGGCTTCACGAGGCTCCAGGCGATGGAACCAGGTGAGTAAACTACTCTGCCTGGAGAGTCCCTTTAACTGTAGGATTCTATAGTGCCAGGAAATGACTTTGTGTCTTTGGCTGAGATCCCCGAGATGGTTTGGGGGCATGTGTGTCCAGGCCCGGATTTGCCATATTGTCACCGAGGAGGCAAGGAGGATAAATAAATCCAGCTCTCCGTGTGTCTAAATGCCACCCTGCTGCAATTAGATGACCTCCCTGAGGCCATCTGATTTAAAAAGTGGAGTTTAATAGAAGAACCTCTAGTTTTTCAGAAGCGCCTCTAGTGGTTGTCAGTACTAGACGCAGGTTAACCCTGCTACGAAAACACAGTCGTCCTGCAGAATGGCAATGTTTTTAGTTGCAGGTTTAAAATGGGGGGACATCTTCATTGAGATGAAGTGGTCTTGGTGGCTATAGAGGCCCTATAAGCAAGTTAAAGTGCATTGTGTGTGCGGAGTATTCCTTTAAGTGTGGTGTCCTTTATAAGTACGTAACTAGGGTAAGGGAAGAGCTAAAGGATGTTGGTAGAAGAGTGAAGAGTAAGCGAAGACGTGGGAATCAGTGCTGTAATTAATACTGTTATTATAAATGACATTATGATGACATGGGGTCTTGTTAACGCAGCAGCTTTATAGTCTTGCTACACTGATTCTGACTTATTAACGACAACATTTTGTCATCAATAATGACATTGACATTTTTAGAATGAATTGTCAGCTCAGTACAAACCCATATGATTGACAGTATCTCAAATGCGATCAGAAAGGTGAAAAAAAAAATCCTGAGTGTTCTGCAGTGTAAGAAAGCAAGCAAGAAAAATATGAAAAAAACTGCAAAATGGTACCCCCTGGTGATAATGAATAAAAATGCAGGCAATGCTTGATGATCAGACTATTATTACTGCTCCTAAAATGGCCAGTGCTGCTAAATCTTACTGAAGAATCACAATAATTCCAGATTAATATTTCACATACTCAAAAGCCTTGACCATGCCGGCTGGTGCCAGGGCTGTACCCACTCACACCCTTATGAAAGATCAAATTGTACCCCATGTCCCTATTTTTGCATCAATTTTTGGTCGCACTGAATGCGCTTCCAAATGGAATTTGCTGCAAACAATGGTTAGAACATTTGTGTTTCTTTATTAACTACCTTTTAAAATAATGTCAAATTATGCTTTTCTTACTTACCTAATAACAGTAGCGACAGGCATTTTAACGAGTAGCGGCTGGAGTAGCGGCAGTAAAAAGTAGAAACAACATTGCAAACTAGCCCCGGGCTTTTAAATGACAACACACATGACGACAAGTCCTAAATGTGTCAAGCCGTGCTGTAATATATCATACAATAAGTGATTTCAAACAAAATGCCTGTCTGAAATCTCAATATCATCTTCGCTTTTTGTACAATCCACCATTTTTATTAACTAAAGTGTGATGTGTCAGGAATTCAAAACAAATTTTAAATGTTAGGCCTAAATTAGGCAAACTGAAAACTGCTTTTTTTTTGCATGTTTCCAAATTGGCTAGTTTGCTCTAAATTTTGAAATTTTATTTGAATTTACTTTGAATTCCCAAACAATGTATCCTTTAATGGATCACCTGGATTTTTCTGCTAAAGTTGAGGCTAAGGAATTTAGAAAAGTAACACATCAGGGGAACAGCGTAAGTGGTCCAAATATTTGTGGTTGGTATGTCACATTTATCAGATATATCAACATATAACTTTAATATTAAATCATCTGTCAGTGTAACACTTACTGTAATTATGGCATGTAAAAGAATAAAGATTTCATAACTCAGTTTCCAAATTCATTGACTGGATCCAGTATAAGAGCGTAGGCGACACATGCAGTAACATATAATATGTCTGCATGAGGGAGAGATAACTCGAGTTTCACAGCTTCACAATAGGTTCCTTAGAAAAGACGCACAATGAATACTACCCATCTGCTCCGAAGAAAGTCTAGAAGGATTATCAAGTTAATTTCTTCAAAAGAAAGGGGCAAGTGGGAAAGGTTGTCAGATGATAGAGTCCTATCATGGTTTCTTACGTTGTCATGAAAATCCACAGCAGAGTTGGCACGGTTAAATAACTGGCACGGTGCTTTTAGAACTCAGCATATTAAAGTAATACTATAGTGTTAGGAACACAAACTTGCATTCCTAACACTATATTGCTGGAGTCGCTGTCTAGGCGTCCTTCCCCGTCTCTGTGGAGTTAAAAGGTGTGTTATGGTGCCAGGAGTGCCGTGGTGCCCTCCCAGAATAAGTAGTCAAACTGTTTTAAAACAGTCTGCCGGGATAGGGGCTCTAGTAGGATATAGGGGTAGTAGAGTGTGTGTGTGTGTGAGATGCAGTGTGTGTGTGTGAGAGAGTGGTGCAGTGTGTGTGTGAGGAGTGAAGTGTGTGTGTGGGAGGGGTGCAATGTTTATGTGTGTGAGGGGTGCAATGTGTGTGTGGGGTGCATGGAGGGGCGCAGTGTGTGATTGGTGCAGTGGGTGAGGGATACAGTGTGTGTGAGGGGTGCAGTGTGCGTGTGTTAAGGGATACAGTTTGTGTGTTTAAGGGGGCAGTGAGTGTGTGTGTGTGTGTGTGAAGGGTGCAGTGTGTGTGAGGGGTGAAGCTTGTATGTGTCTGAGGGATGCAGTGTGTGTGTGTGAGGGGCGAAGTTTGTGTATGTTAGGGGTGCAGTGTGTGTAAGGGGTACAATGTCTGTGTGAGGGGTACAAGGTGTGAGGGGTACAGTGTGTGGGGTGTATAGAATGAGTGTGTGAGGGGTAAAGTTTGTGAGGGGTACAGTGTGTAAGGGGTACAGTGTGTGTGTGAGGGGTACATGGTGGGGGGTACAGTGTGTGTCTGGAGGGTACAGTGTGTGTGTGTGAGGAGTACATTGTGTGTGTGTCTGGGGGTACAGAGTGTGTGGGGGTACAGTGTGCGTGTGAGGGGTGCTTTGTGTGTGGGGGGTACAGTCTCTGCAGGATACAGTGTGTGTCTGTGGGGTACAGTGTGTGTGTGAGGGGTACAGTGTATGTGTGAAGGGTACAGTGTGTGTCTGGGGGCTACAGTGTGTGTGTGTGTGGGGCATATTGTGTGTAGAGGGTACAGTATGCGATAGGGGTACAGTATGTGATAGGGGTACAGTGTGTGGGATGGAAAATATGTGGGGGGGCAGTGTGTGAAAGTTATTGTGTGAGGGGCAGGGGGGCAGATTAAAATAATATATAGGTGTTTTGTTTTTTTAAATTAAAATAAATAATATTTAGATACCCCCTCCCTTCTTACCTTTACTCAGGAAGGGGGGGATAATTCTCAATCCCTGGTGGTCTGGTGGAGAATCCCTGGTGGTCCAAGTGGTGAGAGTGAACTCTAGCCTTCTGAGCTAGAGTTCACTCTCACAAGATCGGTAGTGTTACTACGGTAACCGCAGCAATGCTCCATGCTCGTGAGAGGAGGACCTGGAGGAGCTGCAGGCTTAGCTCCTGGGTCCTCTCTCCCTCCCTGCCGGCTGCCAGCAAAGTGCTTGCGTACCGGTGAGGGAGATCTCTGATGTCCCTCACAGTCTGTGAAGGCACATAGCAGGGTTAGCACTTGGATAGCACTGGCCCTGCAGGGGAGAGCATCGGCTCTCGGGGGGTAGGGCAATTGCCAAGTGGCCCTCCACCCGGATCCGCCACTGCGCAGGTTTTCAAGATCAAGATCAAGATCATGAATCTTGATGACCGCAGCCAATCCAATGCTTTTTCCATAGGAAAACATTGGGAGGTATGGGCCAGTGAGGGTATTGTGCAGCACCAGTGAGCATCTCCTTTCAGAGATGCATGAAAAGTGGAGACGCTGAATGCCAGTGCTGCACACTGTGCCCCACTGGACTAGGAAGTACTTCACGTGGCCGTCTGAGTGACTGCCACTAGAGGAGTTACTAGGCAGTAATGTAAACACTGCCTTTTGTCTGCAAAAGCAGCATTTACATTAAAACACCTGTAAGGACATGCTATAGACACCAGAACCACTACATTAATATATAGTGCTTCTGGTTACTATAGTGTCCCTATAAATGGCATTGCATTTTAAAACGTATAAAAATAACAGACAGGGGCGTAGTATGATGGGCAGCCTGGCCTGGTAGCAATCATAGAATACCATAAAACTCTGACAGACAGGACGATAGTATGAGGGGCAGCCTGGCCTGGAAGCAATTATAGAATACCATAAACACTGTGACAGACAGACGGTTAGGATGAGGGGCAGCCTGGCCTGGAAGCAATCATAGAATATCATAAATACTATGGGAAGCTGACAGGGGGCCAATAAAATGATAGAGAAGAAGTGAACTGACTGCAAAAGTACGGTTAGCAAATGCTTTGAGAGAGGCTGCTGGAGGCACGATGACCGTCATGTCCACTTCAGCTTGAATAAAAGAAGAGATACTGCATGATTAGGAGAAGTGTCACAAAGTCCCATAGGTGGTTATAGGGAAGCGGCCAGCACCCTACAAACACCATACAAGCAGCACTTAAAGGGACACTAAAAAGCTCATTAAAGTATTCTGGGTGCAGTTCCCCCTCTCTGTTTAAACCTGCAATGCAAAACATTGCAATTTCTGAAAAACTGCAATTATTACAATGCACGGTTATCTCCTCCTCTAATGGCTGTCTTCCAGACAGCACTAAACGCACTTCTGGGTCCCTAGTGGACGGACCCAGAAGCTATCTGACATATAGCTTTGCATGGAGACATCTAACATATTCTATATTCCTCTTTAGGAAACCAGTGATTCAATGCTTTCCTACATGGAAGCTTGAATGTGTACACAGAGTTCACCATGCACGCGCATTAGGTCCCACCATCGCCATGGCATCCCTGGGGGAGGAGACATAGGTTGAATGTTGGGGGAACCTACAAAACGAGGGACAAGGACACTATAGCTTTGGGAATATAGGTTTGTATTCCTAACACTTTAGTGTTCCTTTAATAAAGTATAAACATATATCACACATCACTCTCCATAATCAGTGACACCTCTAGGGAACACACAAATGTAATACACAACTCAACATTTGCATACACATACGCTATATGGACAAAAGTACTGGGACACGTGACCATTACACCAACAGGGACCTTTATGACATTGTATTCTAAGTACATACACATTATTACGTAGTTGGTTCCCCACTATAACAGCTTCCATTATTCTGGGAAGGCTTTCCACAAGATCTTGGAGTGTTTCTGTAAGAATTTCTGCCCATCCATCCAGTAGAGCATTTGTGAGGTCAGGCACTGATGTTGGACGAGAAGGCTTGGCTCGCAATCTCCGTTCCAGTCCATCCCAATGGTGTTCAATGGGGTGGATGTCAGGGCTCTGTGCAGGTTAGTCAAGTTCTTCCACACCAAACTCATCCAACCATGTCTTTATGGACCTTGCTTTGTGCACTGGGACACAGTCATGCTGGAATAGAAAAGGGCCCCAAACTGTTCTTACAAAGTTGGAAGCATAGCATTGTCCAAAATGTATTGGTTTGCTGAAACATCAATATTTCCCTTCACTGGAAGTAAGGGACCCAGCCCCACTCTTCAATAACAGCCCCATGCCATTATTTCTCCTCCACCAAACTTTACAGTTGGCACAATGCAGTCAGACAGGTAACATCCACCAAACTCAGACTCACCCAGACTGCCAAACAGAGAAGGATGATTCATCACTCCAAAGTACATGTTTCCACTGGTCCAGAGTTTCCACTCGATGCGACGCTTGTCATTGTACTTGATGATATGAGGCCATGGAAACCCATTCCATGAAGCTCCCGCTGCACAAATTGTGTACTGATATTAATGCCAGTGGAAGTTTGGAACTCTTCAGCTATGGAATCAGCAGAATGTTGGCGACTTTTTTTATATACACCATTCGCCTCCTCACTCGGTGACCCCGCAATGTGACTTTACGTTGTCTTCCGATTTATGGCTGAATTGCTGCTGTTCCTAAACCCTTCCACTTTCCAATAATACCACTTAGTGTACTGTGGAGTATCTAGCAAGGATGACATTTCTTATTGCAAAGGTGGCATCCTATCACTGATTTCTTCAGAGCCATCTTTTCCCCACAAATGTTTGTAAAAGCAGACTGCATGGCTAGGTACTTGATGTTATACACCTGTGACAATGGGTCAGACTGAAACACCTGAAGTCAATAATTAAGAGGTGTGTCCCAATACTTTTGTCCATATAGTTTAGATTTTGTATATAGACAAAGCAGGGCCAGAAAGGTTTTTAAGTGACAGAGTAACCTAGGGATAGGCAATAGGTAGCAATTTATCTGTTGGATGACTACAACCCCAATGACACTATGACAGACTGACAAAGAATCAGGGGAGCAACATGACTCCACTGGCTGATGGGCTATATTACTAGCACACGGCAATATCACTCTGCTGTAGCTGGGATACACACAGATGGCAAGGACAATGCAATGTCCATTTAAACAGTTGAAGGAATCATGACCTGTACTCATTGTCTATGAAATGTACATACACTGAGAGTCGGAATAGGAATGACAATTTATAATTTAACTCATTATATGAAGCTCTTTGTGCTAATATCCTTATGTATCTCTCAGGTTGTTCCCTTGTAATCTGTACAGGACCATGGTGTATAGCACGTGAGATTTAAGAACACATGGGAGAGATTTATCAAAGTTTTCTACAAAGTGCTGCAAAATTCTACAGTGGGAAAAGTCACAAATTAATTGTGCCCACTGATACCACTTGTTTCCATGGCCGTTGCCCCTCTTTTAGTACTTTAGACCACTTTTTCGAATGTAGCACTTTGATAAATCTCAGCCAATGTCATGGGACAATGAACATTTCTAATGGAAGGGACAAAGATGCTACAGTCTTCCCTCCTCCTTAGACTGGGATAGGGCTTTTTATAATTTGTGAATTACAGTAGCTACAACAAACATATCAAATCCATTCCAGTCATGACCAGTAGGGGGCGCACTTACACCACTTGTTTTTAGCATATTAATTTCACACATTTTCAGCTATACTTTTCTTAAATGAGCTGCCTAAACAGCAAGCCATGCTATACAGATACGGCTAGTAAATAGTAAAACTAATATTAAATTGCAATGATCTATTATATGATAATAAAATCTAAAAAATAGAGAAAGTGATGGCTAACGATATAAAAAGTAATGCACGTGCCACACAAAAACTAATATACCCAAAATATCTTCTCTGTATGAGTTATTGAAGGTACCAGCACTACATTAGGTTCATGTTAGTGTCACTAAAATCTTCAGTGAAATGTGACTCATTAAACCCAGTGAAACAGGGGGTTGGGGAGTCTCAACATTGGAATTTACTAGGAAAGATGAGATACACCCTTCTTCTCCCCATGGGGGAAATAGCCACGGTATGAGCTATTACTGTATTCCTTACCCAAAATGTCTTGCTAAATGTAAAAGGATTAAATTCACTGAATAAAAGATGTTTACTATTGTGTGAATTAAAGAGGCTTAAAGCCGATATTGCTTACTTTCAGGAAACACACCTTACCAGATCAATGGCAGGTGTCCTAAGGGACCATAATTAAAATGTATTTTTTGCCTCCAACACGTTTGCTAAACAAAATGGTGCAACTATACTGATACATAAAAGGTGTCCACTGCAAACACTCACCATCTCTACTGATGATTAGGGTAGATATATAATTATTTCATACCCACTTTCCTTCATGACATTCTACTTTAAGAACATATAGGCACCCAAAGTCCCCTAACTTAACTTCTGGAACTCCCAGGACACACTAATTAGCTTGTTACTGCACAGAGTTATACTCGTGGGTGGTGATTTGTCTGGTGGTCGACAGAAGCACTTGTGCCAGCAGCACGTGATGGGCCTACAGGGTAAACTAGTGTACCGATTTATGAGAGGTCTGATTGATAAATGGAGGGTGCAGCAGCACCCAGAGGTAGTTAACTACACATTATTTTCAACCCCACACCAAACCTACTCCATATAAAATAATTTCTCATAAATAGCCTAGGGATGTCCCATATTGAAAAGACAGAGATAAGTAGTATTACGTGATCTGACATTGCAATCTACTTCGATTCACCCTTTGTATAGCGCTACGGAATCTGATGGAGCTATATGAATAATAAAATAATAATAAAAAGCTGTGTTCGGCATCTCCCTGAGCGTGGAAACTGAACTCCTTACTCTTAAAAGGTACAGAGGTTAAAGAAGAGGCCAGTACAGGTCTTTGGAATTCGTTTCAGGAAAATGACTCTCTTGACCTGCCACAATATGGTTGGCCAACAAAATGGTCCAGAGGGGCCACTTTATCAAGGTGGCTTTCCAGAACAAAAATAGGAGAAAACCAAACCTCTTTCAGAGCTTTAACAGGCTTTACAAAGAACAGCAAAATAAACAAAACCCCACCCCTACTAAACTTCGGGAATTGCAGGCCCTCTGACAAACCCTAAAAGGTCTCACTAGACAAGATTGCCTATACAATACACTGGTTGAAGCAACTATCCATTGACAAATAATAATAAGATAGATACTTTGTTCGCTCGAGCCATCAGACCTCGCCCAGGTTTCAAACCAATCATCACCAATAGGGGTCACATCCCCAAAAGCTATCAGCAACACCTTCACAAACTTTTTCGGCACCCTTTATAACCACCCCAGCATGGTGTCACAAATACCCAGCACTTTGGGGAAATTCAGGGATACTTACAATCCCTTAACCTCACAGTTCTAACTGTCGACTCTGTCAACAAGCTTGGCTTACCAAAAACTAAAGATGAGATCTACCAAGTCATATCAGCATTAAAGGGCTATAAGGCCCTGGGCTCAGACAGCTTTGATGGTAGTGCCACACCTAGAGAAGATTTTTAATGACTTCATGATGGGGAGCACTCCCAATTCAGAAATGGCGTTAGCTAATATTGTTCTAATTCCAAAATAAGGACATGACGAAACACAGGTCACTAACTACAGACCTATTTCCTTAATCAATTTTGACCTGAAAGTGTTTGCTTAGATTTTGTCAGGTAGGTGTAATCTGCACCTGACTCGTTCGGTCCATCCTGACCAGGTGGGAGACAACTTTACAAAAATATGCATAGAAATAATGATGTGGTTTGGGGCTTTTACATCACGTGATCGAGTTTTTCACAGTCTGTGCCTCGGAAGCGACTCTAGTGGCTGTCAGTATTATGTCTTATATGCTGCTCTTTGAAATCGGCATACAATAAAAATCTAAACCAACTCTGAAAATATATATTTTTTAAAAGCCCAACAAAATTCACATTCACAAGGCATAGTGGCCCTTCAAAAGGATTTCTGAAATGTGGACATTCCTGATTGAATGTTGTGGCTTTAGGTCCTACACATCTTAAAGAGGAATGATCAATGTCTGGGGACTTTGCATAGTTTGCAAAGACCCCCAAAAGTGACCGAAGGGCAGGCAAAGGTGAGTTCTACTTACCTGAACCTTACCTATTAGGGCACCGCCATCCTTTTCTGGCAGATTCTTTTCAGTTCCTGGTGCTTCAGTGCCAGGAGCCAATGTCACTGCTGTGCTCTCGCACATGAGCAAGAGTACAGCATTAAGGTCGAAGGACCTTGTTGTGGATGATCCCACAAGATCCTCCACAGACAGAGCGAATTTACTGCAGCAGTCACTGATGATCACTGGGTGATTGACACTTCTAGATGCAGTAGCTCCACCCAGTTTCTATAAGTGTCAAGCATAGGAAATATAATATGACAAAGTAGTCCCTAGTATGTATCTTGAATAGGATGGAATTTCAGTGAAATTCGAACACAGTCTGTATTTACAGTTGGATTTTATACAGTCTGATTTTATCTCTCTGAAATACTAATTTTGCAGGGGAGGCTGACAGTGCCGCTTTAATGGCTCCATACCACAGGGTTACAACCTTGAACATGTCCAATTCATAGGGTGGAGAGAGTAGACATACATTTCTGAACTGTACTATTTATTTTATTTAAAGTGTGGAACAATGGGGGAGGGTAGGTTTAGGGTAGTTTTGCATTAACATTAAGCCACATCTCACAATTTAGTAAGCCCAGTGTTTAAGCTCTGTCATAAATATTATAATTTTGCTGTTCACGTTTGCAATAATTTTGTTAAATCTCCCAGATTAACATATGCTGCTAGAAAATGATCTATATATTAAATGTAAATATATGACAATCAGTTCTAAATAATAAGATGCATCAGACAGCTTGTCATTGTTTATTCCAGACATTCATTGGCACATTGTACTTACTTAAAACCATTTGTAGTTAATTCTATTGTTTCCTACAATTCAGGACTTGCATTCTAATCTTTTGATTCTCAGGTGGAAATTAATTATTATTTTTTTTTTTTTTATCATCTGAGTATGGAAAATAAGTCCTATTTAGTCACTCAGCTCTCCGCTATACAAAATACTATTATTACTTAGCAGAAGCCTGCACGTTGTCTAAGGAACATTGGGGGAGATTTATCGTGATAAAACAGGTTCTGTTTTGGGGACAGACTGAATGCTAAATGCTGAGACACATTGGGGTATAATTAGTTTATTTCTTTTAAGAATTGTATTTTATTTTTATTTGATACATGAAGACACTGTGAGGTTTGAGCATTGTGACTCTGGAAGAGTGTTGTGTATGGAACATATCTTCAATATATTAACAATTCATACCAGTCTTATCATTCATTGCCCTCACACAGGCCCGGACTGGCCATCGGGCATACCGGGCAAATGCCCGGTGGGCTGCGATGGCCATGGGGCCGAGGCCGGCAGGGAGATCACAGGATCTCCCCTGCCAGCCCGTGCAGGGCCAGCGCTATCCGAGCGCCGGCCCCGCTGTGTGCCTCCATGGGCTGGTGGGGAGATCAAAGATCTCCCTCACCGGCCCACAGGCAGTGTCACAGGCGGCCGCAGGCTGGGGAAGGAGGGAGGCAGGAGGGAGGCAGGAGAGAGGACCGGCGGAGATCTAACCAGCAGCTCCGCCGGGTACTCTCGCGGGATTCTGAGCGTTGCCGCGGTTACCACGGCAACGCTCAGATCTCGCGAGAGTGAACTCTAGCCTGCAGGTTAAAGTTCACTCTCACCACTGGACCACCAGGGAAACATGACAGCATGGCCCCCCTCATGGCAACACGGCTCCCCCCCTCCCAGGCTAAAGGTAAGAAGTTTATTAAAATTATTAATAAAAAAATATATATTTAAAATAATTTCCCTAACAGCCCCCCAGACACACACAGCCCCCCCAGACACACATAGCACCCCCACACACACAGGACCCAGACACACACACAGCACCCCCAGACACACACAGCACCCCCAGACACACACAGCACCCAGACACACACACAGCACCCCCAGACACACACAGCACCCCCATACACACACACAGCACCCCCAGACACACACAGCACCCAGACACACACACAGCACCCAGACACACACACAGCACCCCCAGACACACAACACCCTACAGACACACACAGCGCACCCCCAGACGCACACAACACCCTCAGACAGACAGCACCCTCACTCCCACACATATACAGCACATATATATTATATAAAATAAGCCTCAGTGAGTTAACAGACAAATAAAATTAGAAACCCAGAATGTGACAGCAGATAAAAACACCCTCACACTGCGCACCTCACACATACAATACGTCCAAATATATTTTATATATATATATATATATATATATACAAACACACACACTACAGCACCCCTCACACTGCACCACTACACACATTACGCTCCAGATACACGCTAGATCCCTTACCCTATATGCACTCTTAATCCTCTACACACATACACACACACACACACACACAATCTTCTATACACACTCAATCTTCTATACACACTCTGGGTCCTTTACACACTAGATCTCTTACACACACACACTGCATCACCTACACACACACTATATTCCTTGTAAGGAAAGACATACAACATTCTCTAAACACACCCTCTCTACAACCCCTACACACACTACGTCACCTATACACACACACTACTGCCCGTATGCACACACTCGCTACATCCCCTATACACGCACTCTCCATAGCCCCTAGCCACACATATTACACCACAAAATTGACCTATTTACACAATACCACACCACACTCTACACCAGTGGTGTATCCTGGTTTTGTGCTGCCCTAGGCAGGACAAAACTCAGGCACCCCCCTCCCTCCTCCCCCCGCGCCACCCCCACCCAACCCTTCCCCCCGCCCCACCTTCTAAATACACATACACATACACACACACACACACACACAGTCAGACACATACACACACACACAGTCAGACACAAACACACACACAGTCATACACACACACACAGTCAGACACAAACACACACAGTCATACACACACACACACACATACACAGACACAGTCAGGCACAAACACACACAGTCACACACACAGTCAGACACAAACACACACACACAGTCATACACACACACATTCACAGACACAGTCAGGCACAAACACACACACATACACACACAGTCAGGCACAAACACACACACACACAGTCAGACACATACACATACACAGTCAGACACACACACACACACTCAGTCAGACACACACACACACACACACTCAGTCAGACACTCACAAACACACGCACAGACACAAACACACACACAGTCAGACACAAACACACACACAGACACAAACACACACACAGACACAAACACAAACACACACACAGACATACATACATACACAAACACAGTCAGTCACACACAGTCAGACACACACACAGATTAACTTTTTTTTTATTTAAATCCCCCCCAACCTCCTTACCTTTGGGAGTGCTGGGGGGGTCTCTCTCCCTGGTGGTCCAGTGGTCCGGTGGCTGCAGGTCAGGCGGGCGGCTGGCGAGGGAGCACTTCCTATGAGCTGACTGCTCAGCTCCCTCGCGCGCCGGCTGCAGAGTGAGGCTGGGAGCCGGAATATGACGTCATCTTCCGGCTCCCAGCCTCACTCTGAGCAGACCGCTCAGGGGAAGAGCTCCCTCGCCAGCCGCCGCACAGCAGCCAGCGCCGCCCGCTCGGGATGTCTGTTAGCCGCGAGGCTAACTAGGCATTTGCCCTGGGCGTTTGGGGGCGGCTTTTTTGCCGCCCCCTGAAAAATGCCGCCCAAGGCAAATGCCTTGTTTGCCTCGCGGCTAATACGCCCCTGCTCTACACACAGGCAATCCCACAAGCATGCGCCAAACACATGCACCATACACTTTCCTGGCCCTTTTGTCCTCTGGTATCCCACTTGTGGAGACACCAGAGACAATTTAAAAGCAAACACAGCGCAAGCATGTTATTACATTTGCTTGAGCTGCGCAGAACAAATACAGGGCCTTTTTCTAATGCTAGAGCTCTTCAGCGGGGCTCTGCGCATTGAACCAACATGCTCACTTTCAGAGGGGGTGTACTTGTCATTAGTGATGACAAAACACACCCTCTCTGGCCCCGCCCCCTTCTTGGGGGGCCGCTCTAATTGAAAAATGTCCGGGCCTAATTTTTTTCTCAGTCCGGCCCTGCCCTCACCAGACATGAATTGGGAAGGAGCAGTCTTAGTCTCTATTGACTCCATTTATACATTGACTCCTTAGCCAAAGGCTCTACTACAACACTACAATTACCGTTCTCTACAAGCCGACAGTTAACCAGTCATACAAAGTTAAATTAACCAGATTTACGAGAACTCCTGGTGCCCAGTGTCCTTCATTAAAAAGAGCACATAAACTTGATTATTTTAACCTACACTTCCATCATGGTCAAAGCAGGTTGGAGTTTATCCTTGAGATTTGCTGTATGTTCTAGGGCAGAGGTAGGCAAACTTCGGCACTCCATATGTTATGGGCTACATCTCCCCTGATGCTTTGCCAGCATTATGGCTGTAAGGGTATTAAGGGAGATGTAGTCCACAACATCTGAAGTGCTGAAGGTTGCCTACTCCTGTTCTAGGAGATACCTGTGGAACCAAGACCTCATTTAGTAAGTAGGTCTTAGCACCAAGGGACATTACATCTTGGGTACCAGTTATAAAGTCATATACGATTCATATTAATATGTATTGTTTGATCTAAATAAAAAGTGTTCTTTATTTGACCCTTTTATGTTTGCTCAAACTATTTAAAACCCATATCTTTGAATTTCAAAGTTGAAAAGGAGATCACGTGTTCGGTCATCATCATCTAAATTCTTTCCTGATGGAAACGTGGTGGCAATTAAGGAAAGGCTAGAAATCAGGTTCATTTGTATTCAGGAGCAGGAGACTTTAGTAAAAGCTCCATTAGATTTCATGATGAACGAGTCAATATTTCTTTTCAAATTAAAAAGTACATTTAGCCTGATGTGGTAACGTAATTGTTTAACAATTTGTCTAATAATATTCAGCTGGGCTTTATTCTCAAGGTCAGTCACAAAGTTGCACGTGACTGTGTTGTATTACTATTCAGAGATTGTTTTTCAGAACTACATAATGTTTGCTAAAATGTAAGCGCAAAACCAGCCGAATAAACTTTTCCATCTTGTTATGTCAAAACACGGCTGACTTTGTAGATATTGGCATCAGTATGCATCATATGTTTATTAATAATAATAGTAATCAATAATTATTAGGTGTTAGTTGGACTGCTTTAGCTAACAGAAATGTGTTTGACCTGGACACACCATGAAATGGGTCCAAACCTCCCAGGTCACCACCTACAAAAAAAGAGATATGAGGAGGGGGTGTTGCTAAATTCCAGCAACACCTGAGGCTTGAGCACAAATGAAAACGTGGTTACCCCCACACTGTCAGAGAGATGGAGATATACCCTTATATTCAATTAAAGCATAGTGAGGTATTTGATGCAATTCTGTGTCCTACTATGTAGGTAAGAGAGGGGTGTTGAGCAAAGTTTCCCTGAACTTACTCCTAACAGTCACCTGAGGGAGGCACCCCCCTGGTCGAGCATTGTGAAACTGATCTATTTTTTTTAAGGTGTCTGATGTAAAATTCAAATAAACAAAAACAAAATACTAATATGCTTTTCCTCCTCCATCAACTGTAGAGATCCAAAGTAGCATAGGCAGAACAAAAGGAAGGTGTCAACTTGTTTTCCATTTATTTTATATAATAGCTATTTTGTGCTTGCAATGAGAACAAACTACGCTCACTTTTTCAATTCTAAAAACAGCATGTGTAATATGATTTATTTGAGTTTATATAGGCTGGTGAGGGGGAGAGAAGTACTGGGAGCCTTGGCCAGTGTCTTCTGTAGTCCAGTCAAACACTATAAACACCCAGGATATCGTGAAGAGCATCATGGATCCTACACGGAGCACTGATTGAGGACTTCATACCTGCTGACAGAGCCGCATCTTCTGACTTTTAGCTGTTATAGTAAGGCTCACCATTTGCCATGACACTCCCATTTGTGGAAGTGAACTGCTAAACTGTCTATTATTGTAGATATTTTTAGTGTGAGTCGAGACGAGTTGTGGACATTCATACTATAAGGGGACATATTACTCTAATTTTAAAAAGCAGTTTTTACTGTGTGGAGTGGCTTTTTAAGCACTCCTTTCAAATGTGTCTGATCTAATGTATTTCTCTTATTTATTTGTTATTAAAGTGCTAACTTGCACTAGGGAGTGCTTTTTCTCTATTTTATTTATTTTTTAATCTTGCATGTGTGTGGGAAAAATAGATCACAAGATCTGCTAAATTGGAATTTTAAAGGCAAAATTACCTAGTTACAATTACCCCAGCCGTCACCCATCCCCCCCATTGGCGGTAATTAAAAGCCCTAGATATTAAGGAAGGGTGAACCAATAGTCCCCCCCCCCCCCCTTTCTCCCCTCCATACAAATGATCAGCTCCCCTGGTGACTAGGAGTCCCCAAACCCCTAGTCTCCCCCTCATAAAAATATCCTACCAACCCCACTCACCCTTATAATAGGGAGGAGGGCAATAAACTAAATACCTGTAAAATAATTTAAAAAAGTAACCATTAGATGTCTTCATTATTTTTCTTCCATCTTCTTTTTTTGAGTCCCAAAAAGGCCAAATAAAAATCCATAAAGTTGCATTGCAACTATTAAACTGAAAAAAGGACACAGTCACAAAAGAAACCACACCAAATTTAAAAAGTAAATGTTAAATTTTGATTTTTTTTTGTAATTCTTTATTTTTGTGGGGCAAATATTTAACATACACTCTTGCTATGCCACAACAGCAGTAACAAGGGTTGTAAAACACACAGTTTAACAGTTACATGGCATATATGATCACTGCACACATTTTTAAGTAGAGTAGCACTGTAACAGGCTTGTCGAACATGTCTGGAGTATATTGAAAAGCATCTTAGAAAATCGCTGTCTACTTAGACATGTTGATGATTGTGAAAAAATGGGTTGTAAAACAGGCTTATAAAGCAATGGAGAGCAAAAAAACGGGTCGCAAGAGTATTCAGAGAATGGGCAGCAGCTGAAATAGCCTGCCCTTCGGTGAGTCCCCGCTCAGAACTCGAGCTGGTTTTAGCTCATCTTATGCCATTACAGAGAGAACATCTCTGAAACATATCAGACTGGTCCCACCCATACGGGCAGTCCAGATCCAAAATGCCAGCAAGTTCCCTCTGCACGAGAGATACAGCAACCCCAGACAATCGTTTCAGCCTTGTTAGGCATCATCAGGGTGGCATAGCTGATATCTCTCTAGGCACCGTGAGCAAGGGGTCCACGTCTGGATTACCCTTTAAACTAATGGAGACTTGGAGAGCAAAAAAAAACGGGTCGCAAGAGTATTCTGAGTACGGACAGCAAATTAAATAGCCTGCCCTTCGGTGGGTCCCCGCTCAGAACTCAAGCTGGTTTTAGCTCATCTTGTGCCATTACAGAGAGAGCCTCTCTGAAACATATCAGACTGGTCCCACCGAAGGGCAGGCTATTTAAGTGGCTGTCCATTCTCAGAATACTCTTGCAACCTGTTTTTTGCTCTCCATAAGTTTAAAGGGTAATCCAGACGTGGACCCCTTGCTCAAGATGCCAGGAGAAATATCAGTTATGCCTCACTGATGATGCCTATCAAGGCTGAAACAATCGTCTGGGGTTGCTGGCATTTCGGATCTGGACTGCCTGTATGGGTGGGGCCAGTCTGATATGCTTCAGATATGTACTCTCTACAATGGCACAAGATGAGCTAAAACCAGCTTGAGTTCTGAGCGGGGACCCACCGAAGGGCAGGCTATTTCAGTGGCTGTCCATTCTCAGAATACTCTTGCGACCCGTTTTTTTCTCTCCATAAGTCTAAAGAGTAATCCAGACGTGGACCCCTTGCTCACGGTGCCTAGAGAGATATCAGCTATGCCTCCCTGATGATGCCTAACAAGGCTGAAACTATTGTGTGGGGTTGCTGTGTCTCTCGTGCAGAGGGAACTTGCTGGCATTTTGCATCTGGACTGCCTGCAAAAAATGCCACCCCCAAATGCCCAGGGCAAATGCCTAGTTAGCTTTGAGGCTAACAGACATGCTGGGCGGCGCTGGCTGATGGTCGGGCGGGCGGCTGGCGAGGGAGCTCTTCCTCTGAGCTGTCTGCTCAGCTCCCTCGCACGCTGCAGAGTGAGGCTGGGAGCCGGAATATGACGTCCCAGCAGCTAGCCCATCAGCCCGACCGACAGCCACTGGACCCCCAGGGAGAAAGAGGAACCCCCCCAGCACTCCCAAAGGTAAGGAGGCTGGGGGGGTTAAATTTTTAAAAAAAAAAGTGTTAATGTGACTGATTGTGTGTGTTTGTGTCTGACTGTGTGTGTGTGTCTGACTGTGTCTTTGTGTGTGAGTGTGTGTGTTTGTGTGTGACTGTGTGTGTGTGTGTTTGTGTGTTTGTGTCTGACTGTGTGTGTGTGTGTGTGTGTGTCTGACGGTGTGTGTGACTGTGTGTGTGTGTGTGTGTGTGTTTGTGTCTGACTGTGTGTGTGTGTGTGTGTCTGACTGTGTTTTACTCTAAGTATGTAATAGGTTGGTTGGAAGGCAGGTTATTTAGCATATGCCGGACACCTGGTGAGTATGGCAGCACAGTCCCATGTCCCTCATTTCAGCACTCTATCCGCTCTGGGCTTTGAGACAGGCTAATGCTCTGGCATTCCAAGTTCCTTTGCTTACTGCATGCAGGGCTTGGTCTTGGGACCATCCAGTCATTAGGATGCAGTCGACCCTGGGGAACAGTGGTCCGCTGAGCCGTGTAAGGGGACAGCAGAGGCTGTGTTGCTCTCTGGGGATTTGCTGTGAGCGGCAGCTGTCGCCGAGTCGAAGCTCTCTGGCGGCGGGGACCTTTCCCAGCAATGTGGCATTCTCTGGGATGCTTCAAAGGAACGTGGCACCGGAGAGGGAAGGTAGGCTGTCCCTGAGCCAGTGATGGTTTCTTCCACCGATGTGGGCGATTAGTAGGGTTCAGCCCCCGTTTAGCCCTCGGTCTGGGGGTCACTTGATGAGAGGGACCCGAGCATGATGGGTAGCTTCCCGGGTGGGGGTCCATGTGTGTTTTGGCGGCCCGTCTCCATAGGCAGACGAGCAGAGGCTGCTGATCATTCCTCCATCTGTGCCCAGAAGGTGGCAAATATTGCGTCCACTGCCAGCAGGGAGTTGCTAGTGGGGTCAAGTGGAACTTTGGATGCCTGGGTCACTGTCGTAGGCCCATCCGCCACCTTGAGGAGTTCTGTAGCTTGAGAGTTTTCCTCCTCTGGGCTAGGAACTGTGTGAGGCAACCCAATAGGGACCGAGATAACCCCCACCGGTCCAAAAGGGGGGGCGGGGGGATTGCACAATTCTGTTTCTTAGAAGCCAGCTGGGGAGTAGGGAGAGCTACAAGCTCCCTCATGTGTAGGCCTCAAGGCCTCGGTTTGGGAAGTCAGTTCCGGAGACACTTGAGTGAGGGTCACCAAAACCCTCTCTGCAAGAGTTTCTCTAGGCTGTGCTTGTAAAGTTGTTAGGGACGGGAATATCCCTGGGTCACCAGTGGCAAACGCAGTAGCTCTCGTGGCAAACGTCTGCTTCGTTTGGCAGTCAGGCTCCGGCCCCCTTTTTTTTTTTTTTTTTTAATGCTTTTTTTTGTCAATCTGTTTTTCATTGAGGTATGATCACAACATTGGGCATGTGTGTTAAGACAGCTATCTGTGAGAGGCAGCTAACAGACAGTTCTCTTAAATAACGGATGACCTGGCACAGGTACCCCATGGTGGGACACCTAATAAAATAATTAACTAGGGGGTAGGGCATTATGTTTCCCCATGGCCACAGCTGGGGACGGAGGGACGGAATGTCCCCAAGCACTGCCTAGCTGCAGGGGAAGCAGTTATGGTAACATCCTCTCACAGAGTCACAGGAAGGTTTAAAACACATGCCCAATGTTGTGATCATACCTCAATAAAAAATTAATAGTCAAAAAAAAGCATAGATAAAAATTATTTTATTAATTTATTGGACCATTTTTAGGGTGGACTGTTCCTTTAATGTATATCAAATTATCACGCTACTGGGAGAATTACATGTTTTTGTAGAGAGGAATATTTCCATAAAAGCCTAAGCCACCATTTGGAAACGATAAATCCCCATAGAAAACATTTCTGCAAATCCCCTAGGAATATTTTAAATAGCATAGCAATTTTACGTTTCATTGCTGTCTTTCAATAAGCTGCTAAAGCCATCATTTGCTGGTGTCCTTTGTTAATTGTTGTCTGGTGTACATAGCACCAGCTGTGGGAGGGAAGTGACATGTTTACAGTATTTGCTGGTTTTACCCTACATGGGAAAGAATGCTACCCTTTAGTAGTGTTCTCTGGGTTATGGAGAAAGATATGTATTTTTTTGTGATACCCTACTACCATATAATGTCCTCATTTGTATCTCAACTATAACGGCCATTATTCTCTGCCAGTGGTTGGACAAAAATGACAAAATCTGTAGTCTTAAAGCAGAAATGACACAATGGTCTCCATTATTTTTCATAGGCACCTTACTCTTAACCTCTAGGTTTTCCTCTTGTCCAAGCCGACTAGTGTATAATAACTCAGGAGCAATGCCTTCTCAATATGATTACTTTGGTAGCATGGAGAGCCTTGGCCCCAGTATGGCTATAGGTTGAAGTTCCCGCGCTATGACAACTGTTATACTCAAAATTAAGGCCACAGCGCAGGTACACAATAAAATGACCACGTTCCAGAAAACATGGGGAACCTTCCAGCGCCCTTATGGGTCATTGTAGAAGAATTGGGATCTCCTTGTGGACCCTTACCACACAGCAACTTACCCTTTTTTTTTATATCTTTAATTTTTTTGTTTCCCCTTTACAACTTTATAACTTCCCTTTTTTTTGCCTTCTTTTCGATCAACAGCAAAAGAAAAATATGAGGAAGGCTGAACTTGATGGACATGTGTCTCTTCTCTGCCTATGTAACTATTTAACTTTACTCCATTACTGGAGGGTGTTGCACCATTTCTTGTACTTATTCCACATACAGTTGTTAATTATGACCTATGTATCGTATTATGATTACAAGTGTACTTTTCATGTCACTGTGTATCAATACCTTACCACACATTATATGAAGATCTAAACTCTAATCAAGCAACCATATCTCATTTGGGCTATTTCACTTCCTCCTTAGCCTTCCCATTCTTCTAAATTTCCTCCTAATTCTTGCCCAATTTTCTTGTCATAATGTCCCAGAATTTAAAGGAACAGTATAGGGTCAGGAACACAAACATGTATTCCTGAACCTATAGTGTTAGACCCACCACTTAGCCCCCTCAAAAAGTAATAAAACTCACTTTATTTCCAGCACAGGGCGGGTCCGCTGGCGCTGGCCTGCCCCAATCCGCCTCCTTGATGACATCATCAGAATTGCCACTTTTAGCCAATTGGCTAAAATCGGCAAGGAGGTGGGGTGGGGCGGGACCAAACACTGTTTTGGCCAATCGGCACCTCCTCATAGACATGCATTGAATCAAAGAATCTCTTTGAGGAAAATTCAGCATCCCCATGCAGAGCGTATAGACGCTGAACGGCACTGCTGCCTACTGTGCAGCACTGCCCCAGGAAGCATATGCAGTGGCCATCTTAGGAGTGGCCACTTGGAGGTGCCCCTAGGGGCAATGTAAACACTGTCTTTTCTCTGATGATTCCTAATGTGAGACTTTAATTATTTTCATATGACTTTTCATGTAAAAGTCATGAATGTATTTGTTGCGGGACCACTCATTTACACTAACTGCAGATGTTCATCTGTGGGAGCACCATATGTTTTCAAGATTTTGCTATAATTTGAATGCACATAAACCACCTCCAACAAGTCTATATCAAACAGAGGTAGAGTCTAGTCCACAGCTCAGGTTATACTGAGTTCTAATCAGTTGAGCGGTGTATATTTACTGACACTCACGTCAATCAGGAACATTGAGAAAAACAGAGCATGAAAGTGAGGCCAAGCCCTATCTAGTGACCATACGTTTTGCTGGTGCCTGGAGTGTCCCTTTAAATTGCAAAATAGGTCACTATCCTGTTTATTATTGGCAGCGTAAATTGCATCAATAACTATACTGGAGCTGATAGTTTCTACATTTTGTTCTGAACGCGTAGCCTGCCATGGCATATTGAACATAGACAAGACACTGCAAACAAAAAGGTGACAAAGTCAAGCATCAGATCACCACGTAATCTGCTCTCTGCCCTGAATTACATATGGAATGCTTATCTGCACACAATGTACTTGGTATTACCCTTTATCTCTCCTCTCCCATATATCTTATCACACTTTCAGTGAAATATTCTAAACATTATTTCCTGGAAAATGTGTTTTTTTTCTACATTAGCACCAAACAGGCAAAATGATTGCTGCAATAGTTGTGTATGGTTAGAAGTTAGCCTTTTTACACATTTTCAATACCTTGCTATTTCAGTTGATATTTAAATAAACAAAGTATAAAGAAGCAGCCCAGTGGTCCAGGGTTGACGTATCCCACTTTTTTCTTGGAAGCAAAATTCACCCGCCCAAAGATGACATTAAATATTTGCTTCAACCATATCTTTGCTTGGAGTCCCTCGTTTGTCATCAGTAGTGTGACGGCTGGAATTCAGTAGGTCTACTGTCATCTACAGCATAATACCAGAAACATAGAATGTATTTATTAAAGTATTCTTACGTTGGCAATTTCTTTTTCATGCTCTACAGTAAAATCAAGCACTGAGTAGAAGTAAGGGATTTTGATGTCCCTTGTGTTTAAGGATGTATCTTTGGATGAACTGGGTTACGTGAACTCATGAAATCTGTCTTTTTGTCATTTTTGTCCATTCGTGTTCAGCCAGCACACATCCTTCATACAAGACAGCTTCAGGGGCTCTCACCATATTGACACGTTTTAAATTTGTATTGATTAAATACATATTACTGCTTTAAACTAGGTAACACTGTAAGAATTGGCCATCTAGTAAAAGGAACTGTAAACCTCTCCCAAACTATGGGGAAGATTACAAAAAAATAGTAGAAAAGTGATGTAAATAAACGGGGGAAAATCCCTATGGAAACAAATGGAATCATCGGGGACGTACTATTGTCTTCTATGGTGAGCGCACAATTCTTAAAACATTGCGCTCCTTTTGTAACTGCAATTTTAAAAAAAACTCTCCACTGAGTACTCAAATACTAGTAACTGTAGCAATGTGAGAGCATGGGGAGCAGTACTGAGAGAGGCTTAAAGCTGTTGTTGTCGAGGAACTTCCATGTAATTGGACCTTGAATAATAAAGAATTCTGTATAAATGCAATGTTGGAACACTACAATTTCTGTATAGGAGATATCTAAGCAGTGACATAAAATGGTAACATTGCTTGCACAAATATTTTTATTATGTCAAACACATCTAGAAATGAATTATCTAGATTCCAATAGAAGATTTCACAACTTCATTTTAGCATTGATTAGAAATAATCACTAATAATTAAATCCCTTCCAAATAAAGATATAAAATGTGTTAACTCACGAAAGAAGCCTTAATGAAGAGGAAAAGTGAGAAATGGAATCTAAGTTTCCATCATTTTATTTTATTACTGAAAAAAAAATCAAACAACGAGAAAGATTTGATTTTTCCCCTCCCCCAGTTTGCATATTACATTTCCAAAATCTTACAAAACAATAGTTTGTGTATCAACTTAAAGACAGACTCCATTTAATAAATAACAGTATTGTCACCATTCAGCTTTCAAAAACAGAACCTCATTCTATGAATGTTCACCAGAAGAAGGCTGTTTGATGGTATCTGAGCGATGCACTCCTTGAAGTTTGACCTTGAATATTTTATTCATAGGACCAGGACTGGAGTCCAAAAATTTGATGGAAGCATTTCGACATGAAGCTCATAATCACGCATTAGAAGTGACAAGTGACATTGTGCTTGGCAGCTCGTAAAGCAGGATTTAACAAACTTAGAAGCCAGACTATGTTTATTATAAATCAATCATTTCGCCAGCTTAATTTACAAGAAACTCTTTAGATGTATCTCTTCATAAGCCTTGATACATGAGTAATAAATACCCACATGGCTCCTATCTTTGTCAAACCTTGTCATAAGGGCAGCACACTGTGCCAAAACCATGACATTGACATCAAGTTACCAGATGCCACTTACAAAATGTGTAGTCAATACAAACAGGTTAAAGGACCACTATAGTGCCAGGAAAACACTTGTTTTCCTGGCACTATAGTGCCCTGAAGGTGCCCCCACTCTCAGGGACCCCCTCCCGCCGGGCTGTGGGGAGAGGAAGGGGTTAAACTTACCTCTTTCTCCAGCGCCGGGTGGGGAGCTCTCCTCCTCCTCTCTGCCTTCTCTCCTCTTTGGCTGAATGCGCATGCGCAGCAGGAGCTGCGCGCATTCAGCCAGTCTCATAGGAAAGCATTAAAACAAGGATGTGTTAGAATACACACAGTTCAATATATTAAATACAGAAATGCTATATACCAAGATAAGAATTAAGCAAGTTTCCAATGGTATTAATGGTGTCTTGACTTATATTAAATTAACAAGGTATTTACTAAAGTGAGAATTAAAAGGGATTTCAAATTTAAAGGGAGACTACAGTCACCAGAACAATTGCAGCTTATTGAATTTGTTCTGGTGAGTAGAATCATTCCCTTCAGGCTTTTTGCAGTAAACACTGTCTTTTCAGAGAAAATGCAGTGTGTACCATTCGAACCTAGATGGCTACTAGAGATAATTCTTGGATCAGTGCTGCACAGTGTGGAGACACTGAACTTTCCTCATAGACATCTCTACGAGGAGATGCTTATTTGCTGTGTTTGGCTTGTTTGGGCTGTGCCTCTGATCTGCCTCCTTGACAGACTCTGCAAATCCTATGGGGAAGTGACTGGCTCAGAACACCACTTCTGATGATGTCAGCCAAGCAGGCAGAGCCAGCAGCAGCAGACTGGAATAAAGGTAAGATTTTGCTATATTTAGGGGAAAAGGAGGGGCAGGTGGACTAGATGGTTTTAACAATACAGAGTCAGGAATACATGTTTGTGTTCCTGACCCTTTAAAACCACAGTAGCTGAACAGATAGCATGGCTGGGTTAGAGAAGGTTTCCAGTTCGGCTATTTAGACCTTAAATTTGAAATTATTTTTCAACTCTCACTTTAGTGAATGACCCTGTAAATTTGAATGTATTCTCTAAACACAATGTAAAACAGAAAAAAAAAAGCACGAAAATGAAATATTATTCCTACTCTGTTTTGGCCTATATATAACAATGCTCTATATATTTCACCCCCACTTAGTGAAAATAACCCTTATGCTGCTATGTATGATAATGAAGGAACCCAACACATTCTACAGAACTGTATATTAGGGATTGATTGTAGTATAACATAATAGGAGTTCAACGCATTCCTGATTTCTTTTATTACAATGTTAATATTCAATATTACAAATTAAAGCTACAAAAAAAAACAAATAGAAGACAAAATTCATTCATTCTGTTGCTTGAACATACAAAGACATCCTGCAATTGATCCACTCTCAGTTCCCATGAACTCCAGCTCTCAGTCATAGGAAATTTAGAATAGCCTCTGAGGTTTGGAAACACTCCCTCACCCCCTCCTAAGAGAAACTAAGTGTTGCTGCAGAATAGGAGTGCTGCGTACATTTTGTCACACAATGACCTGGTAACGCTGAACATGACTTGCGGTAAATCCACACATCAGGGAAGGAGCAGACCTATAGACTTCACTTCCTCCCTGACTTTACAACAATAATCATCGCATCCAGGGCTGGAGTTCAGGAATGATTTGATTATATCTCGTGTGAGAATGTGTGGGTTATTTTAGAAAAGGTTTACACAATGTGTGGCTGATCAGCCGATGCACTTTGACCGCCACTAATCTCTCGGCCTATTAGTTTACAAACATATCTAGATTTATCTACAAACACCATGTGAAATATCCGGATACATGATCACTTTCTCTTTTTAGTAATATAGCTGTAGTGCACACAACCAATGTTGGCTGCAAAATACAAACTAAAAAGGCAGTTTAGACACCATAGGCACTACATGTTGATTATAAGCGTGTTTGAGGAAGGCCCTCAGTACATTCTGTTCCAGTTTAACCACCTATTGTACAGCACTGCCGGGTTTGTTGGCGCTTTATAAATAATAATATACCAACTGTCACACCCAGCCAATGAATGGCTTTAACCCCTTAAGGACTCGTGACATGTCATGATTCCCTTTTATTCCAGAAGTTTGGTCCTTAAGGGATTAAAGGAACACTTCGCTAAAGCACTATAGCAACGTACTATTAAGACACCAGAGACACCCTGACATTGGTAAAATATCAAACCATTTTAGTACAGATTGGCAACTTCCCTGGATCTCAGTAGGTGCTTGCACACATTAGTGGTTATTGTGTTTGGAGGGATCCTATAATTTAAAACATGTATTTCTAAAGAATTAACACTCTCAGTGAATGGGGGCGTAGGATTCAAAAGTTGTTTGATCAAGAACCAGGGAATGGATCCTGCAGACTAATACCCCTATTTCTTTAAACCTTACTATAAATAAAGGCTAGTGACTGCTAACTTAGTCTCTTGTAAATGGACTGCATTTCCCATGACACTCAGTCAACCTTTTACTGGCCAAAAACATCTACAGTGCTCCAAGTCTAAGCCATCCTGTTCCGAGCTGACGGCATGCATACCAACACAGAACAAAGGGTCTTGTCTTTGAGCGATAACAGAATGCAAATGAGTAATTATATTATGTAATTAAAAATTTTTAAATGTAAATTTTTAAATATTCATTACCCGCCAAAAACAGTGCTTGTATATTTTTAAACTTATACTTAGTTTGTGTTTTACAAATCCCTTTTTTATTGAAAAAGAAAAAAAACGCCAGAAAAAATATCAATAAAAAGAAATGTTATACTTCTAAAAGCATTGTGTCATGTATTTCGGTAATAAAAACAAACTGAAATCAGATTAATTTTTTCCAGGTTTTTAGAGAACTGGAATGGTTGTTGTGTACGGAAATAGTCACCAGTTCATGTTACATTTTTGTATACCATCATTATTTCTGGTACTTTGCAAAGTTTGGTTTGAATACTAATCTAACAGTATATCATTTAATTATTTAAGAAACAAAGCACATACTGTAGATTGATTTTCTTTATTCTAATGAGTATCCATTGCTAGGAAGCTATATTACTTAAGTCAGAGAATTGGCAAAGAAATTACTAGGGAAATGCAAGTTTTTGTAAATTCTCAAAAAGCTATCTTTCCAGGTCAATCTTTACACCTAAAATGTGCAGTTTCCTTGTGAATTCTACAACATGGTTTTCACGGTTCTAGTGAACAATCTGGATTGATTCTAGCAACCAGGCAGTAAAATCTTCCAAATTTATACTTATAGTTGTGTAGTAGTTTCAGACTTTATCGTATTGATTTAATTCCGAAAAAATTGCAGTATTTACATTACTGCCTAAGAAAACCTCAAGTGGCCGTCACTTAGACATATAGCAAAATCTCCTCCCTAAGAAAAGTCTAGACAAATTAATCCCCAAGTGGAAACAATACCTCAAGGGAACACTATAGGGTCAGGAACACAAATATTTATTTCTGACCCCATAGTGTTAAAACCACTATCTGGCTTCCCCCTTGTCCCACTCTAAATATAGTAAAATCTTACCTTTATTCCAGTCTGCTGGTGCTGGCTCTGCCCCTGATCTGCCTCCTTGGCTGACATCATCAGAAGTGATGTTCTGAGCCATTCACAATGCTTTTCCATAGGAAAGCATTGAATTGGCCGAGATTGTCTATTCTGATAATCTCAGTCAAGGAGGCAAGCTGGGGGCGGAGCCAAATGCCACCATGGCCAATCAGCATCTCCTCATGAATCAATGCATCTCTATGAGGAAAGTTCAGTGTCTGCATGCAGCGGTAGGACATACTGAATGTTTGGATGCATTTTAGGCAGACATGACCCAGGAAAGATCTCTAACAGCCATCTGAGGAGTGGCCAGTGAAGTTATCACTAGGCTGTAGTGTAAATGCTGCATTTTCTCTGAAAAGAAAGGGTTTACAGCAAAAAGCCTGAAGGTAATGATTCTACTCACCAGAACAAATTCAATAAGCTGTAGTTGTTCTGGTGACTATAGTGTCCCTTTAAATTCGAAAGAATAATGTATTTCATTATTTTTATTACTATACTTTATTTACAAGGCACTAACACTTTCTGCAGTGCTGTGCATGGGTACAATTAAAAAGACTGTAGATACGAATATCCATTTCACTATCTAAAAACATACAATACATCTGAGACCATAGCAAAATTGACAAATACAAGAACAGTTACCCTGTGGGTATGTACAATCTAGATGGATAGTGAGGGTGGGAAACGTACATATAACCTGCACCAAATATGTATTTTTGAGGTGTCACTTCTACTGGAAACTGTTGGTGTGGTTACCCCATAATTATTGACACAAAATGCTTATCTATAGTGTAATGATTGTACTCACTCCAACCTTGACTTCAGTGGTGTCAACTTAGGTTCCACACTTAACCCCCCACCCCCTTCAAAAAGAGTAATAGCAGCACTCACAATATCCCATAAATTTTCACTAGAACATTCCATGAAAAGTGCTGTTTATTGATCCATTTAATTATACAGGACAATAAAATAGAACAAATAAATGCATTTCAATCTATTAAAGGGATAAAGTCACCAATACAACTTTAGCTTAATGAAGCAGTTTTGGTGCATAGATCATGCCCCTGCCGTCTCACTGTTAAATTCTTTGCAATTTAGGAGTTAATGCCCTTGGTTTATAACCATGGTTATTCTGGCAGCAGGCTGCCTAAGGGAGAAACCCAGGGTCTGTTCCCCGCGCTGGGCTTTGCCAGCTGCCCAGCACCAATCACATCGGAACCGGCAGGCTCAATTCATAATTACATTGAATGAAATACCAGCCCGAAGAGGGCCAACTACTCAACTACGAAAACGATTTTAGAATATCAAAATATTAGCAGAGCGTTTCCGTAGAGTTAGATTTAGGTGTAAGGATTAAGCTGGATTAGTGTAGATGTAACTGGTCTTCTGAGAGTGTCACTGCCATTGAATTCCTTTTCTATTACTTTGGTTGTGAGCCTATTTAAGCAAGTTCATGTTCATATATTTGCATCTGTGTTTGTGTGGAAAATGATGTATTGCTGGAGGCTTGTCCTTGTGGTGAATCAAGTATTTTGAGTATTCTTGCCCCCCTGAACTGGAGTGTTGTCTCTTATTTGGAGAGGCATGGTGACAGAGTATGTTTACCTGTGTGTTGAAATATTCAGTTGAGCCTGTGAGCTAAAGGCATTTTTGTAAAGAATGTCGGGAGCAATCAGAAGAGTGTGGGTAGAGCACATGACCTTACCCTGAGGAATCATGGTGGTTGTCTCTGGGGCCAGTGGAGAAGGGGCAAATGACATGTCAGGATAAGTCTGGATCCCAAGCTGGGGACCAGTCTACCCTGTTCTTGTTACAGTAGGGTTAAGATTAAGATTAGGGTAGGTATTGTGGCAGGGTCAGAGAGGCTTTTTATGTTAGTAATAGATTGGAGCGCTCTCTATTCCCAGCATGATAGGGTTAATTGGTAGGAGTCACCCCTTGAATGTTATCAACCAGGTGAATGTAATTAACCAGCACTAGGGTTTTAAAAGGTTAGCCTGTGACCACATGGGGGAATCTAACAGCTGGGAGAGAGGAGGAAGTTAAGCCTGAGACTCTGAGTAAAAGGTACTGTGTGAAACCAAACTTCTGGAATAAGGGAATCATGACATGTCACATGTGTCCTCAAGGGGTTAAAGTGCTGTATTTCATGTTGTTTAAAACTGGGAACCAGATTAGCTGGCCAGTTGAATAGTTAGTAATACTGTTGTTTAGTAAGTCTCCAAGTTGGAGTAGGATTTATTTTCGGTTTTATTTTTGTGGGAGAGCACAACCTTGTATATATTGTGGAAAGTGACAATAAACTGCAGTACTATTCTATTCTGACTGTTAAATTTGAAGTTTACTGTGAAGAGCCTGGCCATCCTGCCACAGTATATAGTAAGAGTTAGTATAAGCATTAGGGTGTGTTTGGTATAGTGTTAATGTGATGGTTGGTATAGGGTTAGAGTTGACTACCAAAAATTAATTTCGATCCTAGACATATTAGACATTTAGCAATCACGACTGATATAAAATAATATTTTGAGTTTATTTTATTTAGTTGCACTGAATGTGTAAAAAATAATAAAAAAAAAATAAAAAGTGAAATAATTTGTTTCCCATTTTTAAAGGTTTAACCAGATGAAATGTAGTGTTAGGTATACATAAAGGATGTTAAACAAAAGTACTTTATGTCCTTTAAACAACAATATATATATATATATATATATATATATATATGTATGGGGGAGAAACTCTTAAATTACTTAGGACAATTGCCTCCGTCTTCAAGGGTTAAAAAGTTCACTAGGGGCAGTAATAAAAACAGACATATGCTTTTTTTTTTTCTAATTGAGGCCACTCAACTGCTTTAGCCTAAATGTTCAAACAAATAATATTTCAGAAACGGTAAGCTCTGGTAAAACCTATAAAAAAAAATAAATTATATATATATAAAAATGTGCTTTAAAAATTCTGACCTAAATAAAAGCTGCCTTGAAATTTAAAATAAAAAGGTTACAAAAAAACTGTCAGAATCTTTAGTTTATGTCCAGCTGCGTGTATGCTAGCCATTATCATTATGTGATCGAATCATTAGCCAGAATACCTGAATCAGACAGTAAACTCACAATAAGACAAATACTCAAACCCTTCGATGACATATTATTTACAAAAGCTAAAATTATCTAGGTGTGCAAAACCTGCAGTGGTAAAAGCCCGCAAAAAGAATTGGTTTTAATAGGCACATACACAATACTTCACATTCACAGTGTAGGCTGACCATCGTAGGGTACACGACACCCCACAGTCGGCCAAAGCACAGATTGCTGTACATGTGCTGATCTGTCAACTTCTAAATTCATTATACTAGTAAGACGGATTTAAAAAAAAAAAAACATTTATACAAGTAAAACTTGTAAATGGGTACAATGGTGTATCTGCAGCGCACACACTAATGTACAGAGCGGTATATCTGAAGCACAAACTAATGTACAGGGCGGTATATCTGCAGCACACACACACACACCAATGTACAGAGCGGTATACCTACAGCACACACCAATGTACAGAGCGGTATACCTACAGCACACACCAATGTACAGAGCGGTATACCTACAGCACACACCAATGTACAGAGCGGTATACCTGAAGCACACACCAATGTACAGAGCGGTATATCTGCAGCACACACCACTGTACAGAGCGGTATATCTGCAGCACACACCACTGTACAGAGTGGTATATCTATAGGACACACTAATCTACAGAGCGGTATATCTGAAGGACACACTAATGTACAAAGTGGTATATCTGAAGCACATACCACTCTACAGGTCAATAAGCTTGCAGCACATATCACTATACAGAGCAGAGAACTTGGAACACATACTAAGGTACAGAGCTGTAACCTACAGCACAAATCATTGTACAGAGCAATAAATCTGTATATACATGTAAAGTGTGCAAACACCGTAACCTGTATAGCACTGAGCCTGCAGCTCGAGCCACTGTAAAGACTGGTAACCCTGTAGAGCACGTTTGCTGTACATGACTGCATGACAATAGCCGAGCTGGAAAAACACTTGTAGGACTGCACACTAAGAAATAAATCACGCACACGTCACCTTCATTTGCTGTACACAATATCAAAATTTACCTAAGAATGGAGGAGACTCTCTGTATAAGGAATGCAGAAAAAAAAAAAAAAAAAACCCTTAAAAAAAATTACTAAAATAATTGCCTACTGTGCACACCAATTTATATATAGCAGTTAACCTGCTATACATAATTTCAGGTTAAACATACATTGCACATAATCTTGCAAGCCAACCCCCTACATTACACATCATTGTATATACTGGTCAGCTTACACTACATGCAATAGTGTATATTGGTAATATACAGAGAGCACGTGAAGGGACATTCGGCTTGCTTTATGTGCGGAGTGTTTTTTTTTATTTTACAAAAAGTGCAGTTTTCAATAGAAAATGACACTTTTATAAATTAACATGGTTACACCTACCTCGCTTCCAAGCACACAACCGGTCCTGTTACTTCCTGGTTTGGATAGCTCAGTGGAGCTAAACTCCACAGGCAGCAATTGCTCAGAGATCCTGCCTTGCAGAGACTTCTCATTGAGCTGCATTGGGAAGTCTGATTGGACAGACACAAAGTCTGGGCGGGGTTAGAAGGGGAGGGCTTCCAAAGGCTGCAGACAAGAGATCTGCAGGTTTTTGCAAGCTGTTGCACATATAACCCCAATGAAAAATGCATAATTAAATGCATGCATATTTCTCTGTGATTATATCTACTAAACTGTGATTTTTATTTATTTTAATTTGGCAGTGGAGTGTACCATTAATTCAACTGATTATCTAAAGAGTTCTTCTTAATGTTAAGATTTGCTCCCTGATTTAAATTTTATTTTATTTTTTTAACATCTGGTGGACACACTGCTAGCAGATTGGATTGAGTATGCGCACGCTTATACTAACAGTATATTACTATGGTCTAATGTAAAAGGGGGTCATAGTTTTCTGCTATCCTTTCTCCAACACACAAACAATATTAAAGGACCACAATAGGCACCCAGACCACTTCAGCTTAATGAAGAGCTGAAGTGGTCTGGGTAACAGGTCCCCCTAGTTTTAACCCTGCAGCTGAAAACATAGAAGTTTCAGAGAAACTGCTATGTTTCACTGAGGGTTAATCCAGCCACTAGTGGCTGTCTCATTGACAGCCGCTAGAGGCGCTTCCACGATTCTCACTTTGAAAAATCACATTGAGAAAAGATGCTGGACGTCAGTATGAAAGCATTGAGTAATGCTTTCATATGGGCGGTTTGAAAGCATGCGCATTCGGATCTGACGTCGACAGGCGGTGGAGAGTTCCCCAGCATAGACGGAGCCCGACGCTGGAGAAAGGTAAGTGGCTGAAGGGGTGGGAGGGACCCAATGACCCTATAGTGCCAGGAAAACTAGTTTGTTTTCCTGGCACTATAGTGCTACTTTAACGATCTACAGTTGATTATCAAGTACTTCAAATAAATAGTCTCTTGTGAAGTTTGGTTTCAAGTGCAATTAGGTATGTTTAGCACAGAGCACATGATTAGGAGAAATGTCAGTATATCAAGTATTGAAACGCTTTGGTTGAAACTATGGCAAATCATGAATCAGAGATTGGCGGAGCAGAGACGTTTCGATATCTTCCCTCACACACAGTCTATAAATAAAGTTTACAAATACAAAAACCAACTAGTTACTGGCCTCACAACAGCTAAAGCACACAGGAATATCATCAATATGTACATTAAAAAATACAAATTCATTTTAAAAAAGACACTACAATTATAGCAAAGTCATTTGTGATAAAAGATCTGCGTGATTCAAGATTAGCGCAGACTGGGTTTTGGTTACAAACCAGCATTGCACTACCGCCCTCTTCCCATCTTCAGTGACATAATAAGTGCTGGGCACGATAAATGGTCTTGATTGATCTCAGTGGGTTGCCAATGAGGAGTCCAATAAATAGTACAAACAATAAATACAGTTTTGGAGATATTGTGATTGTTGTAGTTTCTGCGGGTGTCTCATTGAATAGACACAAATGGCTTTTATACAGCAGAAGAGGACTGCGTTGTTAAGATGACAATGCCCTGTTCTGGTTCCGTTGGGCTCTCCACAGGTACCTGTTAAAAGAGAGTTAAATATTTTACTGTGCATCAGTGCAATTTGTAATGGTTCACTAGCAGGACCTTGAGCTAACACTAGGGCCACACTATGCCATTTGCCTTATAACTAATCTCATACTGGCAAACTGCAATAAAAAATAAATAAAAAAATGCCCCCACAAGTTCAACAGCAGTGTGCTTTCATAATTGTGATTAACTATTAGAAAAGGAGGAAATAAGATGAACAGTAGCCTTGAACAGCTCTTTCCGTCAACTTGACCTTCTGAATAAGGGAGAGAGACACTTGTCATAGATAGTGCGGTGCCAGATAATGAAAAACAACACAGTACGGAGAGATACTCACTGCCTTTATTGTAGAGTTGGCAATTCCATAATTGACATTGTGTCTTCTTAAATCAGATTTAATCAGTGCTGTAAGACAAAACAAAACACACGTAATAAGCCATTTAGGAAGGTCATAGACCGCGGTTGTGGAACATGCATCTCCCAGCACGTAATAATTATTACTCAGTATTCTGCCAACAGCAGGTAAAATGCCATGTACACACACCCCTTTAACACATAAAATGAGTTTATTGTGCATGTGACAAATGTTACAAACCATTGCACATTTAAGTTGAAATCAAGACTCAAAATTTCCATAAGCCATAGGAAAATTAAAAGTGGAAATTTAGCCTTGGCAAATAAAAATTCAATCCCGGTGAGCAAAGCTTGGCTTTATAGACTTTAATATAAATGCTGCTTTTTCAGAAAAAAATACAGTGTTTAAATTTTTTCCTAGTTACAACTCGACGTGCCATAAGTTAAATGGCCACTACAGGCCCTTCCGTATTTCAGTCCTGCAATCTCTGCAGGCCCTACGTTCACGAAGAAGATGTACGCTCCCCATAGAGATGCATAGAATCAACTCATCTCTATGAGGAGATGCGGATTGGCACAGTTATTTGCTTTACACTATCCTATCAATGCTTTCCTATGGGAAAGCACTAGATTGGCTGAGATCAATCAATCTTTATGTAATCTACAGTAATGTAACATCCAGAAACCCAGGATAGTGGCAGCAGCATTGGACACAAAGTACTTAACTAACATATCCTATAAATGAAATACCCAATTTAAGTTTAAGACCATTTATATAGTACTACTCTATTCGACCACATACGCTGGATATCGTTTAGCTGTGCACTTGATGCAGAATAGTTCAAGGCTCAGGCATAGCCTCGAATAATTATAATAATAATTACAAAGGGACTATATTGTACCCCAACACACTCACTGAACACTATATAGCGGCTTAGTAGACATGTGCAATTCGTTTCGGTCCGAATATGAATTTCGGGCAATTCGGATATTCAGGTACTTCCGAATTGCCGAGGTCCCGAAATTGCCAAAGTAAAGTACTAATATACTTACCCAGTGAAAGAAGACTGTTACATTGTATACTTTTTATTTAAAATTTTATACAAACATAGCCAGGATTCAGCTGTAAGCATCTGCAACACTTACAACAATCAAGTAACACACATTCATTTAAAATATAAGTTACTTAGCCAGTCAATGTAATGACAGGAATGAATAAGTAGATAGCTCCCTAATTCCCACAATATTAGGGAGCTATCTACTAAAAGGCTGAAAGACCTAAATTGGTCTTTCAGACAAATTTACCAATACTAAGTAAAGGTTACTTAGTATTAGTAAATTATGCCCCTACTCGCTATACCGCGAGTAGGGGCATGTCTATTAAACAGTTGCTCATGGTTTTGAAAAAAAAAAAAAAAAAAAAAAGTTCCCCCCCTGCCGAGCCCCCATTCTTTGGAATTTTCCCATGCTGTGTAATTTGACTCATAACACTCTGATTGGTGGATTAAGTAACCAATCAGAGAGTTAGGAGTCAAATTACACAGCGAGTAGGGGCAAAATGTACTAATACTAAGTAATTTTTACTCAGCATTAGTAAATTTGTCTGAAAGACCAATTTAGGTCTTTCAGCCTTTTGGTAGATAACTCCCTAATACCGTGGGAATGAGGGAGTTATCTACTAAGCGGCTGCAAGAGAAGTCCTGAAGTCCCGAAATGTCTAAGTGCCGAAGTTCCAAACCGAAGGTTTTCCCCACGCACATGCCTACAGCTCAGTGATAGCAATATACAGGACGCTACAGCTTCACAAGGTGCACTGATTTCTATAAATTCTGCTAGCAAAGAAAAAAACAAAACTCTTGTAATTGGAGCTTTCAAACGTTTGTGGTTGATCTAAAATCCTAAGTCATATTTAAAGGACCACTATAATGCCAGGAAAACAAACTTGTTTTCCTGGCACTATAGTGCCCTGAGGGTGCCCCCACCCTCAGGGTCCCCCTCCCGTGGCGCTGAAGGGGTTATTCCCTTACCTTTTCTCCAGCGCCGGGGACGCTCCTCCCTCTTCGGACATCACCACCTGAATGCGCGGCAAGAGTGCGCGCATTCAGCCAGTCCATAGTAAAGCATTTTCAATGCTTTCATATGGACGCTGGCGTCTTTTCACTGTGAAAATCACATTGAGAAGCGCGGAAGCGCCTCTAGCGGCTGTCAATGAGACAGCCACTAGAGGCTAGTTTAACCCATAGGTAAACATACAGCAGAAAGGGTTAATCCTAGATGGACCAGGCACCCAGACCACTTCATTGAGCTGAAGTGGTCCTTTAATGTTTTTGAACTGTAGCTATCGTACAGATGACCGGAGTGGGTTTAATGGACAGACTTATTCCTTGTTACAATAAATAAGTATCTGAAAGGGGAGGGAGAGATACATCAATCATATTATGAAATCTAGTGATAAGAGACAACTTGGGGAAGTAATTTTAAGCAAAAAGAGACATCTCAACAAAAGGACAGGTTTCAGATTTCAATGGTCTATAACCCCTGCATTACGTGAACGTACCATATATCTCCAAATTCAAAACAAATACATATTCGTACAATATCTTCTCTGCAAATATAGGCCACATAGAATACAGTGAATGCTCCACATTCATTTATACGAGAGGCAAACATGTTCAGGTAGAGGAAAAGAAAAAAACATGTTAATCCAATGAGTCAGAATAATAGAACTTAGTAAATTTCCCCCAAAAGATCTGTATGTGACAGCTGGAGATCACAGACATCAAGGCGGGCCTTCTATTTGTCTGGAGTTCACAGCCTATTTTCGGGTAAAGATGATCTTTATAGAGCAAGCAATAAAAGCCTTAATGGCTAGCAGGGTACTCTGCCCTCCAATAACTTGTCTGACATCTGTCATTGGTTGAACGAGTAGCTGTAATGATTGTTTACCATGAAAAAATATTCCCCAGTCAATTCATTTAATGATGGATGTGGCTACTCATTTACCTTTCCAGGTAACTGCCTTCAATTCCCTATCGCTCAGCAGATACATGATGGAAACAGATGCATAAGCAATTCCTTAACCTCTTCTAAATCTACAAACACATGGTCACATAAGCTGCACTTGGCATGTAGCAACCCCCCCCCAATCCCATTTTCTGGGATTGAGAAGGCAATTTAAAGTTAGAAAATAAATCTCCAGGAAGGCTACATAACACTCAGTAATGAGAGGTATAGATGGAGTGGGCTGCCCAAAAGAAGGGGACGAGAGGCAGGCGGCCTAAAAGCGGGGTGACACATGGGTGTGCATGTACGCCAATCTAAATGACAGCGTCTGGGAGGTCTTGCTAAGTGCGGCTCATGCAGAGAGTGCTCTGCCATCGTCTCAATGACCCTATGCACACTCTCAAACTTGATATAAGGTAAAAAAAAAAAAAAAAAATATCCTATAATTGCAGATTTCAATCAGAACAAGCTCGAGCAACAAGTTTTGCTTTTGAATTATGTCTCAAAGAAACAAAAACCGGTTTTGTGCTTGCACAAGACTGTAAAAATAAATACAGATTAAAAGATTCATGCCCATAGGCAGCACGTGTTCAGTGCTTGGAAAATCGGCGTGGCCAATAGTAACCGGTGAGTCCATAATAGGGATGGAATGGTTTCACTCATTGGTTACAGACATTCTGGGCTTACGTTCTTATTTCATGTACAGTCATGAGAAAAATAAAGTACACCGAATTCTGCAGTTTTATATATCAGCTCATAATAGCAATCAACTGTTTCTTAGCAGGTCTTAAAAATAAGTAAATACAACTTCAGATGAACAACATGACATATTGCACGGTGTCAAGATTTAACAAAAATGAAGCCAAAAGGGAGAAGCAAAGTGTGAAAAACTAAGTACACCTTATGATTCAGTAGCTTGTAGAATCACCTTTAGCAGCAATGACTTGTACTTTCTTTTTCCTGTGAGATATATTCGGCCAAGAAAATAATACAATTGTATTATACGTTTGTTGATAAAATCTTTGAGCCAGTAACTACATTGCTCATTATCCAGATTGTTATTGTCTACTCTGGAAATTATACTCGGACATGTTTTGAAGCAATTTTCTTTGTTACATGTTTTATGATCACTGATTATTTTACAATCGTATAAATGGTTATTGTCCCAAAAAACCTAACCTTTAGGTAATATAATTATTGTATGTGATATTGTATCTTTAAATACAAGGTTGTGGGTGTGGCCCTATAATATTCATATCAATAAAATAATTTTCAAAAATATTTAGTTATATTTTGCCCCCACAATTATCATTACATTCCCATGACTTTAAAGTATGTGGGGGAAGTTGTATATCACATCTACTGCGGTTAACAAACCCTTTAAACCTTTTGTAAGACAAAAAGCCAGAGCATGAACAAATTGCATTGAGGTTAATAGGAGCTTCCCTACACCTCAACAAGCATATTCATTCGTCTGCTCAATCTATCACTGGAGCTCAGAGCACAGAGTACAATGCTCGCAGAGAGGGACAGATTATGACCACGTTCATATCCTCTCTCTATACACTCATGCGCAGTTTGCTTGTTATGGCGAGGAGATCAAGATGGTTACAACAACATCCAGACCCACACGTGCTTGCTTTCATACATTGCAAACAGCCCACTCACGTGCTGCCATAAATCAGATTACTCTAAGCAAAACATAAAAAGAATACCATAAAGAAACGTTAAAGTCATATTGGAAGAGGTTATTCATTAACATACAGCAACGTTGAAACCAAATCCTTGCAAACATGAAGTGAACCAGTTACTTGAGGATTTTACTGGTAGAGTAGAACCAGCACAGCGGAGACAGAGAATGGTCTGTGCTTCACAAGATCATTGTGGGATATGTAGTCCACAACATCTGGACTGCCAAAGGTTGCCTGCCCCTAGTTTAGAGTATTGCATCCAGAGATTTGAAATACATACAGAATTGTTAAAATTTTACATTGTGAAATGCACAGTAAAAAATATTTATAGTCATTAATAAACATGTATCTAGGCTGTATTGTCTGTACATGTATGATTCAACACAGATTGCAGCAATCTCCAAGGAGCCTATCCCTGTTTCCATAGCAGTAATGTGTATTTATACAATTCACTTTTACCTTAAACCTGCTTAACTAAGTACCTGCAGGCAATCACTCTGCTTAGTTTAACTGCACACAGACAAAAGGTTGCTTTAATTTCAAAGTTACACCTAAAAGTTAGCCTAAAAACTATAAAATTTGTAATATCCTTGACATTTTAGAGTTCTGGAACGTTGCATACAAAACTTAATGTCTCTAAAAAACAAGATGTGATTTGCATGCAAAAAAACAAAAAAAATGTAGCAAACGATATGCTCCTCTAAATCAGAGAGACATATATATATATATATATATATATATATATATATATATGTCCCGAACGGTTTGCCGCGGACAGCGAACATATGACCCTGTACCTCACAGTCAGCAGACACATTCCAGCCAATCAGCAGCAGACCCTCCCGCCTCCTGGACAGCATCCATTTTGAAGCTGCATTCTTAGTGAGCTGTCCAGGAGGTGGGAGAGTCTGGGAGGGAGGGTCTGCTGCTGATTGGCTGGAATGTGTCTGCTGACTGTGAGGTACAGGGTCATATGTTCGCCGTCCGCGGCGAACCGTTCGGGACATCACTAGATATAAAGATTATATATAACATACTCTCATTGACTGCTGGAATTTCATTTTGTGGTGATGTACTGATTTGGAGTGCCAGTCTCTCTGTGAGTGCAGAGATAGATTTGCATCAGATATGTGGAATTTGTCTCAGCGGATGCCCAGGCCCAAGGTACAGACCACATGCTCCCCCCAACTTGACCACCAGAAACTTTAAACCCCAATGCATGGCCGTAGATCATGCCTCACCCCCCCAATCCATTCAGCAAGCTTAGCAGGAGGATGATAAATACAACACACACACACACACACACACATCAACTATCACATACAGCCAGGAAACATCAAACACACGCACAATACACACAGTCAGCAAACATCACGCATAGCCAGTGCACACAGGAACAGAGGGGGCAATAGAGGAGGAGGCAGTAGATGAAAAAAAAAACCTCTGGGTCATTTACTAAATTTCCACAAATTAAGTCCAAATATAAAAACCAAGGCAAAATGTTGCCACTATAGATAGATAATTTTGCCAGATCTGCTTTTTTGACTCATTTTTTTCCCACTTGGATTTAATTTGAATTTCGTGAATAACCCTGACAATAATTAACTAACCAGGTGCCCCAATCTGAAAAGATTTTGTGTGGACGGACAAAATAAAATGGGCTATCCCTTTGGTCCCTTGGACAAGTCGATTATTTTTAACATTTCCACATCAATTTTTTTCTCATCCCATTGTCATGTCACTTCTAACCACCTCCTCCTCTCTCCATATAATTCAAACTAATTTCTCCCCATCCAATCATGTATCCCTCTAACCCGGCATGCCACATGGAACAACTAAATACAGATCAGTTTTACTAATGTGAACTCATTTTTTTCAGTCCACTCACAATATTTTATTAGTTCCAATAGAGCAGCTGAATAATGCACCAACTATTGTAGATTTTCATACCATAGGTTTGCAGCTTCTATTTCTGGCAGGACTGAATCAACATTTAATTTTAAACACGTTTGATAACATAAGTGCCATTACTTTGGGTAATAGCCAGAAAAAAAAAAAAAAAACATGTCTGGGTTTCTTTAAAGGAAAGCTATAGGATCAGGAACACAAAACATATTTTATGGCCCCTATAGTGCTAAAAAACACCATCCCCTGGCCTCCCACACACCGCCATATAGTAAAATTTTAACTTTATTCAGGTCGGCAGGCACTAGCTCCAACCCCAAACCGCCTCCTTGGCTGACATCATCAAAAGCGATAATCTCCGCCAATCACAATGCTTTCCCATAGGAAATGATATAAGTGATCTCAGCCAAGGAGGCAGAGCCAAATGCTGCCCTGGCCAATGGCATCAATGCATCTCTACGAGTAAAGTGCAGTGTCTGCATGCAGAGTGTGGAGACGCTGAAAGTCAGCACTACCCCAGGAAGCACCTCTAGTAGCCATCTGAGGAATGGCCACTGGAGGTGTCCTTAGGATGTAATGTAAACACAGCCTTTTCTCTGAAAAGGAAGTTTTTATACAAAAAAAAGACTGCAAAAACAGGTAGTAGACACCAGAACAACTACATTAAGCTGTAGTTGTTCTGGTGACTATAGTGTCGCTTTAAATAAAACTTCATATGTGTTATTCACAAAAGCACACAGGGCTAGCTATAAAAAGCAGTGTTTTTATTTAAAAAACAAACAAAAAAAAAATCAAGAAAGCTTCATTTGATCAATATATGCTTTGCTTCCACTGGTTGATATATAGAAAAGGCACTTATTGTCAGTTGTCATTTTATGACATATTTCGTTTTTTATTATACAAAAAGTTTGAGATAAAGTAATTATTTTGAGGCACAACTAACACTTCCTTCCACTAAATGGGAGAGATCACTCTTCTAGAATTTACACCGTTGAATAAAAATGGAAAATTGCCTGTAATTTGTGTAAACATTTTAGTTATATGTGGTTTAATTAATTAATTACTTCATATTAAAGAGTTTGTAAAGTACATCATATTTCAGTTCAGGCAAGGCAAGGCAACATTGTCTAATTACTCATCTTCTCTGTAGGATATCTCTATGCGGATTGTCAGGTGCAAAGGACAGAGCTAATCGCAGATAGTTAGATCGAGACAGACACACACAGCGAGAGTTCCTCTTCTATAAAAGTTTCAATTTTAAATAATTAACATTTTAGTATGTTCTTACAATTTACCTGGGTCACACTTGTGACTGCAACTTTTGCTTCCAGTCATGTAGGACTTTCACGGTCTGAGATTGTCAGATGAGCGCGCTCAGTCAAAGATAGCAGGTGCAAGGGGGACCAGGTACAGTGAGGGTAAAAAGAATTTGATCCCCTGCTGATTTTGAACATTTGCCCACTTACAAAGAAATGATCAGTCTATAATTTTAATGGTAGGTGTATTTTAACAGGGAGAGACAAAATAACAAAACAAAATCCAGTAAAACGCATGTCAAAAAAGTTAGAAAATTGATTTGCATGTCAATGAGTGAAATAAGTATTTGACCACTTCAACTTAGTACTTGGTGGCAAAACCCTTGTTGGCAATCACAGAGGTCAGACGTTTCTTGTAGTTGGCCACCAGGTTTGCCCACATCTCAGGAGGGATTTTGTCCCACTCCTCTTTGCAGATCCTCTCCAAGTCATTAAGGTTTCGAGGCTGACGTTTGGCAATTCAAACCTTAAGCTCTCTCCACAGATTTTTTATGGGATTAAGGTCTGGAGACTGGTTAGCCACTCCAGGACCTTAATGTGCTTTTTCTTAAGCCACTCCTTCGTTGCCTTAACTGTGTGTTTTGGGTCATTGTCATGCTGGAATAGCCATCCAGGACCCATTTTCAATGCCCTGGCTGAGGGAAGGAGGTTCTGACCCAAGATTTGAAGGTACATGGACCCGTCCATATTCCTTTTGATGCGATGCAGTTGTCCTGTCCCCTTAGCAGAAAAACCTCCCACAAAGCATAAGGTTTTCACCTCCATGTTTGACGGTGGGGATGGTGTTCTTGGGGTCATATGCAGCATTCCTCATCCTCCAAACACGGCGAGTTGATGCCAAAGAGCTCGATTTTGGTCTCATCTGACCACAACACTTTCACCCAGTTCTCCTCTGAATCATTTAGATGTTCACTGGCAAACTTCAGACGAGCCTGTACATGTGCTTTCTTGAGCAGGGTGACCTTGCTGCAGGATTTCAGTCCTTCACGGCGTAGTGTGTTACCAATTGTTTTCTTGGTGACTATGGTCCCAGATGCTTTGAGTTCATTAACAAGATCCTCCCGTGTATTTCTGGGCTGATTCCTCACCGTTCTCATGATCATTGAAAATCCACAAGGTGAGATCTTGCATGGAGCACCAGACTGAAGGAGATTGACAGTTATTTTGGGTTTCTTCCATTTGCGAATAATCGCAACAACTGTTGTCACCTTCTCACCACGCTGCTTGGTGATGGTCTTGTAGCCCATTCCAGCCTTGTGTAGGTCTACAATCTTGTCCCTGAAATCCTTGGACAACTCTTTGGTCTTGGCTATGTTGGAGAGTTTGGAATCTGATTGATTGCTTCTGTGGACAGGTGTCTTTTATACAGATAAACGAGCAGAGATTAGGAGCACTCGTTACCTGTATAAAAGACACCTGTGAGCCAGAAATCTTGCAGATTGATAGGGGATCAAATATTTATTTCACTCACTGACATGCAAATCAATTCAGAACACCTACAATGAAAATTCTAGACTGATCATTTCTTTGTCAGTGGACAAACGTTCAAAATCAGCAGAGGTCAAATACTTTTCCCAATCACTGTAATATTTTTGGATAAACTTTGAAAAAAGATTTAATGTTTGTAAAAAGAAATAACATTTTTAGATATATTCCTTTTATATTTTAATAAATATAATTTGAAAAGCTTATCCACAAATATTTCTATTACATTAATATATCTAATAATCTATATTAGGATATAACTTCTATAATGTGTAAACCGCTGCGTCAAATCACTGACCTGTTAAAATGATGCCTATGAACATCCACACACAAAGAAAGATATTCCCAGCTTGGGGATTGTAGTCAGTCGTAAGCCTCCCTTGAGCTAAAGTAAATAAAATTCCAAATATCTGAAAGAGAACAGACAATCCCGCATTGAATCAGGCAAGCAGCTTGGTAAAAAGGCACAACTTATTTATATAAAGATTAGAGCAGATATCCCATGCAAAATGCCTAATTCAACTCTTCAACAAAGAGATTCATGAAGTGTAAATGAAAGCTCAGTGAACTAGTCCCCCCCAGCAAAACTAAACATTTCATTTGTTTGCTAATTAAGCCGTTGCTGAAATACAAGAAAACATAATTTATTTTATGTTTTTTTTAGTTTACAAGGTTTTCCAAAATGTTTGGGGATTTGAGCTTGAGTTAATCATAAGGTAGAACTAAGCCAAAATAATGTCTCTTGGATTCCTTTACCTACACAACCTCCCTTTTTTTCCCCCCTTAGAACTGCTGTCCATGCACTCCTCAACAAGTCTTTCGGGATTATTTACCACAGTGAGAATTCAAAGTGAATTTAAAATTTAAGGCCAGACTAGCTCAACTGAAAGTATAGTTGACGTGGAGCATTTTTCTGGATCATCTATTTTGATCTTAATTTTGAAATTCACTTTGAATTCTTACTTAAGTGAATAATCTTGTTTATCTTTGCATGATTCCCATCTTTGCAGGAGCTCCAATGGCGTCCTGTCCACAACTGATCGAATTTTAAATGCCTCACTGATTATTAAAAGAAAGAAAAGTCTGTCTACAATCCTTCAATCCTTGCACTTTCACCCATAATGTCCAAAGTTACCTGTGCAGATGCATTGAGCAGTCCTGAAGAAGTACCCTCAGATTCCGGGTAGGTGATCTCCACTGCAAACTCAAACCCAAGGGGAAGGTACCCAGTCATAAAGAAACTAAAGAAAAAAAAAAATATTAAAAATGTAAATTTATCATTCACAAAAGGTATGATGGAGGACATTAGTCACTGGAAGTAAGCTATAACTTGCTGGAACAGATCGATAACAGTGATTAAAACAAAACAAAGCAAAAAACACATTTAATTTTATATAAAACTAACAAAAAGGAAGGCATGCTCCAAACTTAGTTGCTCTTTCTTCCTAGGTGTCAAGTCACAACTCTCCAACTAGTGTTTGACTACACCCCACAACACTGCCTTTATCCTACAACACCTGGAGAGGCACATAGGTCTTTCCTTAAAGGGATACTCTAAGCATTAAAACAACTTTCTGTCCATGTAGCCCTAGCCACACCTCCCCTGGATATAGACTCTCAGAGCCTGTATGACAAAAATAGTTTCATTTTCAATCAGATGTTAACTTGCTTTAGAAGTTTTTTAAAAATTTTTTTTATCTCCTGTTGTATAAATTGAACCTTAATCTCACACACAGGAGGCTCCTGCAGTGTCTACCAAGTTAGTAACAGAGCAGTCGATAATACATTCTAAATTAAACAGAATGTGCAATAAAGAAAGCGTAAACATTAGATGACTCTTTACAGGAAGTGTTTAGGACAGCTGTGCACATTACATGCATGAAGGTGTGACTAGGGCTGCATAAACAAAGTGATATAACTCCTTAATGGCAGAGATTTGAGCAATGAGACTGCAGGGGCATGATGTACACACGAAAACTGCTTCATTAAGCTAAAGTTGTTGTGGTGCCCATAGTGTCCCTATGCAATAATCTGCAATAGGAACAAGCAGCAAATTACTATTTTCCATGACGATTGCTTTAGCTAAATTTTAAATGGATTTAAATGTATTAGCAGGAGTCCAAATGAATGCTGCTGTTTTGTGTTGTTTAAACTGTGGTCATTATAAGAAACAAGAAAAAGAAATACATCCCACTTCAAAAAGGCGCTCTCAATCTACAAACTGCACTCTAAAAGCTACATTATAGGAACTATATAGTTCATCTCATTGAAACGGTTATAGTACCTGGAATTATTTGGTGCTTAGAGGTTTCTCTATAAAATGAGTTTATTGGAAATGGTGATCCAATGATTACCAGAGAATTCAGCTGATTGGCATCTTAAACTAGTGATTGCTATGTTAGTATCAAGCTCCTCGATCACAGAAATACTGTGTTTATAAATTCCAGGAGATATCAGGGATACTATGCTTTGCTTACCCAAGGATGCCTCCGGTTACAAATACAACAACGATATTTCCAAGATCCAAAGTGAAGGTGAATACCAGCATACCGATAAAGGATAATATGTAAACAACCAATGTTGTTTGTCTGTATAAGGATATAAAGAAAGCAAACACGTTAGAAAGCACAACACAGAAAGTTACATTTTATTAGTACAGTCATTTAAACTCCAAGAAAGGCAAAACAATGTTGTGCAGGGTTACCTGCACGCTCACAGTTGATCTAACAATGCCTAGCATGCTGCCGTGTGCCAGATATCGCACAATTCTACTCTAGGAACGAAGGTATGTACGGGCAAAAATCCACTTAAAAAATAAGGAAGGTAGGTAGAATTTAATAAATTTGCCAGTAATGTCATTAAGATGATGTTTACAATTATATTTTCTGACTTGGCAGAACTGGATGTGGTAATACACCAAGATAAAAGGCAAAAATGAACATCTGATAAATTGATGTCCAGGAAGCACAAATACACGCTATGACGTAAAGGGACACTAAACCGAACATTAAAACAACTTTAGCTTAGTAGAGTGGATTGTGGTGTATAGATCATATTCCTGCTAACTGCTCAATTTTCTGCCATTTATGAGTTAAAGCACTTTGTGTATGCAGCCCTAGTCACACCTCCCAGGATTGCAACAAACGCGTCTCCCTGTAAAGAGTCATCTAATGTTTACACTTTCTTTATGGCACATTCTGTTTAATTTAATTTCCTACTCTGTTACTAGTCTGGAGCCTCCTGTGTGTGATTAAAGTTCAATTTACACAAGAGGAGATAAAAACTTCTAAAGCAAGTTAACATCTGATTAACATCTAAGTTTTTGTGCACATTCTGTTTAAAGGGACACTATAGGTACCCAGACCACTTCATCTCAAATGAGTCCTGTGATATAAATCATTGCAGTTTGAGAAGCTGCAGTGTTTACATTGCAGTTATAAGACTGCCTCTCGTGGCTGTCTAGTAGACAGCCACTAGAGGCACTTCCTGGGTTTACCAGACTCAGAGTCCCTTAAACGACGCTGGATGTCCTCACACTATGAATGAGAATATTCAGCGTCAGTGAAATCCCCATAGGAAACCATTGATTCTATGCTTTCCTATGAGGAGGGCCTAATGTACCTGCAGCACATCCGCATCCGGCCCCCCTGCCAGATGACGTCAGAGCATCGACCCAGCACAGAGACATCGGTGCTGGAAACAGGTGAGCAAAGAAAGGTTTGTTTTATGTGTTTGTTTTTTTTTAACCATTTATGTTCCACAGGGAGAGTGGGAGCCCAGGTGGCACGAGACAGAGACAGAGACAGAGATAGAGATATATCTCTCATGCACCTGGTTTTATTTTTTCGTGCCAGCTAGAAGATTCACAGTCAGGAGGTGTGGCAAGGGCTGTATAAACAGAAACAAAAGTGATTTATCTCCTTTAGGGCAGAGAATTGAGCAGTGATGTTATATTGGTCTGTAAATGTAAGTGTATGTCAGAATACACTGTGTGCATATTGCCTCATTATCTGCTACATAATATTTACTGGAAACAAACATGGTTCATACTAAAGTGAAAATTACAGGAATTTAATGTGGATTTCACATTTAAGGCCTAAGTAGCCGAAGAACTGAAAGTACAGATAGCGGACTTGGAGAATTTTTCTAGTTTTGCTATTCTGGTCTTAAATTCTCACTTTAGTGAATAACCACGAAATTGTTCCAAATATAAAAATGGCCACGCTTGCCCAATTATTTATTTCATAAAAATAAATAATAAAGAAAACCGTGATAGATGGATAGGAAGTCAAAATAAACAGAGAGCAATACCGGCAGTTATATTGCATAACTGTACGCACTGGTGAACATTTAATCTTCTATTAAGTAAGACAACGTCTGTTTGACTTGATTAAAAGCAATTACTTTGTTGTTCCTCGTCCTCAAGAGCCGGACAGATGTATGTGCAGTTACAGGAATACAGTAACTGGTTAATCACACCAATTACCTGAGCAGAGAAAAGCAAATTTAAAAAAAAAGTAAAAAAAAGTAAAAAAAAAAAAAAAAAAGATAAATTCAAATTGTACTTACTTGTAGGTTTTAGAATAATCCAGCCACAGGCCGCAAAAAATGGAGCCAATCATTCCTGCAATAACCAATGTTAGGCCAATCCTGCCAGCATTAACTTCTTCTCCCTATGTAAAGATGATGTATTTATATTAAATGGATTTCATATAATCGTAATAAAAAAGGAATTAAAGTGATCTTCCTCAAACTGTGGCCACCGTCCCCATTTTGGGCCATCTCCAACTCCTGAAAAGAACTGTGGCAGCTGATTTCTTATTACAGGAAATGCAGCCCACTGACCGTTCAGCCAGGTTCTCCTCCACCATCATAAGGATCACCCCCCACAGTAGAAGGTGCAGGCTCCCAATTCTCTCAATGGAGAGTAAATAGAAACATGGCTGCCAGTTATGAGGTCAGGTACATTATTAGTTGGTTTCCCTCAGATTGACCAGATCTTTACCTTCCTATCTTTCTGTGAGAACTCTGGTCCTATACAAGAAGGTGAACACCCGTTGATTAAGCGGGCTTCACAAACCTTCAAAGATCAGTGAGCAATACCTGATTTCCAGTTTCTTGGAGAAGAATGCCCTTCAATGGTTATGGTGCTGTACAAGCCATGATACACCAGTCAAATTAAAACAATTTGCTTTGGCTTTACCCAGAGCTTCGGGTGTATCTAATTATTCCTATTGCACGAACAAGGAAGTCATTTGCCGTCTACCTATTCAGTGGTCAAATTTCACAGAGCTCTCGATTTCCAAGATTTATTTGAAAGGGCTTTTCTCTTTATCTACAAAATGGCACAGACTGAAATAATCAGTTTTCTGTTTTGTAATGAGAATCTTCATGACAAGAATGTGGTAAACAAATTTGTATCATGACAGACCTGCTATATATCCCAAAATAAAGGATTATACATGTCGTGTTCTGCAAGTGGGCCCCTTCTTGTTTCCCAAAAGCAAACAACACTGTACTCTTTAAAGGTTAATGGCTCAACTGGTGCCAGTCCTTCTGGTGTTACAATGTATATATTTGAGCTTATAACACTTTGCCAAAGAGTGTGATAGAAAATCTTACAATAAAGGGAAAGTTGAAACATGACATCCTTTATGCGGTGAGCATGTTTGACTAAGCTAAGCTATTGCTCAACAAGTATGAAACCGGTTATTTTCCCAGAAATCAACTTGAAACGATTCCAGGGACATAACAAAATACTTGAAAAAGTCCTTGGTTTACGTGGCGCAATATCATTTAAATAAAACATTTTTACAAAGTAAATTGGCTCTAGAATCATTGCATGATGCAAGAATATCACATATTTAAATATTTAGGCTAGCCTCTTAAGTTTTGCTATCGGAAATAGATCAAATATTAGAATGCTGAGTAGAAGTGGAGGAAATAAGTATTTAAAAGACCCCCAGAGAGTTGAGATTCAATCTGAACACTCTGCTAACTACCATTATGGGGGATGGGATGGTGGGGGGAGTAGTGTAATCAAACATAAAATATTAGCAATTACTAAATTTGGAACATTGATGGATACTGACCTCATAATGAAATGTAATCATTTGATTTAATAGTGTGGACACAGAATAGAAACATCCAGTCATAATCCCTGCAATAAAATAAATAAATAAATAAAAAAGAAAGAAAAAGAAACGAGATTATTTCCTAAGTAAATATTATTTCACATTAGGACACAGCTAGAACGAGAGTTTTTATTTTTTCCTGGATGCATCAATTGCACATTGACAAGGTCAATGAGAAACAAATGAATTTAAATATTTCCAATGAAAAAACTTTCTCCATCAATGCATTATTCAGGGATTGTTAATAATTGGAGAAACCTTTAATTATTAATGCAAGGCATAGCTGATTTTCTGTTAATGCACATAAAAAAAGGAAGAAATAAACCACAAATGTGTGAACCACAGGGGTGGAGTCTGCAGAGCATTCAAGATAAGACTGTACAAGAAGGAAATGCCCCCCTCTGTTGTTCCCTTGTGAGGCATTATTGCTCAAGACTTGTAAGTGGTGTATGTAAGTTATAGTGTCCCTTCAACTTACTGGATCCCTCCTTGACTTTGACGCACTTTATTCCTTAGTCTTATTAGATCACCCCACTGTTCTAAAATGGAGGTCTTCATAAAAGGAAGAGAGGGGAGCTCAGCATGTTGGATTAAGGTATTGGCCAGCACACTTTTCCCAGAATAAACATAGAATTATTTTTGAAAACACTACAGCATTTGTCTGCAAATCAGGACAAGAGTTGCTGCGTTAGACAGTAGAACACACTGGCCTTGCAGTAGGCATTCACGGGATTTGTAACGTGGAGGCAGAGTAATGGTGTTTTGTGGTAGTAGTGAGCGATTATCACTAATAGATAACTGCTTGGGACTTCCTACAACAAATCACAATGCAGTCACTTTCTGGGACCAGTCACCTGTCAAATCTGTTGACCGGTCATTACGCCCATTGCAAGCTGCTCTCAGGAGAAAAATAGTGGTTTTGAAAAAAGGGATAACATGAGAAGGTGGTTTCTTGTAGACATATTCTGTTTAAACTTACCATAACTGACCAATAGGAGTACGAAGGGGACATTCTTAAAGAGATTCAGTATGGAGACTTTGTAGGAGTAATCGTCAGGAGAATTATCCTGCAGAACTGCTTGAGACTGGCTGGGAGGGACCTTCGGCTTCTCTTTGAAAACTGTAAGGAAGTCAAGTTTGTCAACATCATAGCTCTTTCATATCTTAAAAATGATACTATCACAAATACAGTTATCAATGATTAAATGATAAGGAACTCTAGGGCTCCATCTAATCAAACCTAAACTGGTCAGTTAAAGGGACACTGTAAATGTATTGGAAAAACAATGGGAAAACAAAAACACTAAACTACGTCAGCTTCAATACCAACTATTTTTGTGTGCATTTCCTACAATACCTTCACCCTCAGTGCAACCCAGTCTTTGCACCATTACTGAATGGCATCACTGGAGGAGGGTGAACTGAGCCCGGCTACAAATCTAGCAGTCAATCCATGCTGATTGGCTGTGCATCCCTCCTCCTTAATGCAGATTGGCTTCTCATTCTGCTTCCTCTAGCTGCCACAAGCATTTCATTCAGATTTTACTGTTGCTGTTCTGCAACCCATAGACACACCGTGCAGTAGCAGTGATCTATGTTCTTTTTCACAACCAAATATACTGTCACAGTCATCTAGGGGAATAAAGTGGACTGAATCAATAACACATGCAGTTCCTCTAGAACCAGGGATTCTAGATTAGACCAGTCCCTGGAGATGAACCATTAAAAGGGCAATAAACACAAATTGCAGGAGTGAAACAGTTTAAAATTTTAAGACTGTCAATGACAGACGTGTCTAAATACCAAAGTATTTGGGGTCAGTTTCTACATGCTGCGTCTTAATGGGCATCATTCATTTCTGTTATTCTTTTAAGAAAATAATTATTTAACAATTTTTATGAAGCATTAAGTAAGTGATAACAGTCACAGAGTACATATTCAAAGAATACAAATATTGTCAACTGGTATAAACCTTATATTAAGAGACAGACCGTGTTTGATGGTACAGTACATTAATAAGATGTTTAATCAAGAGATTATAAAAGCCAAGAAATGGTAACAGTTCGAGTAAACGCGTTTTGGTGATGGGAGACTTTCCGGGTTACACAGTTCCATGTTTATCCTACAGATCGGGGTTCAGTAACCCATGCCACGTGAGGTGCCTTAGCACGGCACAAAAGGTGGCCAGACCCAGTCAGGCAGTGGAGATTTAAGAACCTCCTCTGGAGCTGACCTAGCAGGGGTCCAAGTGGAACTTCTTCAGATATCGACTAGTTCCAAGCGGACATTCAGCCCTAGCGGTGATTGCAGTAGTTGGTGAAGGGCATTCCTCCATTTACTAATTGCAGCTTTTGGAGGATGTGACATCTGATCACTTATCCTCAGCAATTGTGAAAGGGAATCTGTGCTGGAGGAGAGAAGCCTCAGCAGTCACTGTAGCCCCTGTCCCTAACCTGTACCTGGCCAGCAGGGTCCCCAGTGGAGCCTATCGAGGCTACCTACACATGTAAAGTGGCTGGAAAAAAAAAGCCTCCGCCCACAGACAAGTTCTATAAAATAGTCCAAACACAAAACACACAAAGTCCACAAATATAACACCACCAACAACCCACATACACCAAGACAACACGCCTCCCATAGCAATACCCCAAGCAGCCACCACCCCCCCCCCCCCACACACACACACACACTATACTACAAACAGCAACAATTCCATAAACAGCCCACACATAACATGATACACAGTCCACATAACACACGACAAACTACTCATGCACATAAACAATACATGCCACATATGCACAAATACAATCCTACAAAGCAACTGCAGTCCCTATACACAGCACAAGCAGAATATGGTAGCATACCAGCATTGTAATTAAAAATAAATAAATAAATAAATAAGAGGAACAGCATGCCAAGGAACTTCAAAGACTTGTTTTGGCACAGGGCTATTAAAAGAACCATGCCAAAGAACACATGTATTGTAATAAAAAAATAGTGATTACAGAGACCACTGGTACAGATTGAAGCTTTCAGAGACTGATCAGGCTGACTCGCCATTGTACCTTTTGTCTTTTTATTGAGGTCTATAAATCGGGTCTTTACATGGTCAGTAGCAAATTTATCTCACAAATACATATCTAAAAGGGAAGACATGCACACAGACGTACGTATTGTCAGTCTACATTACATTAACTAAAATAAACATAAGTAATGTTTCTGACACACTCATATGAGATCAGAATAAGAAGCCCTATCCTAAGTGGTCCTTTACAATGGGTGATTGTTCTTTATTGCTAATCAGTAAGAATATATTTATTTTTTTAAACAAACTGTTTTTCTCCCAATCCCAGCCTTTCTGCCCTACATCCCAAAGCACACCTTAGTGCAAGAATAGTACACACCAGACAATTCCTGGTTTGATATAAAACTTAATGTAAATCTTACTTTGAGGAAGTTTATTTTTGCATATATTTCAATGTACTACATACATTCATTTAAAATGGATGAAGAATGGGCACGAGCAGCGAGAGGAGCCCCTGGTACTGGCTTTTGAGTTTGTCATTTCACTGTTCCCTTACTAGTAATGCACTTTCAAAACATGCCTCCATTCTGAAGAATATTCTTCTTGTTGGATTAGATCTGAAGGGATTCTACAGCTGTCATCATACAGCATTAATCTCATTACTGAGATCTAAGCATGTTTGACCGTATGCTCATGGGCCCTCAGTCACAATCCTCAGACACCTTAGGGGCTGTAATTAACAGATTTCTATTCAAGAAGTGTCAAAAAGCAGCTTTTCACAAGCATATCAAAACAAAAACAAAAAGAAAAACACATATCACAATAAATTACCCTATTTTAAACACATTCTATATCATAAAATAAAATATATGTAAAGAAAAAAAAAATTATAACCCCAATAAAAACTAAAGTACTTTTTTCTTGGGCGTGCTTATCTACTGCTTCTTATTTTCTACAAGTGCCTAACATCAAGTGGTCTGCTAGACGGTGGAATAAACAGGAATGAAGATCGAAGCCACATAATATATTGCAATTGATTTAGTCTATAGACTTCATCTGGAGATTGTCTTGTAATGCTTCACTCAGACATGTACATTATTTAATGTACCCCCAATAAAAATCACTACACTTCTGGTAAAGAAAACTGTACGCAACTACTCTCTGTACGAAAACCTTTCGAATAATGCTACTTTGTTACTGTGCCTGGAGTAATCCTATAACTTTACCAAAAGTACCACCAACAATATATTAGATACATATGCGGGAGAATAATAATAAAACAGGGACACTTATCTCAGCTATTCATTTCCAGACAACAAGAGATTAACCCAGATACAAGGATTAATGAATGTGTCAATCAGTCTGGAGATTTGCTTACATTAGCATATTAAATGAATGGCACATAAAAATAAATAAATATTTAATTTATTTTTTAAAGTATAAATAAAAGAAGAAAAACAAAAACAAAAGAAAACCCTAGGTTTTTGTGTACTGCATTTATCCTCAAACACACAATGAACACTTACACAAAGAAAAAAAGAAAAAGAAGCAGTGGAGTGTTTCAGAATGCAATAAATCGGTTATCTTGTGGAACCCATCTAAAGTGAATGATTTCATTAATTTCCCATGTTTTTGTGTGCTCAAATATGGATTTTTTTGCAGAAATAAAAACATAGGCAGCTCGTATTTTAGGAGAAGCCAGCCAAGTCTAGGGATGTCTAAGAATTAAGGTAAGATTAGTTCTTAAATGGCTAGTGAGTCGGCTATTTATTGAGTAAATTATTCAACAGAAACAGTAGCAGTAATCAAAACTGCAACAAAATAAAATTATGCTCTTTACCTAGGAAAAAAAAAAAAAAAAAAAAAAAAAGTGTATCCCTAACTCTATAATCTCCTTCTAAGGGCTTAGGTGTTCACCCTGCCTACTGTTCTAATTTTAAATTTTTTTATTTATTTTTTTTTTTTTAAAGCATATTTACTTGCATATTTTTTTTTTTAAACCTCACCACGCTGAGTCTATCAGTGCAAAAATGATTTGCTAAAAAGTATGGAAGAAATCAAAAGGATGGAAAGGAAAGATTTACTCTCTTACAAGTAAAGGCAGAATAGGAATTTAATAAATTCGAGATCCCGTTCATTTGTAACTTCTCAGCCAAAAAATAAAGTGTAGTATGCCATCAAAAAAATAGTAATCTTCTACACTACGATCCAATGCTCAAGAGCATACTACCAAAAACACCCAAGATTATATAAAAGGGGATGTAAAAATATACAGAATATGCCAGTCAAAAGCAATTTCAAAGATCCATCAAAAGAAAATAAATTCCTAAACAGTAATAGGGGTTTTATGGATGTGGAAGTTGTTTGGCAGGGAAACCTAAAGTAAAGAGGCATATAAGCAATATGAAAGAATTCACCAAAGACCAATTAACATGCTTTTCGAAAAATATTTATGTTGAAATGCCTCTGCGACATGCTATACATTGGGAGAACTATTAAATGCCTACATATTAAAGTATCGGAACACGTTAGGAATATTAAGAAAGGTGTCGAACCAACATTTCAAAACACACCACAATCAAAACCCACAAGATCTCACTTTCTGTGCACTTAAATATGTTAAAAGAAATTGGAGGGTAGGAGAGTTCAAGAAAGAAAATTGGCATTGAAGAAATGAAATGTAATTTTAATTGTAATACATTAGGCCCTTACAATTTAAACAGAAGATGAAATTATAGGAAAATAAAAAAAAATAAAAAAAGGGAACTATACATTTATAATAAACCCAGAGTAACTCTCTGAGCAATGTACAGATATTCACTGCATGGCTGTAAAAATATAAAACTAGAGAATGCTGGAAATGTTTGACCCATTCTATTTCTCACAAGACATTACTGAAAAGTACAAACGTTCCATGTATTTGCAGCTCACACTAAAACCATGACTTCTCAACATGAAATAGCTAAGAGCTCACAGACATCTAAGAGGCTCTGTGGAATCACGCAGGGCGTATTCAGCGGCCAAGTTAGATCACCGCCTGGAGTCGTGTATTTACATTGGATTCCTTACAAGTAGGATTTCTGGCTGACCTCATGACAGGTGAGATTGCTTAGCAAGGCAGCATGATACTGCAAAATTATACTCTGTGTGTCTTCTACACACCCTGATAGAGCAAAACGTCCAACAATTGGAAGAATTTTTTTTTTGTTTTTTAATTAAATATTTTATTAGATTTTTCCCATATCAATACAAAAACACAATTTACAGACATAAATACACAAACACAGGATGATTGTCGCATATCATCCATGCAGTGTTACAAATATGACATAAAAACAATGTCCTTTTTATATCAAAACAGCGTATTTATGGGTTATAACTATTACCCAAACCAGGAATTATTATCCTTATCTCAAAAAACTCCATTGCTTATCGATACACGTGTTAATCATTTTTGACCGATAAAGGTCTTTCGAGGATCTTAATCCATTTATCCCAAATTTTATATTTCTCCGTACGGATACAAAAGTTAGAAGATATGGAAGGCATTTTAGAGAAATGTATTAAATAGGCACGGTGACCACAAAGCAACCAAAACGGGATTTTGTTTCACTGCAATTCAGGTTATAGAGATTAAATCTAATGCTTTTCATAGAACCTGCAGGACTTTTAATAGGTATCACTTTTATGAAGCTACAATTCCATATTCATCCCACATTGAACAGATTCAAATCACTTAACACATCTGGGTAATTGGTTCAAGAAGAATAGCTGCCGCTGGTGATTAGAGCATCCATCACACGGCACTAAATGACCTTCTAATAGCAGGGACACAGGTGGCCCTATCCCTCCTGTACTCTATTTACACCACATGGGACTGGCCTGGTAAGCCATGTCAAAACAGGTAATGTATGAAAATGCTTCCACATTCCTCCTAGAGCAGTGATGGCCAACCACCACACTCCAGATCCCATAAGTCTATGCCATCACAAAGTAAAGTAGAGCATCACTATACTTTAAAAATGTACTGGGCAATCCAATGAGAAGAGAACTTACCTCTGTGCTTGATTATTCCAAAGGGAAGGAATACATGATTAACAAGTGCACAGTATGTATCCAGCTATTTATATTAATGGACAGATGTACAAGCAGTTGAGAGGGTATGGGGAATAATTTCAGATACACCAGAGATTAAAAGTTGTTGAAAATATAAGAACAGTTCGGAAGCTGAATATAGATTGTAAATACTGGGCGCATGGAAAGCGGTTTATAAGTGATTCTTACAGAGTGGATTGTATTGCCAAGTTATATGCATTAAACAGAATATGCATGCAATACTTATTTAAAAGGTGTCCCTCCTGCAGTCCCTACATTCTGATCCAGCTCACATGATGAATCTAGAAACCGAAGTCATACCCCAATCAATGGGAGAAGCACCATATATACTTGCAGTGCCTTCTCCATCAGTAATGGGGGGCATTTGTCCATTACAATACATCAATAATGGTTTTCTGAGGCTGGGATAGACCACCTTCGGCAATTCAGATGTTGTGAACTACATCTCCCCTGATGCTTTGCCTGCATTACACCTGTAAGAGCATTATGAAAGATATAGTCTACAAAATCTATAGTGCCGGAGGTTGCCTACCTCTGTCCTAAGGCGTGCATACTAGAATGTAAAGCTGTGTGTACACCGCCACCGTTCCACCGCAATGTCAGGGAGGCCAGAGAGACAAAGTCATATGAAAATACAAAAAAATATTTGCAAGAAAATATTGTTCAAAACACAGTACACTGTCAGCTAGTATTTGTAATGTCCCTTTAAGACAACCATATGGAATACTATGCATGCATAACATAGAGCTCTGGTCCCATACACACACTTTCATTAAGGCAATAAAAGCAATGAATCTACTTGACAGTAATAGGACGAGACACTTACCTGCTATGGTCAGGATGAACAGAAAAGTGGACACAGCAGCTGTACCATAGAACATAATGCTGATGTTATGTCCTGTTAATTCAACATTATTGTCTATTTTTGGTACCAACACAGGAGGTAGAAGGAAACCAATAGCTGTACCTAACTGGAAAAACAAAATGGTAAGATTAAAATAAACAAGGAATCATTATTTGTTAAACTAAGAATTGTACAGATTTCACTAGGACATCACAAATGTTAGGTTGGAACAGTCAGATATAAAGCGGAGTCTCAGAGATGAATAATTATTTCAATTTGATAATGTTGACCTAAAAGGGTCATACGAAAAAACTCAAAGAGTTAAAATGCATCTTCTCTTCCTTTTTACTGTGTGTTTTGAAGTTGAGCCAACACATACAGTCTCAGGTTAGTAACGAAGTACTATTTACTGATGCAAGGATGTTTACAGTATATAGCAGTCAGTACACACAACAGCAATGTGTGTGACATATGACATTGTTAGCATATTTCCCATGAGCTCCGTTTCAATTGTTGCACTAAAATTGTCTATTTAATGTGACAGAGAAGTACTTTGGCGAGGGCCAATATCACAAGGAAACGCATAGCTAAAAAGGTGTTTATTTATGCAAATACTTACACTTATGGAGTATAAACTAAGTATAAACTTCCTCTATGCTTGAGAAAATAGTGAGTAATATTCTTTGCAGGCATTTATAAAGCATTTTGGAAGGGACATGGCTACATGATTGTAAGAAGTAACCTTTACTACTTTATAAAAGCAGATCAATACAACCCTCGACAGTGCCCAAAGGACTGCCCATCAGAAAGATTATGTGCATTTATACAGCGCCAGGATAGTCCGTGGCATTTTACAGTTGTACTGAAGGGGTAGAAAAGAAAAATAAACAAATTACAAATGTTACTAAGGGCTCAAAAGAACTTATAATTTTGAATACAAGTTAAAACGTCCCACAGTAAGAAATGGATTGTTCTGCGATTTCTTTAGATCAGAGGTAGCTAACCATAGGCACCCCAGCTGTTGAAGAATACAATATACTTCTGGAGTGCCAACGGTGATCCATCAATGACTTCAGTAACATTACCCGTTTACCGTTACACAATGATTAGAATGCTAGTGGGTTATTATTATTGGTATTTATATAGCGCCAACTTATTCTGCAGTACTTCACTATACATGATAACAACTATTGGCCTGTAACACACTCACCACCCCTTTGGCACTTACACGCCATTCCATGGAGAAGCCCCTTGATGCCACATCTGCCCCATACCCACATGACCTAATATATATATATACCTGATTGCCCAGCACAGCGGTGGCACATGCTGTTGACACTTCCTTTGGTCCAAACCACACAGATGCCACCCTGGAGGGCAAGCCTAGAATAAAGATTTGGGCCACAGAGCAGACAAACTGGGCGAACATGGTGACCCCAAATAAATCCGGCCTGACACTGGCACATTTAATCCAAGCCCCCAGGCAGTTCAGCCCCGAGCCCAGCAGGGCAGTGACCCTAAGCCCCTTCTTGTCCAGTAGCCAGGTGGCAGGGAAGATGAGGGGCACATAGACCAGCATATAGACCATAGAGAGCCAGTCTATCTTATCAGAGCTCAGCCCATAGAAGTCAGTGAAGACATTGGTGATGATGCTGTACTGGATCCACTGGAAGGCATTGACCAGGGAGTACAGGCTGAACACCCCCAGGATGGCAAACCTCCTGTAAAACAGCCGGGTCTCCAGGGGCTTCTGCTGGCCTGACAGCATGGCTTCCCTCTCACCTGGGCTCCTGGGGGCCCCACCTTGCTGCCGGTCCCCATTACTGGCGGTGTAGGTGGGCAGCTCACGGTCTGGGCCCCTGGGGGCCACATTGGCGGTGTAGGTGGGCAGCTCACGGTCTGGGCCCCTGGGGGCCCCATCCTGCTCAGGCTGTGTCCCCGTGTGATGGATGTCCCCGTTGAGCTCCTCAGTGGGCGCAGACAGGTCCCGTTGGCCCGGGATGTGGCCGTTGGTGGATACCATGCTGTGTGTGTGGAGGGCTGAGGAGGAATCGGCATGACAGGGCTCACACTGCACACTCCGCCGCCTGAGGAATGAGCCGGCACACGGCGACCAATCAGAGCGAGCGTGTCATTCCGGCAGCCAATCAGAGACAGGGAGGAGACCCCCTATTGCTATAACTCGCCCCAGTCTAAGGCAGAGCGACAAAGACACCAGCCCCGCCCCCCCTGGCGGGCGTGGCCGAGGTGAGATGTGGGCGGGGCGGAAGTGAGGCGCGTGGCTTTCCTGCGGCATCCTGGCGACGGGGCTGTCCTGGTTAACCCCTTACTGGCCAGAGCCCTCCCATTAACCCTTTACCGGGCAGAGCCCACCCATTAACCCTTTACTGGCCAGAGCCCACCCATTAACCCTTTACTGGCCAGAGCCCTCCCATTAACCCCTTACTGGGCAGAGCCCACCCATTAACCCCTTACTGGCCAGAGCCCTCCCATTAACCCTTTACTGGGCAGAGCCCTCCCATTAACCCTTTACCGGGCAGAGCCCACCCATTAACCCTTTACTGGGCAGAGCCCACCCATTAACCCTTTACTGGCCAGAGCCCACCCATTAACCCTTTACTGGCCAGAGCCCACCCATTAACCCTTTACTGGGCAGAGCCCACCCATTAACCCTTCACTGGCCAGAGCCCTCCCATTAACCCTTTACCGGGCAGAGCCCACCCATTAACCCCTTACTAGCCAGAGCCCGCCCATTAACCCTTTACTGGGCAGAGCCCACCCATTAACCCCTTACTGGCCAGAGCCCACCCATTAACCCTTTACTGGCCAGAGCCCTCCCATTAACCCTTTACTGGGCAGAGCCCACCCATTAAAACTTTACTGACCAGAGCCCACCAATTAACCCCTTACTGGGCAGAGCCCGCCCATTAACCCTTTACTGGGCAGAGCCCACTCATTAACCCTTTACTGGCCAGAGCCCTCCCATTAACCCTTTACTGGCCAGAGCCCACCCATTAACCCTTTACTGGGCAGAGCCCACTCATTAAGCCTTTACTGGCCAGAGCCCACCCATTAACCCCTTACTGACCAGAGCCCGCCCATTAACCCTTTACTGGGCAGAGCCCACCCATTAACCCTTTACTGGCCAGAGCCCACCCATTAACCCTTTACTGGCCAGAGCCCACTCATTGAGCCTTTACTGGGCAGAGCCCACCCATTAACCCCTTACTGGCCAGAGCCCACCCATTAACCCTTTACTGGGCAGAGCCCACTCATTAACCCCTTACTGGCCAGAGCCCACTCATTAAGCCTTTACTGGGCAGAGCCCACCCATTAACCCTTTACCGGACAGAACCCACCCATTAACCCTTTACTGGGCAGAGCCCACCCATTAACCCTTTACCGGACAGAACCCACCCATTACGGATTGTAAGGGATTTCCATCACTTCTCTGAAAATTACATCATTGAATAAAACGTAAACCCACCATTTAGAACTCACGTTGACCTTTTTTTATCGGAGTCTCAAAGGCGCAAAAAGGGCGGAGATTTTAACAATGACTGACACATGGCAGGGCCTTGCTAGTTGGGGGCTTTGGAGGCTGAAGCACCTAAATGTCTTCAGCTCTGGACCTCCCCAGTAGGTGAAGGGGGCAGGAAAACAGTATTATTATTATTATTTCAATTATTCTTTATCATATCTCTTAACGTTGGTGTCCTGTGAAGCAACACATGTGTGTGGGGTAAAGGGGGGGCGAACCAGTGATGTGAATTGTTTCACAGGTGCATTCTACTATTACTTAACCCCCCCCCCCCCCTCCCAAAAAATGCATGCCAGGCTGCTTGCCAGCACACCAATGGTGAACCATGCAAATTGTTTCAGCGTGGTCTTAGACCACAAGCATGTCTAAAGACTTACGCTTTATGGGGACAGTTACCTGATGCTCCCCAGGTGACTGTCAGCAGAAGGTGATGGAGTATCCTAATAAGCTAATTAGCGTGACGGTCGCATTGAACACCTGGCTGTGCAGTATATTATTATTATTATTATTATTATGATCTTTATAGAGCGCCGTCAAATTCCGCAGCGCTTGTTTTTTGGCTGTGCTCTCATTGACATCATGGGGAGCATCATCAGCACAATGTTCATAGATAGAGAGGACGGGATACGACATAAAAAGGCGGGAAAAGGTCATGGCTTATTCACACCTGTTAGTGATCATTGAGTTTTCCTTTAAGCTCAAGCCCCACGTATTTCTAAGATCTAGATTGACAGGGAGCTAAAATGAAAGTATCCAGTTCCCAAATAATGCTAAATTCGGCACTGTAGTTTTCCACATTACACTTTATACATTACACCTCACCAACACATATTTGTTAAATCGTGGCGAAAAATAAACAAAGTATTGAAAACAATGGGAACTCATGTTTTCCCTTTAACCCCTTAAGGACACATGACATGTGTGACATGTCATGATTCCCTTTTATTCTAGAAGTTTGGTCCTTAAGGGTTTAAGAGAGCTCTGGTGATTGACAAGGGCACAGTAGTGACTTTTATACAAGCTCACACTCACACAAGGGTACATACTAAAGTATGAATTGCCAAGTAAATTTCAAATCCTCAAAACAGACAAATTGGGGGGGGGAAATCTCCCAGTCAGCTATGTTTTGAGTTTTGTTATTGTGGTTTTAAAATCTGAATTTCACTTTAAATTCTCAACAATGCATACTTTAGTGAAATGGTCTAATATTATCATACACGGATACACATTGTCTTATCATATATCACACCTCCCACTGTTTCAAACGAGCAAACAGGAACACTTTAATTTTAGGGGTGCCGCTGGGTGTGGTGAGGGTGGGGGCTGTTCTGAGACAGTTTAGGTGGCTTACCAATAACAATTTAAGCAAAAAAAAAAAAAAAATGGAATTTAGAACAAGAACAATATCTTTTTTTACACACTTATTTCTAAATACATTTATTGTAGTTTAAAGACACATTACTATGAAAATTGTTACTGAGGGTCTCTGTTATACACTCAGAAACACCAACAATATGGATCGCCTAAAAAAGAAAGACATTAGGATAGAAAAGAGGGACATACAGCATGACCATTTCACAGTCTTTGCTAATGGGCAATGTTTAAGAAAAGTTACATTTCAATTGCTAAACTGATTTACCTCCATCTAATCAATCATTTAAAAGAATCCCACATAAGTGCCAACATCTAATCAAGGGAGGAGTACAAAATGGCAACACCTGGCAATTGACATCTGGCACAAGGGGAAAAAAAAATTACTATAAAGGCAAGTAGCAAGAGACAGAGTATATTTATTTTAAGAAACAGAAGGATAAGGAGAGGAAAACTGAGAGAAAAAATAAAAATATCACTGTGCCGCATTAAAAGAAACATAGCGGATTTTTATTCTGTGCATCCTGGACATGTTTTTCTATCAAATTCTGTGGTGAGCCCAGAAATGTTTAAATCTACAAAGGGTCTTTGTCAAGATAGGCCCACTCGACATTTTAGAGTTCATACGTCTGGTGTTGCTTGTGAATCCATCATTTCTATTACTACAAGGATTAGAGGGATTATGGGACTCTGGATACAGCACTCTATTAGTGTCCCTATAAAATAGAAATCAAACAGCAGGGGCATCCAATTGGTTTCCATAGCAATCTGCAATATGATAACGGAATCAACCTGCACAATTAATACAATCTCACTGTAGTCAGTGTCATAGTTAACTACTCGAACCTCAAGGTTCTATGTCATTGAATCATGGAAGGGAAAATGGTTGCTCTGGACACAACTTTTGTTTCACTGCCATAGAAACGAGACACACAATGTGAGCTGCTGACAAAGACCTGCAGAGTAACTCTAGACACATTATCCGCAGCTCATCCCAAAGACACAACAGGCAGAGGTTGAAATGTCTCAAGAATGGGAAGAATTAAGAGAGATATATGAAAAAAGGGAAACATGGTGTGCTGTGGAACCAGATGGCAAGCAGTACTGGACCAGAGCCGAGTTGAGGCACTACCCTCAGAAAGACACAAATCCTTTGATTTATCAGTGGCCACCGTATTCAAGAATGTCATGGGCAAGCCAAACTCCAAAACACAGGGAGAAAAGACACTTTTCTAATGCAGGTAAGTGTACATTGCACCCCATGCTCTTGTTTACCGGTCAGACTTTGAAAGTTCATGAATGATGATACCAATTGTAAACTGGATACAAGGAAGATGCCAAATATAAACCATGTAATGAAAAATAGTTTGATCTAAGTGGGAGAGCGCTAAATGTTATTTAAAATGGCTCTGCCACCTTCTTGGGTCTTTGCATATTTTACGTAGACCCTAGATGGCGACTGCTCAGCTTGCATTCCAGCGGCCACAGACAGGTCATTTTAACCTACTTGAACCTATCCCTTGTGGCTGACGCCATCTTCTTCTGCAAGGTCCTCTTCAGTTTTTGGTACGTCATTTGGCAATAGCTGTTGTCACGCATGCGTGCAAGTACAGCAGTGACATTGGCTGAAAAGGAACAGGTTCAGGTACCATTGGGAGTCTTGCGGAATTCGGCAAAGTCCACAGACGGTGACAGTGCCACTTACCTACAGATAAACTATAGTTTAAATTGTAGCATTTATACCACGTGGTTAAATAAATTTTTTAGCCTTCAACATTAGGCATGGTGAAGACAATTGTGGATAGATTACAAGTCCCATGACTATGTAGCAGTAGGGATCATGTGCATTAGATTTGTTAGCATTTATTAATAATATTATATTAGCATTTATATTTATTATATTTGTCTTGATGTAGTGGATTATCAGCGGAAACATTTGCGTCAGCTATTTTCTGTTGCAGTTCTGCTGTAGAGGAGAGTGACCTCATATAGTCAAATAAAACACAGGAGTCTCCCACTGTTTTAAAATGGAGTGACAATTTTGTTGAATTGCCACATTCGTAGTGAGCAGTTTCTCCAGTAGTGCAGTATGCACGCGTTCTGTGTGTGTATCTCACTGCAAGATTAACTAATTTGCATGTTTATTAACATACAAGATGATATAGAAAATAGCACAACCAATTGCTTTTAATTCGTTTCTAGTGTGTGCTAAAATTGAATAGACCAAATGTCACTCAGCAAGCTGTAGTAGTTACGTTACACAGAGACAGTCACTGCTGCCCTGAGGTATCAGAAAACAATGGCTCTGGTTAAGTTGCCATGAACCTACCCCTGCTCATGTTCAAACATTAAAGCAGCATTGTCCCTCCCCCGCCCCTCATGAAAAATGTGTATTTCAGAAAGACAATCTTTCCGAAATACTAATTTTGACTGTTTTGGCATTTCACTGAAATTCCAACCTAGTCAAGAGATATACTAAGTCAAAGTAGGGAGTACTTTGTCTCTGTATATTTCCTCCGCCTGACTTTCTGACTTCTACAGCTGAAGAAGACCCACCCAAACCAGATGGCCACACCTGGGAGGGATAGGTTCACGTATGTATATCTCACCTTTAGCTCCCCCCTCCCCTAGTCACTGGACCCCCAGTGGCGATGTCTTTATCGGATTCTTTGAAAATTCCCCAGACGGTAACAGCGCCACTTTAATATAAATCTACCGAACTCCTCAGTAAGGTGAGAAAATAGTGGTGGTAATAAATGGTGATTAAAAAATAACTCCTTGACGATGAGGGAGTCAAGGTACGTCTAAATGGACAACATACATAGGAAACATTCTTAACAAATCCTAAAAAATCTCAAGAGTTACTAATATACTGATCTTGAAGTTTGCAGTTAATCCCTTTTTCACATTATATACATGCAGAAACTAATTAAACTTATTAAGCTAATCAGTGCTCTAGTATATAAATGTATGGAAGCAGGACTGAGCATGGACGTGTGATGTCTTGAGAGGGGAAAGTGCACAAACTCACAAGCATATGACACTCGTGATACCGCTGTACCACTCGTGTGTGCTATATGTTAATACTTTCCAATGATAATGCATAGGTAAACGTTAACAGTGTGACATGCGCTTGCATGGATTTCTGTAGATCAAGTAATGTTTGCTTACTTCCTTTTAGAATGGTAAGGCAAAATATGACCAGGTTATTCTGTCTTTTGTTACAGGTAAAGGACATTTGGTGTGATTGATATGGAAGTCATCTCTAAGGAGGAGATGCTGGGAATGGAATTGTGGATGAAAACTGGACAATATGGACAAAATAGAAATCGTTCATTTATAAAAGGAGATAATGTGTTCTAATATGAATGGATAATGCAGTAATAGATTCCTTGAATTGAAATCATTTCACAGAATAAAGGGTCTACCGTAGGCTTGCTGTGTCACATTTATTAGTGATGATCCCCCAACCACTCCTGTAATGCTCAGCCAAATCTTCTGGCAGCCTAAATAGAAAGGGAAGTATAGTTTACAAACAGCATCAGCTGACCAGTATCTGTCAATGGGAGGGAACAGCAGGCTGTAGTGGGTTTTGTGCTTGGAGTGTTTCTTTAAAGATCAGGCACTTAATAAGCTTGTGAACTGCAAATCCTATTATTCCTAACAATGCCTAGAGCCTCATGGCTGTTGCAGATCACAAACATTATTAAACATCAGGCACTGCATGGCTGTGAACTATAAATTCTATGATGGGCAATCAAGCTTATGGGATGGCTGAGCATCATCCTGCCCAATCTCACAGCCCCCCATTTTGTAAGCTAGTTGGGAGTTCGTCGAACTTCCCAATTGTCCCATTGCTGTCCCAAGTAGTGAAGCCGTGCCAAAAGGCCCGTGAGGTCCTATATGGCCAGTCCTGACTGTATAGTTGACCTTAATATCATTATTCTGACACTGGATCAAGAGCTCTGCAGATGGTGATGAACTAGTTTTAGAGAAGGATCATATTAGATGTGGTTTATCAATTGTCCACGCCTGCATGAATATAAGCTACATTCTCCTCTTAATAACATGATTTTATTTGTGTACTTAACATTTACTTAAAACAACTTAGATCCAAATTTTAGTATTGCAATTATTATTACTACTAATATTTATATAGCGCCAGCATATTCCGTAGCGCTTTACAATATTATCAGAGGGGGAAATTTAACAATAAATGAGACTATTACAAAAACTTACAGGAACAATAGGTTCCAATAGGGCGCTGCTCAAACGAGAAAATTCAAAATCAGTTAGAGCAATTAGAGACTTGAATTCCATATTAATTAAGTAGCCTAACTGTGCAATACAGCTTTTCTCAGTGGTTGGATTTGCAACTGATTTAGGGGTCTGTAAAACATGCATAACACCCAGTGTTACTCACTAAATTGTGAGTATTTAGGCCTAAGGAAGGAAAAATTTGCCAAGCCAATTTGGGCTAATATTTGTAATTCCCTCTGAGTTCCCTTTACGTTCCCAAAGAGTTTACAGTTTAGTAAAAGTCCTGAATTCTGCATTCTTCAAACATTTAAAATCAAATTGCGATCTGGCAAACTTCCTGCCAGGTTTACTTAATGTATCATAAATAAATCCCATTTAAAATTAGTTGTTAAAAAAACAGTACAAAACATTAAACAGCTGGGGACTTTAATATTTCTTTAGCCACGACCAGCAATTAGCAAGGGATCACAGGAGCCGTAGGTAGCAAAATCAATTAAATGCCCACTTCTGCATTCCTTCCCACAGTATCAGCTTAACACAATTTCCCAGTTGGACATGTGATAATGCTTTTGTCTGGCTTGTTACTCCTTTACTGCGAGCATCTTATACATGGCTTAATCAAAACATTCTGCATTCATGGTGGAGGGAGCCATAGTACCAAGATGGTGACTGGGTACTTGTACAGACTAGGCTGGGTAGATGTTGCTTTGAAAATGCATCTAAAGAGCATAGGTTGGTATACAGCTGGGTACTGAAGGAGTATAAAAGTAATGAGGGTGGTTTAAGAGTTATGCAAGAAAAAAACAAACAAACAAAAAAAGAAACACAGAAAACCCCCCCACACTGTTGGAACCATTGGTTTGTTATTTTCAAAGCTAGTTAATAAACTGCTCATTGCAGTTTCATGGGACACTGGGTGGATCTTATTAACTTTCAATATAAAACATAAAAAACACCCTACAATTGCTTAAATGTGATGCAAAGTTAATGATTCGTCTAAGGCAAAGGAAAGGTTTTTTTACTGTAAGAACAATCAGGATGTGGAATTCTCTGCCTGAAGAAGTGGTTTTATCAGAGTCCATACAGATGTTCAAACGGCTACTAGATGCATACTTGCAAGAACAGAATATTCAAGGATATAATCTTTCAATGTAGGGTAATAACTGCTTGATCCAAGGATAAATCTGACTGCCATTCTGGGGTCAAGAAGGAATTTTTTTCCTAGCTTGTTGCAAAATTGTGCTTCAAACTGGGTTTTTTTGCCTTCTTTTGGATCAACAGCAAAAAACAAATGTGAGGTAGGCTGAACTTGATGGACGCAAGTCTCTTTTCAGCTATGTAACTATATAACTATATATTATTATAAAATGAAAACTCTTGTATTGATTTATTTGCATTATATTTAGCCAGGCATGCAACACGAAGAATATACAATATTAAGATTGATGACACATTTTATCATTAACTCATTTTGTTCCGAGGACACGATCAAAGTAACTAGGTTTTTAATTTGTGATACATCTTTGGAAAAAGCCGCATGGCGTTCTGTGTGGTCACCTCACGGACTGAGTCAGGTTGAAGACCTTTCACAGAAGCTATATAATCACAGGGAATGCAAATATTGGATGGAATATTCCGCTTCTGGAGAAAAGAAATGAATCAAATTAATATGAAGGCAAGCTTTTCAAAGCAAAGTACAGGGTGAGATCCTGGAATTCTAGCGTAAACGTGATACACCACAACTCAAACTGCATTCAAGAGCTCTAAGAAGCACCAGGCTTCACAATTAAAGCAACAGTCACTCTCATTTTTTTAAGCAATGAATGAATTGACAATGCAATTCTAATTTTTATCCCTGCTTTCCAGTGTACTAAGGGACATTTTAGAAAGAAAAGCATCTGTGCCATGTTCTGTGATGTGTTGATTGCCAAACAGGTTTCTAATCCTGAAACAATAATTTATGTATGCCCTGGCCCATTTCCTATCTCTTTTTTTTTTCTTTGAACCAGCATAATATGTATTGGGGCAGTGTTACATCAGTGCTCAAATTTCAATCCTTGATGTGTGAAAAATTATTTGGATCACTGATCCCTGGAAAACGTTTCATATTTTGATTAGAACCGTTTGCAATCTTGTTGCTAAATAACTGAGGTAGTTAATCACAATAGCCAGTAGATATTATAGGAGAGACCTTATCAACAAGTTTCCAACTTTAATCTTTGCCTTTAACATCTGCTCAGTAGTAATGACTACCGCAAATGATACTGATTACCACATTATATTTATAATTGTAGCAGTGCAGGAAAGCACACTGTGTAATCTGTCAGTCTTGGTTGCTTGTGAAATATTTGGACAAAGGCTTTCACAAACCAAATAATTATGATAGAATCCAGTGCTTAAGGGTTAGTTTGAGTTCAATTGCACAGGATTTTACAAGTCAGAGTGTAATAAAAAATACATGTGAATTTACAGCGCCTTCTCAAAATCGATATTTAAAGGTCACTGAATCTCAGCATTACCCAAGAAACAAATGGCAATGTGCCCTTCACAAAACTAAAAGGCAGTTTCCAAACGGCTATTTCGCAATCCAAATCATTTTACAGTGTGTTTTCTAAACTACTGCATACAAATGATGTAATAAAAATGTATCATGTCTATGTGAATGCCATCTCATCTGATTCATGCACCAATGTTAAAGGGAAAATATAGGCACTCACACCACTTCATCTCATCGCTGTCCCCTTAGCCCTGCTATGTAAAACATTGCAGTTTTAAAGAAACTGCAATATTTACATTGCAGGATAAACACTGGCTCTACTGGCCACCAGAGGAGCTTCCTGCTGTTACACAGAGTTTAACTCAGTGAAACCATGCTGGATGTCCTCACGCTGTGCATGTGAGTATTTAAATCCCCCCATAGCATTGATTTTAATGCTTTTCTATGGGGAAGGTCAATGTGCATGCAGCGTTCTCTGCACATGTGCATTAGGTACCGCCTATGGCGCATTAGAGTGGCCCAAAGATCATCAGTATTGATGATCTCCAGTGGATGCAACGGAGCAGCAACAAGATGACCTCACTGCTGGAAAAATATATACCTTTTATTTTACTTATTGTTTTTTTTTTTTTAATCTGTGGTGCACCCTAAATTTAACCCCAAAGGAACTCTCCGGCTTTAGAAATAAACACATTTGTTTTTAATGTTGGTGCATGCTCATTTCTCGACAGATTTCCCTTGGCCTGTCATCCTTCTGAGATTGATAAAAGGAGAACTACTGACTTGGGTAACAATAATATTCTATAGTCAATTATATAAAAATCTGAAAAATTTACAAAGTATACATCCTTTTAGAATACTATGATATTATCTTTTCTAAAGCACCATAAAGACGTATGACTGTAAAAAAAATCCAAGCATACAATGCTATATTATTGGGCTGCAGTAATGGAAATTAAATTGATGTCAATATTTCTTTGAAATTAGCACAAAATTCCAACCTTTCAGATAATTAAAGCATTACATGACCATTTACAAAAGAGAATCCAGTAGCAATTTTGGATCTCTTAGCTTAAGCCAAGCCATACAGGAATAAAGGAACTTGCAATCCTACACACCCATACCTCTTTACATGGACCCAGGGATGGAGAGTCCGTCTCCAAACAAATATTCTCCAGGGGAATCTGCTTGATTAGTTTTGCTCTCTAAAATGTATAGAAAAATAAAAGTACACATAGCATTCAACTCTTTGTAAAATAGATACTGTTACAAATGTACAGGTGTGTACCAAAATAAAAAAATATCATTATTATTATGAAGAATTAACATTCCATCAATAGTAATTCCTTTATAACTGTCTACCCTGGTATGACATTATTCATTGAATATCCTATTTTTACTCCAGGAACTTGCTGATTGTCTGTTATATTATAATTAATTCATTTTATTTCATGCTCATATTGCTTGTCCTAAATGCAGAGTTGCCCCTGTCTGCATTGTACATGCCGGTCCTGTTTATTTTTTGTCTTACTACACCCTCCTTCCATTATTTCCTAAAATGAATTCTGATTCATCCACAGCACCTTCAGAGACATTTCCCTTATTATGGGAGACATCAGATGCCAATTTAATGTACACACCTCTTCTAATCCTCTTTAAAGCACATTAATGGCAAATGTACATTAATCCATTACACTAACATGAACTGTGTAGCTGCTGAGAACATATCTTGAGAACTATAATTAAATAAAAATTAATAAAATTCTCAGTCTTTGGAAGTCTGTTTTAATGATTGGTGCAGTGCTTAAGAGAGTATTTACATGTAGTGTGAGGTTTAACCGAATGAGAGGACACACTATGTATAATATATAGGAAAATGATCTTAATAGGATCTGGAAAACAACCAGAATTGGTTGAAACATAGATCTTAACTTGGAATACCATTAAATCCATATGTATCAAGACCTGGGAGTGCACCCATCTTTTGAGATTCTTACATAGAACGTGGAGTGGCACCCAGGCAAGTGTGGTTTTTACTCCCTTCAGGAACAGAGCCAAGCTTTGCTTATAGTAAATAATTATAACAGACAGTCAAAATTTTTAAACCCTGTATAGCACACGATCTGATACTGACATGACAAACAGTGTTATCCCGTAAAACCAGGAACAATGATGAATTGGCAAGTGAACTGCATATTATAGGGCAAAACAGCAGAGTTGGGAACATTTTCGGATTCAGCTCTTTTGCCTAAAATGTCCAATTTTCAGTTCAGGGCCATGAAAGGGATAAAATATGCCAGGCATGCAGCCCCGGATCCACCTGATATTCCCTCGACTGTACAACTTGACCATACTTCTCACCACACAGATGGTTACACAGGCTGATTAGATTGGATTTCGGCCATCTATCACTTTGATCGGCTTTTAACTTTTTACTGTTATATATGGCCAGCGTCTTCCTTTACTTCAGAATGGGTGAGATCATATCTATATCCTCATAGAGACTTTGAGTTTTTGTATATATAACACCCTTTTTTCAGTTTCTGTTTTTTTGTTTTGTTTGTGCTAGCAATATTTTTTCTCTTTTTTTTCATTTTTTTATTTTTACATTTACATTTGGTTATATCATTTTAAATTTTTCCTATACAACAAGAATACCGCAGGATATCTACAGACATCATTTATGGATCTCACCTATGCTTATTAGGACTTAGCAGTCTATGTTAGGCATTTTATACTATAACCTTGCTGTGTATGATCAGAACCCGTGGAATAATGCGGCTTGATTTTTCTGCCCTTTGTAGTTCTAGCTAGACCACATTATTGGGGATTATGTCATGTTTACATTACATTTTCATATCTTGTATTATTTCTTTATAATTAGATATTGTTTTGTAGACTATGCACTTTAATTCATCTTACACACTGGTATTTGAGGCATTTGGCCCTTTATATTTCATGCACTTTCCTCTTGGTGGTCAGTACATCTAGTCCTCTGATCTTCTATAGCCCAGTCTCTCATATGTACTAGTGCAGGTAGTCATATTATGTTATCTATACAAGATGAGATCGTATTTCTTTTTGTATTACTATTTCCTTATGCGCATTAGGATAGTGGTATATAGTGGACTTTATATGGATTGTTTTGCCTGTATTTATGTTTATACATCTCTGGACCTGACCAATGTTGGCAAGGCTATACAAGTAAATTACACTTTTTTTCATTACATTTGTTGGAGTGTGGTATCGCTTTTTTTGTTTTGTAATAACTCTGTTAAGGTTACACTGTGATAGGAACAATGATGATGTCATTCGATTTTACATTTTACTAAGGTGAGCTATCCACATCAACACCAGTCAGGCTTTTGTCTTACTTGGTCATTCCTTGTGATAGCGGGAGGGAAAGAGAAAAAATATCCAGCATGCACACCTTCTAGGGCCACCGAGGGCCGGCCGGCAAAGTTATGTAACAACACCTTGTGAACGTCTGTAAGGAAAACAGGAGACAATGTCATCACGTAAACATTGTGGGGCTTACTCAGTTAAGTGTGAGTCAATGACTGAGTTTGCAAAAGTTAAGCCACAATGTTATTCAACTTTCAATTGTAAGGAATTTTCAAAAGAACTGTAAATTTTAGAACATAATTTTCGAGTTAGAAGATTTTTTTCTATTTTGTACCACCATCCTCTATATTTACCATTTAATTTTGCAATGTTCTTACCTTGTTCCTTAAGAAAAGCAATTGTTTGCCTCCCGGCTGAACGAGAATGGATGTTTCTGAGATTGTAAAAAAAAAAAAAAAAAAGTTGGGTTATTATAAATCGTTTTGGGTGAAGCGTTTTTTTGCCCTGCCTGTTTTAACTAAACTGGACACACCCTGGAGAGCTTTGAAAAAAGCTCACACGTATACCTCACACATGATGTCACTCAATAGATAATAAAAAGTAATTCATACATAGCGCTACCAAATGTAGCAATAATATTTTATTTCTATGATTTGGTATTAGCCCTTAGTTCGTTGCTGTTGTCATACTGGTGAAATCAATAATTATGGTTGCTACAATGGATGTAAAAGGCACCGTGTTATGCCACATGTGGACGAAAGTTAATGCACTTTGAAGAACCTTTGTAAATCTCTTATAAGGAAATAAACTTTCCACAGTTTATCATTTATCAGCTTATCTGGCTTGGATAGCAGTGTTTATATTTACTAACACAGGAAGGTCCAATCGTTTGGCAATGTCCAGTTGCATCTTGAAAACCTTTAACTGTTCATCTCTTTGTTCTTGGGTGGGGGCGAGCCATGGAGTGAAATCTAATCCAATCTGTACAGAAACATGAAACGCAACATAGTAACATTGGACATCACTATAGTGTTAGAAATACAAAGTGTATTCTTAGAACTACAGAAACCCTCTGCCTCCACCCCGGCAATGTAGAGGGTTAAAAAAATACTTTTTTCATTTACTCGAGGGACATCGGCACTGGATTGGGTTCCACCTCCTTCAGCGTCTGCCAAAGGGTGGAACCCAATGCGCAAGCGCGGTGAGCAACGCAAGCGCATTATGCCTTCCCCATAGGAAAGCAGTGACTTAATGCTTTACTATGGGGTTTTTCTGTAGTCAAACTCCGTGAATCTGCAGGAAGCTTCTCTAGTGGCTGTCTGGTTGTCAACCACTAGAGGCAGTCTTGACACTGCAATGTAAACATTGCAGGAATAAGGGGACAGGGACACTGCACCAAGACCACTTCAATAAGATGAAGTGGTCGGGGTGCCTATAATGTCCCTTTTATCATTGTTATTTCAACCATCTTTTATATCATAGAATGTAACGTGCACGGATAAGGGATACATTTTATAGCAGTAAAAAAAAAATAACACCAATTGGAGAAAAAAAAAGTGAAAGGAGGGGAGACTACATCAATTGAATTATATCCTTCAAAATTCACAAGAGAAAGCTATCAGAGCTGGAAATATTACACTGCACGGGAGAAAGGAAACATTTCTAGAATAGGGGAAAAAAGACTTGCTGCAAATGATTTAATACTGCACACATTGTGAGTCATTTAGAAAACTCTTTGGCAAACCTTTTACGTTAGTGACACATTTCTCTGATAGCTCAGCTTGCCCCACATTATTCATGAACTTCAATTCCCGCAATGTTTTGTCAGTCTGTTTAGTTCATAAGCAATTGCACTGACCAGGTTATCCTTGACTGCCATGTATATAACGCAATACCTCTCCAATAGCAACCAGCTGGTCCTTGTACTTCTCAAACTGTGCAAGAACTGGTTCCAAATCCTGCAAAATTATGAAAAATTGACTTTAAGGTGAAACTTCCACCTACAGATACATTTTACTTAGTTATAAGGCTGTGCTAAAATCTCATTAGTAACAAATCAATTCCTCTTTAATACTTGCCAGGTACTTGAAAAAAACATAGTACCTGCTAAACAAAAAAATCCATGACAGATTGGATATTTGACATGATATCGCGCCTCCAGTAACAATTTCCATAAAGTAGGGAAAAGGACATGAAATATGCATGGATATAAAAACATTAAAATAGCCATAAATCTTTAACTCACATGTAATTACGGACAGCATAACATTTCACAGTGCATTGCTGGCACAATGATTTATATACAATGGCAAATTTCATCATGTACCAGAGTATTTAAAGGGACACTATAGTCACCAGGACAACTACAGCTTGTATTGTTCTGGTGAGTATAGTCAGTCCTTTCAGGATTTTTGCAGTAAACACTATCTTTTCAGACAGTTTTCAACTTTAAAATTTAAAACAGACCCGCAAAATGTTTTTAATATATTTAGTGTTTGTGTGTTTTAATGTAAGCATGTTTTGTGTGGGAGGGGGTGTGTTAGTGAATGAAAGGGTGTGTTTGTATGTAGTGTTGGCATTTGAATGCAGTGGTGTATTTGTGTGTAGTTTACAATCTAAAAACAGTGAGAGCACTCAATGTATAAAATTACCACAGGTTATCACTTTAAGACACCTGTAGGAAATATAAGAAAGAAGACTTTAGAGTAGTACAGTATGTAACCACTTATTATATTAATCTCTATATGGTCCCACTCACATATACAGACACACATACCGACATAAACACACACATACAGACACACATAGTGGTTGCAGTACGTTTATAGTGGATGCAGTGTGTGTGTGTTTGTGTAGTGCATGTAGTGTATGTGTTTGATTAGTCCTGAGGGGGGTAGGCAGTTTGTATTTTATGGGTTTATTCCCCCCTCCCTGCCTCTTGCCTGTGACCAGGAAGGGGGGACACTGGATTTCGTGGTGGTCCGGTTGCACAGCGTATTCTCTTGTGAAGAGGGGGCCCTGGAGTCTCCATGTTTCTCCTACAGCAGTGGCAGGTCCTCTGTTCTCGTGATCCGCGAGAGCATTGCTGCGGGTTGCCGTGGGAATGCTCCCGCATTAACTAGGTGCCGCACAGAGCGTTGCCCTAGCAACCCACGGTAACACTCTTGCGAGTTGTGAGAACAGAGGTCCTGCTGAAAGTGTAACAGGGAGACTCCATGGCCCCAAAAATGCATATGTATATATAGCGGTACTCATGTTTGTGTTCCTGACCCCATAGTATTCCTTTAATTACTGTGGGGTTTATCCACTAAATAGTGGGTTGCCATTCAACTTGCAAAATGTAAGCCAAGAAAAATAGAGATGGAAAAAGAAAACCACAGTCAATTGTTTAGAGAATAAACCCAGGAGTTTCTTTGCTCTATGACATACTAGCTATCAGAAGGAATTTTTATTCCACTTATAAAAGGCAAACTTTATAACGAAACGTCATTTTAATTATACGAACATCACTGGCTTGTCTATTTTATGCATTCTCAAAGATGTTTATGATTCATGATTACTTTATAACTTGATTGTAAAAAAACAAACAAAAAAAACCCGAAGAATTATTATTATTATTATTTTTATTTACAATCCTCTTTATTTATTGGAAAATTATTGGTAATATGTATGCAGATTGAAATTCAATACACTTATCTTAATTTGAAAGTAACAATAAAATAAAAAGAATAAACTTATTTCACAGTAAGCTGTTACAGGACATTCTATGCTATAGCAGAGTTTGGGTGGAGAAAATTCCATTACTCTGTACCCTTCCTGCTATGTGTGTAATACAGACACATCCTGTTCTCATTACATCCTGCAGAACGATACTTTGGAAGCAATATTGATATTGTATTTTTATGTGATGGGCATCTACTGTATAACAGCTAATCCTTCCTATATGACCGGACGTGAAGTCTTCTAAGATTCTAACTTCTCTATTTATTTTATCATCTATTCAGTAGTTTGTTTTTCTTTCCAATACTCCCTCAACATTTATATCCCTGAACATTCAAATTATGACAATCTTCCTGTGTCATTACATCCCTAGATTTATTTCTGAGTCGATTTTCGTGGTCACCTGCGCCAGAATATTTACCAGCTAGAATGCATTGATTCACCTGTACAAATTTACTGTAAATTCTGCAAGTATAAGCCACTGGAGATCCTGAGAACTGTTGAAATTATAATGTTTTTATTTTGTCCCCATTAACGCAGCATTAAAAGCCACATAGGCCTCGATTTAATATTGTTGGATAACATTTCCAAATGATTTAATATTGTTCGATACATTTTTGATATATCATTTATATATTTTTGATAGTTTAAGAAGCTGAAAAAAAAATCATTTTAGAAATGTATCCAAATTGATTACTTTGGCAAGTTCATCTAACTATTAAATTGGGGCCACAGTGCTCAATGTGCTATAGATTGCAAGCTCTTGCACAAATAGCCCTCCATTCCATTTGTATCAGTTGCACTGTCTTAATTATATGATCAATTAACTCATTGTCAAAGCACTGCAGAAATTAGCAATCATCATGGTTATTCAATAAAGTAAGAATTCAAAGCACATTTCTAATTTAAAGAAACATTATAGGGTCAGTATAACAAACATTATTAATTCTAACACAAAACTGACCATATAGTGTTAAAACCAACATCTAGCTCCCCTGCCCTTCCTTAATATAGTAAAATCTCACCTGTATTCCAGTCTGTATCTGCTGGCCCTACCCCTGATCTGTCTGCTTGGCTGATATCATCAGAAGTGATTATGTGAGATAATCACAATGCTTTCCCATAGGATTGGTTGAGCCTGTCAAGGAGGCAGATCAGGGGCAGAGCCAGCACAAGCCTAACACAGCTCTGGCCAATCAGCATCTCCTCATAGAGATACATTGAATCAATGCATCTCTATGAGGAAAGTTCAGTGTTTCCATGCAGAGGATGGAGACACTGAAGGTCAGTCACACTGTGCAGCACTGCCCCAGGAAGCACCTCTAGTAGCCATCTGAGGAGTGGCGACTGGAGGTATCCCTAGGCTGTAATGTAAACACTGCATTCTGCACTCTGAAAAGTCAGTGTTTACTGCAAAAAGCCTGAAGGGAATGCTTATACTCACCAGAACAAATACAATAAGCTGTGGTTGCTCTGGTGACTATAGTATCCCCTTAAAGCCAGAGTAACCAAACTGAGAGCATAGCTGAATTAGAACATTTTTCACATTTTCCAACTTTGACCTTAAATTTGAAATACACTTTGAATTCTCAATTTAGTGTATAACCTTGTTTGTGTTTTATCATGTATAGTTATACTGCATATATCATATACCAGGGTGTGATTCTACCTTCTCCCACCCATTAAACAGGAGCATGTAGTTGCTAATTTAAATGTGACAATGCACAGCTAACCTAATTGGTGCAGTATAATGCCAACAATACTTTACAATATTCTGTGACACATAGGTTGCGATTTCATATGGCTGCATACTAGGAGATATCATATAATCATAGGTATGGACTGTATTGTATCTCTTTTTAGCCTGCTTTATGCATCTGACTGATACTTTTATGTGTACTGGACTGACATATCTGCTATGAATCAGGATACAGACTTCATAACAATTGTTTATTGCATATCTATTTCTGAGTTTATATATTTTACTTGCAGGTGCAGCTATCTACTCTATTTTTACAATAGAATATATTTGCACTGTATATGAACAGCAAAGAATAATGACAATCAGGCCCGGACTGGCCATCAGGCACACCGGGTAAATGCCCGGTGGGCCACGGTGGCCATGGGCCGAGGCAGGCAGGGGAGGTTGCAGGATCCTAGTGCCGGCCCTGCTGTATTCCATGGAGGGCCGGTGGGGAGATCAAAGATCTCCCACACCGGCCCACTTGAATAGACATGCGGCTGGGGAGGGAGAGGAGAGGACACGGCGGAGCTCTATCTTGCAGCTCCGCCGGGTTTCTCTCGCAAGATAGAGTTCACTCACCCACTAGGACCACTAGGGATGATGTCAGAGTGCAGGTCTCCCCCTTTCCCAGATAGCAGTGTGCGGGTCCCCCCCTCCCATGCTAAAGGTAAGACGGGGGGGGAGGGGGGAGGGTTTAATGCCTGCTTAGATTTTTTTATTTGTTTATTTAACCCCCTCTAACACAGAATCCCTAACATTTACACACAGCACTCTCACACACATCACCCTCAGCACTATCACAAAACACATCATACACAGCACTCTCACACATAGCACCCTCACACACATCATACACATCACACTCAGCACCCACACACACACACACACATCACCCTCAGCACTATCACAAAACACATCATACACAGCACTCTCACACACAGCACCCTCACACACACATCATACACATCACACTCAGCACCCACACACACATCACACTCCGCACTCTCACACACAAATCACCCACAGCACCCTCACACACAGCATCCATCACATACACATACTGCACCCCTCACATACACACAGAACCTCCCCACCACACTGCACCACACACATACACAATACTTCCAAACATATGTATGTGTATATATATATATATATATATATATATATCTACACACACACACACACACACACACACACACACAAACACTACACTCCTAACATACACACTCTTGATCCCCTATACACACACTAGATTCCTTGTAAGCAAACACATACTACACCCCTAAACACATACTCTCTACAAACACTACATCCATAGGCGTGCACACGGGGTGTGCCTGGGCACACTCTAATCCCTGCGGCACGCGCTATGTGCCTCCCTCCGGGGGCAGGTGAGGAAGATCAAAGATCTCCCTCATCAGCCCACAGGCATGGAGGGAGGCAGGAGAGGACACGGGGGAGCTCTGGCCAGCAGCTCTGCCGGGTTCCTCTCGCGCGGTTACCACGGCAATGCTCAGATTGGGCTAGAGTTCACTCTCCACTGGACCACCAGGGAAGGCAGCAGCACGGTCTCCCCTCCCTACATAAGGTAAGAAGGGAGGGGGAATATTAACTAAACGGCCCTCACCCCACACATTACACACAAACAGCACACACACACACACACACACACACATACATCAACCTTACACACACAGCACACACACACACACAGCACACACACACTAACAGCACCCTCACACTAACAACACCCTTACACACACACATTAACAGCACCCTCACACTAACAACACCCTTACACACACAGCACCCTCACACTAACAACACCCTTACACACTAACAAGCACCCTCACACTAACAACACTCTTACACACACAGCACCCTTACACATACACACACTAACAACACCCTTACACACACAGCACCCTCACACTAACAACACCCTTACACACTAACAAGCACCCTCACACTAACAACACCCTTACACACACAAACAGCACACACTAACAGCACCCTTACACACACAGCACCCTCACCCACACACACAAAGCACACACACACTAACAGCACCCTTACACATTCACACACACACTAACAGCACCCTTACACACACAGCGCTCACACACACACACACACACACACACAGCAGTATGTGTGTGTGTGTGTGTGTATGTATATATATATATATATATATATATATATATATATACACACGGCGTGTGTTTCTGCTTTAGGGTGCATACCCTTATACAATAGGCTGCGCACGCCTATGACTACATCACCTATACACACACACACACACACTATAGCCTGTATGCACACACTTGCTACATCCCCTATACACATTCTCTACAGCCCCTATCCACATATGCATTACATTACACCACAAACACAACACGACTGAAACCAACCTTATTACACAATACCACACCACAATCAGCTCACTCTACACACACAAAATACCACAAGCAGGCTCCAAGCATTTGCACAATACTCTTTCCTGGCATTTTTGTCTCCTGGTATCCATTTATAGAGACACCAGAGACAAGTTGCAAGGAAACACAGTGCAAGCATGTTATTAAATTTGCTTGCGCTGTGCAGAACAAATACAGGGCTTTTTTCTCATCCTAGAGCTCTTCAGCAGAGCTCTGCGCATGGTCTGCCCTGGCCTGCACTTTGACAAGTGGCGTGTTTGTCATTAGTGATGACAAAACACACCCTCTCTGCCCCGCCACCCTTCTTAGTGGGCCGCTGTGATAAAAAAATGCCCGGGCCAAATTTTTTTCCCAGTCCGGCCCTGATGACAATCACTGCAATTGTGATTGGCAGTGTAATACATCTGGGATAGAATGTACCCAGTAATCATCAGCCAATGTCGAATTACTTACCTTCATTGTCACACTGCGTTGCCCCTCTGTATCACTCTGAATGGGATGTATTCCAAGACACGGCATGACAAAGTCAGGGAACCTTAAATGAAAGAGCAGGCCTTAATACAGAACGTCTAAAGAATAAAATAGTTTCAAGCATTATTTAAAAAATAATGTTAAGTATGTCTTTTTTGGTATATTGGCTGAAGGTCAATTTTGTTCATTTCTTTTATTCAGTTTAGATCTATTTTGATACTTTTGTTTTTCACATTATATCATTAAGGGATACTATAGGGCCAGAAAAACAAGCCTTTTTTTCTGACACTATAGGTTCCTATGCCCCCCCCCCCCCCCCCACCTTCCCTCAGCACTGAAGAGGTTAAAACCCCTTCAGTCACTTACCTGAATCCAGCGCCGATGTCGCTTTGTGCTGGATCAGGTTCCGCCCATGCTTTTTTTAAATGTTATGTTATCTCTGGTCATTCCCTGACTATTTGCAGCCAAAAAATGTATCCCTTTGGTGTTAGACATACCACCTGAGCCCTGAAGATTGAACAAAACACTCTTATACTCCACAGGCGTGAGTAACTCTTTTATATTTTTATTATCTTTTACTTATAACAGAGAGCACTATATTGTTTATTTTTAGCAAATATAATACACCACACTTACTGCACCCCTCACATAGCCCTCACATACACCGCAAGTAAATACGACCATTAAGTCTGGATTGTACCACTCTGTGAGTGAGTGTATTACTTTATTTTAATTTTACCTCAGTACTTAAAATGAATGCTGCACTAGATTTGGTTTTATCTATACTTATTTTACATATCATATGGAACACTTCGTACTAGATCAAAAAGAGCACACCAAATATCCCTAGGCGGGGATAGTGCTGCCCAAACGCATGAAAGTAGAGCTAATTTAAGTTCCACACACTGTAAGTGCATATCTGTCAGGGTACCTATGGTTACTGCCCAGGCAGGGATCCAACCTGTGGATCTTCTCCCACATGATGGGGGCACTCCTCACATTCCCTACTCTCATCTCGGCCGTCCAGACGTTGGCCGTGGTAGCTCCGCCCGTTTTTAGGACGGGGTGCATGAGCGCCGACTTCATGACGTCGATGACGTCACGGCCCGCTGAAACGTTCTAATCATTGCCCTGTTGTGGTTCCAGCTTGATTGTTCCTATAGTGCATACTCTGGTTTGGTTTGTTGGTATTTGACTTGGCTCTGATTTGGACTATTCTGTGTTCTCCTTCCCTTTGACTCGGCTTGTTTATTGGCTTACCTGTTTTCTGGCTCCCTCGACCTCGGCTTGTCCCTGACTATTCTCTGTCCTTTCCTACGTTAGTCCGGCCATTCTAAGGCCCGGTATACGTTCTCCTATTTTGCATTCTGCGTATCGGGTACCTGTGTCGTTCCTGGCAATATCTTTCTTTTATTAATTTACACCAACAATACTACACTATATTTTGCCGCAGTCTTCCTCTCATTTTACATATTCATCTATGTTTGAGAATTTCCTAAAGGAACTACACCCTCCCTCCATTTTACACACTTTTAATTGGACCGGGACAGAGAGACTCTGGTTTGGGTTGCGTGAGCTGCCTTCTATATATTTAACTGTAGGCTCAAGAAACTGGTCACCTGTATATTTTAACATGCTGGGAATTAAACCCAAGACCCTGAGTACTCAAACACGTTTTGCAGATGATGGATTCAATGGCACTATCTTAGCAACTGCCCAATGTCTAAAGCAAAAGTTTATACACTACGAATCCAAATTTACACATGAACACAAAAAACAGACCTCTCTGAAAGGTTGATCAGCCTTTCAAACTCTCCCGAATGTTCTGTAACACAAACTAGAGCTTGCACTCCATTCTAGAGAAAGAAAATACAAATCTATTTATTCTCAAGTATTTTGACATCATGAAAATATACTGAATGGACTGGAATTTACTCACTTTCCTCGAATTGTCAATGACTTCTTCAGTGTCCTGAAATGACAAACATTTTAAAGCTGCACGACAAACCCTTCACCATGGGAGCCCCAGCAATTGTTTTCAAGCATAAATATTTTCCGCAGATACATTTTAAATTAAAAGAAACATGGTGGGTCCTTCGAAACCAGGATGCAAGTTAGACTGTGGTGATCAATAGATGGGATATCCAGAAATAATAATGGGCAGGGGATCTCAGTAGGTGTCAGTCAGGGAAATGTCACAGACCATTCATTGAAGTGATGCATGTCTGTATTTTTTCCTCATGACACATGCTACATACTGTTTAACATAATATGCAATCTTTCCCAGCATGTAAAAATAGGAAATGAATGAAAAAATAATCACCTGACAAAATTAGAACAAACTCTTTACCCCTACTAGCCTTTTGTCGTTCTGTATGGGCTGGAACAGGATTTGTAAATAAGGGACATGGGATGAGAAGGGCCAGAAGTGCAAATGACACCATGAGAGCCTGACCTGGCCAAATTAGCCAAATGTGCAGAGTTCTATTGAAGTGCTCTATTTTGGGCTACATGCTCGGAGTTTATTTTGCACAGCAATGTGCACATCTAATGATGCACTTTGGTGCCACTTTTTGGGGGCTTGATTTTGGTATCTCCAGCAGTGAGACACCAAAGAACACACCAAGGTCGGTGACATAGGATCTTAAATTTGGGTCTGTTCCAACAAGTCTGGGACAGTTAGGAGGTCGGCACATAGAAACTGGCATGTTGGGCTGTTGGTCAACCCAGCGAGAATGCCCACTGGGCTGACATGGTTCATTTTTTACCACCACTTATCATCACAGCTGACACATATTGTGTCATCACCATAAACTCTGTACCATGTATGGATGATTTCATTTATCCTCATAAAATGTTGCTGGTTTCAAGTCAGGAACATTTTAACTTAGGTCAGAGGGTAACCACCGATAAAATATTTAAAAGAACAAAATATAAAATAATTTTCAAATAATATACATTTTTTGCTGATTTGAAAATGTTCACAGAATATTCTCCCTAAAGCCCAGGGTTTAAGACTGATTTCTCAAAGTTTTGTTTGATACATCATACAAAACTACCACATTAGTAATTACTGCAATGACAAGTCAGATCCTTGTAATCTATAATGTGTATTCAGGCCAGAATAGTGATTGGCATTTCAGCTAGGACCAACTACACTTCCTCAGTGAGTCAATGGATGGCTGAGCACAATGGGAAATGCAGTCCAAAGCAGCAAGAGTGCCAATAATTCCTATGAACTTATTTTAAAAACAAACAAAAAACCTCCTAGATTTACCTGCATGAACTCCTGAGCTGTGATATGACAGTGACAGTCCACATACCCAAAAGCCATCTGCACAGCCAACAACACAGTGCCAGTGGGCGGGGCTTAGAGCTTGCAACAATGTATTCTTCCACAAACTCTAGAGGTCTAAACACAAGAGGTTCAACTACCTCGTCAATTCAATTATAGGAGGAAAGCTTTTACAATGGCTATTTTTAATAAGGTTCAAGGCTATTCTTTCATGGCTCTCCCAGACAGTTTTGTCATACACACTCTGTAAATTAAATGAGAGTTGCAAGCACTGTCTCTTTTGCTTAGAACTTTGTATAATGGTTTGAATTATTTATCTCCCAGTGAGTGTCACTGATGTTGCACAAGTCAAGTCATACCATGTATACATGTAAAACTATTGTCCTTCCCCGTGTCACACAGTATAGACAAAGAGAGTTATTCTGGCAGCATAGCTTGAATGTCTACTATAGCTGAGTGACAGGTGAGAACAGGAGAACCATTTAGTGTTGCCACAACTACAATACACATGTTGCACTTTGTGTGATATAGTGAATTCATGCATGGAGACAGAGATCTATGTCTCAAAAATTTCCCTGAGATCTTTGTGATCATAGGTACAATATCATTGTATCTATGGTGAACCTCACTGGAGGGCTCTAAATTATCCAAGCTGGTTATGACATGAAAGTCATTGCTTCATTGATCACCTTTTAAAGCAGCTCTGTCACTTGTTGGGGTCATTGCAAAGGTCCCAGATGGTGACTGCTATTTCAGTGCTCATGGATGGCAGGGGAAGGTAGTTTTTACTTACCTGAACCTGTCCCTTGTGGATGCTGTTATATTCTTTCTCGAGGACCTCTTCAGCACCTGGAGCTTCATCTGCCAGGAGGTGGTCAGCGTTGTACTGTTGCGCATGATATATGGAGGATCCCATGCAACCGTCAATATAATCTTTCCCCCTCAGCTGTGCCACTAGTGACGGCTAAGGGCTTGACAATAGGTAGTTTTGCCTTTTGTCAAGAGTAGACATAATACATACAATACAGTAGTCCTTATTTCGTCTCATGATATCTTTTGACAGGGTTGGAATTTTGGTGAAATTCCAACAGTCTTTACCAGCAGTCTTTATGAAAAGCTAATTTTTTTTTTAAAATGTACACTTTCCACAAGAAACGGGCGGGTAGAAATTAACCCTTGCTAGTGTGTCGTTTATCTTCCAGGCTTGCAGTGACAAATATCTTTTAGTCCTTTTTAGTAGCGTAGGACTTAAAAATTCTGGAAAGTGTCTCTTGATAAGAAGAAAACCCATTGCATTGTTTGCTACATGTGCTCCTGGACTGCAATAATACACTAATTTACACAACAAAAAAAACAATAAAAAGAATTGAATTCACCACTTAGAGAGGTTGCGAGAAAACAAAGTTTTAAAGGGGAGTGCATTTTACCACATGTGTATTTAATAGGTAATATGGTCTATTATTAATAATGGCTAGTTGATCCAAGCTAAAATTTGATTTTGGAATAATTCATAATTTTTCCTCCTTTTTTTGGGTTATATTCATTCAATCTTTTTTTCCATGTATTTGGATCAAAAGCTTCTACAGTTTAAAGAGTTTTTTTTTTTAAATCAATGCTCACTTAAGTAGCAACTATGAACCTTGATAGACTTTGATAGTCCTCTTAAGCCTTTTTCCCATTCTAAAGTACTGCTACTATTGTCTGAAACATGGTGAAATGACTGTCAACAAATCTTTGAACAGAAGGAGGTCCAGAAGAAATTAACATTGAGATTTGCTATTGGCCTGCACACTCGACAAGGGCACTATAAAAATAAATTTTGTCCCTTTGATCCTTTAAATATTCACATTTTCTTTCTAAATAAATAGCGTTCCATCCCAGATTTTATGAAAAAATAAGTCCTTTATTTGTGAAGAACATGCAGTATCCTTGGGAACAATTTGATGGCATTTTTTGTTGTAATCTCAATAACTTCTTCCACTGAAATCCCCTTGATTTTGGCAATGTACTCTGCAGAAAACAGGATATTTTTTGGTTCATTGCGGACCTGGAATACATGAAAAAACCAAGGAAAAATTTGACAAACAAATATTGATTTAATAATATTGATGCTGTATGTACTATAAACAACTGACTTCTAGATAGTGAGTAATCTTTTAGCAGAAGAAACATTTAGTAAAAATTATCCAAGGCCTTGATTTAAAAAGACATTATAATCACCAGAATCACTACAGCTTAATGTAGTGCTTCTGGTGTCTTTAGCCTGTACCTGCATGCTCAGCAACCTAAACACTGCCTTTTCACTCAAACAGATTTTAGAGGTGCTTCCTATCTCAGTGATCTACGCTCTGCATAGAGGAGCTGAACGTTCTCCATTGAGATACACTGATTAATGCATCTCCATGAGAAGATGCTGATAGGCGCAACATGGGATTTTGCCGCGCATGTGCAATAGCCTCCCAATGCCTTACTATCGGAAAGCACTGGGTTGGCTCAGATCATCAATATTGATGACAGTGAATGGCAAGAGGCAATTTAAGTTGCACAGCAGTTCGGCAGATAAGAGTTCAGTATAAACCTGGTAACTCAGTCAGATAAAAAAAGTAAAATTTTCTCTAAAAATCAATATACATAATTTAAAAATAAAACTGTTAAGTTTCATTATAAGAAAATAAATGAGAAGTGAAAACTTGATGACAGTTGTCTAAAATAGTAGAGCTTACAAAAAAGCTGATTTCTGGCCTTCAATTTTCACTTGCCTTGTAAATTGTCCAAAATTCATTGTTTTTTTTATTTTTTATAAATCCTATATATATATATATATTTATTCCTGTGTTTTCCTATGAAGGACCATGAATTGAATCCCCAGCTTACTCTTCAAGATCAGCAAACCACTTTCTATAACCTTTAGTGGTATATCCTTTCTTCCTGATTTACAGCCTTCCTAAATTGCACTTGTAGTTAGAAGGAAAGGATCATCAGGTTCTGCCAATTAAAGGACCACTATAGTGCCAGGAAAACATACTCGTTTTCCTGGCACTATAGTGCCCTGAGGGTGCCCCCACCCTCAGGGTCCCCCTCCCGCCCAGCTCTGGAAAGGGGAAAAGGGGTTAAACTTACCTTTTTCCAGCGCTGGGCGGGGAGCTCTCTGCCTCCGATCCTCCTCCGATCCGCCCCGTGGCTGAATGCGCACGCGCGGCAAGAGCTGCGCGCGCATTCAGCCGGTCACATAGGAAAGCATTCTCAATGCTTTCCTATGGACGCTGGCGTGCTCTCACTGGGAAAATCACAGTGAGAAGCACGCAAGCGCCTCTAGTGGCTGTCAATGAGACAGCCACTAGAGGAATGGGGGAAGGCTTAACCCATTCATAAACATAGCAGTTTCTCTGAAACTGCTATGTTTATGAAAAAATGGGTTAACCCTAGAAGGACCTGGCACCCAGACCACTTCATTAAGCTGAAGTGGTCTGGGTGCCTAGAGTGGTCCTTTAATATTACTTATTAAAGTTCTCCTTTTTCATATAAAAGCCATTAATACATTTAGACATGCTGAATAATTGAGTGATACAAATGCTCTCAATCAGTGGTTCCCAACTTAGTCCTCAAGTACCCCCTAACAGTCCAGGATTTAGAGATTACCCAGTTGTGTGTTTTTAGAAAAAAACAAAAACCTTTAGACACAACAGGGTAATCCCTAAATCCTGGACTGGTAGGGGGTACTTGAGGACTGGGTTTGGAACCCCTGTTCTGAATGACTTAATCTGGCTTTACCTAAAGCACTTACGGATATAAGGCCTATGATAATATGATGCCTATGACTGGGAGATTCTTTGTAGTGCAGTCATTGTAGCTTAGATACCAGCAAATATACCAGATAAAATATAAACTATTTATATGTTACTTGCTATTGAGATAGCCTAGTGCAGGGGTTCCCAACCCAGTCCTCAGGACCCCCTACCAGTCCAGGATTTGGGGATTACCTGGGTGTGTCTCAGGTGTTTAGAAAAAGGGAAAAAAACACCTTAGACTCTAAGGTGTTTTTTTTTCTTTTTCTAAACACCTTAGAGACACCCAGGTAATCCCTAAACCCTGGACTGGTAGGGGGTCCTGAGGACTAACGTTGAGAACTCCTGGCCTAGTGGATAGTGCTCCAGCTACAGTATCCGCATTGCCTGAACATCTGATTTACAGCTGGGTTCAATAATGTAAGCTAAATGTAAATTTTTATACAAATTAAGCAATTTGTCTGTGAACTACTTTACAATGCAAAACAAATCAAACGCAAGTCAACTAGTGCTTCCTCTTACTGCCTTACTGAAACGCAGATTTTATTTATGCAGTTAGGCCACTGAGTAAATTTACAGAACTAAAATTACATACTAGGCACCATAATTGCTTCAGCTCATTAAAGTGGTTATGGTAGTCGGATACAGTCATTTCAGTATCTCATTTACCAAATTAATCAAATTAACAAGGAAGGCTTTATAGCAGAGCTCATAACACGCTAGAATGTTATTAAAACTAGTTAGACTATCACTCCCCTCCAGAAGTAATTATAAATGCAATTTACACAACTTTATTTCCCCATGTGTGCCACTGGTCTCATCGACGCCGCTCTGCCACTGCTGACCAAGATTATCAATACTTATGATCTCAGATGACTTAAAGCTGGGAGGCTAGTGCGCGTGAGCAGCAAATCGAAGCGCTGAGCCAATCAGCATTTCCTCATTAAGATGCACTGACTAAATGTGTCTCTATGGGGTGCTTTTAACTGGAGACGCTGAACATCAGTCCTGAAATCTTTGCAGTGCTGAACTCAGGAAGTCCCTCTAGTGGCTGTTGGCGTGACTGCAACTAGAGGTGGTGTTAGGCAGCAGTGTAAACACTGCCTTTTTAAAGGGCACTACCCTTGTCCCATAGTCATGTAAAGCACCAGTCACAACAAAAAGGGGTAGTCCTTGGACTTGCAAGCTCTTGCAAAGGGGAACAGCACATGCAAGCCCTTCCAAATCACTGCTGACATACCAAGCCATGGGTATGTGGCCATGAGGAACAAAAATAATCTGCATTTTTGTTTTCAGTTTAGCTAGTTTGGTCTAAATTTTGCAAAGTAGTTACTCAGAACAAATAACTGTCAAGAGAATAATTCCCCAAGTCAGTACCGTGTAGCAAGGTGACTTCTATATGATCTGCTACTTCTGCTTTGAGATGCAGTAGATGTTCATTCTGAAATGCTAATCGGATTACACCACTGTGGTACAACATAATATGATAAAGTGTGCGGTTAAATATATAGCAATCTGGTACTTTTTGTACAATGAAGGTACTTTCAACATGGCTGTCTACTCAGCATCTATGATTTCATAAAAAAATATTACACCATGCATTTTTTGACCCTGTTAGTCTTTGCACTTTATAAATAATAATAACACTTTTTGCTTTCCATAACATCTATATGCTGACAATACTCAGATTTATCTCTACTCCCCTGACCTCTTTCCTGTGTCCTGGAATGTGTCACAAACTGCCTCTCTTCCATCGCTAACAGGATGGCTTCCTGTTTTCTCAAAACATAATCTTTCTAAAACTGAATTTGTCATCTTTCCCCCATCAAATAGTCCACCTTCATCTATCTCCCTACACGTCAATGGGACATCTGTTACCCCCAGCTCCCCAAGCTTGTGCATTGGAGTTCACGTTTGCCATTTTCCAACTTAAAATACAACTAAGGTATTTGGTTATGTGCTCATCATTTACTGACTTGACTATTGCAACTCACGACCCATCTGCCTTCCAAATGCTGGCATTGCCCCTCTTTAGTCTAAAATGTATTCAGGCTCATCTTCCTGACTGCCCGCTACTCTCACACCTCACCCCTTTGCCATTCTTCAAATTTGCTTCTTGTATCCTTCAAATATCCAATTCAAATTGCTAACACTAACTTGCAAAGCCCTCAATAATTCCACTCTTCCCTACACGTCTCCTTTTCTCAACAAATACATCCATTCTCTTTCCCTCCGCTCCGCTGTCATATGCTTCTTTCCACACCGCTAACTCTCATCTACAGGAGTTTTCCAAGCGCTGTCCCATTTCTATTTAACTCCCTACCTCGTACAATCAGACTGTCCCCTAGCCTCCAGTTCTTTAAGAAGTCACCGAACACACAAGTCTTTACTATTATCATCCTACTACGTTCCTGGATGATACTTCTTTTATTACAATTGCCCTCCTCAGTTCCCCTTACTTCCATAGCCCAGCTCCCTCTCTCTCCTTCCACACGCCACTTTTATTAGCTTATTTCGACACAACCACCGTATCCATCAATCCGTCCTGCCTTCTGTCATGCTTTGTATTCTTTACCACTAGTTTGAGCTTGGCCTTCGTGCTTGTCTACGTTATATTCTATATGTCAATTACTTGTAATTAAATATCCCCATTTTATGACTGTAAAGCGCTGCAGAATATGTTGGTGCTATATAAATGCTAAATAAAAATGATAATAATAATTTTAGAGGTGTGCCAGCTGCGACATGCTGGGTGAGGAGCAGTCAATCTTCAGGTAAGTAAAGACATCTTTCAATCTATATATTTTGCTTCTAATTTTGCATAGATTAGAGGTATACACTGCCTAGAATAGAGGTATACAACGCATAAAATAGAGGTATACACCGCATAGATAAGAGGCATACACAGCATGGATTAGAGGTATACACAGCATAGAATAGAGATATACACCGCATAGAATAGAGATATACACCGCATGGATTAGAGGCATACACTGCATAGATTAGAGGCATACACCGCATAGAATAAAGGGAAACACTGCATAGATTAGAGGCACACGACGCATAGATTGGAGGCATACACCGCACAGATTAGAGGCATACACCGCACAGATTAGAGGCATACACTGCACAGATTAGAGGCATACACTGCACAGATTAGAGGCATACACTGCACAGAATAGAGGTATACACCGCACAGAATAGAGGTATACACTGCACAGATTAGTGGTATACACCGCACAGATTAGAGGTATACACCGCATAGAATAGAGGTATACACTGCATAGAATAGAGGCATACACCGCATAGAATAGAGATATACACCGCATAGAATAGAGATATACACCGCATGGATTAGAGGCATACACCGCATGGATTAGAGGTATACACCGCATAGAATAGAGGTATACACCGCATAGATAAGAGGCATACACAGCATGGATTAGAGGTATACACCGCATAGAATAGAGGTATACACAGCATAGAATAGAGATATACACCGCATAGAATAGAGATATACACCGCATAGAATAGAGATATACACCGCATGGATTAGAGGCATACACTGCATAGATTAGAGGCATACACCGCATAGAATAAAGGGAAACACTGCATAGATTAGAGGCACACGACGCATAGATTGGAGGCATACACCGCACAGATTAGAGGCATACACCGCACAGATTAGAGGCATACACTGCACAGATTAGAGGCATACACTGCACAGATTAGAGGCATACACTGCACAGAATAGAGGTATACACCACACAGAATAGAGGTATACACTGCACAGATTAGTGGTATACACCGCACAGATTAGAGGTATACACCGCATAGAATAGAGGTATACACTGCATAGAATAGAGGCATACACCGCATAGATTAGAGGCATACACTGCATAGATTAGAGGGAAACACTGCATAGATTAGAGGCATACACCGCATAGATTAGAGGCATACACCACACAGAATAGAGGTATATACCGCACAGAATAGAGGTATACACCGCATTGATTAGAGGTATACACCGCATAGATTAGAGGCATACACTGCACAGAATAGAGGTATACACCGCACAGAATAGAGGTATACACTGCACAGATTAGTGGTATACACCGCACAGATTAGAGGTATACACCGCATAGAATAGAGGTATACACTGCATGGAATAGAGGCATACACCGCATAGATTAGAGGCATACACTGCATAGATTAGAGGCATACACCGCATAGATTAGAGGCATACACCGCATAGAATAAAGGGAAACACTGCATAGATTAGAGGCATACACCGCATAGATTAGAGGCATACACCACACAGAATAGAGGTATACACCGCACAGAATAGAGGTATACACCGCACAGAATAGAGGTATACACCGCATTGATTAGAGGTATACACCGCATAGATTAGAGGTATACACCGCACAGAATAGATATATACACCACACAGAATAGAGGTTTACATGGCATAGATTAGAGTTATACACTGCATAGAATAGAGGTATACACCGCATAGATTAGAGGTATACAGTGCATAGATTAGAGGTATACGGCTGTGAAGGGGACTTGTCATCCAATATTCAGTTTAGTGTGTAAATGCGTAATCATTGTTTATAAGCCTTTTTCCAGTTGTTAATAGTTAGAGCTGTGAATACCTGTTTTTCTGGACCAAGAGCTGGAGAGTCTGTTTCTAAACATATGTTCTCTAGAGGCAGCTGTTTCACCAGTTTCTGCTTCTTAAAGCAAAGTATAAAGAGATTAAAATAGTATAAATATTCTAAGCTGTCACTGAGAAATGAGTGATATGAACACAAGCAAAATTTCAACCCAATACTTTACATTAAAATGACACTTTGTTGTTTAATTAGGACACTAAGAGCATCTATCAACATGCACTATAAAGGTAGAGTATTAAAACAAAATAATTATCTAATCCTCCCAAATAAAATAAAACAATTATCTGCTCAGTAGTTTATGGCAAATACAGTTTTCCTGAAGATACCACTTATCTCTAGATAGATTTGTAAAAAAACAAACATGAATTTAATTTAATTTAATCAAAACCAAAATTAAGATTTTTTTGTTGTTGTTGAACTCTCAAATAAATGATTGCATTGTGCACAAAGATAGCAATCGTAATTCTCTTTACTGTGTCATATAGCGAACCAGGTCCCATCATTAAATAAAAAGCCAGCATGTTACAACTTGCAATTTATAAAAGTATATGGCATATACACTGATCAGCCACATTAAAACCACTGACAGGTGCAGTAAATAACATTGATTATATCATTACAATGGCAGCTGTCAAGTGGTGGGATATGTTAGGCAGCAAGTGAACAGTCAGTTCTTTAATTTCATGTTTTGGAAGCTGGGAAAATGTGCAAGCGACAAGACCTGAGTGACCTTGACAAGGACTATACAGTAATGCTAGACGACTGGGTAACAGCATCTCCAAAGCCAAAACGGCAAGTTTTGTGGGGTGTTCCTGGTATGGAGTGGTTAGTACCTACCAAAAGTGGTGCAAGGAAAAACAACCAGTAAAATGGCTTCAGGGTGATGGGAGCCCAAGAGCTACTGTAACTCTAATTGCTAAAAACTTAATAGATAGAAAGGTATCAGAGCACACAGTGCATCACAGTTTGTTGTGTACGGGGCTGTGTAGCTGTAGACTGGTCAGAGTTTTTATAATGACCCCTGTCCCTTACCAAAGGTGCCTTCAATCGGGACATGAGCGTTAGAGCTGGACCATAGAAGAAGGTTGAATGGTCTGATGAATCACGTTTTTTTTTTCTTTTAGATCAGTGCTTGGCACGTGCGTCGTTTACCTGGGGAAGAGATGGCAGCAGGATGCTCTACGGGTAGAAGGCAGGCCAGCAGAGGCAGTGTTATACACAAATATTAGTGTTTCCAAACAGTAAACCCTATCACAGCGATGATATTGCCAGCGAAAGTGAAGTTTTTTGCATTTTTCACACACAAACTGCACTTTCACTGATGATATAATTGTTGTGATACGTTTTACTGTTTCAAACACTAATATTTGTGTTCAGCGAAGTCTCCCGAGTACAACAGTACCCCCATGTACAGCATTTATAGTGTTTGAAAGTTACAGGGTCAAATATAAGGCTTGATTTTCCATTTTTATTTTCACATTAAAATCTGCCAGATTGGTTATGTTGCCTTTGAGAGCGTATGGTAGCCCAGGAATGAGAATTACTCCATGATGGCATACCATTTGCAAAAGAAGAGAACCCAAGGTATTTCAAATGGCAATGAAAAAGGTGAAACTGGGTTTGACCTGATAATGCTTAAACAAGTTATGTGACATAACACAGAAATAGACTGCTAAAGGAAACTTATTCTTTTTATATATGGGTTAGTAAGGATTTAAAAACTTTACCTGTTCACTTCTAATGATGGAGGGAGGAATGGAGAAGTAGTATCCAGCTTTAACACCTTCCATGGCCACCGAGGGTTTCCCATCAAATGCATGCAGCAGCACCTTCTCAGCTCCTGAAAATAAATTAAATGAATACTTAGGATTCAGGGGTAACACATGTAAACAGAGGTCTCAGCCACTGCCTGGTCTAGGGCGCACTCACTACAGAAGATGCAAATCTTGTATATTTTCAGAAACTACTGGAGCTTCAAAGATGAGAATCGTATTGTAAGCTAGGTTGCAAAAGACTTAAGTCCATCATGTTCAACCTTGACACCCATGTTTTTATGCTGCTGATCCAAAAGAAGGCAAAAAAAAACCAAACAATTGTAGCCATTTCCAATTATGCCACAAAAAGGAAAAAACAATCCTTCTTGACTCCATTATGGCAATCAAATTTCGCCTTGGATCAGCAACCTGTTCACAGAAATATCAATTATATTCTTAAATATTTAATGTATTCAAAAAAGCATCCAAACCGTTTAAAAAATATCTATATAATCTGATATGACAACCTCTTTAGGTTTTTGTTGTTCTTTTTGTAAATAACCCTTTCCTCTCCTGAGGTCTTCTTTACTCATTATTCGTTTTTAAGTTTTCATGCATTATCCACATAATGTATTATAGAAAAAGAGTCATCTATACTGACTTAATGCGGTACACAAAATGTATTTCCAGGGTTAAACATTCCGAAACATATATTCTACCATCCAATGTGTGGCTTTACTACAGCAACATACATAGCAATCATTATTTGATGATAAAAAAGCATAGCACTAAACAAAGAAAAAGGTCAGTCACCTTACCAACCTTCAAAGACGGCATACCTTGCTCTTTTAAAAGATTAATAGTAGGTCTTCCAGCAGAGCGAGAGTGAACATTTCTGGGGAGGAAAATAATAAAACTGCAAATGTGAAATTTTACTGACAATCAAAGCTGCGTTGAATGCATTTTAAGTACTGTGAATACCATGTACTTCGTAATCTTTATATTTTTGGTAATACAGTTTGCTAAAAAATTCATGCAACAACATCTATTTATCAGCACATTCAATGGTAAAATAAACAGAAAAAACTAAATAGACCGCTAATTACAATGATTGAGAGATTACATTTATTGTAGCTTGTTTTTTTAAAGGTTTGATTAGGAAGCAAGTTGTAGTATTGCAGTATGTTATGGTCGTAGTATGGTGCTTGGAGTGCCCTGGACCCCCTTCCCCCCCACACACTGTAAGGAGTCGAACCTTCAGCTAATTACTCTTAGGCAATGAGCTAATCCACGCAGGGCTTCAGGCACTACCCAAAGCAGACTATGGTTTTAGTGTTCCTTTAAGAGCATTTAAATGTATTAAAGGTAGTATGTGCACCATAGAAGTGAGAGAGTCTTGACGATCTGACACAGACAGTGATTATGAATGCTGGCTAGAAGACACGATGGCCTCCAAGCATGTGGTTCACTTTTAATGTAGACAAAATTAAACTGATGATAAACACAAAAAAAAACTTGAAGCCTGCAATCTATGATCTGAAAGTTCTGACAGTGGCATCAGCCTTCTAACATTTACACACATTAAGCTGATTCCTTCTTAATGTATAGTCAACCAACTAAAAATATACATTTCAAAATGTAAAAAACAACTATTACCCAATTGTTAATCAGATGAGTAATGTCTCAAAAAGTCTAAACAATCTTATGGTACAAGAAGAAGCTCACAGTGGTAAATTTAGCCGCTTTGCCAATTCTATCTGCTGAATGAAAACTTTTCGCTGTTCATCTTTCTGATCATCTGTGGAAGCAATCCGCGGGGTGAAATCCAATCCGACCTGCAGGGAAAAACAAGGCTAGCAGGGATATCAAGGAAGAACAGTTTCCAAACATCGAAGTATGTCAACAGTTTCATAGAAGCTATGGCATGTATTTTTGGCTGCTGTCAGACATGAAAACATTGTTATCCACAAACTGTCATAATTCATTCTTGCAATCAGCAAGTTAATTGAACTGTTTGCCTCTTTGTCTAAATAAAAGACATTGAAACAATCCATGCAAAAGACATCACTAAACAGTCATGGCAACAACCATAGCAGCTACAATGTGCTCTGACTGAGTTTAGTTCCCAATCTCTCTATTTGGCTGCAAAATTGAAGGAATGATAGAGGATTCTTCAGTATTTATTGGGGTTTAATAAACAATAAATATAGTACGATAGCAATTGATTTGCACAGCTGGGCCAAGATCCAAAATACAACCACTACATATTTGGTTTTGGACATCCAGTCTGTGCATGTGCAAATTCATATTCAGTCCACAAGGACACTTCATGCAAAAAAATGTAAAACATGCACATATTATCCAGCTCTTTCATTTTTTCATTCAATGAGATTACTTTTCTATTCTGAGGGCAGAGCCTGTTCCTGAACATGCAATTTCCCGGTTTTGATCTAGAGCCACTTGTCCTCTCCTTGCTCATTCTTATGCCGTGCTACCTTCGCTGACCCAGCGTGGTCCTGACTCTGAGTAAGTGCTAACTTCCCTGACCCAGCTTGGTTCTGACTCTGAGTCAGTGCTACCTTCCCTGACCCAGCTTGGTCCTGACTCTGAGTCAGTGCTACCTGCCTTGACCCAGCTTGGTCCTGACTCTGAGGCAGTGCTACTACCTTCCCTGACCCAGCTTGGTCCTGACTCTGAGTCAGTGCTAACTTCCCTGACCCAGCTTGTTCCTGACTCTCAGTCAGTGCTAACTTCCCTGACCCAGCTTGGTCCTGACTCTGAGTCAGTGCTACCTGCCCTGACCCAGCTTGGTCCTGACTCTGAGTCAGTGCTACATCATTGGTTGGTGAATAAACCCTTCTATCTACAATCAATTCTTATATCTGTTTATGTCTAAATACAATCTATCTCATTAAATCCATGAAGCTTGGTGTGTAGAAAAAAATAAGTGTTATTTAAGTCTGTTTAGTTGGGCATCATCATTAAACTCCCACTGTGTGAAACTGACAAATACAAAGAACAGAGCCCATCTATTCAACTTATAATGAGTGGTCAAACAAATCTGAGGCGTGGGGGACCTTCACCGCCAAACTATGAATGGATCTCGATGTCATAGAACAATGAGTTTATTTGTCTATTCTCAGTCAAGTGCTTATATATTCCTTTGAGGACTGCTCATCACATTGACAAATGGCATTAAACTCTAAGAAATAAATCATTAATCTGTCCATACTTCACCAATGGCTGTCAGCTCGTCTTTATAGAGTTCAATTAGAGGCAAGGCTTCCTCTACGTCCTATGAGAGAAACAGAATATACTAGACTAAAGAGAAAAATAAATACAAAACAGTACTACACATGGTAACTACAAACACTGTAACAATGTTTCGGCATATTTTCCATTTGAGCAAAGCTGGTTGGGTCACTGTCTAGAACATACGTGATCTCAATCAGACAATAAAACACCCAAGGTACCAGCAGTGAGAAAAGATGTATGGATAAAAAACAAAAAACAATAAATATTACCCTTATACACCTTGTATTGCAGATATAATAACATTCCTCTAAATCTTCATACATATTATCATGCAAAAATATCTACACATATAAACATAAAAAATGTGACAGAGTGGTATTGTAACATACACCAATGTATATTTAGTGATTAGTTGAACTCACAAAAGTAATTTGCTAGAAGGTTTATCACACAGAACAGCGTATGGAAATTCTTCAATCTTTATAACGTGCAGTACTTGTTGGAGACTAGAAAAAAGGCAAATATACAGAAAGTAAAATCTGAATAAAAGTATTCTTTTATCTAGCAATCCTGCTCTATAAATTTGCTTTTTTTTCTAGTCTCTAACACATACTGGACTTTATAAAGATTGAAGAATTTCTCTAGCAAAAAATACTTTTGTGAGTTCAACTAATCACTAAATACACATTGGTGTAATGTTACAATACCACTCTATGTCCCATTTGTTATGTTTATATTTGTAGATATTTTTGTATGGTTATATGATCTCAGTGAGAGTTGACTTTTTTTTAAATTTTTTATTTTTGCAGTGCGTAGGTTAACATTAAAGAGTAGGAAACAACAACAACAGCAGTGCAAGGCTGCGCCAAAGTGCATCAATGTGGACTATGGATAATAAAACAAGTATATAAATAAAGCATATATATGAAGTTAATGCACATAAATTAGTCCAAAATAGTTTGAAGTTGCACTCTGGCGATGAGTGTCTTTTGAGGTGCATTTGGTAATGAGGTGTCCTCACTGTTTGTAGTAGTCAGTAAATGTTTTTGTTTTTTTTAAAGTAGTGATTGCTTGTTAAAATCATCAATGTAAGAACAGTTTCTGCGTATACCTAAGAATTGGCTCTTGGGGGCACTTTCAAGCCATGGCTTATGGTGACAGCTGGTGTGGTCTATTGCTGTATTGTTGCATACTTTAAAAAAAAAAAAAAAAAAGTTTTTGTGTGAACTGCCCCATCTTTAATAAAAATATTTAAATCTAAAAGGTTAATCGTGTCTTTACTGTATTCACAAGATAAAATGATACCCCTACTGTTGGTGTTGAGATGGGTTATAAAAGAATTGAGGGAGTCCTCAGAGCCCTTCCATATAAAAAATAAGTAATCAATATATCTGAAATAGGAGACCAGGCTGTGCTCCCAGGCATGCCCTCCCCAAACGGCACTGGACTCCCAGTCTGCCATAAACAGGTTGGCATAGCTGGGGGTTTTATTATTTGTGTATTTTATATAATTAAAGGTTTTTTGGTCACTAATTGTGCCAACTATCTTTTTATACACATTCTCTTTTTTACCTGGCTGCTTATTGATTTTATCACATGCTTACAAGCTTTTCCGAGGTGGGGATCATACCACCAACGCTGTTATCATAGTGCAGTTGGCCTGTACATTTTTATTTTCATACAATTCTATATCCTGTTAAACAGAGAGCACTATCAGCTGTTTTTATAAATCCCTTTCCTGAGAGTTGGACATCATTCCCTCCAGAAGACAACCACCTATATATCCCATAAGCGGGGATCATACCGCTGTACGCCCGTTATACCTGAGCTGGCTTTAGCTCTCCTAAATGTGAGTTATATATATATATATCTTCTCACATATATTGACCCACACAGTCTATACGATCGGTCTCTTATTTTGTGTCTTCCATATTACGAGAACAATTGGACTACTATAAACAGTGAGGACACCCCATCACCAAAAGCACCTTAAAAGACACTCGTCGCCAGGGTGCAACTTTAAACTATTTTGGACTAATTTATGTGCATTAATTTCATATATATGCTTTATTTATATACTTGTTTTATTATCCATAGTCCACATTGATACACTTTGGCGCACCCTTGCACTACTGTTGTTGTTGTTTCCTACTCTTAAGCTAGAGAGTTAGAGGGTTACCCTCTGCTAGGCAGCTGCCTACTTGTTTTTTATTATTATTATTAGCGCTGACCTCTTTTAACTTTAACATTAAAGAGTAATATGACATCATAGCAATTACAATACTTAAGAGAGAGAAAGCAATATTGGCTAGGAATGTCTACAACAACAACAACAACACATTTTTAATTCAGTGAAGACGGATGATATTTAATTCCTGTACTCGGATTGCAGAGTGTGGCTGAAGAGGATGAGCTACAATGGGTGTATGGTGTGGTGCATAACTGATAACAGAAACCTGATTAAGTTTAAATGTTTTCCTTTGCCCTAACGTGCTATGGACTTCTGCTGTGCCTAGATAGTGGGCCCAAGATTAAATCAAGGCGAGGGCTCGTGAGTGTGACAGCTAGGGCGCAGGATGGTTATATGACTGATGATCAGTAATGAACATCAATAAAAACAGATAACTAGGTATGGTATTGCAAAGTGTTGGATGGAACAGCTCCATTTAAGGTTTTGCATGTGGGTTGAAGAGATCGGAGCTGGGGAATGGTTACAATCATGGGAGCTAACCGGGTCTCGTCTTGCCCAGTTTCAGCCTATGTGGGACGCTCTGTCGCGGTTAACATAAGGTGAGTGAACACTTAAGTGATGAACAACTTTTAAACAAAACAAAATAAAAGCATTAAAGAAAAGAAAAGTGAAACTAAGAAAAAGGAGACACAAGACCCAACACTAAAATTGCTGCAGTCAGGTGATAGCGATACCTTTTGCTCCTCGCGATGAAGAAGTGAATGGGACCGCGTTGGCTGGATCCCATATGTTTGTAGCGGGTCGAGGGTTAGGACCGGTTACCAGGGAGGACAAAACTACATCCATTTCTGATGCTTCTGTGACTCTGTGTTCTGCACCATTCTGTGCTGGAATATCAGTGTACGAGGCGTGCCCCAGTGATACTTCAGGCCCTGGGACGCTAGCCTGGATGTCTAAGCAACTTCCTCCACTGCAGTGTTGATCTAAAGAGGTCAGTGCAGAACGTGAGTACCATTTCTTCGAAGTGGTATGGGGTCTTTCCCCTGGTGGTATTTAAGATGGCTGCCCTGTCTTGACCGTTTTGAAATTTAAATCAGCAGGTCACTGATAGCTAGGGTAGTAGCAGACTGAGGCTTGGGAAGGCGAAACATGCCGTCCAGCTGGATACCCTTCGCTGTTTTAAGGGGTAGTATGGCCATAAACAGCCTGCGTAAGAAGGGTGGTATTTTTGCCATAGTAGTGGTTTCTGATATACCCCTGATCTTCAGGTGTTTCCACCTCCTCTTATCCTCCAGAGATGCCAGCTGGCTGTCAAAGTTTGTCTGAGCTGCAGTGAGGTCCCTCACCTGTTTCTGCAGGTCTGAGATTTGGGGAGTATGCATTTTCACTGTTTGTTCTACTGTGGTTAGGCGGGCTGTGAACCCCGACAGCTTCCCGTACTTGGGATATGTCTGCAGAAAGGCTTTTACGGAGGTTGGCCAGGAGGTTAGTCAGGATGGCTGTGATAACCAGGGTTGAGACCGAGCTGCCTCCGGAAGGGGCCTGGGAGATCACTGGTATCCCAGGTCCTCTGTTCTTTGCAGGGGGACATCATCCGAGATGTCGGAGAAATCATCCAGGGCATCCGCCATGTCAGGCCCGCTCGCACCATGCGGCCTTCAAAAGAGCTTGCTTAAGTTGTCTGGTTTCTTGTTCTTCTGCCCCATACGCTTGTGGACACCTTCGGCTATTGCCAGTGCAGTTTGTGTTTGAGAAAAAAACCTTCTTTGTAGGTTTTTTGTACCTTGTCAACAGAGCTCCGCAGACATGGGACAGTTCTGAAGGGGGGGTTAGCTTCGCCCTAAGAGTTGACTTTTTTAAAACTACAATGTCATATTCTTTCCCTGTACAGCTTGCATTCAGGCACATAATATAAATCACATAACAAGGGCATTTAAAATGCACATGCATGTGTTGATTTTTGAAAACCACAACTGCAGTGATTAGTGATTGACTGTAGCTATGACTGTATACAATGAAAGCTAATCTGTCACTGACTGCAGCAAAAGACATATTTAGCACAAGTTTTTATAGCTGGAAAAAATACATGTTTTGAAGAAGTAAATAAATGCTTTGACATAGATCCTGCAACATAAAATGTAATTTAGTTGAAAATGGTGACATTAACGTCATCAAGAATCACTATTACATGGGTAATACTGAGGGAATCTTTTTGCTCAAGATAACTTTACGTTTAATCCATAGCAGATAAATACAAATCTCACTAATTTTTGTAATGACACATTATAGCGTTTTACCTTCAGAGTAGCGCTGCGTGGCTGTTCTGCAGTTCCTTGCACTGGATGCACCCCAAGGCAAGGAAAGACTAAACCTGCATGTCTGGAAGTAGTAAAGTAAACGCATTAAACAACAGAAACGTCCAAAATTACACTCAGGATATCCAAGGCAATTATTAATAAATGTTTCTGACAATATTTAAAGGGGACATTTAGGTGTGTATTTGCTTTATTGGTTTGGCTTTATAAACTGCTTTATAAATGTTAAAAGACGTGTCATTGTTTATGTATTTTCCATGGTTATTCACTAGCATGTGATTTGCAGGAAGTTCAAAGTAAATTTTACATTTTGGGTCACAAAAGCAAAGCCAGAAAAATCCTCAGCTACTTTTTCACTTTGACAATTTTGGCTTAAACATTTTGAAATCACTTTCCATTTCAGACAATTCACTAGTTATATAGATACAAAACAACCACTGTCAACAAAGTAGTGTGAGAAATGCATAGTAAGAAACGTAAAGCAGCTAAGTCACCTTGGGATGGAATCTTTGCATATTTTGGAAAGGCCCCCGATGGTGACACAGCCACTTGGTGTATGGTGGCCTGGAGGTGCAGCAGAATGTAGATATACTTACCTGAGGCTGTACTTGTGGCAGTTCTACCTTTTATCTTTAGCTCAAGACACTTCATCAGCAAGGAGCATCAGTGTTGTACTCGTGAACATGCACTAAAGTACAGCACTGATGTCTGTGGAGGATCCTGCAAGCCCTCCATAGGAGCCTCCACATATATTGTCAGTCGATGAGCAAGACAATGCCTTATTCCCCCAGCCATCAATAACAATAGCTGAGGGAAGTGATAAAACTTTAAAAAGGTATAACCGCCATTTGTCAAGTTGAGAGAAAATGCATAATGCAAAGAAGTCCCTTCTATATATTTTAAGAGAAAAGGATCGACAAAGAAGAATAGAAGAACAGATTAGAAATGAGGAACGGATTGAAACAAGGTAAGTTTAGAACGGCAGACCCACTTTAACAGCCATAACTGATAAATGTATCACCTCCTTGATTCTGCACCCCTCTCCGTCACAGGTGCCTGATTCCTGGGCCCTGTTTAGCCTTGTACTGCAGAGAGCCCCAGATGGAATCTTTTCCCCAAGTAAGTGGGTTAATCTAATAAAAGCAGACATTAGGCTGTTAGAGTCGGACCTGCCAAAGATAGGGTACATTGACGTTGTGGCAGGCTTATGCATTGTATGTTCATATACTGTACTTAAACCCCATTATTTTTGCCTAGATTAGGTGTTTAAAAAAAAAAAAAAAACTAATAAAATCTGTGAGCTTTGAAGTTGCTGTTTAGTGGATGAGTGAGAGCGCTGGATCTTGTGTATTGTATAAATTGGCCCCAGCAGCAACATGCATTTATGCATGTTAAGGTGGATGCAGCCACCTTGTTTCATATATATATATAATATATATATACACACACACAGACATATAACAACATACCGTTTAGAAAGCTGTATTAATTTTTCAAATTCTGATGTGTTTTCTGAAACTGCAACAAGTGCAAAGAGGCCAATCTGAAAACCATAATATAAATGTTATCAATCTCTAAAGTGGATGCCAGCAGCATCACAAAATCATTCATTAAAACCCAACACACAGTAAACATAACACATAAAAAGATTTTTTTTTTTTTTTAAAAGCACAGATGACCCAATAAGTGATTTTGGTTTTTATTACATAAATATAAGGCAATAAAAATTACAACACATTCAAACCAAATTAAACAAAATGCTGTACACACTACTCCATATACTGTAAAGCGGTCTATTCAATCACGCCATTGTTAACAAAATGGAACAATGTTGTAATAAAAGGCCAGCAAGCCATAATCCTTCAAAACAATTGGTTCGAAATGACACATATATCCTTAGTAGCAACATTCAGAGAGCAGCTCTGCTATAGTATGGGAATGAAATTGGTAGAATTTAAAAGGACAGTACAATCCTAAATATTTGGTCAATGGACACGATAAAATACTAGCAGGGCTACTGATTAAAGTGAAAATTGTCAAGAATTTCAAATTTTAGGTCAAAATAGTCAAATTGGATATATTTTCAAAATCAACTGTGTTTTTAGTTTGATTATTTTGGCCCAAAATACGGATCTGATTTTTTTTTCTAATGGCCAGGGTGTTTACTTTTAGGTGATTTCAGAGAAGACATGTTTTATGTTAAAACACCATCTTACAACCAAAGTCTCATAAACTTTCTTGATCCAAGGTATTACTTTTATAGATAATGCCCCCTTTGCGGGAGAAAGGGTTCAAAGTCAGAGACATTAAAATAAGTAACTGTCAAACAGGTGAGGAATATACCAGATGAAAAGATTACGGTTTGGATCAAGAACCCGTAACTTTAATCTACATTCTTTATCCATATGCCTGCACAATCCAAATTAGCTGGTGTCAAGAAGTTTATTTTTCTTTTAAAGGGACATCTTACCCACTACAGAGCACTTTAGAATATTATCTGACGATCACAGTTGTTCTACCATGTAGGCTGAGTCACAAAATTACCCACCTTCTTTGCATCTTCCAAAACTCTATCAATGTCCTGTAAATATATCCAAAGCAAGAAAAAAAATTACCTTTTTTAGCTACTTGTCAAACAAGCATGTGGATAAATAAACGTTTGTTCGTAATGACCTAAAGGATCAATGAAAAGCTTACGGCAGTCATGGCTTAACTGACAGCTTGCAAAAAAACTGTAGTTCAATGCATGAATCCAAGCCATTCAACACAGATTAAATGTTTTAAAAAGGAAATTGTAACTACAGAATTTTTTGCGCTAGTCTTAAAGGAAAACTGTTATGTATGCTGTCTTGGCACAATCCGAACGGTAGCTAAAAATCAGATAAAAGCTGTGCTATTTTTAAATTCCGGATTAACATTTTTAAAATTATTTAATTTTTAAATAATGAGTCTGCAAAGAATTTGTGCAGAATTGACATTAGCCAGCCCAGGACGCTTGATATTGACAATGCCGGAGGTCGAGTTACACCTCAAGGAGTTAAACTTGGTATGTGCAGAGTTTCACAGCAAATCGCTGAGCATACCGATTCCATGCACCATCACCACTTTAAAACAATGAGGTGGTCATGGTACTTGGAGTAACTCTTTAACTGTAAGATGAGCTTGGTGTTGATCCGTTTAATATAATAAATACAATACATTACAAAACTATACACACTAATCGAACACTTCCCAATGTTAAAGCATTCTACACTTCTCTGCTACAATAAATAACTTTTTGGACCAGTTGGGTGCATAGTGGATGAATCTGAGATACCTGCTCCAACCAAAGGGAACTCAGGGACCTAATGATGAGTCTAATGGCATGAAGGCTGCTGATATCTTGGTCCTGCCTCCACGCTTACATGGCTGAATTCTGTTTATATATTAAAGGATCACTATAGTGTCAGGAAAACAAACCCGTTTTCCTGACACTATGTCATCCTTGGGGGACCCTTAACCTCAGGGTCCCCCTCCCTTGGCGCTGAAGGGGTAATAACCCCTTCAACAGCTTACCTTAATCCAGCGCCGGTTACCTCTCCTCCCCTGCCGACGTCAGCTCCCGAGTGGAGCGGAATGCGCATGCGTGGCAAGAGTCGCGCACGCATTCTAACGTTCTTTTCAAATAATTTTTATTGAATTTTTTTTTTGCAGAATTTACAAATAATAAAGAACAATGTATTAGGGAAGGGAAAGGAAGGGTAAAAACTGGGAGATGGGGGAGAAAAAGGGGGGATATCCATCCATTATAACAGTAAATTTATTAAAGTACAAGGCACTTGAGTTGAATAACAAAACATTACAAGTTATTAGAGGTTATGTGTTTTTGTGACATCGGTTTCTCATTGATCCCAGTGGTGTTTTAATTGTGCAAAAATGTTAATTCTAACGCTCTGCACGCTGGATGCGAATTTTGCATCCAGCGTCGCAGAAGCGCCTCTAGCGGCTGTCAGGAAGACAGCCACTAGAGGTTGGATTAACCCTGCAATGTAAACATAGCAGTTTCTCTGAAACTGCTATGTTTACATGTGAAGGGTTAAAACCTGAGGGTCCTGGCACCCAGATCACTTCATTGAGCTGAAGTGGTCTGGGTGACTATAGTGTCCATTTAACTAATGTGACCATTCTTACATGGCTGAATTCTGTTTATATATTAATTAATGTGTCCACTCTTACATGGCTGAATTCTGTTTATATATTAATGTGACCACTCTTACATGGCTGAATTCTGTTTATATATTATTAATGTGACCCACTCTTACATGGCTGAATTCTGTTTATATATTAATTAATGTGTCCACTCTTACATGTCTGAATTCTGTTTATATATTAATGTGACCACTCTTACATGGCTGAATTCTGTTTATATATTATTAATGTGACCCACTCTTACATGGCTGAATTCTGTTTATATATTATTAATGTGACCATTCTTACATGGCTGAATTCTGTTTATATATTATTAATGTGACCCATTCTTACATGGCTGAATTCTGTTTATATATTATTAATGTGACCATTCTTACATGGCTGAATTCTGTTTATATATTATTAATGTGACCCACTCTTACATGTCTGAATTCTGTTTATATATTATTAATGTGACCCACTCTTACATGGCTGAATTCTGTTTATATATTATTAATGTGACCCACTCTTACATGGCTGAATTCTGTTTATATATTGTTAATGTGACCATTCTTACATGGCTGAATTCTGTTTATATATTAATTAATGTGACCCACTCTTACATGGCTGAATTCTGTTTATATATTATTAATGTGACCCACTCTTACATGGCTGAGTTGTTTATATATTATTAATGTGACCCACTCTTACATGGCTGAATTCTGTTTATATATTATTAATGTGACCCACTCTTACATGGCTGAATTCTGTTTATATATTATTAATGTGACCCACTCTTACATGGCTGAATTCTGTTTATATATTATTAATGTGACCACTCTTACATGGCTGAGTTGTTTATATATTATTAATGTGACCCACTCTTACATGGCTGAATTCTGTTTATATATTATTAATGTGACCCACTCTTACATGGCTGAATTCTGTTTATATATTATTAATGTGACCACTCTTACATGGCTGAATTCTGTTTATATATTAATGTGACCCACTCTTACATGGTTGAATTCTGTTTATATATTATTAATGTGACCCATTCTTACATGGCTGAATTCTGTTTATATATTATTAATGTGACCCACTCTTACATGGTTGAATTCTGTTTATATATTATTAATGTGACCATTCTTACATGGCTGAATTCTGTTTATATATTATTAATGTGACCCACTCTTACATGGCTGAATTCTGTTTATATATTATTAATGTGACCCACTCTTACATGGCTGAATTCTGTTGATATATTATTAATGTGACCATTCTTACATGGCTGAATTCTGTTTATATATTATTAATGTGACCCACTCTTACATGGCTGAATTCTGTTTATATATTATTAATGTGACCCACTCTTACATGGCTGAATTCTGTTTATATATTATTAATGTGACCCACTCTTACATGGTTGAATTCTGTTTATATATTAATGTGACCCACTCTTACAGGGCTGAATTCTGTTTATATATTATTAATGTGACCATTCTTACATGGCTGAATTCTGTTTATATATTATTAATGTGACCCACTCTTACATGGCTGAATTCTGTTTATATATTATTAATGTGACCCACTCTTACATGTCTGAATTCTGTTTATATATTATTAATGTGACCCACTCTTACATGGCTGAATTCTGTTTATATATTATTAATGTGACCCACTCTTACATGGCTGAATTCTGTTTATATATTATTAATGTGACCCACTCTTACATGGCTGAATTCTGTTTATATATTATTAATGTGACCATTCTTACATGGCTGAATTCTGTTTATATATTATTAATGTGACCCACTCTTACATGGCTGAATTCTGTGGCAGACAGATGACAGTGACAGTCTACCAGTCCCCTGTCCCTCTCCATGCTGGAAGCCGTCCTGGTGACTGGGCACTCTGGGCTGTGCACGCTCCAGCAGGCAGAGAATGTCACGGAGAGCCACTAGGAATGAATTTGTCCGGAACTAATGTTGGCGGTCAGTGTTTCCGCCCGAGCCGTGTTTGGTGCTGTGTTAGCTTCCGGGGGAGAGTGTTCGAATTTCAAAAATGGCGGCAAACGTGAAACGCAGCCCGCGGCTGTCGGCTGTGCGGAGGACGCGGGGGTCCGGCGGTGCGGTGCAGGATGGCAGTGCGGAATATCCCGCCGGAGCGGACAATGGCCGGAGAGTCACGCGGTCAGGGGGAGCTGTCCCTGCCAGGCCCCCGCGGGCCGAAGGGAGCTCCCACAAGAAGAAGCCCAGGAACTCCCTGCCCCGAGCGGGGGAAACCGAGACAAGCGGCCGGGGCCAGGCAACAGCAGGCCCAGCAACCGAGCCTAGCCGTGACAGGGGGGCCAGGAGCCCAGCAGCACCCGGGGCCCCCAGTGAGAGGGAAACCAGCCCCCCAGGTGAGAGGGAAGCACGGACCCCCAGTGAAGAGAGGGCTCCTGTAATATTGGGGCCCACCTTTGATAAAAGAGCCACAAACCCTGCAGCACCCAGGACCCCCTGTGAAAGCAAGACCTCTGGTGAGATCACAGTTGGACTCTTCCCTGATAAAAGAAACAGTGTCCTTGTAGCCACAGGAGCTTTGGACATGGCAGCACCCACCAGTGGAAGCAGAGACCAAACCTGTATATCAACGGGGCCCTCTGATTGTGAAGCCAGGGCTTCTGTAGCATCTGGATTATATGAGGAAAGCGGAGTCAGCGCCCCTGTACCAACTGGACCCTATAGTGAGAGCGGCGACAGAAACCCTGTAGAAGCAGGTACCTCTGGTGTTGGCGGAGGCAAGGTCCCTGTGGCAGCGGGTACCTCCCTTGAAGAACAAGTTAAGGATTACAGAGTTCGCTGCTTTAATAAACAAATTGTTCAGGATGTGTTGGAAATGTGCACAGAGTTCAGCAAAGAGGTTGTGGAGAGCCAGCAGTACCTTGGCCAAGAGAGGAGAGAGCAGGAGCTAAAGAACTGTGTTTGGGTAAGAAGGTTAAATTGGTACTGCCACTTCTATAAATCTTAAGCAATTTCAAATTCCTTTTTTTAAAAAAATTCTTTATTTTTATTGTGCGTTGAGAGAAATACATGCAAGCTCGTGGCATCCCAACAGCATTCTTTGAGCATATTTGCAAGCATAACAGTAGGAGCAGTAAAATAATCAGCACATTTTTGTATAACTGTAGTATAACATTAATATTCGGTACCTTTTGCATGGTTGAGGACCCAGTATCTGCCCGCGTTTACGGCCACAGTTAGCTATATATTAAATGACATCCGTGTGGCTAGGCTACCTAGATCTGCCTCAGGTTTGGGAGCATCAAAACAATCCTGCATCGCCTATATGCCATGCTGTACAATAGAGGGCTTGTGTGGGCCCACTCGGCTAATGCCCTTTTTCGGCCAGCTATTGATCCTGGGTAAACTAGTGGCATGGTGGTGGCTGAGACAGTGAGTCCAGCATTTCTGAGGGCCGGGCTCATACATTTGTGTTCAGACTTAGGGTGCTATTCCTGCTAGGCTTATGAAACACAATCTTATACATTGCAAGATATTAGCTAATAGAGTACATCACATGTCTGAGTTACTGCATTATTTACTTTGATGTAGATTACATTACCCAAACCTAAGCAGACACAGAGTGGGTAATGTAATCTACATCAAAGTAAATAGTATGCTATTATTGCTGTACCAGCCTAAAAAAAAAGTCACCCCTATATTAAAAATTAGTATTTCATAAAGATATACCGTATATACTCGAGTATAAGCCGAGGCCCCTAATTTTACCACAAAAAAACTGGGAAAACTTATTGACTCAAGTATAAGCCTAGGGTGGGAAATGCAGCAGCTACTGGTAAATTTCTAAATAAAATTAGATCCCAATAAAATTACATTAATTGAATATTTATTTACAGTGTGTGTATAGAATGAATGCAGAGTGTGTGTTTGTGTGTGTGGCAGGCTGCTAATCGCAGGTTAATCCTGCTGAGAGAGGTTATGGGCACTTATGCAAGTTGAAGCGATGCAAGAAAAGGAAAGTGCTCAAGAAATCATATAACATGGCTAAGCTGGTACATATAAAATTAAACAACAGTATGAACTATGTACACGCTGAGTGTGGATATCTGAGCCTTTTTCTGCTGGCCGTTACAATGTCCCGTGAAGAGGTTAACCCCTTAAGGACACAACTTCTGGAATAAAAAGGAATCATGACGGAATATATCCGTCATGTGTCCTTAAGGGGTTAATTGTATAGAGGTGGCCCCAGCTCCACATGTCACTTGGGTTGATCCCTTTCAGCCTATGCCCACAGGGTTTACCGGACTGTCCAGCATGGTGGTGACTCGCCAGGCAGTGGCTCTCTCGTTTGGTGGGGTGATGCCTTGCCCCGGACGGCCTGGGGAGCAGCTCAGAGGTGGCCATGGTGGTTTCTCCATGTAGCCCAGGACAGGTGGTGGTATGTTGGGGTTTGGTACTACACGGCAGCGGTGAGCAGGGCGTCTGTCCGAGGCTCGCTGTCTCAGCCGGTAGTGTTGTTTCCGCGGCTTCTGTCGCTTTAGCGTAGTGTGGGGTAGCTGTCGGCCCATAAGAGGCCTCCCAGGCCGCTCCTTATTGCTTACACGGTCTTCCTTATCGGGCTCCCGTATGGTCGTTGCTTGCCTTGCACGGTTGCGCAGCATAGCCCAAAACTTGTCGTTATGGCTCCCAGAGTGCCCGTTACATTGATCTTAGGGCCTGCTGAGACAGGTTGTGGCAGTATCAGACCTCGTGTTGTAGGGCCTGGTGCCTCCGCCATCGTGAGTGACTCCCTTCCCGTGTGACTAGGGAGTTTTGCAGGGCTCACAGAAGCGTCCGCGACTGAGGCAGCTTGGGTCCTCGGGGACCGGGATAACCCCCACCGGTCCGGGGGGGGGGGGAGGTAGGTGATTTGGGAGTGCTCCCTTGTCAGCCAGAGAACCGGGAGAGCAGCCGTCTCTCCTCGGCTCCCACCCGCACAGGCCGCAGGTCACGATTTGGTCCGCCCAGCACCGGAGAGCCAAGTGTCGGGTATATCCGGTTGTAGTGCAGTCTCCTTGTCACGATTATTGCGTTTAGCAGCCGATGTGATTGGGTGGTCGGGCGTTAGACCCAGAATCTTGGCTTCGGGCTCAGGAGCTCTCGACATGCATGTCTAGTCCGCTTGTTAGTCAGGCTCCGCCCCCCTCAGTTTCAAATTCTGTGACGCAGGTAAACATTATTGAAGGATTATGGTGAGTACCACGTCCAGAATAAAAGAAAACTTCAAGCACCATAAAACACTACAGCCCTCTGTAGTGACTATAGTGCGTTAATACTGTTTTAGAACTATTTGATAACTTACCTGGGAGCACATGACTTGGGCAGTTCTGTACAAAAACTTTTGTCAGCACACACAAATGACAGCTTGTGACAGATATAATCACCTTCAATTGCAGGCAGCACACCTGCAATGTGAAGCCCTATCTCCCCCTTCACTTTACATGAAAATGAGCCCTTCCTCCATTCTTCTTCACGTTATATTACATTTAGCCCCATTCTGTCCCACTTTACTTGCATGTATTCATTGAGCCCTCTTTCTGTGCCTCCTTCCTTTCTGTGTAACCCTCCACACAGTTAACTGGACCACGCACTAATGACAGGGACGTTGGATTCAAGGTATGTTATCTATTTTCAGCTCGGTGGACCAAGTTACAAATGTCCACTAGGGCATTATAGAAAAAGTAAAGGTTTGAGAAACTTTTTAACATCATTGTCCCATGCAAATATCGGTGCGCTAATGCTACTCCTGCATCTGTCAGTGCCATGTGCAATCATGGCACCATAAACGTTTTATGGCATGGTATGCTATTATTGCTGTACCAGCCTAAAAAAAAAGTCACCCCTATATTAAAAATTAGTATTTCATAAAGATATACCGTATATACTCGAGTATAAGCCGACCCGAATATAAGCCGAGGCCCCTAATTTTACCACACAAAACTGGGAAAACTTATTGACTCAAGTATAAGCCTAGGGTGGGAAATGCAGCAGCTACTGGTAAATTTCTAAATAAAATTAGATCCCAATAAAATTACATTAATTTAATATTTATTTACAGTGTGTGTGTATATATAATGCAGAGTGTGTGTGTGTGTGTATATATAATGCAGAGTGTGTGTGTGTGTATATATAATGCAGAGTGTGTGTGTGTGTATATATAATGCAGTGTGTGTGTGTGTATATATAATGCAGAGTGTGTGTGTGTATATATAATGCAGAGTGTGTGTGTGTGTGTATATATAATGCAGAGTGTGTGTATATATAATGCAGAGGTGTGTGTATATATAATGCAGAGTGTGTGTGTGTGTGTGTATATATAATGCAGAGTGTGTGTGTGTGTGTGTGTGTGTGTATATATAATGCAGAGTGTGTGTGTGTGTGTATATATATAATGCAGAGTGTGTGTGTGTGTGTATATATATAATGTGTGTGTGTATATATAATGCAGTGTGTGTATATATAATGCAGTGTGTGTGTGTATATATAATGCAGAGTGTGTGTGTATATATAATGCAGAGTGTGTGTGTATATATAATGCAGAGTGTGTGTGTATATATAATGCAGATGTGTGTGTATATATAATGCAGAGTGTGTGTGTATATATAATGTAGTGTATATATAATGCAGAGTGTGTGTGTGTGTGTGTATAATGAATGCAGAGTGTGTGTGTGTGTGTGTGTGTGTGTATAATGAATGCAGTGTGTGTGTGTGTGTATAATGAATGCAGTGTGTGTGTGTATAATGAATGCAGTGTGTGTGTATAATGAAGTGTGTGTGTATAATGAATGCAGTGTGTGTGTGTGTGTATAATGAATGCAGTGTGTGTATAATGAATGCAGTGTGTGTGTGTGTGTGTGTATAATGTGTGTGTGTGTGTGTATAATGAATGCAGTGTGTGTGTGTATAATGAATGCAGTGTGTGTGTGTGTGTGTATAATGAATGCAGTGTGTGTAAACTGGGTGAGGGGAGGGCATTTTTATTTTAATTTTTTTATTTTATTATTATTTTAATATTTGCATTATTTAAAAAAAAAAAAAAATTGTCCCCTCCTCCCTGGCCAGGCAACAAGCAAAAAAACATTTAAAAAAAATAAATAATGCAAATATTAAAATAATAATATAATAAAATAATCTTAACACCTTAAGGACGGAGCCAAATATACACGTTGTGAACCAAAAAAATGTAAACAAAACCTGGCATTTGCGCTACATGTCTGTCCAACCGTAATTCACCTCTTTCATAGTAAATGCACCCACCCTTATTATATATCATTTTATTCAGGGAAAACAGGGCTTTCATTTACCCCCCTTAAGGACTGGACTGTTTTTGCGATGTTGTACATTTGCGACCAGTCATATTTTTACACTTTTGTGGTGTTTGTCTGTAATTTTCCGCTTTCTCATTTACTGTTCCCATACAAATTATATATTGTTTTTTTCAGGACAAAAGGGGCTTTCTTTACATACCATTATTTATATAATCTCATGTATTTTAATTTAAAACAAATAAAAAAAATATGATGAAAAATTTAAAAAAATACATGTTTTTTGACTTTTACTTGAAAAATCTTTTACTCATCTACAAAAGCGAATGAAAAAAACTGCTAAATAGATTCCAAATTTTGTCCTGAGTTTAAAAATACCTAGTGTTTACGTGCTTTTTTGCTTTTTTTTGCATGTTATAGGGCTATAGGTACAAGTAGGATATTGCGGTTTCAAAACATAAATTTTTAAAATTTATCAATAGTGACATTGTAACACTATTATCTGTCATAAATCTCTGAATAACACCCCACATGTACATATTTTTTTTAAAGTAGACAACCCAGGGTATTCAATATGGGGTATGTCCAGTCTTTTTTAGTAGCCACTTAGTCGAAAACACTGGCCAAAGTAAGCATTCATATTTGTTTGTGTGTGAAAAAAGTAAAAAAACTAAATTGAACGCTAATTTTGGCCAGTGTTTGTGACCAAGTGGTTACTAAAAAAGACTGGACATACCCCATTTGCAATACCTTGGGTTGTCTTCTTTTGCAAATGGTATGCCATCATGGGGGTAATTCTCATTCCTGGGCTACCATACGCTCTCAAAGGCAACGTAACCAACCTGGCCATTTTCAATGTAAAAATATTTGACCCATATATTTGACCTTGTAACTTTCAAAAATGCTATAAAACCTGTACATGGGGGGTACTGTTTTACTCGGGAGACATCGCTGAACACAAATATTAGTGTTTAAAAACTGGAAAACGTATCACAACAATTATATCATCAGTAAAAGTGCTGTTTGTGTGTGAAAAATGCAAAAAAGGTAACTTTCACTGACAATATCATCGCTGTGATATGTTTTACTGTTTTGAATCACTGATATTTGTGTTCTGCGAAGTCTCCCGAGTAAAACAGTACCCCCCATGTACAGGTTTTAGGGTGTTGTAGAACGTTACAGGGTAAAATACAATGCTAGCAAATTAAATTCTCTGGAATTTCGGCCTGGGTTGGCAGGCAGGTCCCTCAAATTACAATCAATAAAATTACTGAATTATGTAAACATATTACATAAATACGCACTTAGAATTTAAATATATATGCATATTTATATAGTTTAAGTCTACGTGTATATTTATATAATTATGTAATTTTGTATATGGACATATGTATATTTCGTATTATTTTTATTTATTTATATATACATAGATATATATACAAATTCATTCTAAGTGTATTTTGATATAAATATATATATTAATTTTAAAATACAGTTAGAATAAAATTTCATATAGATATATAATTTTTTTTAAATTTTTATTTAAAAAAAATTATTTAATTTAAATTACTTATTATTTATATTTTATAATATATATACAATATATATAGTTATTATATATATATATATATATATATATATATATATATATATATATATATATATATATATAGAATTTTTATATATATATATTATATACGTGTGTAATTTAATTATAAGTGTATTTTTATATTAATATACAAATACACTTAGTATGGCATTATATATATGATATATAGACATATATTATATAGATATGTCTATATATCATATATACACATATATAATTATTTTTTTTTAATTTTTTATTAACACTAACTTTATTTTATTTTTTGATTTTACAGTTGCAGGGAGACTGCCTGTCAGCACAAACAGTCCCCCTGCAGGCAGACACATGGACACCTATTGTGACCATGTGATCGCTCTGTTGAGCGATCACATGGCCACAGGGGTCCTAATTCAGTGTGGGGAGACTGTCTGGGCTGCAGGCAGTCTCCCCACAACCGGAGCCACGCTGATCGCCGCCGGGGGAACGACGGCGATCAGGTAAGTAACGGAGACCGTTAGGACGGTTCAGGACCGTCATCGGTCGGCAAGCCAAAAATGCCGATGACGGTCCTGAACCGTCCTCGGTCGGGAAGGGGTTAATATCAAATATTTAGCTATGAAACATAAATTAATATGAAAAAAATGGGAGAAAATACGATTTTTTATTTTTATTTTTTTAGTTCTACATGACATTTTAACGGTCAGTGTCATAATACTGTTTGCTTTTACTGCAATAAAATACACATATTTGTATTCAGCAAAGTCTCACGTGTAAAACAGTACCCCCTATGTACAGGTTTTATGGCGTTTTGGGAAGTTACAGGGTCAAATATAGCACGTTACATTTGAAATTGAAATTCGCCAGATTGGTTACGTTGCCTTTGGGACTTTATAGTAGCCCAGGAATTAAATTTACACCCATAATGGCATACCATTTGCAATAGTAGACAACCCAAGGTATTGCAAATGGGGTATGTCCAGTCTTTTTTAGTAGCCATTTGGTCACAAACACTGGCCAAAGTTAGCGTTAGTATTTGTGTGTGAAAAATGCAAAAAACGCCAATTTTGGCCAGTGTTTGTGACTAAGTGGATACTAAATAAGACTGGACATTCCCCGTTTGCAATACTTTAGGTTGTCTACTATTGCAAATGGTATGCCATCATAGGGGTCATTTTCATTCTTGTGCTACCATAGGGTCTCAAAGGCAACGTACCCAATCTGGCAAATTTTAATGTGAAAAAAAATGAAACACAAGCCTTATATTTGATGCTGTAACTTTTGAAAACACCATAAAACCTGTACATGAGGGGTACTGTTGTACTCGGGAGACTTCGCTAAACACAAATATTTGTGCTTCAAAACAGTAAAAAGTATCGCAGCAATAATATCGTCCGTGTAAGTGCTGTTTGTGCGTGAAAAATGCAAAAAAGTGACCTTTACTGGCGATATCATCGTTGTAATACATTTTACTGTTTTGAAACACTAATATTTGTGTTCAGCGAAGTCCCCCCGAGTAGAACAGTACCCCCCATGTACAGGTTTTATGGTGTCTTGGAAAGTTATAGGGTTTAAATATAGTGCTAGCAAAGTAAATTACCTTTACTTTCGGCATGGGTTGTCAGGCAGGTCCCGCTAATTGTAATTAATTAAGATACCCAATTATGTAAAAATATTACATAAATATATATGTAGAATTTGTGTGTGTATATGTATATATAATTTTTTAAAATATATTTTTATTTATATATAGTGATATATACGTATATATTTATGTATATAGATATATATTTCTTTCTACGTGTATTTTGATATAAATATATATAATTATCACAATACAGTTAGAACGAAATAACACACATCTATATATTTTGTAATTATTTTTTAATTTTTTTAACGTATTTACATATTTAAATTTTTTTATAATATATAAATATATATATAAATACTAGTAAATTACACCTATACAGTGTGTGTGTGTGTATATTACACATACATATATACACACATACACACACACACACACACACACACGTACACTGTATAGGTGTAATTTACTAGTATTTTCTCCCATTGACAGGAGCTGCAGGAAGGTAAGTAACAGCTCGCTGTCAGCCCCCAACTAATATAATATAATATTTTTTTATTTTTATTTTGCCAGCAGGGGGACCACCTGTCATTACAGGCAGCCCCCCTGCTGGCAATGCTGCAGCCAGCTATCCCGGCCATGTGATTGTGAGGTCCTCGCAAGGACCTCACTCTCATATGGCCGGGGGGCTTCGAGGGGGTCGGACGTGCCGCGGGAGTCCCCCCAACCGCGATCGCCGGCGTGGTAAGTAATGAAAGACCGGAGGGCGTACTATTACGCCCGGCGGCGTTTAGAGCCGCCTAAAATAGGGCGTAATAGTACGCCCTCCGGTCTTAAGGGGTTAAAATAAAATAATATTAAAATAATATTGAATCCCTGGTGGTCCAATGGATGGGCTGTGCAGTGGGGGGGCTGACAGTGTGAGTCTCGTGACACCCGCGGATCTCGTGAGATTTACACTGTAAGCAGAACGGAGCTGACCGGGGAGCTGCACGGAGGAGAAGGGAGCTGACAGGAGCTGCAGGAAGGTAAGTAACAGCTCGCTGTCAGCCCCCAACAGGACCGCCGGGCTTGTAATGAGCCCGGCGGTCCTGGTCTGTATTATGGCAATGTAAGTTCCCATAATACAGACATTGACTCGAGTATAAGCCAAGTGGGGGTTTTTCAGCACAAAAAATGTGCAGAAAAACTCTGCTTATACTCGAGTATATACGGTAGTCTTTATGAAATACTTATAATTGTGTTGGAATTTCACTGAAGTAGGTGAAAGTAGGGACTACTCTGCCTGACACTTCCTAACTCAAGACTGAGCCTATGTGTCGAGACCTGCAGCCATCATCCATGTCGGCTACAGGGAATTTGTTGTCTATGGAGGGTCTCGTGGGATGGCATGCACGAGCGTACAGCAGTGATGTCAACAGCGCCAGAAGTTCAAGAGGAGCAGTACAAATAAAATGACGGCGCCCATGAGAGACAGGTTCAGATAAGTAATCTCACCTGTACCTGCTCCCTGAGGCCAAAGGACTGCCAGCAATGATATCCCTGCCGGGGTACTTTGCAAATTAGGCAAAGTCCCCAGATGGGTGGGAAAGTAGCCTACAACTAATTTGTGTAAAAAATAAATAAATAAATAAAATTGGGCTGTGGAGTTTTGTCGTAAGCAAGATGTAAATATGCAAAAGACCGTCAAGTGCTCCTCGTTCAATAATTCACCATTGTACCAGGTAATGTTTCAACTGTCTCTTAAGACAAGGAATGCTGGTCAGTCTCTTGTATATTTGGATATTTCTGGCCAGATTGGTGGGCCTGTGGTATATGCACCCTTGTAGCTCTATTCATAGTTGTCAGGGAAGGCAATGTGAGTGCTGTGGTTGGCTCTCACTGTGATTACTCACGAAGTACATTGTTGGAGTAGATGGCAAAACAAAGGTTAGTTTTAGAGATTGAATCAAAAATATATACCGGTTAGTATAATATATAGTATCTGCTCTGCCAACTCAGGGTGACATTATGGCTCCACCATGAAGTCTTCCGTATTGGTTATAGTGATAATTTAATACTTATTACTTCCCTATTAACAAACCAAGGGACACCATAGTGTCCCTTTTTATGTGCATCTTTAGATGAAAATGGGCAGTATGTTCAGACACACTCGTTCTGAATTTTTAAAAATGTAAAATGTATTTTGATCATGTTATCTTGTATTCCTTTTCTTTTAGGATTTCCAAACATTGTTTCAGGAGAATGTTAGCATTAATGGACAGTCGTGGCACGAGGCTGCAGAAACTCAGAATGGCAAGTAGTGTGTTCATGTTGGCTATAATTGTCAGGAACATAACATGCACTAGTGTACTTTCCTACGTGAATGACGCAGTGCACATTATTGGTTGAGCATTATGGGTGATGTAGTTCACAAACATGTGGTGTAACGACAGTATTAACTGCCATGTAGTATTCACTCCTGGATTAGAATAGATTTAAATTGTCATTTTATTAATGATCCTAATTTCTGCTTACACAGAACCTGACCTTAAAATCTTAGAAGATAAACTGGATGACTTAATTGTAGACACTACAAGAAAGAGGAAAAAACATCCTAGAAAAATTCTTGCTCATGTAATCAAAGTATTAAAGACTGAAAGAGAGATATTGGTAAGTATTTTGACTGTTAAACTTTAAAATTAACTTTAGCTAAATTCTCTCCCCAAACCAAATAGATTCAGATATTGAATGTCTGTCTGAAGCCCCTAGTGACAGTGTGAAGATATTGCAGAAGTAGAAATTTTGCTCTCTTGCGTCTACTGATGTGTGTACGAACAAAGCAAAAATAATTTGGTAGCTTTCAGTTAGCTGCTCACGAGCCTTTTTCTGAGTTACTTGTATTATACACAAAGGGCACTGCTCATGTTTATAATACCCATAGAGGGGGGGGGGACGGACTTATTTTTTCTGTAAATTATATGTTTAAATGTGTTTGGTCTTTATTTACACTTCACTTCTTATTAAATTTCTTTTGCATTTTATTTAACTTTTTTCTATTTAAGGGGCAATACAAACCTGTTGTAACTCCAGAAGAGTTTAAACTTGATTCAAGGCTTGGTAAGTGAAACCTGCACTATATATAGTTATTAATATCTGACCATATTTAAAGGTGTAGATTTGAATTAGTTTCTTGAATTTGTATTTTTTTTTTTTTTCTTTCTTTGCACTGTGCTATAAATTTTAACGCCTTATAGTTAAATGCACTTTGTGTGGTATAAGGTCTATTTTAAATTTTGATTTATGGAAGAAAATGCACAGCGATATAAAAACCTGTGTGTGTGTGTGTGTGTGTGTGTGTGTGTATATAGTACGCACCTATTGTACAGTTATCTACTTTCTGTTGTACATCTACAACTCTTGGAGAGCTTCAATGGACTGCCTAATGACATGTACTATGGTCCTTGGATACTGTATGTTAGGAGGGAGAGTCATGAGTCTTGTCATGTGCGTTTATTTTATTTTTTTTATGTTCGTGTGCTTTCATAAATTAATTATTTTGCATTTAATGTGTATTATCTTGATTTTGTTTTTAATTTTTTTTAAATTACCCTCTGGAAAGTTTTACATTTGTATAGATTTATTGTTTGTGAATGAACCATTTTCTTAAAGGGGGGAGGAAGAGGGGGAGTGCTTTCTCTGTGGAGATTGAATGTTTGTTGTCTGCTTTTTAATCTCAATGATTTATTTCAGTGTCGCGCATGGGAGAACTTACAGCAAACACGTCCACTGTGTCTAAGCAGATTAGTGACACAATGAAGGTAAAATACCATTAAATCAATGTGTGTACTGTACATTATGTTTTGATTAGGTTACTAGAAAGCTATTCCTAGAAACATTTATTTTGGCTCCCATGCATTTATCTTCTTTTAAAATTTCGGGTGCATCCATGCACAACCCTCTTTGTGCTAACATCGTATGGTCAACTCTAGCTTCCCCTTTTAGTCGATAAGTACATAGATGATAAGAAAAACGTAGCGCCATTCCGATCAGTCTTTGACTTGCAGGTGTTTAGCTGGTAGCAGTTCATTCCAGACAAGGAGCAGTGCTTTGCACGCATGCACTCACGCACTCCCAACACCGCTACTGCAAGTAATGTGCGCTGACTTACACTGTATGAGCAAGAAGTGCGCTTCCTGAAAAAAAAAAATTATATATATATATATATAATGTTTGTGGGTTTTTTTGTTTTTGTTTTTTTTTACTTTACTACGTTATGTTCAGTATCTCTTTTCTAAAATGTTTTTTCTCTCTCTCCTCTCTAGGCCCTTCCAGCTCAAATTGAGAAGGCAGAAGGCTTTTCAGAGGTGCTTAGTATACAGCCTTCTTTGGTGAGCTCTCGAATGCGCAAAGAAATCTTCAACTGCCAAGTCAAACTGGACGATCTGGCAAGGAGCCCTGCAAAGCCTGTAAAAAGCTATCCCACTGAATCTCCGTCCCAGTCAAAAACCACACCTGTCTTAAAAAGAAAAAGGCCACTTTCCCCTCAACAAAAGCTGTATCCAATGCGATCCAAAAGGAAAATTAATCTCGACTCTTGAGAACCTACATGTGTGAAACTGTTACAGTAATGTTTGCCTGGCATGTTTTAATACCAGCATGTTCCGTCTTAACCCTGTGTAATTTATCTACAAAGTCATTCAGCACTTATTCTTTGTAAGCGTTTCACAAAAGTGCAAGGAGATGGTGAACGTGCAATAATTCACTTAAGTGAATGTCTATAATCAGAAAATAAAAAAATCTTCAGGTTTGTGGTGACAATGGGGTAATGCTGACATTTATAAACTATCCGAATTCTGACAGGTTAGCATGTGTAATGTTGGAGGAAGCCTTTTGTTGATTTAGTTACAACTGTTAACCCAATCACTGAGTTTATATTTCGGTCTTTGTATTATCAATTATATGTGTATTGTGTGTATTGGTCTATGATGATCTTGAATTGTGAACTCTAATTTGATGGCCTGTACAGTGTTTTAAAACCATTTAGGTTGGGTTAGAAGGCTGTTATCCAAGGTAACCTTGTTATTGCTGGAAAGTCCGGCTTGAGGAAAGAGAAAGGTACTTGTTGCCTAAGCTGCCAAATAGTTTGGAAAATAAATATGCTTGGGTAAAATCAAGCAAACTTGTAGAACAAGAATTGTTTTATATATGTTGCTGATGGCTTTTATTGCGTGAACCACAAAATAATCTGGCCAGTGTCGTTCTGTTAATCTTCTGCCAAATTTGCAAGCAAAGCAAATTTACATATCGGCCTTGTGTTTATTATATGCTTTGTTAATCTGTCAATTTCAAAATACACATTTTATTTTTGTGCATGCAGAGTATGACTAGTTGTGATTGGAATGCCCCTTGGTTTAAGCTATGTTTGAATTAATTCAAATCCATCAAAATCCAAATCTATCAAAACACCCAATTATCTGTCAAACTACCAAGATTAAGTATTAAATGTTATGTGCTTTTACGAATACAGCAGTGTATAGCGCCTAAACATATTGAGGGTGTTAAAACCTGCTACACATGTCCTGCCATCTAATATTGTTGCGCCCTCAACTCCCAACACATTTCCCCTTTTTGTTTGTGTTTAAATTGTGCAATACGGAGCCTGCATTTACTCTTTAATAGAATGTTCTCATCTGAAATCATTGCAAATATTTCCAAAGCCATAATTTCTAGTAGCCAGCTTCTTGCACTATAAATTCTGGTTGCTTCTTCCCCTGAAAACATGTGGTTGTGTGAATGGGTAATTATATTGACAATTTTTCCTGTGCTTCTGTTAATGGATGCTTAAAAACAAAACTCATCGGCACCTGGAGACCTCATTTCTAAAACTGTATATTCTGTAAATTGTAAATATTTATACTATTGTCATCTGTATATTTTTAAATAGTTTTGCGTATTTTTGATTTTTAATAAGTATTAAAAAGTTAACAAACTAGTCATTGTTTGGTTTTTCAGTACAGTTTGACAGTACTCCAAACCTACTCCTCATAGTTTTAGTATGGGAGTTATGACTCTAATGCAGCACACACACAAAACTAATAGAGGAAAAATGTATATCTAGATGTGAAATTAGATATAAAAAAATGTAATTGCATGACAACTAGCATCAATACAGTGGAAAACAGGGACATTGTAAGGCACCAGCTGTCTCAAAGCTGTTACTATTGATGACTTGGGGGATTGACAAAACCTGATGTGGTAGCTCCACTTCTTGTCAAGCGTAGGAAAAATACATAAGACAAAGTAGTTCCTTCTTTGTCTTAGAATATCTTTTGACTGCTCTTGAAATTCATTTATTTTCCAAGACAGTCAATGTTTTATAAAGATTTCATCTTTATAAAATACATGGCCGGTGGTGCAGTCATATTTAACTGATGCTGTCCCCTGTGGGTGCAGCCATTTTTGACCTTCAACTCTGGCATGAGTCCATGTCAGTGCTGTACTGTTGCACATGTGTGTGCTGACATTGATGTCTATAGAGGATCTTCCATAGAGCCTTCAAAGATGAAATCTTGATTAACGAGACCATGCCTTATTCCAAATGCTGTCGTTGGGAGTGACAACATCTGATGGTGATTGATCTCTTAATCAAGTTAGACATTTGCCATATGTGAAAGTCCCTAATTTGTCTTGTGTTTTTTTTTTGTTTTTTTTTTTGTTTGTTTTTTTGACAGCGCTGGAATTTCAATGTAACCCCAACACATTCTTTATGAGCATTTCATGGATTAGTATTGAATCTTTCTGGGCGTTTGGCCAGGCAAGGAGGCAGTACATTGTAACTGTCTATCGGATATACGGACAGGACAGGAAAAAAAGTGACCAAGTCCCTCCTCTGACACTATGTGAGCCCAGGCGTGAATAGTGTCACTCTGAAAACCATATAAGACAATGTGATCCAAATAAATGAGCTGAGTGGTTCAAAGGAGAAAGTTTCCTTTCTTCAAGAACAGTGGTTCTTTCTTTCTAAAAAATAAAATAAAAAAATAAATAAATAAAAAAACAACCCTTATACACAAGCTGGTAATCCCTAAATCGTGGACTGTTAAGAGGTACTTGAGGACTGGGTTGTGAACTACTGTTCTAGAAGAAGGTGCAAGAGTGAACTTGGGCACATAGCTTCCTCATCAATACTTTGGTGTGGGGAAAACTATCAGAAATCGAGAATCAATATACCACAAGACATCGATCCATTCACAATCTTGCTTGCTATTCCACTGAACCAACATGAAAGGCCATAGGTCCAATCAGAAACCTGCAGTACGTGGCAATACTTGTATTTTATGAATTTTATTAATATGCTCTTGTATCAGCTATGAATAATGTACACAGCATTTACTAACCACAAATGCAGTGGTATTCAAAGCCTTCTAATTTGTTCTTGTTCATGTGATCGTAACTTACAAGCCGCAAATTTTATTTTACTTCATCGCCCCCTTTTGCATGCTCTGTTACATACTGAATGGGATAAGGCAGGTAGCATGATGGTCATCAGTCTACAACCTGGAAGACATTCAAAGCCGTTGTTGAACCCATCAATAGTAATGCTGCCTATGACCTCATCCCATAGGAAAGCTCAAGACAACTGTTGAACAGGTCCGGTTTAATTGGGATCTAGGTAAGGGATAGCGATTTTTGTTTGTTTTTTTGCACGGGGACCTAGAATACTTTTCAGTCTCAGGGTAGAGATGGAAAAGCAGAACACAGAGGAACTGTGCGCTTTATGCATCTATACCTGAAGATAACCAAATCTGGGGTGCACTATATGTTGCAGAAAAATCGATATAAGGCATACTATAACGGCATTAATATGGGTGCACAACCAGCCCATGGATATAGGGACATGCATCACATTGAGACTACTGTTGGTATGAGACAGGTGTCTCGATTAGAAACTTATTATTTTTTTTTTATTATTCTCCGTATTTACCTGATTCTTCTTTCTTATGCTTTCCATGCCCACTTCAAGGGGAACATTTACATAACCAATCACTGTTCTGTCCCTAGGAATGCTGAAAAAGTGCATTGGGCATGCCTGACCTATTTACACATGTGCAGATGAACGATCTGGGTTAGGCAGTGGCTGAGTGACAGGCAACAGAGGGTTGTAGTCAATGGAGTATATTCAAAGCAAGGTCTTGTTACCAGCGGGATACCTCAGGGATCTGTACTTGGACAAATTCTCTTTAATATTTTTATTAGTGATATTGCAGAAGGTCTTGATGGTAAGGTATGTCTTTTTGCTGATGATACAATGGCAAATGAATTGGGTAAACTAGAAAAATGGTCAGAGCTGTGGCAACTGACATTTAATGTGGATAAGTGCAAGATAATACATCTTGGACGTAAAAATCCAAGGGCCGCATATAGAATATTTGATAGAGTCATAACTTCAACATCTGAGGAAAGGGATATAGGGGTAATAATTAGTGATATGCATGGGCAAAAAATTTGGTTTGGTCTGGCACTTTGGAAATTCGAGACTTCGGGAATTCCCTACTCATAACCCAGTTACTGCTATGTTTACATCTGAAGGATTAAAACCGTGGGACCTGGCACCCAGACCACTTCATGGAGCTGAAGTGGTCTAGGTGACTATAGTGTCCCTTTAAAAGTAGGCAGACAGTGTAATAGAGCAGCAGGAAATGCTAGAAGAATGCTTGGTTGTATAGGGAGAGGTATTAGCAGTAGAAAGAGGGAAGTGCTCATGCCATGGTACAGAACACTGGTGAGACCTCACTTGGAGTATTGTACGCAGTACTGGAGACCGTATCTCCAGAAGGATATTGATACTTTGGAGAAAGTTCAGAGAAGGGATAGTAAACTGGTTCATGGATTACAGGATAAAATTTACAAGGAAAGGTTAAAGAATCTTAAAATGTATAGTTTGTGTTAAATCGTTTTTTATTTTGATAGAATAAAAGCAAACCTATTGCAAACCGATAAAAGAGGCACATGGTCACCTACGCAGAGGCTTATAGGTCAAAGTAGTTAAACATAATACATTGCAGAACAATACTTAACACAATATCTAGTATGCATGCAGTTACCGCGGGACGTGTGATAGAGTTCTATTTTGGCGATTAATTCTATTATAAACTAATAAATTTAAAATGAAAACTGAGACTGAAGCTTAGCATGAAAGCATATCCGTGTTTAGTATATCAAAGGAAAGCCTAACTAGAAAAAGAAAATCTGCTCTCCTGAGCGTCCATTAGATGCATGATTAGGCGTTAGGCTCATTGGAACATATGCAGTTTGTGTCAAAATTAAATCAGCATTTGACGTCAGGGTTTGGTTATATATATATATATACGGCCTTGCACACGATGGTGCATTGCTCTCGTAACGGTAGTCTAATATGGCATAGGAGTCAAAGAGACAATATTGGTCTATACTGGCATGGAGGAAGGCTACAATCAATCCTTAAGGCGCAGTGTATCTTTATATCTCTAGTTTGTGTCTAGTGAATGAGTATGTATCGCTGCGTTATGTAGGTGTTTGTACGGGACTGCTGGCATATAGGGGCTTTAGTATACCGAGTGTTAGTGCAACCTGGAGCGAACATTGACAAAAAGAGTAAGCATATCATAATAATAAAATACATGTCAGGGAGAACAGTATCATATTAATCAGTAAAGCTATGTAGCCTGCCATCTTACATGCAGTGGTTAAACATTAGGATACCAGTTAGTGACCTCTGGAACACATGCTGTTAAGCAGTGTGAGCAAACTGTGATGTAATATAATTACTGCAGACAGTGAGGAGAAACATAGGAACGAGTCACTTCTTGGAGGATAGGAACATACTATGCAATATCGCTGCACATAGTGGTTTGAGGAAAGCAGTGTTAGTTTTATTATGAGAGAGCTGTTCCCATGTTTGCTTTTGTAGGCCCCTCAGGATGCCCGTCCTCCCCGGGTCGGACCCAACCCACCAGCATAGCGTTCTGTGGCAGAGTGGGCACTCAAAGTCCAAATCAGTCCACCGGACCACCCCACCAAGACTCCATGCACTGTTAACATGTATAGCCTGGAGGAAAGATGAGACAGGGGGATATGATAGAAACATTTAAATACATAAAGGGAATCAACACAGTAAAGGAGGAGACTATATTTAAAAGAAGAAAAACTACCACAACAAGAGGACATAGTCTTAAATTAGAGGGACAAAGGTTTAAAATTAATATCAGGAAGTATTACTTTACTGAGAAGGTAGTGGATGCATGGAATAGTCTTCCAGCTGAAGTGGTAGAGGTTAACACAGTAAAAGAGTTTAAGCATTCGTGGAATAGGCATAAGGCTATCCTAGCTATAAGATAAGGCCAGGGACTAATAAAAGTATTTAGAAAATTGGGCAGACTAGATGGTGTGGTGTATCACCAAATTAATATATATATTACACAAGGTTCGTCTACATTAAAAGGTATTTATTAGAAGGCAACAACACAATACTATAAATTTATCACAAACACACAGCCCAGACCCACGGAGCAACAACCTTTTTTAAATCTATCTATCTATATAGTCTTCCCCTTCTCCACACATTTGATCTCACCCATGGTTACGTCTATCTTCTGTCCGTACTCCCACCTCTGATGCTCGCCTTCAAGACTTCTCGAGGGCTGCACTGTTCCTGTGGAACTCACTTCCCTCCTCCGTTAGATGCTCACCCAGTCTCCACTCCTTCAAAAAATCATTTAAAAAAACACTTCTTCATAAAAGCGTATCAATTAAACTGTTAATTGCTCCCGACTGATTCCTCTCTTGCAACTGTCATTAGTTTAATACTATCCTTACCTTTTGTGTCACTTTACCCCACTCCCTCTAGCATGTAAGCTCATTGAGCAGGGCCCTCAACCCCTCTGTTCCTGTGTGTCGAACTTGTCTGGTTACAACTACATGTTTGTTCATCCACCCACTGTAAAGTGCTTCGGAATTTGTTGGCGCTATATAAATAATAACATAATAATAATCTCTTTACCAACATTTTGACCGGTGAGAAAAGAGAGGGAGTGTGTTCATGCATAGCAGACTCCAGTATCTGGTTTCTATCTACTGCTATATATTGATGCCATGTATTTTGTCATTAATGGACTTGTCTGAAACTGATGGGTGTGTAATGGGGAGAGTGGCAACAATGCAATCTTACCAAGTATCACGGTCTTGCTGGACTACTAGTCCAACGAGAGGCAAGATAAAAAAGATACGTCTTACCGGGCCTTAGAATGGCCGGACTCAACGTAGTACAGGGAAATGACAGAGTCAGGAACGAGCCGAGTGTCAGGATTACTGTTTGATCCAGCACGTAGAACTGTATAGCACGGATGACAAATAAGTAACGTAATACCGGTCCTTAGAATGGCCGGATTTAACATACAAAGAATAGTCAAAAATACTAGCCGAGGTCAGGGAACACAGAAAGGGACACAGCGATGAGGAAAGCCAGGAGTCAGGATACCAGAATATAGAGAAGTCAATAAACAAAGCCAAAGTCAAAAACCAGGTAGAAAACTATAAACAGGAACGCGCTCTCAGACAACCACAAGGGAAACCACGACAGGGCACTGAGCAGGCTGAGAACTGGGCCTAAATACCCCTCCTTTAGTTCTGATAGGCTGTAACCGGCCTTTGACCCCAAAGTCAGTTACCAGGTTTCATTTGCATAATTGCTGCTCAGCATTAACCCTTTTGTGGATTAGGTTGCTGCTCGGCACAACTTTTCCTGTGTGGACAGTAAATGTCATTAACCACATTTCTATAAGCGGATGAATACGTGACATTACCCCCCACCTGAAGAACGCCCACCGGGCGGACAGGACCAGGCTTGAGAGGAAATTTAGCGTGAAAAGCGCGGATCTTACGGCCCGCATGCAGGTCAGGAGCCGAAACCCAAGAACGATCAGCAGGACCGTAACCTTTCCAAACAACCAAGTACTGTAAAGTGCCCCGAGAAAACCTAGAATCCACGATAGAAGATACCTCATACTCTTCCTGACCACCCACCACCACCGGAGGGGGAGGAACACAAGGAACAGTATATCTATTGCAGACAAGAGGTTTGAGTAAGGACACATGAAAAGTGTTGGGAATCCCTAAAGATGCAGGAAGAGCCAGAGAGTAAGACACTGGATTGATCCTACGAAGCACTCTATAGGGACCAAGGAATCTGGGGGCAAACTTCATGCTAGGGACCTTAAGCTTGATGTTGCGAGATGACAACCAAACCCGGTCCCCCACTTGGTACACTGGGTTGGCACTCCTACGCTTATCAGCAAAATGTTTGAAGCGTTCAGCAGCAGCCCCTAGAGCAGTTTGAACCTTAACCCAGGTATCCCGAATGGAGGCCAGACGCTCATCCAGAGCAGGAATGGCAGTATCAGAAAATACCGCAGGGAGAACCATAGGATGCCTACCATTATTGACAAAAAATGGACTGTGCCCAGAGGAGTCATGAACAGCATTGTTTCTAGCGAACTCGGCCCACGGGAGTAGTTCGGACCAATTGTCTTGTGTGCTATTAATAAAACAACGCAAATAAACTTCTAATGACTGGTTAGCCCTCTCAGCTGTACCATTGGTCTGTGGATGGTAGGAGGAGGAGAAGGAGAGATCAATCCCCAATTGTTTACTGAACGCCCTCCAGAACCTGGACACAAACTGAGAGCCCCTATCAGACACAATATTGTGGGGGATGCCATGCAAACGGACAATTTCACGTATGAAAATTAGGACCAAATCTTGCGAAGATGGCAACTTCTTGAGAGGAATGAAGTGAGCCATCTTAGAAAATCGGTCTACAACCATGAGAATAGTAGTGAACCCAGCAGAGCTAGGAAGCTCAACAATAAAGTCCATGGATAAGTGGGACCATGGAATCTCAGGAACAGGAAGAGGCTGCAACAGGCCACAAGGAAGTGCATGAGTCACCTTAGAAACTGCACACACAGAACATGCCTGCACATACTCCTTTACATCTTTCCTGAGTGAATCCCACCAAAATGATCTAGTGATCGCGGCAGTGGACTTATTGATGCCCGGGTGTCCAGCAGTTATATTGTCATGGAACACTTTCATGATATTAACCCTTTCACATAGGGGAACGAACAGTTTATCACACGGTTTACCACTGGGCGCCTGAAGCTGGGCCTCCAGTATGGTGCCAAGCAGTGGAGAAGACAGTGAGAGGACAGTAGTAGCAATAATACACTCTGGTGGAATAATAGGAGATGTCACCTGTTCCGGAGCTGACTCATTATCAAATTGCCTGGACAAGGCATCAGCCTTGGTATTTTTAGAACCAGGTCTATAAGTAATGAGAAAGTTAAAACGTGAAAGGAACAGTGACCATCTAGCCTGTCTGGAAGACAAACGTTTGGCATCCCCTATATATGCCAGATTTTTGTGGTCGGTTATGATCAACAGGGGGTCCTTGGAACCCTCCAAAATATGTCGCCACTCCTTGAGGGCCAGAATAATGGCCAACAGTTCTCTATTGCCAATATCGTAGTTGCGCTCAGCAGGAGACATCTTTCTGGAGAAGTAGCCACAAGGATGCAATGGTGTTCCCTGGCTTTCTCTCTGAGAGAGAACAGCCCCTACCCCTGTCTCGGATGCATCAACCTCCAATATAAAAGGTTTACTAGTGTCGGGATGTTTTAGTATGTCCGCAGAGGCAAATCTTTGTTTAAGAGTCTCAAAAGCATTCACAGCCTCTTTGGACCATACCGTGCTACTAACCCCTTTGCGAGTCATATTTGTGATTGGGGCTATTACAGAAGAAAATCCCTTGATGAATCTTCTGTAATAGTTGGCAAAACCAATAAACCTTTGAATGGCTTTTAAACCAGAGGGTAATGGCCAGTGTAGTACAGCCTCTAGTTTTTTAGGATCCATTTGAAATCCCGATGCAGAGATGTTGTAACCCAAAAAGTGGACTTCAGGCTGGTCAAATATGCACTTTTCTAATTTACAATAAAGTTTATTTTTCAACAACGTCTGCAGAACCTGTTTCACATGGGAGTGGTGAGTTTGAAGATCAGGGGAATACACCAAAATATCGTCCAAATAAACCAAGACAAATGAGTAAATGAATTCCCTGAGTACATCATTTATAAAGTCTTGGAATACGGCCGGGGCGTTGCATAACCCAAATGGCATTACCAGATATTCATAGTGTCCACTACGGGTATTAAATGCCGTCTTCCACTCATAATTCTCTTTAATTCTAACCAAATTGTAAGCGCTCCTAAGGTCAAGCTTAGTAAATACTTTAGCTCCCTGAAGTCTATCAAACAATTCGGAAATGAGTGGGATAGGGTATGCATTTTTTACAGTGATTTTATTAAGTGCCCTGTAGTCTATGCAAGGGCGTAACTCACCACCCTTTTTCTCAACAAAAAAGAATCCTGCACCAGCTGGTGAGGATGACTTTCTTATGTGCCCTTTGCTCAAGGATTCTTTGATGTATTCCTCCATTATTTTACTCTTCTGGGGAGATAAGGCATAAACTGCCCCCTTAGGTGGCATAGCGCCTGGAAACAGGTTAATGGCACAGTCATATGCTCTGTGGGGAGGCAATACATCGGATTGAGCCTTGTTAAACACCACCTGAAGTTCTCGGTATTGTATGGGAACTCCAGGAGTTTGGGGAGTGGTAGTGGGAAGGTCAATAATATCCAATCTCTTTAGTACTGGTTTTATACATCTCCCCATACACTCTTTACCCCATTCTAATATCTCCCCATTAGCCCAGTCAATATAGGGATTGTGCTTACTCAGCCACGGAAACCCTAATATGATAGGACATGATGGAGAAGTAATAACCTGAAACGTCATCTCCTCCCTATGGGAGGCCCCAATGGAGATCGTAATAGGGACAGTTTCGTGGGTTATAAGCGGTTGTGTGAGTGGTCTACCATCAATAGCCTCTACAGCTAGTGGTGTAGGTCTCTCCCTGACCGGTATCTCATTACCCCTAATAAACTGGACATCAATAAAATTTCCAGCAGCACCTGAGTGCATTAGGGCACTGCAAGAAAACTTCTTGTTGTCAAGGGAAATAGATACCTCAAGGAGGAATCTACTTTTGTTTTTGTTAGAGGACAACTCCATCACACCTAAGATCTGTCCCCTTAAGGTTCTTAGGTGCGGAAGTTTTCCGGACGCACTGGACAATTAGTTATCATATGTCCCTTTCTACCGCAATATAGGCATAACCCCTCCCTTCTCCTATACTGTTTTTCGGCCTGTGACAGTCTAGTGACCCCCAACTGCATAGGTTCGGGTTCAGACAAAACAGGTTTAGAGAATTGAGGTGCTAGGGACATAGCCGTACGTCTGGTCTTGCTTCTGGTGACTTCTCTGAGTCTTAACCAATTATCAATATGCATGACAAACGTAATAGTCTTAGGTAATTCTTTAGCGGCTATCTCATCTAGTATAGTCTCTGAGAGACCCTTTTTGAATGCTGAGATTAACCCATTGTTAGTCCAGTCTACCTCGGAAGCTAAGGTACGGAATTCAATAGCATAATCCGAGATAGACCGGTTACCTTGTCTGATGTGCATTAAGGCAGTGGAGGCGTCATCCTTTCTACCCAATGGCTCAAACGTGAGCTTGAATTCGGCAAGGAATTCCTGGTAATTATGAGCTATGCTCCGATTACTCTCCCACAACGGATTAGCCCAGGCAAGGGCCTTGCCCTTTAATTGATTCATAAGATAACCAATTCTTGCTCTGTCCGTGGGGAATGACCCTGGTGAGGCCTCAAAATGGTACTCCACCTGATTAAGAAAGCCCCTGCATTCCTGGATATTGCCATCAAACTGTAGGGATGGTGATAAGGAGATGCTAGGAGTCCTATTAACAGTGGGTGGAGGTACACAGGGTAGAGGTGCTATAGGAGGAGACGCTGCAGGCTGCAGATGCTCCGTTCTAGCGAGAAGCGTACTTAAAGCCTGAGTGAATTGATCCATGCGGTGATCATTCTCCTCTAATTTCCTCTCGCAAGCAGCTATGTGCTGACACAGTTCTACAGGATCTATGGCCATGTCGTAATGTCAGGATTACTGTTTGATCCAGCACGTAGAACTGTACAGCACGGATGACAAATAAGTAACGTATTACCGGTCCTTAGAATGGCCGGATTTAACGTACAAAGAATAGTCAAAAATACTAGCCGAGGTCAGGGAACACAGAAAGGGACACAGCGATGAGGAAAGCCAGGAGTCAGGATACCAGAATATAGAGAAGTCAATAAACAAAGCCAAAGTCAAAAACCAGGTAGAAAACTATAAACAGGAACGCGCTCTCAGACAACCACAAGGGAAACCACGACAGGGCACTGAGCAGGCTGAGAACTGGGCCTAAATACCCCTCCTTTAGTTCTGATAGGCTGTAACCGGCCTTTGACCCCAAAGTCAGTTACCAGGTTTCATTTGCATAATTGCTGCTCAGCATTAACCCTTTTGTGGATTAGGTTGCTGCTCGGCACAACTTTTCCTGTGTGGACAGTAAATGTCGTTAACCACATTTCTATAAGCGGATGAATACGTCACACCGAGGTCAAGGGAACAGAGAGACAGTGCAAACAAGAACTTAGCCAAGAACTGGTACACAGGAGTCAGGAAACCGGCAAACAAGACAAAGCAGGGATAAAGAGAAAAACGGAGTCAGGTACAAAGCCAAGGTCAAGCACAAAAAAAACACTACTGGACGAAACAAGCACTAAAGGGAACTGAATCAGAAACCGCTATAGGGCAGGGAGCTAAGGGAAAGGTGAGTATAAATACCATAGAGGTTAATTTGATTGGCCCTTGTCATATCCACAACCCCAAAACATGAGTGTATGGGGAATGTGGAATGACATGGGCCAATGGGAGACCGTTTTACATTTCAGCTCCCACTGTCCATTTAAAAGTGTGCGCGATATGCGCGGCGCGCTCCCAGAAACAGGGGAGTCATGTGCCCACGTCTTGCGGTCAGTGCACGCCTTCCGGATCTCCCCGTCAGACGAGCCGCGCGGCAAGTGCAGGTGCAGGACACCAAGTTTATAATAAGTGTAAAAGAAGGAAAGAACCCCCTAGAGAAGGACGGAAAACATATTTTTTAAACACTGAGACGAATAGAGAGATTGTCATTAAACCTGCAGGCAAGGGGGGAGTAGTGGTGATTATGGATAAGTCGCCATATGTTGAAGAGATTTTTAGACAGTAGACAGATAATGAAACATACTGTAAACCAATCAAAAAAAAAAAATGGATATAAAGAAAAAATTGACCGTATTTTTAGATGAAGGGTACCAAAAAGTTATTTTAAATAATAATGAATACAGGTTTTTAAATTGTAATCATTCCAAAATTCCTGTAATTTATATTCTACCCAAACCTTCTCCAAGCTTTCACTTAATGGTTGACTAATATAGAATTTACGGGATTGACACAGAACTGTACAGATGAAACTAAATTTGTAGAGCAAGCATATCTTTAGAATAAAAAAGTTTTCTAAAAAAGGATATAAAAAAAATCATAGACAAACAATTCCAAGAACTATTAAACAGACTGAGAGATGAGCTGCTGTGCTACAAAAACAGAACTGAAACATCACCGTGTGAACAAATTAATTTTATTTGTAATAATTGTTTAACAAAATTTGATTTGAACAGAATGAAGATTTAATTAACTATATTGGTCATAAACACAAATATTGGATACAGGGGAGCGAGGAATTTTAAACAAATTTTAACTGAGAGTTGTATCCCCAAAAAAAGACAAATCAGTGTGTATCCATTACTACTAACAAAATCTATGAGATCAAATCCTGCATGACTTGTAACACTTATCATGTAATGCAATGATTGTGGTCTACATTATGGACCACAAGGCTAATTAAGGTCAAAATCAATGAACGTATCAGACATATATGGAGGAAAGACGAGACAAGGGGGAAATGATAGAAACATTTAAATATATAAAGGGAATCAACACAGTAAAGGAGGAGACTATATTTAAAAGAAGAAAAACTACCACAACAAGAGGACATAGTCTTAAATTAGAGGGACAAAGGTTTAAAAATAATATCAGGAAGTATTACTTTACTGAGAGGGTAGTGGATGCATGGAATAGCCTTCCAGCTGAAGTGGTAGAGGTTAACACAGTATAGGAGTTGAAGCATGCGTGGGATAGGCATAAGGCTATCCTAACTTTAAGATAAGGCCAGGGACTAATGAAAGTATTTAGAAAATTGGGCAGACTAGATGGGCCGAATGGTTCTTATCTGCTGTCACATTCTATGTTTCTATAAAAAAAAGAAAGTCTTAAATCACTCAGTATCTGCTCATTTTGCAGATAAACATAATGGAGAAACCCTAAATGTTAAAATTTTATTGAAATTCAAAAGATGAATAAATCATGGAGAGGTGGAGATTTTATAAAAATTTAAACAAAAAATTAAAAACTGAAATTAAATGGATTTTTGAGTTAGACACCTTAGGAATCTCCATTAGGAACAAATGCAGACTTTGAAACATACAATGATATATTACTCTTAAATGTTTTTTTATCCACTTGTTATTTTCTTAGTATGTGATTGATGGGTTAAATGTAGATGTTTAATAACACTATATAGGACAGAACTATTACATTTAAGTGCATCAATGACTTTTACTGCTTAATGTGAATTATTTATCTGTTTGCATTTCATGTTCCCTTTGTCCATACATATGACTGGTTTAAAATGTCGGCCAGAACGTATCTGGTTGGGGAAACCTTCAATCTGTATAGGATCTATGATTAAAGTTTTATTATACCTATATTATATACCAGACTATATTGCCTTACAGTGAAACCTGAATAAGGTTCTAGTCAGTGCATAGATGTGTATTTATCTATTTGTTTATTCACTGACTCGTTATCTTACACGTATCTTTTGATAGCATCACATTTAGTGCACTGTCTACTTTGTTTTCCTTGTTGCAATTTGTTTAAAAGTGTTTGCTGGTTTAAAAAAACATGATGCATGTCCCTTTAACAGATAAAAATAATACCAGCCTGTTAGGAACCTCAGTGGTTATGGTACTGAGTTCTTCTATTCCTTTCCCAATAGCTGCGTATAAGTGATTATAGTTGCAATTAAGGTGTAGAGGAACAGTGTAGATGAATGCAGCTTCCAAGACGAATATTACCAGCAAATAAAAGGTTACCCAAGCATGAGCCTAGACTTCATGAAGGGTACAACAGGAATAATGTTTTATTGATGCCGCACTGGCTTTTATGTAAATCCCCGTGCAAGAGGACCTCCCACAATAAACAAAAGTAACAACCAATCATAACACAGAATTACAGTAAAACCCTCCCTTCCTATGCCTGGGAGATAATGAGATAAGTTAAGGAATAACCCAATTATCTCCAGGCAGAGGGCACCCAATTTCTCCAAAACTTGGAACACCCTTTTATACACAAGGTATCCCCACAAATGACATGTCCCCTGATAGCCCCGATCTGGGAGACCAACATATTCAAATTTCACCCAGATCAGTTCAGGGGTACTCAAAAAGTGTGGAAGTCTTAGTTCACCGACCGCACACGAGGCTCCTGCCCAAAACAGTTCCACGAATTCAGTGTGTGCAGTCGGTCAATTCAGAAAAAAGCATAAAAACGAATAAAAGCACGAATGGAGCCTCCTGGCTCATAGGAGCGATTGTTCCCTATGTTCGTATGAATCAAATTATCGAATGGCGCTCTCCTAGCTGTTCGGCAACAAAAGGAAGCAGGTGTTCGTATGTTTCAGCGGTGTTTGGTAAGTCGAGTGTCTGATTTTAGTTCCAGACACTCGACGACCAAGTCTCGCTGCCTCCTTTTGTGCAAACAAGGCTGCCCAGAGAGCGCTTATTAGACGGTTCCTTCTGAAGATAATGAGCCAGGAGGGTGGTTGGTGTTCGGTAGTTTAATCTACCGAACCAATAAATCCAAAATAACGAAATACAGCATAAAGTCACGAATTAAAGAAGAAAATACCGAACATAAGTCTATTTTCTTCACACAGCCAAATATTAATGCCTAGGGCAGCACAAAACCAGGATACACCACTGGCTAAACCTATGTAAATTATGACTTCTGTATGTGTGTGCATCTGTGTGTGTGTATGTATCAGTATATATATATATCTGTTTGTCACTGTGTATCTATGTGTGTGTGTGTTTGTGTGTATAGGTGTATGTATGTATATCAGTGTGATAGTGTGTGTGTGTCTGTCAGTATGTGTATGTAAATATCTTTGTGTGCGGCAGCTGGTGTGACTGCACCAGAGCCCCAGTGTTGCAGGGTACCGGCCGATCTTCATTGATCTCATGGGCACCATGGGGCCCTCTTGATCACACTGGAACTATTCCATGGAAGAGAGCAGGGCAGGGTTGCAGGGACGCTTACCAGACACAGGGAAACATTTGAAGTACACCAGGGCAGGCTCTACATTATTTCCACCACTGTGTGGCAGTGTATCTGTGTATGTGTAAACGTTACAGCAATCAAACACCAACACTACACACAAACACACCCCAGCGCCAATACACCAAAAGTACACACATATGCACTCTTGAAGTGAAAAAGAAAACTACAGACAAATACACCCCTGCATCCAAACAAAAACACTATACATAAATACACCCTTGCATTCAAATGCCAACACTACAAACAAAAACATACCTGCGTTCAACACCAAAACTACACACAAATATACCCTCGCATTTAAAAGCCAACACTTCAAACAAACACAGCCCTGCATTCAAACGCTAATACAACATACACATATATGCACACATGAAGTGAAACCCATTACTACATACAAATACACCCCTGCATTCAAACACCAAAACTATGCAGAAAAACACTTGTAGTTAAATGCCAACACTACAAATAAACAAACATTCTTCTGCATTCTAACTCGAACACTATACATAAAAACACCACTGCATTCAAACATTCACTCCCCACAATACATGTTTTCATTCAAACACACAAACACTGCTCATAAATACAACCCTGCAACGATGGGCAAATGGTAGAACCCCAGATGGTAAAGCATTGTAGGAGTTGTAGGACAGTTGCGCTAGCGGAGGGGCCCAAAAAGATTCCTTGTAACAGTGCACTCTCTACGATATTTCAACCACTAGTTCCAGGTATACATTATTATCTTTGTTGTTGTTGTTTAGCAAGGATTTGAAGCCAAGCAATGTACTTACTCTGCAGCTAAATGATGAAATATATTCTACAGACATTTAAAACACTGGCTGGTGGTTTGTAAATCTGCTCTATAGCAACCTTTTAAGGAATTTATAATATTGACTAATATACACTGTTTGTTTGTTTCTCCAGAATTCTCAGTAAAGTGAAAGTGGAAGTTTACATACGTGTCGTAAAATCAGCTGATAAAAACTGAGAACACAAACACTTCTCGCTGTCTGGAGCAGCTAGGATTTCAAATTATTATTACTTATAAGCCGCCAACAGATTCCGCAGCACTGTACAATGGGATGAAAAAAAAAATATGATTTTTGCATTTCAATTTTCAAACATTACCAACAGCATAAAAACTACTGATTGATAGGCTCACGTATAACGAAATCACAGCAAGATAATACCATATTCTGCTCATTTACCTGTCACAGCACTCTAATTGGTTGGTTTGAAATCCACCAATCAGAGTGCTCTGTGTCATTTTACACAGCATGGGAAAGTTCTTTGGAATTTTCCCACACTGTGTAATTTGACTCATAATTCTCTGATTGGTGGATTAAGTAACCAATCAGAGAGTTATGAGTCAAATTACACAGCGTGGGAAAATTCCAAATAACTTTCCCATGCTGTGTAAAATGACACAGAGCACTCTGATTGGTGGATTTCAAACCAACCAATCAGAGTGCTGTGACAGGTAAATGTAGAGACTTCCCTGTCAGTCTCTTCATTTACCTGTCAGAACACTCTGATTGGATGGCTTAAACCCACCAATCAGAGTGCTCTGAGCCTAATTGCAGGGCGGGGCAAGGCTTTATAAGCCTTCCTCCGCCCTGCGGAGCTCAGTCTGCGTGGAGCCCTTGCCGGGTGAAGATGGATTTTTTTTCTTTTTTTTTTTTATTGCGTCAGTTATTATGGTTTTTAATTTGGCCTTTTTTTTGGGCTGAAAAAATAAGATTTTAGAAGAAAGAAAACATCAAACGGTCAGTTTATTTTAATTTTTTATACAGGTACTTAGCTAAATGGTCCCCCCTCATTATTTTTAGGGTGAGGGGGGTAGGTAGGGGTTATTTTTTGTGGGAGGGGGGTGACTAGGGGTTTGGGGACCCCTAGTCACCTGCGGGAGGGGGGTTATTTTTTTCATTTAGGGCCCCCACCTGATGCTCAGGGGTGGGGGCCAAGGGGGAGGACATTAGGTCCCCCTCCCAATTAGTATTTAGGGCCCCCACCCACCGCTCAGGGGTAGGGGCCAGGGGGGGAGGACATTAGGTCCTACCCCCTCAGGCTGCAGTGTGTGTAGGGGTTGTAGAGAGTGTGTTTTTTTGTTTGCTTACAAGGAATGTAGTGTGTGCACAGGAGATCCAGAGTTTGTATGTCAGCAATGCAGTGTGTGTAGGAGATCTAGTGTCTGAAGGACCCAGAGTGTGTATAGGAGATCTAGTGTGTGTGTGTAGAGGATTCAGAATGTATATAGGGATCTAGTGTGTGTATGTGTGTGTGTGTAGATTAGATGATACAGATTTGGGTAAGGGATCTAAAGTGTATCTGAAATGTAATGAGTAGTGGTGCAGTGTGTGTTTGTGAGGGGTGCTGTAGTGTGTATATATATATATATATATATATATATATACACCGTATATACCCGAGTATAAGCCGAGTTTTTCGGCACATTTTTTGTGCTGAAAAAGCCCCCCCTCGGCTTATACTTGAGTCAAGGTATGTAACTTACATTGCCATAATACAGACCAGGATTGCCGGGCTCATTACAAGCCCAGCGGTCCTGTTGGGGGCACGAGCAAGCTGTTGCTTACCTGTGCTGAACGGAACGGAGGTGAACGAAGCTGCTGCACAGGTAAGTAACAGCTTGCTCCCGGCTCCCCCTCTGCACAGCCCATGCCACTAGGGATTGAGATAGCCCCCCTCCCTGACCTGGTATCAAGCAGGGAGGGGGGACAACAAAAAAAAGGAAACAAATAAATATTAAAATAATAAAATAAAATAATAACAATATTAAAATAAAAATGCCCTTCCCCCACCTAGTTGACACACACTACACAAACACACACATTCTGTATTATATACACACACTGCATTCCCACTACAACACAATGCATTCATTATACACACAAACAAGGAATTCACACAAACACACATTCTGCATTCATTATATACACACACTACACACAAACACACACACCGCATTCATTATATACACACACTGTAAATAAATATTCAATTAATGTAATTTTTTGGGGATCTAATTTTATTTAGAAATTTACCAGTAGCTGCTGCATTTCCCACCCTAGGCTTATACTCGAGTCAATACGTTTTCCCAATTTTTTGTGGTAAAATTAGGGGCCTCGGCTTATATTCGGGTCGGCTTATACTCGAGTTTATACGGTGTATATATATATATATATCTGTTTGGAAGCATTGTATGTGTGAGGGACGCAGTGTGTTGGGAGTGCTGTGTGTATATGTAAAGTGTGCAACATGCGTGTTTGTGTGTGAGGAGGGCTGTGTGTGAAGGTGCTGTGTGTGTGGGGGTGCTGTCAGTGTAAAGGGGGCTGTGTGTGTGAGGGTGCTGTGCGTGTGTGTGAGGCTGCTGTGTGTGTGTGTGGGTGGTGTGAGTGTGAGGGTGCTGTGAGTGTGAGGATGCTGTGTGTGTGAGGGTGCTGTGTGTGTGAAGGTGCTGTCTGTGTGAGGTTGTTGTGAGAGTGAGGGTGTTGTGAGTGTGAGGGTGCTGTGTTTGTGATGGTGCTGTCAGTATGAGTGTATATGTATTTTATAAAAAATATGTATTTAATATGTATGTATTTTATTTAAAAAAAAATGTAAATCCCCCCCCCCCACTCCCTTCTTACCTTATTCCTGGAAGGGGGGACCATGCTGCCATCCCTGCAGCTCAGGCCAAAGTTCACTCTTGTGAGATCTGAGTGTTGCCATGGTAACCGCGGCAGCGCTCCGATCTCACAAGAGGAACCCGGCGGAGCTGCTGGCTAGAGCTCCCGAAGAGTGTGTGTGAGTGCTGGCTTGAGCTCCCGAAGAGTGTGTGAGTGTGTGTGAGGGTGCTGTGTTTGTGCTGCGTGAGGGTGCTGCGTGTGTGAGGGTGCTGTCTGTGTGAGGTTGTTGTGAGTGTGAGGGTGCTGTGTTTGTGATAGTGCTGTCAGTATGAGTGTGCTGTGTGTGGGTGCTGTGTGTAAATATATTTGGAGGGATTGTGTGTGTGTGGGAGACAGATTAATTAAATATATTCAATATGTATTTTATGTTTATGTATTTTATAAATATATGTATTTAATATGTATGTATTTTATTTAAAAAAAATGTATACCCTCCCCCCCCTTCTTACCTTATTCCTGGATGGGGGGACCATGCTGCCATCCCTGCAGCTCAGGCGCTCCGATCTCACAAGAGGAACCCGGCGGAGCTGCTGACTAGAGCTCCCGAAGATCCTCGACTCCCTCCCCAGCCAGCGGCTGCATATCAGTGCCTGTGAGCCGGTGAGGGAGATCTTTTCGTGTGTGTAGACTAAGCTGATTGTGGTGTGGTATTGTGTAAATAGGTCGATTTCAGTCGTGTTTGTGGTTTAATATGCATGGCTAGGGGCTGTAGAGAGTGTGTGTATAGGGGGCGTAGTGTGTATAGGGGATATAGCGAGTGCGTGCATACGGGCTGTAGTGTGTGTATAAGTGATGTAGTGTGTGTAGGGGTTGTAGAGAGTGTGTTTTTTTGTTTGCTTACAAGGAATGTAGTGTGTGCACTGGAGATCCAGAGTTTGTATGTCAGCAATGTAGTGTGTGTAGGTGGTGCAGTGTGTGTGTGTGTAGGGGATCTAGTGTCTGAAGGACCTAGAGAGTGTGTATAGGAGATCTAGTGTGTGTGTGTGTGTGTGTAGAGAATTCAGAATGTGTATAGGGATCTAGTGTGTGTATGTGTGTGTGTTGTTTAGATGATCCAGAGTTGGGTAAGGGATCTAACGTGTATCTGAAATGCAATGTGTATAGTGGTGCATTATTTTTTTTTGAGGGGTGCTGAAGTATATATATATATATATATATATATATATATATATATAAATATATATGTTTGGAAGCATTGTATGTGTGAGGGGAGCAGTGTGTTGGGAGTGATGTGTGTATATGTGAAGTGTGCAGCATGTGTGTGAGGGGTGCTGTGTGCAAAGGTGCTGTGTGTGTGAGAGTGCTGTGAGTGTAAAGGGGGCTGTGTGTGTGAGGGTGCTCTGAGTGTGTGTGAGGGTGCTGTGTGTGGGGGGTGCTGTGAGTGTGAGGGTGCTGTGAGTGTGAGGATGCTGTGTGTGTGAGGGTGCTGTAAGTGTGTGTAAGGGTGCTGTGTGTGTGTGCTATGTGAGGGTGCTGTGTGTGTGAGGTTGTTGTGTGTGTGAGGGTGCTGTGTTTGTGATGGTGCTGTCAGTATGAGTGTGCTGTGTGTGTGAGGGTGCTGTGTGTGTGTGTGTGGGGGGGGGTGGTGGTGCTGTGTGTAAATATATTTGTGTGTGTGGGGGAGACAGATTAATTAAATATATTCAATATGTATTTTATAAAAATATGTATTTAATATCTATGTATTTTATAAATATATAAAAAAACGTTATATTCTCCCCTGCTTTTTACCTTATTCCTGGAAGGGGGGACCATGCTGCCATCCCTGCATGCAGCTCAGGCTAAGGTTCTCTCTTGGGAGATCTGAATGTTGCCATGGTAACCGCGGCAACCTCTGATCTCGCAAGAGGAACCCGGCAGAGCTGCTGGCTAGAGCTCCCGAAGGTCCACCACTCCCTCCCTCCCCAGCCAGCGGCCGCATGTCAGTGCCTTTGAGCCGGTGAGGGAGATCTTTGATCTCCCCACTGGCCCATGAAAGCCCACAGCACAGACAGAGACGGCTTTGCATGGGCCAAAAGAAGATATCCTGTGATCTCCCCTGCAGGCCTTGGCCCATGGCCATCGCGGCCCACAGGGCATTTGCCCGGCATGCCCAGTGGCCAGTCCGGGCATGCTACTGCCCCTATGACCTTCTACAGCCCCTATTCCGGCAGATCCCAGGTAAGTTGTCAAACTGTTCTTAAACAGTTTGACTACTTACTGTGGGAGGGCACTATGGCACTACTGGCATCATAACCACTACAAATTGCTGTAGTGGTTATTGTGCCTGGATTGTTTCTATAAATGATCTACCAGTGCCCCTCCCAATATTATGTTCTGGACAACCTAGAAATTTTTTTGACTTGGGGCGCCTTAGAAAAATATTAAGGGCGCCTTGAACCTAAAAGGTTTGGGAACCACTGCACTATAGAATGCGTTGGAGAATTTTTCTAGTTTGGCAACTTTGCACAACCAAAATTTCACAATGCCCTTGTCCACTGCCAACAATTCCTGGTTCAGCGAAAAACATAGAAATAATGAGTAAAATATTGAAAGAACACTATAGTCTCCAAAATAACTTTAGTTTAATGAAGCAGTTTTGGTGTAGAGTTCATGCTTCTGAAGTCTCACTGCTCAATTCTCTGCCATTTAGGAGTCAAATCATTTTGATTTCTGTTTATGCAGCCCTAGCCACACCTCTCCTGGCTGTGACTCACACAGCCTGCATGAAGAAAAAATGGTTTCATTTTCAATCAGATGTTACTTACTTTGAAAGTTTGTACCTCCTGCTTTGTAAACTAAACTTTAATTATAACAGGGCAGTAGATAAGAAAGTTAAACGGAATTTGCAATAAAAGAAGTGTAAACATTAGATGACTATTTACAGGAAGTGTTTAGGGAGGCTGTGTAAGGCACATGCAGGGAGGTGTAACTAGGACTGCAGAAACAAAGTGATTTAACTTCTAAATGGCAGAGAATTGAGCAGTGAGATTACAGGGGCATGAGCTATGTTTTAGTGACTATAGTGTCCTTTTAAATATGTTTTAGGAGAAAACAATAGTAAGTACCCACAACTAGGTAAGAATAAAATACCATACATTGGGGCAGCCAAGGCAATCTTAGCACCAGAGCCACTACAGGGAACTGTAGTGTTTCATGTTTGAAATGTTCCTTCAATGTAACAACTACAAACAACAAGTGATGAAACAAGTATGTGAGATCATTTCAACAGCATAAAGAAGAAGTGGATTTGATGAAATTCTTTTTTGGGAACTAGATAGTATATATGCTTGTGGGATTTTATTAATATTTAATACTATATTGCAGCATTTGGAGAAGTTTAAACTGAGGCTTTTTAATTTTAAGGACTTTAATGTTACCTTCAAAAGAAAAAAATCTCAGGCACTCACTGTGATTGTATCCAGGCAGGTTTATTTGCAACGTTTTGACCTGTCAAGGTCTTTATCAAGCATACACCACAGTGAAAAATGTATTGCATTTATATACACACAAATTACAAGCCATCAACTCAAATCAATATAACAATTAAACATTTCATCAAAACATGTTAAAAGTAATGCAATCAAAATGTTAAATTGCTATCCCAAACCTTTATTAAAAAAATGGTAGGAAATGAATAAGTAGATGGCTAAAGAACATAGTCAAAAGAAATATAAAATGTCCAGGTTTTGTATAAAACCGCATCAACCATTATACATGCACAGGTCTTTTAAATAAATGAACCATTTAACTCAAAATTATGCAATTAGTAATACATGAAATACCTGGAATAAAGATCAGATCTTAAGGGTATCAAGAAAAGCAGGCCGCCTATTCCACGTAAATGTACGTGATCGCGTCACATAATACATATCAAATACGGTGGCTGCACTGGGTATCTGAAAAACCATGCGCATGTGCGAAAAAACCCAACGGGCGATGCACAATAGTGTGCATCAGCCCAAAGTACTACAAATACTCCCAGGCTAAACGAGCAGTTAAAGCCATAAGGTCAAAACACCAGGACTGACGAAAAAAAAAAAGAAAAAAAAAAGGAAAATAGAAAAAAGAAAATGGACACAAGGAAACAAGATAACAAAAAATAATAATACAAAATAATAGTAACGGAAAAATAAATAAATAAAATAAAAAATAAAATATAATAAATAAAAAATAAAAAAAACATAAAAAATAATAAAAAATAAAAAAATATAAAATAAAAATAAATAAAGGATAAATAAATAAATAAATAATAAACAAAAAATAAATAAATAAAAATAATAAAAATAAATATAAATAAAATAAATAATAAAAGTAAAAATAAAAAATAAATGAATAATTAAATAAACAGAAAAAAAGATAAAAAAAGTAGAAAAAAATAAATAAAAATAAATAAATATAACTAAGCAAAAAGAAAAAGAGCCAAATACTATTAATGAATTCCAAAGGATAGAAGATATCCAAATTTGCTAAAACTCAATCATACATACAAGCAAAAACATATATGTGTATATGTCCACAGAAACATACACATAGGTTTTTAAACATGTATCAATAGAGAAATACATATAAGACTCGTTATGTGCAAAAAGTGAAATGTGAATAAAAGAGATATATATAAGAGACCTAGGTTTCATCCAAAACATCTAATATAGCTGCATAAAGAGATCCAAAGAGGAATCTTTATTAAAAAGACCAATACATTTCTATTTATCCAAGAAAGAACAGAGTGAAGAAAATTAGTAATTGAAAAAAAGAATCACATAATAAAATTGTCTATATGCATATGTATACCAAATATAGTGCATACATGAAAAAAGTGCTAATAAACGTACATGCAATTATTGTAAAGTGCCAGGCATTAAATAAAGTGCATCAATGATTAATAAAGTGTATATTAAAGCAAAGTGCAATAATGCAATAAAGTGCAAAAACATGCATTGGATGAATTAATATATACAAGGAAAATACTCCATGTCGTCCAATCAATGATAAAAAAAAATAAAGCAGTTTTAGTGTATAGATTATTCCCCTGCAATCTCACTGCTCAATTCACTGTCATTTAGGAGTTAAATCACTTTGTTCCTGTTTATGCAGCCCTAGCCACACCTCCCCTGGCTATGATTGACAGAGCCTGCATGAAAAAAAAAAACTGGTTTCACTTTCAAACAGATGTAATTTACCTTAAATAATTGTATTTCAATCTCTAAATTGAACTTTAATCACATACAGGAGGCTCTTGCAGGGTCTAGCCAGCTATTAACATAGCAGGGGATAAGAAATCTTAATTAAACAGAACTTGCAATAAAGAAAGCCTAAATAGGGCTCTCTTTACAGGAAGTGTTTATGGAAGGCTGTGCAAGTCACATGCAGGGAGGTGTGACTAGGGTTCATAAACAAAGGGATTTAACTCCTAAATGGCAGAGGATTGAGCAGTGAGGCTGCAGGGGCATGTTCTAAACACCAAAACTGCTTCATTAAGCTAAAGTTGTTCAGGTGACTATAGTGTCCCTTTAAATTCTTCACTCCTGATTGTGTCAGCAATCTTTGCAGCTGCCTCCTGTTTTTTTTTTTTTATGAAAAGTTACTTTTGTTAACCTTGGTATTCCAGCCTAGCTTAGATAAGACTCTCAAGTAAGTAATTGTTGCTTGTTTTCATGTACACATGCACAGTAGACTAATGCCATTTTACATATGCAATGCTCTCCCAATTAAAAGATGAGATGATATTTGAACTACAACGGAGTAAGTCTGTGGTTTTATTATCAGTTCTCCTGAGCGCTTGTTCATCTAATTAGGAGCCTCTGGTTATCTCTTGGATGATTTATCCATCGTAAATTTCTATATCAAGAGGAACGCTAAGGGACAGGGAAGGGAGGGGAGAGGAATACTAAGAGATAGGGAAGGGAGGGGAGGGGAGAGGAACACTAAGAGATAGGGAAGGAAAGGAAAAGGAACACTAAGGGACATGGAGGGGAGAGGAACACTAAGGGACAGGGAAGAGAACCACTAATGGACAGGAAGGGGAGAGGAAAGGATCATTAAGGGATGGGGGGAAGGATGGGGGTAGATGTTGGGGGGGGGAGAGACCACTAGTGGATATGGAGGGGAGGGGAGGGGAGAGGAACACTAAGGGACATGGAGGAGAGAGTGGCACACAGGGGGGCCTGAGTGGGGAGAAAGATCCAAAAGGGACATGAGGGGGGAGAATGACACACAGGGGACCTGGGGGTGAGAAAGATGCACAGAGGGGCTGGGGATGAAAGCGACACACAGAAAGGCCTGGGGTGGAAATACAAAGGGGCTGGGGGTGAAAGAGACACAGAGGGGCTGGAGAAGAGGAAAATAGACACAGAGGGGCTGGGAGAGGAGACACAAAAGGGGCTGGGGTTAGTAAGACAAATGGGGTTGTAAGAGATACACAAGGGAGGTGTAAGACACACAATGGGGAAAAATAGGGGATAAGATACACTAAAGGCAGTAGGACATTTAGAAAAGTTGGATAAGAAACAAAAGGCGGGTTAAGAGGCACACAGCTAAAGATGCTTTTTGGGGGGGGCTGGGGGAGGCGCCAAAATCATCTTCGCCTGTGTAACCAAAAATCCTTGCACTGGCCCTGGATCTATGAACAGTGGTGTATCCAGGTTTTGTGCTGCGCTAGGGAGGACAAAACTCAGGCACCCCCCGCCACCCCGCCTCACACTTCCACCCTGTCCCACCTTCTAAATACACACACACACACACATTCACTGACAGATACACATACACTAGCTAACAGACATACACACACTCACTAACAGACAAACACACACTCATTAAAAGACACACACACACACCAACAGACAAACACACACTCTAACAGACACACACACTAACAGACAAACACACACAATAACAGACAAACACACACTCACTAATAGACACAAACACACTATAAGACACACACAGACACTCACTAACAGACACACACTCACTCACTAACAGACACACACAGACACTCACTAACAGACACACACTCACTAACAGATACACACACACAGACACACTAACAGACACACACTCACTAACAGACACACACTCACTCACTAACAGACACACACACACTAACAGACACACACTCACTCACTCACTAACAGACACACACACATCTATAGTGTGTGTGTGTGTCTGTTTGTCTGTTAGTGTATGACGTCATATTCTGGCTCCCGGCATCACTCTCCACCAGCCCGACCGACCGCCTGGCTTGTCAGTTAGCCGCAAGGCTAACAAGACATTTGCCCTGGGCATTTGCCGCCCCCTGGAAAATGCCGCCCAAGGCAAATGCCTTGTTTGCCTTGCGGTTAATACGTCCCTGTCTATGAAGACTAACTGGAGCCTGCTTAGAAAAAAAGTGTGGAGTTGGATAAGTGGAGAAGCTAAGTGAGGGCTTATCTATTTACTTTCCAAAATGAAACTAAGATCATACTCATTTGTTGATCTTGTGACGGGATTAGAGGAAGCATTTATTATTAAATGGAAGACTTAATTATCATCTCATAAGTCTGTTGTCTCTTAAGTGATGGCTTTCTGTCATTGAGTGTGGCAATAGTATGTTTCTGTATACCAGAGATATGTACAACCAAAAAGGCATGGTAAAAAAGTGAAACTAGGGTTACAAGAAAAGATCAGTTGGGGCCCACAAAAGTAACAGTGTGTGCAGGGCCAGCCTTAGGCAATTAGGCGCCCTGTGCAGTGCCGGATTAACATAGGGACTGATGGAGCTGCAGCTCCAGGCCCAGGCCCAGGCCCATGGAATAGGCCCATTTAAAAAAAAAACACACACTACTCAGCTTTGCCACCTCACTGGTATTTTACTGGCACAGCCGGTATTTAAGGCTGCCTGGCCATGCTGGTATTGCAGTAATACCGCCAATACAACTGCAGATATTTTTCTCAGTATAAACAGAGATTATTCTGCAATACCAGCACTGGTCAGTAGGGGTCACTGTGTATGGAGAGAGGCAGGGATAGGAAGTTAAAGGACCACTCTAGGCACCCAGACCACTTCAGCTTAATGAAGTGGTCTGGGTGCCAGGTCCTTCTAGGGTTAACCCATTTTTTTATAAACATAGCAGTTTCAGAGAAACTGCTGTGTTTATGAATGGGTTAAGCCTTCCCCCTAATCCTCTAGTGGCTGTCTCATTGACAGCCACTAGAGGCGCTTGCGTGCTTCTCACTTTGATTTTCACAGTGAGAGCACGCCAGCGTCCATAGGAAAGCATTGTAAATGCTTTCCTATGCGACGGGCTGAATGCGCGCGCAGCTCTTGCCGCGCGTGCGCATTCAGCCCAGGAGGAGGAACGGAGGAGGATCGGAGGAGGAGAGCTCCCTGCCCAGCGCTGGAAAAAGGTAAGTTTTTACCCCTTTCCCCCTTCCAGAGCCGGGCGGGAGGGGGACCCTGAGGGTGGGGGCACCCTCAGGGCACTATAGTGCCAGGAAAACGAGTATGTTTTCCTGGCACTATAGTGGTCCTTTAAGGCATATCCCTGCCTCTCTCTATTTCTCACTGATCCGTGGGGGAGCAGCTACCTAGGACAGAGAGTCCAGACAGCAGCTCTACAGCTCAGGTAAGTGAGGGATGGGGTGAAAGGCTGCAGGGAGACATGGGGACACTAAGACACTAGGGGACACTGGGAGACCTTGGGACACTGAGACACTTGGGGACACTATCCCTGCCTCTCTCTATTTCTCACTGATCCGTGTGGGAGCAGCTACCCAGGACAGAGAGTCCAGACAGCAGCTCTACAGCTCAGGTAAGTGAGGGATGGGGTGAAAGGCTGCAGGGAGACATGGGGACACTAAGACACTAGGGGACACTGGGAGACCTTGGGACACTGAGACACTTGGGGACACTGTGAGACATGGGACGCTGTGAGACAGAGGGACATTGGGAGACACTGAGACATCGGGACACGTAGACACTAGGGACACAGTGACCCCATGTCTCCCAGTGTCCCCATGTCCCCCAGCCAGTGTCCCTAGTATATCAGTGTCCCCATGTCCTGAGCGGTGGGTGGGGGACCTACAGTAAAATAAGGTGGGGGGGACCTAATGTTCTCCCCCCTGACCTCCACCCCTGAGCAGTGGGTGGGGGCCCTAAATATTAATAAGGGGGGGATCTAATGTCCTTCCCCCTGGCCCCCACCCCTGAGCGGTGGGTGGGATCCCTACAGTAAAATAAGGTGGGGGGACCTAATGTCCTCACCCCTGACCCCACCCCTGAGCGGTGGGTGGGGGCCCGAAATTGGAATAAGGGGGGGAGTCAAATTACACAGCGTGGGAAAATTCCAAAGAACTTTCCCACGCTGTGTAAAATGACACAGAGCACGCTGATTGGTGGATTTCAAACCAACCAATCAGAGTGCTGTGACAGGTAAATGTAGAAACTTACCTGTCAGTCTCTTCATTTACCTGTCAGAACACTCTGATTGGATGGCTTAAATCCACCAATCAGAGTGCTCTGAGCCTAATTGCAGGGCGGGGCAAGGCTTTCTAAGCCTTCCCTGGCCCTGCAGAGCTCAGTCTGCGCGGAGCTCTCGCCGCGTGAAGATGGATTTTTTTTTGTGCTGTTTTTTAAGTGCGTCGGTTATTATGGATTTTTATTTGGCCTTTTTTGGGGCTGAAAAAGGAAGATTTTAGAAGAAAGAAAACATCGAATGGGGTGGGGGCTTATGGGTGGGGGCCAGGGGGGAGGACATTAGGTCCCCCCCTTTTTAGTATTTAGGGCTCCCACCCACCGCTCAGGGGTGGGGGCTGGAGGGGAGGACAATAGGTCCGTCCCCCCCATCCTTTTAGCCACAGGCTGCTCACTGTTTAATAGACATGCCAGTACTCACGGTATAGCGAGTAGGGGCAAAATTGACTAATACTAAGTAATTTTTACTTAGTATTAGTAAATTTGGCTGAAAGGCCAATTTAGGTCTTTCAGCCTTTTGGTAGATAACTCCCTAATACCATGGGAATTAGGGAGTTATCTACTTATGCGGCTGCAAGAGAAGTCCTGAAGTGCCGAAGTCCCAAAATTCCGAAGTGTCGAAGTTGCCGAAGTCCTGAATTGCGAAAGTCCCGAATTTCGGAATGCCGAACTGAACCGAAAATTTTCCCCATGCACTACATGCACTGTGTTCCCTACACCAGGTTTGTCTCCAAATTACTATCAATAGAGATTTGTATCAGGACAAGTAGATTGTCAGGGCAGACAAGTAGATTGAGCAAACATTATAGTCCCTGGACAAGTAGTTTTTTTTTTTTTTAATTTAAGCACCCCTGCCTTGTCATAATACCCTCCCTGCCATATACACCCATGCCTTGTCATAATACCTTCCCTGCTATAAACCCACTACCTGGCCATAATTCCCACCCTGGCATATACCCCTTTAACATGTCATATAATACCCACACTGCCATAATGCCCTCCCTGCTATATACCTCCACATTATCATAATACACACCCTGCCATACACCCCTGCCTTGACATAATATCCTCTCTTCCATATAACACCCAATCCCATTGTTCCCACTCGTGACATAAAACACCATATACTCACCACCTGCAGCCACCTCCTTCAATCCACTGTGTGCAATGGCACACACTGTCATAATATCCACCACACTGTCCCATCTTGCCATATACCTTTCTCCTGCTAGTAATACTCACCCACTTACATATACCTCCATGTTGTCACATTCCCTCAGACATATAGGACAGATATAAACTGGGAGGCATAAAAAAACTCACACTGCCCCCATATACACACACTGCCCCCCAAATACACACACTGCCCCCCATACACACTGCCCACCATACAAACAATGCCCACCATACACACACACCATACACACACACTGCCCCCATACACACACACTGCCCACCATACAAACACTGCCCACCATACACACACTGCCATCCCCCATACACACAAACTCCCCATATACACACACCACTCATATACACACTGCCCCCCATACACACACACCGCCCCCATATACACACTGCCCTCCATACACACACACACACTGCCCCCCATATGCCCACTGCACACCATACAGACTCACTGCTCCCCCATACACACACACTGCTTCACATACACACACTGCCCACCATACAGACACTGCTCCCCTATACACACACACTGCTCCCCATACACACACTGCCCACCATACAGACACTACACCATACACACACACCGCCCCCATACACACATTGCCCTACACATACACTGCCCCCCATACACACACATTGCCCCACACTCACACATACACTGCAATCCTCACACACCCACACACTGCAAATGTAACACACAAATACTGACCCACAAATACACTGCCCCCCTATACACACACACACTGCCCCCATACACACAAACTGACCCTATTCACACACACTGCACCATATACACACACACTACCCCTATACATACACACTGCCCCTATACACACATACACATGGACACTGCCCCATACACACACACTGCCCCATACACTCACACTGCCCCTATACACACACACTGCCCCTCATACACACACACTGCCCCTATACACACACAATGCCCCCCATACACACACATTGCCCCCATACACACACTGCCCCTATACACACACACTGCCATCCCCCATACACACACTGCCCTCTATACACACACACACTGCCCCCATACACACACACACAGCCCCCTATACAAACATTCCCTGCCCCCATACAACACACCTCGCCCCCATACACCTACCCATACAAAACACTGCCCCCATACACACACACTGCCCACCATACAAACACTGCCCCCATACACACACTGCCCCCCATACACACACTGCCATCCCCCATACACACACACTGCCCCCATACACACACTGCCCCCCATACACACATACTGCACCCCTCGCACGCACACTGCACCCCTCGCACTCAGTACTGCCCCTATCCCCTACTACAGCCCCTATCCCGGCAGATACCCGGTAAGTTGTCAAACTGTTCTTAAACAGTTTGACTACTTACTCTGGGAGGGCACTGCTGGCACCATAACCACTAGAAAGTGCTGTAGTGGTTATTGTGCTTGGATTGTTTCTTTAAATAATCTACCAGTGCCCCTCCCAAAATTAAGTTCTGGATTTGCACTTGAAAGGCAAGCATTTCTGCCGAACAGGGGCCCAGTATATGCTGCAGCGCTGTACATATATACAACCGAGAAAATGTTTTGACTTTTGGCGCCTTGAAAAAAAATTAAAACATTAAAGGTGCCTTCAACCTAAAAAGTTTGGGAACCACTGCACACATCCTGCATTACATTATCACTACACACTAACCCACTACATTACACTGTCACTAAAGACTAACCCACTACATTACACTGTCACTACACATTAATCCACTACATTACACTGTCACTACACACTAACCCACTACATTACACTGTCACTACACATGAATCCACGACATTGCACTATCACTACACACTAACCCACTACATTACACTGTCACTACACATTAATCCACTACATTACACTATCACTACACACTAACCCACTACATTACACTGTCACTACACACTAACCCACTACATTACACTATCACTACACACTAACCCACCACATTACACTGTCACTACACATTAATCCACTACATTACACTGTCACTACACATTAATCCACTGCATTACACTGTCACTACACACTAACCCACTACATTACACTGTCACTACACATTAATCCACTACATTACACTATCACTACACACTAACCCACTACATTACACTGTCACTACACATTTTAATCCACCACATTACACTGTCACTACACATTAATCCACTACATTACACTATCACTACACACTAACCCACCGCATTACACTGTCACTACACATGAATCCACTACATTACACTATCACTACACACTAACCCACTACATTACACTATCACTACACACTAACCCACCGCATTACACTGTCACTACACATTAATCCACTACATTACACTATCACTACACACTAACCCACCACATTACACTGTCACTACACATGAATCCACTACATTACACTGTCACTACATATTAATCCACTACATTACAGGGAGTGCAGAATTATTAGGCAAATGAGTATTTTGACCACATCATCCTCTTTATGCATGTTGTCTTACTCCAAGCTGTATAGGCTCGAAAGCCTACTACCAATTAAGCATATTAGGTGATGTGCATCTCTGTAATGAGAAGGGGTGTGGTCTAATGACATCAACACCCTATATCAGGTGTGCATAATTATTAGGCAACTTCCTTTCCTTTGGTAAAATGGGTCAAAAGAAGGACTTGACAGGCTCAGAAAAGTCAAAAATAGTGAGATATCTTGCAGAGGGATGCAGCACTCTTAAAATTGCAAAGCTTCTGAAGCGTGATCATCGAACAATCAAGCGTTTCATTCAAAATAGTCAACAGGGTCGCAAAAAGCGTGTGGAAAAACCAAGGCGCAAAATAACTGCCTATGAACTGAGAAAAGTCAAGCGTGCAGCTGCCACGATGCCACTTGCCACCAGTTTGGCCATATTTCAGAGCTGCAACATCACTGGAGTGCCTAAAAGCACAAGGTGTGCAATACTCAGAGACATGGCCAAGGTAAGAAAGGCTGAAAGACGACCACCACTGAACAAGACACACAAGCTGAAACGCCAAGACTGGGCCAAGAAATATCTCAAGACTGATTTTTCTAAGGTTTTATGGACTGATGAAATGAGAGTGAGTCTTGATGGGCCAGATGGATGGGCCCGGGGCTGGATTGGTAAAGGGCAGAGAGCTCCAGTCCGACTCAGACGCCAGCAAGGTGGAGGTGGAGTACTGGTTTGGGCTGGTATCATCAAAGATGAGCTTGTGGGGCCTTTTCGGGTTGAGGATGGAGTCAAGCTCAACTCCCAGTCCTACTGCCAGTTCCTGGAAGACACCTTCTTCAAGCAGTGGTACAGGAAGAAGTCTGTATCCTTCAAGAAAAACATGATTTTCATGCAGGACAATGCTCCATCACACGCGTCCAAGTACTCCACAGCGTGGCTGGCAAGAAAGGGTATAAAAGAAGAAAAATCTAATGACATGGCCTCCTTGTTCACCTGATCTGAACCCCATTGAGAACCTGTGGTCCATCATCAAATGTGAGATTTACAAGAAGGGAAAACAGTACACCTCTCTGAACAGTGTCTGGGAGGCTGTGGTTGCTGCTGCACACAATGTTGATGGTGAACAGATCAAAACACTGACAGAATCCATGGATGGCAGGTTTTTGAGTGTCCTTGCAAAGAAAGGTGGCTATATTGGTCACTGATTTGTTTTTGTTTTGTTTTTGAATGTCAGAAATGTATATTTGTGAATGTCGAGATGTTATATTGGTTTCACTGGTAATAATAAATAATTGAAATGGGTATATATTTGTTTTTTGTTAAGTTGCCTAATAATTATGCACAGTAATAGTCACCTGCACACAGATATCCCCCTAACATAGCTAAAACTAAAAACAAACTAAAAACTACTTCCAAATATATTCAGCTTTGATATTAATGAGTTTTTTGGGTTCATTGAGAACATGGTTGTTGTTCAATAATAAAATTAATCCTCAAAAATACAACTTGCCTAATAATTCTGCACTCCCTGTACACTATCACTACACACTAACCCACTACATTACACTGTCACTACACATTAATCCACTACATTACAATGATTAAAACTACCCTACACTAGCACTAAACGTTAACCCCTATACGCTACCCTAACACTAGCCCTTAACCCCATACAAACTCTAACCATTAACCCCTAAGCAATCTTAGAGTGACCTTAATCAACCACTCAGTCTCTTCAATGTCGTGATGTATTTATGATGGTATCATATTCCTATAATAAACGTTTAATAAATGAACAAATATCCTCCATAAAATGTCACTTACAGCTCACCGGGTTATCCCTTTATTTGACATGAAAAGTCCTGACAATTCAACTGTCAATAAGGGATTAGGTCATTATCTGTTCTGAGTCACTGGCAACGAAACAGTTACTGTTCTCTCAGTACTTCCCCTTCCTTTTTAAAGCAATTATTAAACATTTACTGTATTTTGGCAAAACCCAACTCCCCATAAACCTTAACAAACCACAAAACCCAACACAACATTGTTTGTATGGGTAACCAACATGCCAACCACAGAACAATCTTCTCACTGTGCTAATATTCTAATACAGGAAAAATATAAACAGTAAGACATGCAACAATCATCAGTAGGATAATGGCTTCATACAGCGTGCTTTAACCCTTTAATGGACAGAGGGGAGGGGAGCACAAACCAATGAGCTGCTTACCCTTAATAAAGCAGACTTGGAACTCAGCTCCAAATCCCATCACAATAAATACATTTACAGTATAAAATAATAATAATAATTGTGTATTTCTTTATTTACTCGTTTATTTTATGGGGGTACAAAAGTTATGCCTATCCCTTACTCTATAAATATATAAATTAAAAACGAATAAATAAATGAATGAAGTCTATAAATAAAACACAAAAATAATAATAATTTTTAAAAAGTTAACACTGAACTCAGTCAGTCTCTATCCATTTACATGAACATAAAATAGGTAAATGGATCAGTTTCGTTGGTTAGTGTTATAAAGTTGAGAATTTGAAGTGTTACAGCTAATATTCTAGTGACAGCCATTAGCAGTAAAGCGTTCTCAGTTCCCTAGTCACCAGAATTTTTTTTTTTTACTGTGGTTTTTTTTTCTGCAAGTTTCCTCCTATTTGCACGTGACTTACTTGAAATGAGCAGCATGGACCATTCCAAGAAGCAGTGAGGCAGATAAAGCCGACAGTGTTCTTAGGAACTTCTCACTCTACATCACCTGGACCAGCACGTCCAGCCCAAGGTGTCTAGCCCGTGATCGTACGCTCCACGCCCCCAGGACGATATAGGGTGCACCCAATGTTGCACCTCCTTCTCAGTTTTCATTTCAGCACAGCGTGGCTATAGCTTGGGTACAAAATCACACCTCTCCATCCAATATCAGTTCCAGAGCACCTGAGACACCTGCTACATTCCAGATCGGACTGCGAACGTTCTAAAGGTTGAGGGAACGTTCTAATTGAAGAACCAACGTTCCATTTATTGACACTATATCTGTAGAATCCATCAGTTCCAGATCTCCTGAGACCTGACATCTGCTTTAGTCTATCTCGGACTCCGAACGCTTTAAAGGTTGAGAGAACGTTCTAACTGAAGAACCAACGTTTCATCCCATTGACACTATACCTGGAGAATCCATCCTATCCTATCACACGGGAGTTCGATTTATCTGCTCCCATACGCTGCTGCTGCTGCTGTCCAATCGGCTTTCCTCATGTGACTTCCCTGCTACTGAGGACCATAGTTAGGCATCATGTCAGAAAAGTCACCTTCAGCCTCTGGCTCCTTACACAGGAGTGCACACAATACCTCAGGGTCAGAGGCTGATGTCTTATCACAGGTACAGTGTCATTTTTCTTACCATCTTGTCTCATAATATATATTTGCACCAAAATTTACTACAATTTAGTATATGCTAATATCAACATATCTGGGTCACTTCAAAACCATTAGCTCAATTATTTGGGTCTTATAATGCCATCATGGGACATATAGCCATTTTTTTAGATAGTGTAGTTCACTTTGATGGCCTCACCAAATTTTCAGACTCACCTGGTCTCATATAAGCACATGCACTGTAGAAGAGACGGCCTTTATACTTCATTACTCATTATAGTAATGATAGTATTGTGATTGAGGTTGAGTTCAATAAACAGATCTATCACATTTAGTAATCTGAAACATAAGAAACATAGTAAATGTATTTTAAATAACATTATTTTAAATCATCCTACTCACATACCCCAAACTGATAGTTTATATATAACTTGTGTATATATATATATATCCCACATCCTGCACATTATGTTTTCTTTGGTTTAATTACAATGACTGCTAATGTATACAGTTAATAGCAAGCATTGCTGACTTGCATTTATTTTAATTTCAGTGCAGTTACTAAAGTGAGAATTCCAAGTAAATTTCAAATCCAAGGTCAAAATAGTCCAACTAGAGTCATTTTCTAAGTCAGGTATGCTTCCTGTTCGGCAACCTTGGCCTTAAATTAGAAATTCACTTTGATTTCTAATTTTAGTGATTACCCCTGGTAGAACTGTCATTGCAAACAATATAGACTGCTATTTAGCTGTCGGTTTACGCTAACAACCCTGTCTGGGGCAATCTGTGGAATGAAAACCAAAGAAAAGAGCTACTTGCGCACTATCGCAAATCTCCAGGCACATTTAAAAAACTGGAGGTTTTTAGTGTCTCTATTGGCCACATAAGTATAAGCTCACCTGCCACGTTAAGGTAAACCTCTTAGGTGGGTCCTACACTAACACTTCACCGTGCTTTTTTCAGCTTCAGGTAAAACAGCTCTGAGACAGATAGGGGTAGTTTTCTAAACCCCTACATAATTATTAACCCTTAATAGGAAACAAAGAAAAGAGTTCACTATCTGAAATTGCTTCACACAGAAATTTGTCTGAGATCATCGTTTTTGGTGATCTCAGTCAAAGAGGAGGAGCTACACACCGTAGACCAGCGCTGTGAGGGAGAAAAGTTAAGTAAAACTACCTTTTTAATGCTGGTAGCTGGGGCACGGTCACCTAAATGGTGACTTGTTCTCTACAGTGTTAGGAATACACATTTGTATTCCTAACAATATAGTGTTCCTTTAAATGATTTAAAAAAAATCTTTATGACATTCGGGAAACTTAACTTGTAATCCAAATTTAGAAACTAATACCCAGGATTTCTTGGGTCTACTTGGTATTGTCACATCGTATTTTAGTGCAAATTCTCCTAGCTTTTTTTCCACAAATCTGGCCAATTAGATGTTTGCAATAAATCAGCTATGTTGGGTAAGATCAGGGGTAGGAAACTTTTGCTACTACAGATTTTATGGATTTTATCTCCCAGTTTTGGGTCTAGACCCAACAATTAAGATCCACTGATCAAGGGAATAAACAACTTTTCCTGAGAGGCCGTTGTGTGTAGTTACAGGCACCGAGATTATTTAAAAAAAATAAATTTTTTAGGAAGTACGAGTAAAAAGCGCATTCGGGGGCATTGGATATGCGGAGATATGTGTAAATATTTTTTGTTTATTTTGCTTTCCTGCAATGTGACAGCCGACCATGCTTTTCTGTATCCTTAAAAAAAAACACACGCATAAATGTCACATCCTTTGACATGTGTGTTGTGCGGAACCTGAGTAAACCAGCATGTGGATTTCCTGAGTTTAAAACGCTTGTTGAACTTAATGTTTTGAGAAAACTAAGCAAAAAAAAAATAAGACTATCTACATATTTAGATGTGGTTTTATATACCACACACACAGTAACAGATCAAGCCCGGCTTTTATTCTCTAGAGTAGGAATGGCAAAATATTGAACGTCAACTTTTGCAGAATTACACCTTCCTTAATGCACTGCCAGCCTTGAGTATGTCACAGCATTCTTGGTTTGTTGTGCTACAATAGTTGATGTTCTATATTTGTGCCTCTCTGGACAACTGTCTAAATTTCACAGCCTAATGTTTTTAAATTTTTTTTTGTAATTTTTATCTGTGCAGCTGCAACCTCCCATTTTTTTTTAAATTAAGAAAACACCAAAAGTTAAACTTGTGGATATATTAAGAAATCATCTTCTTGTTTAGGAGTGCAGATTCCCCAAATGTCAGCACACAAAATTTAAAATGTACCTGCATTTAGATACAATACATGCACTGTTGCCTGTGGAAAACCACGCATCTTTTTAGCAAGCTATAATGCAACTGTAATGCCTAAAAAGAGACCTCAGTCCTAAGACTTGGTTACTTCCTGGTACCTAAAAATGAAGTGAACAGTAGCTCTAAATTTATAGTTTTTTATTGAAAGTATTAATTAACGTGACAGTCTAAAACTGGTAGCATCGCATGTTGCTTTTTATACATTATATTTAGTGGAAGTTCCCTCTTCCCTTCACTTACTCATTTATTACAACAGATATTTCCAAAATTGCTCCAACTACTCCCTTCCTAAAATACAGAACTGGAAAATCAACATTTCAAGCACTTGCACAGCGAGTATTCACTATCTCTGAGAGGCTCCATTCACAGCTCTCCATGAATGAAGCTTTTATAAGTCGTTAACTTGTCATTTCTATTTGATGGAACTGTGACTGGGCCTCAAACTGCATATCCCATAAACCTGTGAAGAGCAGAGGTTCGTGGGATTGTTTGTAAAGGTAAGCTGTGGTTTCAAAATGAATGTTCTTCGTAGAATACCCAAGGTTGGAGTTGAAAGGGTTCATATAGTGGAAAACCTTTTGACTATAACTGACAGCAACACTACAGAGCTACACATTTCCAGTGTAATTCCCCTACTCTTCTTAAGAAACTCAACTGTCAAGAGTTGTTTTTCACAGTTCATGTCTACATTGTGATGTAGCAAGGACTGGTTAGAGTGGTGCGAGACATCCTCTCGGAACCTTTTACTGAATAGGTCCGACTGCTATTCCTACTTTCCACAGAAACCATTGCAGTCTCGGGTATTCCTCCATGAATCTAAAGCTTCCAACTCCTGTTTATTGCACTGATTTTTCTTTACATTTTGCATGATATAGGATTTGTCTGTAGACAAAAAGTGTATCAGGCAGATATGTAGTATATAGATAATTCCGGTTTAACTGGAAGCTTGCCAATAGCCATATATTAGATTACTATGCAACTATGTAACATACGTTGAAAAAAGACTCCAGAACAACTGTGTCAAAACATCTTTTTATCCTGTTGTTCCAAAGGAAGTCAAAATGCATATATGTTTTTTTCTCACACAAAGATAACTCAAATAAATCCATCCCACCCGATTATATTGGATCTGCTGGAGCAGTCAGAATTGGGATATTTTGCCTTGTTTTCCATTTTTGGTTTCCAGGTGTTCCACTTGTGGGGACATCAGGGATATTTTTCCAAGTTTCTCAGTGCTTAATCCCAGAATGTCATTAGCCAGAATTTTTGAGGGGTGCCGTGTGTGTGAAGGGTGCCATGTGTGTGAGGGGGGCACTGTGTGTGAGGGGTCTAGTGTGTGTGAGGGATGTAGTGTGTGTGAGGGGTGTAGTGTGTGTGTGTGAGGGGTGCAGTGTGTGAGGGGTGCAGTGTGTGTATGAGGGGTGTAGTGTGTGTATGAGGGGTGTAGTGTGTGTAAGAGGGGTGCAGTGTGTGTGAGGGGTGCAGTGTGTGTGAGATGCAGTGTGTGTGAGAGGGGTGCAGTGTGTGTGAGGGGTGTAGTGTGTGTGTGTGAGGGGGCAGTGTGTGTGTGAGGGGTGCCGTGTGTGTGAGGGGACAGGTGTGTGTGAGGTGCAGTGTGTGAGGGGACAGTGTGTGTGTGAGGGATGCAGTGTATGAGTGATGCAGTGTGTGGAGAGGGGTGCAGTGTGTGTGAGGGGTGCAGTGTGTGTGAAGGGTGTAGTGTGTGTGTGAGGGGTGTAGTGTGTGACGGGTGCAGTGTGTGTGAGGGGTATAGTGTTTGTGAAGGGTGCAGTGTGTGTGAGGGGTGGTGTGTGTGTGAGTGATGCAGTGTGTGTGTGAGTGATGCAGTGTGTGTGTGTGAGGGGTGCAGTGTGTGAGTGATGCAGTGTGTGTGAGAGGGGTGCAGTGTGTGTGAGGGGTGTAGTGTGTGTGTGAGGGGTGTAGTGTGTGTGTGAGGGGGGCAGTGTGTGTGTGAGGGGTGCCGTGTGTGTGAGGGATGCAGTGTGTATGAGTGATGCAGTGTGTGAGAGGGGTGCAGTGTGTGAGAGGGGTGCAGTGTGTGTAAGGGGTGCAGTTTGTGTGAAGGGTTCAGTGTGTGTGAGAGTGATGCAATGTGTGTGTGAGGGGTGTAGTGTGTGTGTGAGGGGTGTAGTGTGTGTGTGAGGGGGGCAGTGTGTGTGTGAGGGGTGCCGTGTGTGTGAGGGATGCAGTGTGTATGAGTGATGCAGTGTGTGAGAGGGGTGCAGTGTGTGAGAGGGGTGCAGTGTGTGTAAGGGGTGCAGTTTGTGTGAAGGGTGTAGTGTGTGTGAGAGTGATGCAATGTGTGTGTGATGGGTGCAGTGTGTGTGTGAGGACTCCATATAGTCTATATTGTGTGTGTGTATGTAGGTGGTAAGGGTCCAAATGTATATATATTTTATTATTTTTATTTAAAAAGAGAAAACAATGTTATGTCCCTCCCACACCCACCCTTATAACCTTTTGACAAGCAGGGTGGACAATGAACTGCCTGGTGGTCCGGTGGTTAGCAGTGAACTTTAGCCTGCAGCTCCTCTGGCTGCAGGCTGACTCTTGTCCTCTCATGAGCTGAACGCTGTGTTGAAGCACTGCCATGGGTAATTAATGGCTTACTAACAAATCTGAGAAGGTTTTTTATTTCGTTACTAGCAAATGGAGAAAATGTAGTGGTTGGTTTGTAGTACAATTGCTTTCTAAAAATTGCTTCCATCTAAAGTTAACTTGTTAAAGAATCTTATAAAGATATTTACTAAAGGAAGAATTAAATCTAAGGCCAAGATAGCTCTCTAGCAGGGAAGTGCCTTTGGCCCTCTTTAACTCCTCACCAGCCTGAGAGGGCAGACAGCGAGGCTGACTCTGCATGGGCCGGTGGGAGAGATGAAAGGATCTTCCCTGTCGTCTTTGGCACATGAGCATTGCGGTGGGGCCCCTATGCTTGTGGCTAGCATGCCCATGCATATAGACAGCCCTGGACGGACTATTTATGGGTGAGAATTTGCAATGCCTTTGTCAATTCCTGTGAATTCCTATAAGCAATAAGCAATTCCTTTATGATCTCTTTGGCCAATGTCTTCAGTTGTAACTTAATTTTTAAAGAACTGCAGTCCCAAACTTAGGTACTGAATTTAGGGTCACCTTACCTAGTTTGGAAAAATAAACCACAGTTTGCCAGTAAAGCATAATTGATGGTTAACCACACATCTACATTTCACCGTAAAAAGGCTATCATTCAGGAAATAAGGTGTGCTGTGCAGGATGAGAAAGATAAAAATATTTCGGCGAATTTCTCTCTGGCAAATGACTCTAGAAACCCCCTCCCCCCCCCCAATCTTGGTCTTTTTCAAGAAGCAAATTAAGTTAGATCTATAAGATACGTCTGTAAAGTGACAAGGGGCAGCCCCACATCTTGAAAAAATGAAAATTACGCATATGTGATTTTGCCTTTGTAGCAAGTTGTAGTCTCCCCTCTTAAAGGGGACAGTACATTTCCGCATTCGTAAATACAGAGATTCTAACATGCAACTTGAAAAATGCGCAAGACACTGCATTTGTCAAAATGCATCACATCTGTTCAGGTTTAGCCAATTTCTAATAGTTTTATTTTTTTACAAGCGCATTAGTTGCCACAAGTCGCTGCACTGACCATGCTCTACTCATCTGTGCAACCAACTATGAGGATTTGATGAGCAGGCAAACCTTTAATATATTTTTTGCATGCATTCTCAGGAATCCCACTATACAAAGGGATTGCCTCTGACATTTTAGCCAGTTCCTGGTGCTAGCATTGGTCAGAGGAACAGGATAAATGAACATAAATTGTAGTCAGGCACTCAAGGATTAATTCAGCAGGTTTATTGGAACAAAGTGCAACGTTTCGATCCCACAAGGGATCTTTCTCAAGCTTGCTATCACAGGAGGGGTAGCCAACCCCAGATTGTGATGTGTGCGGTACTCCTCTTGTTTTTTTGTTTATACACTAGGAACAGGATAAAGACAGAAAAGACACCTAATGGGGATAGTCCCTCCTTGACGTGCGAGCCCATTTTGAATGCATTCTGGAGAAAATATGCAAAAGCATACTGTGACAGATCCCTCTGTCTTGGAATTACTTTTATTTTATGCTCATTCATCTGTTTGTTTGTGCATTTCCCTGTCCGTATGGTTCATATGTTATTTTCCCTTTTTACCTAAATACTTACAGAACGGCCGGCCACCCAGCGGGGAAGTGTGCTGCTTGTTAACCTCTTGGCCTCATTAGAACATTGTGGTTAACCGCAGACACTTCCCATTGTTAATGGTCAGCTGGGTGGTCGTCGTTCGTATGAACGAACACAAGGCAGCGGCCATTTTGGACATACAAACGCCCAGCGGTGTTCATCGACGATTCCCTGGATCCAAAAACGGCTACTAATTTAATGCGAACACCGCTGAAGCCGCCGACCTCCCTTCATCTGTTTCATCCACTCATACGAACAACGGGACATTCGGTACATCTCCATACGAACAGAGCCACCCTCAGATAGCCATCCCATGGAGCCCATTCGTATAACGAAAGGACTATGTGAAAGACTTTGGCTCCATGGCGATTGAACTGTGTGCATAGGATCTGAGCGATATTCGGTAACATTGTGCACTCAGATCCGAGCTATCTGGGGATATGTTAAATGTGGGTATTCTGTTGGGGAATTGTGTAGTTATATATTTTTATGCATTTTTGTTACACTGTATAAAAGGGAGGTTAGGCTCTATCCTCAGATTGAGTTTTTTCCCAATTATCTCCAGGATAGAGAGGAGGGTCTTATACAATTAGAGGGGAGTGTTTATGTCTGTAACACTGTGATTGGCTACTGTACTATTCTTCTCACAGTTTTCCACCAGGTCTCCTATGGGAGTGTCCACTTGGTGGAAGACCGGCATAAAAGGCGGGCATGTAGCCCACATTAAATCAGATTCCTGCTTGACCCTCAATACAGAGCCTCGTCTTGTACTTGGGGGGATTATTCGTATGGTTTTCTTGTTCGGCTGTTTGGAGTGTGGATTATTCGTATGCTTGCTTGTTCGGCTGATTGGAGTGTTCGGTAGCTGCCTTTGTGTTCGGGAAGGGAATATCCTAAACGGCTTTAACCCCTCCTATACTCAGGGTGCAGTTACACATACATTAAGACCTCTCAGCCAATCCCAGTCTGTCAATGATTAGCTATGCAGTTCTGTTATACCGTAATATCCAGATACACTTTGTAGCAGTATTCCACAAATCTGTTGCGCAGCAGATGTTTATAGAATATGTTGAAGAGCCATTATGATCTACACCGATCCCCACTGCAGCATTCAACCCACTGCCTGCTTCTCATTCATGAAAATAGGAAAAAGAGACGCATTTGTGTGAGTGAGTGAGTGCGTGAGCAAGTTGAAGGGCCTTCTTATTCTCATGTTCATAAATGAGGGTTGGTTGTGCACATGCGTGTTCTGCTGCACACTTTCCCCCAGAAAACCTGTGAGACGGTAATCAAACAGAAACCTTGTCTTTTGACCAGCTTCCGTACTGGTCCCACAAAAAGTCACCAGAAAATGGATTATTAATAAAACATCACTAAACAAGCTCATAAAACCTGCATCAAGGTTTTTCATTTTTCTTTCTCTCTATTTCTTTCCTATTGCCTTCTCTCGATTCCCGTCTTTATTGCACATTCTTGTAGCTGTCTGTAATTTCAGTACCTGAATCCCTTCTGTCTTAGTCCATCACACATCATGTACTATATGAGCTTTAGATGTGAACAGATGTACAACGCTGAGCGATGGTTGCATCCTAAAACCCAGGTTCTGGAACCAAGTAAGGATTGTTTCAATCAACTTGTTTTCATATAACCTCTACTAACTATAGCAAGGCAAATTTTTGGTATGCCAGCCATTTGTTAGTGATGGTTCATCTCAATTCTTCACGGGAAGCCTCAACTTTTAGCAACCACTCTTAGTTTGATAATTATGCACACTCCCCACAGAAATCGCCTTCCTGGGGCTATTCATCTTAGAGGAAGTACCATGTCCTACTGTAATATACCCTAATTTAATAAAATATTCTCCCATAACATATGTGTGAGAAAAAAATTAAATTTAAGGTTTACAAAGAATTTAGTGGGAAAAAAAAAGAACCCCAAAAAACAGTAATTAACCACTGCAACAAATTTTATGGAAATTATTCTGAAACGGTTCTTGTAAAAGAGGTTACGTGTACACATAAAGGGATGTGATGAGTTAACCAGTGACTTTCAGAATTTAGGCCAAAAAAGCCCAGTTACAAAAAAAACCCCAACAACTCAGAATTAGGGTGATTGCAAATTTTTTAGCACCTGGGGTAGTTTGACCTACATTTTGTAGATTGGTTATCTGTGTGTCACAACTCACTGCACATTGACTAAAATAGATTGAGCAAGGTATTATTTTATGTGTGTGTTTGTATAAATTGTATATTAAAAACACTGTTTGATAGAAACAAACTGATGTAGAAGGTTTTGAGGTACTTGTTTGCAAGCTTAGAATCCAAAGAGGGAGTGGGACATTCAGTGCAAAAACATGTACATTGCGCAAATTCATAGTGAATTTCAAGTTAAAGACCAAAGTAGCACAACTGGAAGTAGTTGATTTGGGAAAGATCAAGTTCGGCTACCTTGGCCTTAAGTTCCCATTATTCCTTTAGTGAATATGTTCATAAGATTCTTTAACAAGTTAAAGGGACACTATAGTCACCTGAACAACTTCAGCTTAATGAGGTTGTTCAGGTGAGAACTATAGCTCCCTGCAGCCTTTCTCATGTAAACACTGTATTTTCTGAGAAAATACAGTATTTACAATGAAAGCTAGGAACACCTCCAGTTGCAGTCCCTCAGAGTGAACCAGAGGGACTTCGGGGTTGATGGAGGCATAATATGCCTTCATCCACTCTGATCTGCTGTCAGCAGAGCGCAGGGCAGCACTGTGCACAGCATCCTGTGATTCAGTATCTCCTCCCTCTGCGTGCAGACACTGAACTTAACTCATAGAAATTCATTGATTCAATTCATCTCTATGAGGAGATGCTGATAGGCCAGGGCTGTGTTTGAATCATGCTGGCTCTGCCCCTGATCTGCCTCTTTGTCAGTCTCAGCCAATCCTATGGGTAAGCAATGTGATTGGATCAGGCTACCACATGTCAGCAGACTGCTTGTTTTTCTGAGTCTAACAGAATGCAGATTTACAGCTTCAAGCTTGAGTACAGTAAGATTTTTACTATATTTATGGAGGCATTAGGGGCCCAGGGGGGCTAGATGGTGGTGGTAACACTATAGGGTCAGGAATACATGTTAGTGTTCCTGACCCTATAGAGATCCTTTAACTTTAGATGGAAGCAGTTCCAACCAACTGCATTGTCTCCACTTGATAAACTTAAATCAAAACCTTCTTAGATTTGTAAGTAAGCCATTGAATACTAATTGATGACCTTTTTTGTGCCATGTTTGCATACGGTCCAAGTTGTCCCTATTTAGGAGGGACAGTCCCTATTTTGGGCCCATTTGCCTCCGTCCTTCTTGTCTTTATAGGGTTGGTTTGTGCTGAGTGTATAACAGAGCTCTGCAGTAATGTGTCTTTAAACTACAATAAATGTGTTTAGAAATCACTCTGTGTGAATAAGATACATTGATCTTTTTCCAAATCACATTTTAGCTGTATAAATTGCTATTAGTGAGTTACCTAAAATTTCTCAGAACAGCCCCACTCCTGGCCACACTCACACTCCTTAAATTAAAGTGTCCCTGTTTGTCTATTTGCAATGTTGGAAGATGTTTGCACCTGCACCTCACCAAGTACACGATGGCCTCCTGATTCTAAAGGAATGTCCTCCCTCATCTCATCATACTGTTACAGACCACTGAGAATGTGTTTCTTTAGGAATGCTTACCATACCAAGTAGTATGTCACTTCCACTTCTACCCATGTCTTTCCACATAACATGTTCTCATCTGTTGTCAAACGAGTTCACCTTCTTATTTTACATTTCACAATCTATCATTTCTAAACTTGAGTTAGACACAGATTGCAGCCAAGAAATCTCTCTTTTCCGTTTGATACATTGCATTTTACCTGTTGTGAAATTATACTTCACTCCCTCATATCTGCATTGGAAGTTGTTTGTTACTGTCCGCCTAATGCAGTTTACACAATTTGTTTCTTTTTTTTTTTTACTTCTTTTGGTTTTGTTACCCATTGTAGAGCAGTAAATAATTTCTTGGAATTCTGAAAATATTAATATATTAATAATGTGGCGGGGAACAGAGAGAGCTAGCATTAATGTAATATAATAATCCAGATAGGGTTGCCATCTTTGTTAGAAAAAATACCGGCACACACATATATCATTATGCATGACATCACAGGTCATGACACCACCAGATGTTATGTAACATCACAAGGAGTGAGATAAGAGAGGGAAAAAACATTGGAAGAGAAAATTCCCTAAATCCCGAAATAACTGCTTACAATGTGTGTACTATTTCTGAATGTGCATGCAGCACTGTGTATGAGTAATAGTGTGCATGTATACCTTTTCTACGCATGTGTGTGTGTGTATAGCAATGTGTTTCAGTGTGTGTACTGTGTGTATATGTCAATGTGTGCATGCTGTGCCTGAGTGTGTGTGGGAGTGTTTGTCATTGTATGTATACTGTGTATGAGAGTGTGGCAGTGTTTGCGATTGTGTGTATACTGTGTCTGAATGTATGTGTAGCAGTGTTTGTCATTGTATGTATACTGTTTCTGAGTGTGTGTGGCCATGTTTGTCATTGTGTGTATACTGTGTCTAAGTGTATGTGTAGCAGTGTTTGTCATTGTGTATATACTGTCACTGAGTGTGTGTCTAGCAGTGTTTGTCATTGTGTTGATATTGTGACTGAGTGTGTGTGGAAGTGATTGTCATTGTGTGTATACTGTGTTTGAATGGGGTGTATGTATTGTGTGTATACTGTAAGTGTGTGGCAGTGTTTGTCATTCTGTGTATACTGTGTCTGAGTTGGATGTGTTTGTCATTGAGTTTAAATAGCAATGTGTGTACCTGCTATATTCAATAGAGGTAGATATTATTATTCTCCAAGGTTCCAGTCAGTCCAAAATTCTGGCCTTTTGCATTGATGGTATTTTTGCAATGCTAGCACCGGCCAGATAGTCTCACATAGTAGCCATGCCAGTACAATACTAGCCACGTAGCAGTCCTAAATAAACAAGGGGTGGGGGAGCAGCTGAAGATAAGTCCATGATAGTAGTAAGATTTGACAAGAGGGGTGAAGGCTGTAGGCCATGTGAAGAGCAGAGCACTCACATGTGGGGGAGCTTAGCAAATAGGGAGAACAGTTCAGGAGCAGGTTTGTTTGTGAAAGCGGTTTGAAAGTTTAAATAGCATATTTTCTTCTTATTAGGGTGAGGGCTAGTCATGATTTTGCAGGGGAGTAGCTAGCAAAATAAGATGTGTTTGACAAAGATAAGCCAGGAAGTCACACTTTCTATAGATTAGAATTGAGGCAATAGTTTGCAGTACTCTGTTAGGGAAACTGATAAAGAGAAACGTAGATTAGCAGTGATCAATAGTGATGTGAAACTGCTAAATTCAATCTGACTTTCAGAGGGTAATTTTTGCGGTTTGGTTGTTAAATAAGTCTGCAGTGCAATACAAGTAAAATAGTAATGTCACAGTTTTTTTTTACTGATTTACTATTTTTCCTACAAGAAAGCTTATTGGATTGTTGATGGCTTTTGTAAATTGCATAACTAGGAGGGGGAGCCATTGTATCACCCAGTCACATTCAGCATATTTTGTGCATGTCCACTGCACATGTGCCTTAGAGAAGTGTAACACCAGTATGGAAGCAAGAGTATTAGTGGTACTGCCCTGGCCCCCAATTGTAAGGAGTCAAGCCGTTTTAGAGCGGACTGACCTCTTACCTGGGGTTTATCTTGGTGTCTGCTTCCAGTTCAGTGAGAGAAGGAAGCTCCTATTTCGGACATTCTGTTAGCTCTCCTCAGCCATTTCTAGTCCCCATAGTGCAGGGCTAGCTCACTGGCCTAGACTGCAGAGCTAGGCAACCTTCGGCACTCCAGATCTTGTCAACTACATTTCCTCTGATGCTGTGGCAGCATTACGGCTGGGGGACGTAGTCCACAACATCTGGAGTGCCGAAGGTTGCCTACCCCTGGACTAGAGTGTCAGTTGATTGTCATCAGCCAGTGAGCTAAGCCCTGCACTGCCAGTCTTAGACCCCAGGTAAGAAATCAAACTGTTGGTTAGTCTGCTTACAATGGGGGAGGAGGGGGTGTTACAGGGCATATCCGGCACCTTACAGCGCTCTGTAGTGGTTATGGTGATTGGAGTCTTCCTTTTGTTTAAGATGGGTACTTAACAATATGTCAGATAGAAGTGTTGCATTATCGGCAAACTGTAACTTGATTTATTCTTTGCTCTAATTCATACTACAAACATTTGGAAATATTTTTATTTACAGCCTTAAAACTTAGTCGCTACCAGGGACTAATTATAAATAAACTCCGCAAACAGTATACCATCACCGCACATAATTTTACTTTTTGGCACAAAAAGACAATGGCTGAAGTATGTCAATCTACTTCCCCCCCATATTTTAGGCTATCCCCCTGCACACAGAAAAATAATTTTAGTGTTTGTAACCAATTGCAAATAAAATTATTCCCACATATACGCTTGTGGGGCCCTGCCTATGGCTCCTATGGACAAGCGATAGACATTAAAAATCCTAAAAAGATCATTTTAAAACAGATACATGCTTTTACATTCCTGCTCATTACTAGTCTTTTAAATGGTTTAACAACAGAAACAAATACCCTAGTTTTTATTTAAGCATTTTTATCTAAAGCATCGACCTAGCTTCCATTTTTTCAATCCAATTAATCGATTGTACTGCTAATCTTGTATAGCAGCTATCCCACATTGCATGAATTTCCTACGATCTCACAGGTATTCTCTTTTCCAGGGCTCAGATATAAGTGACAGAAGGGTACGGAGGAGGGAAAAAAACAGAGTTGCAGCTCAGAGAAGTCGCAAGAAACAGACACAGAAAGCAGACAAACTACACGAGGTAAATGCATTTGCATGCGATTTGTAAATACAACCAAACAGCACATAGACAGAATTCTGTATAGAATACTCTAAAGATCTATAATGCCAGAAAAACAACTTTGTTTTCCTGACACTTTGGTTTCCCTTTAAGCTGGAGGAATTGAATGAAGTGTTTGCCATGATCACATTTGTTTTTTTGTTTTAACAATTTTAGAAAAAATGCTTACAAAGTGTTTTGTGTGATCAAACGGAATCTCAATTATAATCAGGTAGTGTAAAATGTCTGCAGCTCTACAGATTCCAGGTTTCTATTAACACCGATTGAAAAATGAATTTCAAGTCCACAAAAAACTCATTTTACAGCCTGCCAATAATCACCTCTACAGTTGCATTATCAGCAAAAAATTTTGAATTCTTTATTTTGGTAGTGCATACAAACCATGTACAAGCATGTATATGGTAGGTTGTACTGAAAAACATTTGTTGCAAGACATAGCAATAAAACATTGTATTAGAAAACGCTTTGCACTTTCTTTTGTATATGAGTCTAGCTAATAAACTGTAAATTGCTAGGGGCATTATCGCCAATTTTGATATTATATCAAAAAGATCTACAGCATTAGTTTTTTTCTTTATGGAAAACAGTTCATCTTGGAAATATGAAGAACTTACTGCTTAAAGGGTTAAGTACAAAACCAACTCTAGCTAAATAAAACGATTTGGTGTATAGGTCGCGCCAATGCAGTCTTACTGCTCAATTCTCTGAGTTTAGGACTTTTATTGAAACTCTAGCCACACTTTTCATAGCTGAGATTCACGCAGCCTCCCAACACACTTCTTGAAAAAGAGGTCTAATTTTTAAACTTCCATTGTTGCACATTGTGTATAATTGTGTGTGATTAAACTTCAATCAATAGAACAGGAGATACGAACTTCTAAAGTAAACACACTCAATGTTATTCATTAAAGTGAGAATTGACTTCAAAATTTAGGCCAAGCTAATCAAATGAGAAGAATTCTCCAAGTCTGATCTGTTCTCAGTTTGGCTATTTTGGCCTTACATGTGCAATACCCTTAGAAAATTTGTTGCACTTGTCACTTTAGTGAAGAACACTGATTGTACTGTAAAAAACTAAATCTGTTTCCGTACACTTGCTAAGATTTCCTTCTGCGATCTTTATCTTGATTGTGTAGTGCAACGTATCTATGGATGACGACCCAGCGAGCATTGCCAGTGTAGGGTCTGCAGCATGAGTCTTTTTGTCATTGTTCCCTCCCCTTGATTAAATGTTTTCAAATGAATGAAACGTGAGAAGGCTTTGGTTTTGTGGAAGCCTGATGTCTGCCTGGGTCTAAAGATGTAAACTATCTCTTCCACAAATCAAACCACAACTACTATGAGTTCTGCGACTTCTCACTGGCTGTGTGAGAATTTCTGACGAAAGTGAAACTGCAACAGTTCGTAGAAAGAATGATTCGCTACATGCTGTTCACTCCCTGACTTCTGTGGCCCTTCCGTTGCTTTGGAAATTCTGCTGAATTCCTAGTAGCTGCTGTACAGCCTGTGAAAACTATACAGGGTTACTGAGAATCATGGGAGTTGTAGTTCAAGGACACCTGGGTAGTTGTAGAATAACACATGCCCCTTAATTAAATACTTTCTGTGATGTTCAGGTGCACTCATTGTGAAGTAAGCACTGGGACCTTGATGAGTTGCCTATTTATTGACCCACGTTACTGACAAGCTGATTTGAGCAGAGTCTTTCATTTATTTCACTAAAGACTTAATTTAGGAACTGACTCTGTGAAGAATTGTAATGGGTTTCCTGCTGCACCTTCTACCAGTTCCTCCGCAGCAGAAGGCCGAGGAAGTGGTATTCAGTAGCATCCACAAAAGACATTCGTAAATATTTCGGTCTCAATTTCGTGCAATGTAAAATGTGCAATGCACCCGTGCTTTTGACCACAAAGAAAGTGAAGGGTAAAAAAAAAAATCACTATTTAACGTATTGCATTAACACTATGATACCAAAATGTCTCGAGCATTTTCTTTGCATCAGGATTTGTTGAGAAGGGCAAATGTTAGGACTAGACTAGAGTAAACAATAAGAAAAAATCTATTTAATTTGTTTTCAGCTCAGGTATTTTGAACTAAAATCTACAACCATTTTATCTGTTTTCCACAGTGCTTAATTTAGTTTGAATTGTATCTCTCATTACTCTCAGCCAGCATTAGGTTGGAACGCTGAGTTAATGCTTTATCGAGTACTGTAGACACTTGTAGTTTTTATCTTTTTATTTTTTATTTTACATTAACAGGAATATGAAACTCTTGAACAGGAAAATTCTTCTCTAAAAAAAGAGATTGGGAAACTTACAGACGAACTGAAGCACTTGAGCCAGGTATTGAAAGACCACGAACAGATTTGTCCGTTCCTCCACTGCACAGTGAACTATGTGACTGTGCCTAGAATTGCGGACGCTGTCGCTAGCTGCCTGCCTCGATGACCTGACTTTGTGAACAGGGCATTGCTTTCACTTGGCTGTCATCTCAAGTCATTCCTTGGATGTTCCACGGTAAAGATTTTGCACCAGCGAGGAACATCTTCTTGCAAACTTGTTTTTTGGTAGGTCAGAGCTTTCCTCGATGTTCTACAATGACATTGTCACCTGGAATACTATGTATAAGCAGGAAAAACCACATACAGGTCATCAAAGCCATAAATATTTGGCACAGCAGTCCACGAAGACTAATGACTCATTTTATTTAAGAAACCTTTTTCAATAAGGAATTTGACTTATCCAAAACTGTACCTTGCTGTTCTATAAGTGCGATGTCCATATTGTTACACATGTATAGTTAGGTCAAGTCCTATTCATATTCAAGTGCACTGATTCTTGAACGTTTTTAGACAAATACGTAAATTAAATTCATTACCTTATATTAAAGACCCATTAATCAATTTTAATATCACATTAGTTCTTCACTTATTAAGTAATATAAAATGTTTCAGATGCTTGTGAGGGGTCCATTGCACTCAAGCAAGCAGTACTATTACAGTAATCCGTCAACTGTGGGCAGCTGTCTGGGTTCTAATGAATATGACTCAAATTTTGGTCTTGACTTAGGAAATCAGAATGACTTGTCTAGTTTCTAACATATTTTTTTCTTGTTTTTTTTCGGCAACAAAGATGAACAATCTTGATCATGAAATCCAAAAAGTGTTGTGTTGCCAAGTTGTTACAAATATATTAGTATTTTTTTGTTACTTTATTTAAATACCTTATAGGTTATATACTACTACTACTACTACTACTACAGTCTAGAAAGAGGGAAGTGCTCATGCCATTGTACAGAACACTGGTGAGACCTCACTTGGAGTATTGTACACAGTACTGGAGACTGTATCTTCAGAAGGATATTGATACCTTAGAGAGGGTTCAGAGAAGGGCTACTAAACTGGTTCATGGATTGCGGGATAAAACTTACCAGGAAAGGTTAAGGATCTTAACATGTATAGCTTGGAGGAAAGACGAGACAGGGGGGATATGATAGAAACATTTAAATATATAAAGGGAATCAACACAGTAAAGGATGAGACTATATTTAAAAGAAGAAAAACTACCACAACAAGAGGACATAGTCTTAAATTAGAGGGACAAAGGTTTAAAATAATATCAGGAAGTATTACTTTACTGAGAGGGTAGTGGATGCATGGAATAGCCTTCCAGCTGAAGTGGTAGAGGTTAACACAGTAAAGGAGTTGAAGCATGCGTGGGATAGGCATAAGGCTATCCTAACTATAAGATAAGACTAGGGACTAATGAAAGTATTTAGAAAATTGGGCAGACTAGATGGGCCGAATGGTTCTTATCTGCCGTCACATTCTATGTTTCTATGTTTCTATGTTACTGATGAAACTAATTCTGGTCCTGATTATCAGAATATGCAAGTCTTATAATATGATGGACAGCTGTTAGTTTATTTACCCCAAAAATAAAGCAGTAAACAACAGTCATTTGACAACACAGATCTCTATATAAACAATATATATAAAATGTTATCATGTCTTGGTACAGCCAGAATGCTGATCATGCTGGGAAAACAGTATAATTTATATTTTAATAAGACAGCAAATGAAAGGCTAAATATATGATTATTGACAGTAATCTTATGGCAAATGCAAACAAGCACCACTGTATGTGAATATTTCATGTATATGTTGTGGTTAAATAATTTTATATTATAGCTACTGTAATTTCTCAGTATGAGTGTTTTAAAGTAATAATCTAAGCACCAAAGCAACTTCAGCTTGATGAAGCAGTTTTGGCAAATAAATCATATTCCCTGCAGTCTCACTTTTGGTCTGTCCATGCAGCACAAGCCACACCTCCCGTGACTGTGACAACCTGCATAAAAAAAAAAAAAATGGTTTCATTTTCAATTAGATTTTCACAGAATAGTATATATTTACTTTAAACATTCCAATCTCTGCTCTGTTAATTAAACTTTACTCACAATGGAGGCTCCTGCAGGCTCAAGGTGGCTATTAACTGTGCATGAGATAAGAAATTAAAAATTATACACACTTTGCAATAATGAAGTTTCAAAATTAGATCTCACTTTACAGGAAGTGTGTAGAGAGAGCTGTGTAAGTCACAGGCAAGGAGGGTGTGGCCAGGGCTGCATAAACAAAGTTATTTAACTCCTAAATGGCAGACAACTAAGCACTGAGACTGCAGGGGCATGATCTGTTCACCAAAACCACTATATAGAGTTAAAGTTGTAATGGTGCTTAAAGTGTCCCTTTAAAAAATTCTGAGCTGGAGCTAGATTGCTCCTGAGATGTTATTTAGCAGTAATCACCACCAGTGCTGACTAATGGGAACTTGTCTAACTTGGGTCTGGTCATCGCATTTGAATGCATACTGCTGTATCCACAAATTAATTTCCCAACAATGCAACAGCCATACCTCACCTATAGAAACAGAACATGTTTGCAGTGTTCTGCTGTGAGAAACAACTCACGGTTTTATTTCCGTGAATGCAGCATCCAATGTGTAGCAGGGAGAAGTGTGTGCTTTTGCATATGTTCCTGTCTCCACCACTTCCACCTACAGGAGGAAGTTGGCAAGCACTAACAAAGGAAAACTGGCCTTTGATACTGGCTGAAGCTCCCTGCACAGCTAGCTCTGTTCTACTTTGTCTTGTTCAAAGTGCTGCTGATCACAGCCTCTTTACCTCTAAAATATTGCCAATAATGAGAGGCTCTTGGGCAGGGCCGGACTGGGAAAAAAATTAGGCCCGGGCATTTTTCAATCAGAGCGGCCCCCTAAGAAGGGGGCGGGGCCAGAGAGTATGTGTTTTGTCATCACTAATGACAAGCACGCCCCCTCTCAAAGTGAGCATGTTGGTTCAATGCCCAGAGCCCCGCTGAAGAGCTCTGGCATTAGAAAAAGGCCCTGAATTTGTTCTGCGCAGCGCAAGCAAATTTAATAACATGCTTGCGCTGTGTTTGCTTTTAAATTGTCTCTGGTGTCTCCACAAGTGGGATACCAGAGGACAAAAGGGCCAGGAAAGTGCATGGTGCATATGTTTGGAGCCTGCTTGTGGGATTGCGTGGGTGTAGAGTGTGGTGTGGTATTGTATAAATAGGTCAATATAATTTGTGTTTGTGGTGTAATATGTGTGGCTAGGGGCTGTAGAGAGTGTGTGTATAGGGGGCATAGTTTTATAGGGGATGCAGCGAGTGTGTGTGTATAGGTGACGTAGTGTGTGTAGGGATTGCAGAGAGAGTGTGTTTAGAGAATGTTGTATGTGTTTGCTGACAAGGAATGTAGTGTGTGTGTGTGTAGGAGATCTACTGTGCAAATGACCCAGTTTGTGTGTGTGTGTGTGTGTGTGTAGAGGATTAAGAGTGCATATAGGGTAAGGGATCTAGTGTGTATCTGGAGCGTAATGTGTGTAGTGGTGCAGTGTGAGGGGTGCTGTAGTGTGTGTGTGTGTGTGTGTATGTATATATATATATATTTGGACTTATTGTATGTGTGAAGGGCGCAGTGTGTGTATGTAAGAGGGGTGCTGTGTGTGAGGGTGTTTTTATCTGCTGTCACATTCTGTGTGCTGTGTGTGTCTGGGGGTGCAGTGTGTGTCTGGGTGCAGTGTGTGTCTGGGTGGTGCGGTGTCTGGGGGCTGTGTCTGGGGGTGCTGTGTGTGTCTGGGGGGTTCTGTGTGTGTGTCTGGGGTGCTGTGTGTGTCTGGGGTGCTGTGTGTGTCTGGGGTGCTGTATGTGTCTGGGGTGCTGTGTGAGTCTGGGGTGCTGTGTGAGTCTGGGGGTGCTCTGTGTGCCTGGGGGTGCTGTGTGTGTGTCTGGGTGCAGTGTGTGTCTGGGTGCAGTGTGTGTCTGGGGTGCTGTGTGAGTCTGGGTGCTGTGTGTCTAGGGGTGCTCTGTGTGTCTGGGGGTGCTCTGTGTGTCTGGGGGTACTGTGTGTGTGTCTGGGTGCAGTGTGTGTCTGGGTGCTGTGTGTGTCTGGGGGTGCTGGGGTGTGTCTGGGGGGTGCTGTGTCTGGGGGCTGTGTGTGTCTGGGGGCTGTGTCTGCTGTCTGGGGGTGCTGTGTGTGTATGGGGGGTGCTGTGTCTGGGGGTGCTGTGTGTGTCTGAGGGGTGCTGTGTCTGGAGGCTGTATGTGTGAGTGAATGTATTTTTTATTTAAATATATATTTTTTACTAATAAAAAAAAATTATATCCCCCCCCTCCCCCCTCCCTTCTTACCTTTATCCTGGGAGGGGGAGGAGGAGGAGATTCCGTTCTGCCTGGGAGGGGGAGCCATGCTGCCTTCCCTGGTGGTCCAGTGGTGAGAGTGAACTCTAACCTGCAGGTTAGAGTTCACTCTCGCGAGATCTGAGCGTTGCCGCGGCAACGCTCAGAATCTCGCGAGAGGACCCGGCGGAGCTGCTTGTTAGAGCTCCGCCGGGTCCTCTTTCCTCCCTCACTCACCCAGCCGGCGGCCGCATTTCCCTGTCTGTGGGCCGGTGAGGGAGATCTGTGATCTCCCCACCGGCCCATGGAGGCACTATGCAGGGCCGGCGCTCGGATAGCGCTGGCCCTGCAGGGGCCGGCCGGGGAGATCCTGTGATCTCCCTGCCGGCCTCGGCCCCACAGCCATCGCGGCCCACCGGGCATTTGCCCGGTATGCCCGATGGCCAGTCCGGGCCTGCTCTTGGGCATCACTGGGGAGAAAATTGCTGGGTTGTTGAAAGTCAGTGCTGGGCTGTTTTTTACATTCTTTTCAGTTGTACGTTCCCTGCTCTGCCCATACTGTCAGTGTGTTTATGTAAATAGTTTTTAGTGATAGTGTGTGTGTGTGTAATTGTATGATACATTGTCTGTCTGTCTGTGTGTGTGTGTGTAAATCACACTGAAAGTATACGTGGATCTGTAAACTACATGGAGTGTGTGTTTCTGTAAAACAAATTGTGTGTCTGTAAACTACACTAGGGAATGTAGTCACTGTTGTAGTAACGAATTGTAGTGACTTGAAAATCAGATTGCAAAATGAGGCAGCGTCATTAGGTGTAATTGCATTTTCTAGCAATGTTGATGCTTGTTTCAGATTTCGTTTTATTTGGGATATGTACTGTTACACAAAACAGTGAACAGACTTATGCCAAATTGTTTCAGAGCCTTGTGGAATGCATGCGTTTAAGCAAATTAATATATAAATTATAATATAATATACTGTTTCAACTAAGGGTTCAACATCTGCAGGAAAGTAGTTTTCTGCAGTGAGAACTGGTTGCTACGCATTCATTATGTATTTTTGTAGACAACTTACTGTATTTGGTCCAAAGACCTTGTCCTTTTTGCCTGTCATTGTAAAATGTTGTAGTTTCTAAGAAATTGAATTGTTTTGCCTAAACCACATCTCTCGCAGTGACTAGAGGGGCTTCCTCGTCTGAGGGTCTTCGATATTCAAAGATCTTCATGTTCAGCGTCATCTCGCACGGAATGATGACGCTGGACACATTCAAAGCTTCTCGTAGATAAACATTGAATATAAAGTGTGTTTATGAAAAGCATCAGATTGGCAAAGTGCAGTGAATGTCGCGCATGTGCCTTATGTCCCCAGTACTTCTCTATGAGAAGCACTGGATTAAACAAAATCCACCATAACTGATACATCAGCAGAGGCAGATCAACTGCACAGAGGAGAATATCCTGGTGCTTGATTACAGGTACGTTTTATTGGGATTTATAACTATTATTTTTTACCGAAGTGGGCCCAGTTGTGTAAACATAAAAAAATTCTATTTAATTTAGAGTGTTTTTTTTTAATTATGCAGGACTTCTTTAGAGAGCATGCATTTTATTCATAGGTGTGTGCTAGAAGTACCTAGTGCAGGGGCAAATTGTCCTCCCTTCTCTCTGGCCTCTGTGGGTGCTCTATGGCCTCTGTGGGTGCTTTTCTGTGACTTTCGGTTAGCTTTTTATCCTGACTGATTATGCCTGATTATCAGTACAAAAAATTCATATTTTGTACCTACTTTTTGTTTTAATTTTTTTTTTTTTTTACGTTAAATGTTGTCTAACTTTTGGAGCACACCCTAATGTAATATGCTCTACGTTTCTATAGGTTTGTTTTTGTGCATTGTAATAGTCACATTGCTAGGCAATGTGGTAATTGAACTATTTTTCAATATTTTATGGTTCATGCTATGCTAAAATCTATAAAAATGGCATATACTGCATTTGGGAGATAATACGCCTTTCGCACTGTTCCCAGTCAACACACAGAAAGGATATAGCCATGTTTCTGTGGTCAAGTTATTTTACAAAATCTTGTCAACCTGAATTTGAGAAACCCACTTCTTGTTTTCTCTGCTCAGCAGTCTAATAACTCTGCTAATACTATGTTTCCGTACAGATACATTTTAGCAGCAAACTGTTAAACAATGATCGCGGGGAGGGGGTACCATTGAAAATGTTTGCTTTGGAGCATAACAGAGGATAAATAGAATTCTGGCTGTATCCACTGTGAAGCATATGATGATCTACTGATCTCAGTTACACTGGGGAGAATGTTGTGGACACTTAACAGAGCAAAGCACAACCTGTCATTAATCAATTTGGTGAATAGTTCTGTAAAAGAGAATTTAGGTTGTACTGATGTTTTCTTAAAGTCAGCTATCCATACCAAATACCCAATTTTTTGTACAATTTTTTTTTTTTTTGTATAAGCCTTTCAACTGATTTAATATTTTTGGATAATCTTTTAAAATGATTTGATATTTTAAATATATGTTAATATTTAGATTTTTTTTATATATAGAATATATTTTTTTCTATTTATGTATTTTGAAAAAAATTATTTAAAACATTTATCCCTAAACATTAAATCGTTTGAAAAGTTTGTCCTAGAATATTAAATCAAGGCTATAACTGGGTATTACTTCGTCCAAAGTAAAATCTCTCCGTTACATAGTGCTAGACAAATGGTGTTTTCTAAATTATGTCTTCCAGACCTTGTCAACTACCTGTCTTTTACCAGTGTACAAAAATACTACAAATATGAAAGTTGTGAATGGCAGAATATTCAGTTGCACGGTTTACACTTCCTGGTAAAAGTGAGATTCTGTGTGCATATAAATAAACTTCAAACTTGTTGCTTTTTATCAATACCTTTTGCAGTGTACATATTAAATATAAATGTATCCATAGGTAAACTGGGTTATCTTACATTAAGTCAGATGGGTACATTTATTGAATGTATGAATCATGACAAGATTTGGAGCAAATTTATTTTACCCTAGTACATTCTAATTTGAAATGGTTCCGTCAGGTTCCACATATTAGTTTCCGAATGTCAAATAGTAAAATATTCCACGTAGAACTGTTGCCTTAAATATTTATAACAATGGGTTTTTTTATGCTCAGAAAGTATTATATATGATGTCTTTTTCATAATTTGTAAGCTACTGAATTGTGGTGTTATTAATAAAAATGACATACTTTGCATAAAATGTGTTGTGGATCCATCTACTCTTTATTCTTGAGTGTTACTTAGAGAGTTTTATTTTATATGCCAGTTCTTTGAACCATTACATTTTTTTAACCCCTTAAAGACCAAATTTCTGGAATAAAAGGTATTCATGACATGTCAGACATGTCATGTGTCCTTAAGGGGTTAAAGGGAGCTGTACATCTGGGGTTTTTGCCGAATCAAAAAGCCAGCTATAGGTTGTACTATTTTTTTTATTTTTTTTAAATAGAAAGCTGATCTTATTTTATAAACATGCAAAATTAAGCCCTGCATTAAAACCCCCATTACTCCTGTGGGCATCAATAACTATAGTGCACATCAACCCCAATACATGCATTAAAAATAAAAAATTACCAGTGCACTATCCCAAATCCCTGTGCACATTTAACCCCTTAAGGACACATGACATGCATGACATGTCATGATTCCCTTTTATTCCAGAAGTTTGGTCCTTAAGGGGTTAGATAACTGGAGGTTTTTAGTATCACTTCAACGGCCATTCAAGTGTAAGCTCATCTTCCACATCAAACCTGCCACGTTCATGTAGGACTCTTGAATCCTACACTAACAATTCATCTGGCTGCTTTCACCTAAAATGTAAAATCTCTAATCAGACAGAGAGGGGTAAATTTATAAACCCCTTCATACTTATTAACCCTTAATAGGGAAAACATGGGGAATGCCCATAGACTGAATGCCCAAACATGCATGTGATCATATGCCATTTATCAGTAAATGCCTAAACGTACATGAATGCGGCTGAATTGTCATTTAAAAATGACGCTGCCCATACACAGAAGGAGGTAAGTGCGTTTTATACTGACCTCCACTGCACCCCTCACCTTAGAACCTCAGCACAGTGTCAGTGTAGTGAAGGAATGCGGATCTGGCTGTGAAGTGAAGTAGCAGCTCATTTAACAAAAATAATTAGCGGATATGATTCAACCAGACATAAATAAAGCTCGTTATTGATAATACAATTCTAATGCTGAATGTGGCATGGAAGATTTAATGAAGAGCATTGTTCTCTTTGCCTCCATTTTCTCTACCATTTTTTAGCTTTACACATGAATAAATCTGGCTTTAAAGTGGGCGTTGTGTCTGCATTAGTGGGTATACCAAGATCTCCACCAAGAAACATAAATGATTTATCTATACATTGTGTCACCAAAAGTACTGCTATGAGGAGACGGAACGACTGTTTCTCAGCTTAGGCTAGGAGAAGATTTAACATGAAATAGTCCTTGTTTCATGATTTCCAGTCAACACTATTCAGCTTCTATTTAACCTATTCATTTTTGTTTTTAAAATGTATAACTTTGTATTTTTTTCTTACAGAATATCATCTGCCAGTCCCCAGAGAAGTTCTCAATGTACCAAATCTCTCAGTAAAGTGGTTATATCCTGTTCAGACTGTATTTCCTTGTCATAGTTGTCAATCATCTACAAATAGTGACATATGAACACTAATAACTTTTGCAAGACCATCAATGAACAAATTAAAGAGACAGTGACCCAGAAAAAGAATCCATACCATATTCCATGCATCATTTTTGCCCCCCAAAAAACACATGGTAATTTTTTTCTTTGAATCTAAGAGTGACGTGAGGGACGTCATGTAAATCCTCAAAACGTGCTCGATCGCATATTGCTTTTCTCAACAATAGGCTCTTAGAGGAGCATGCATACATAACGCACACACGCAAACACACACACACTCATAATAAAGTAACAAATATCAGGGTTATGGAATGTACAAACACTCATACTCTGACCTCTACATAAATTAGAGACATAATGACTCGCTCCTACAGACTCATTCACACCTGTCTGTAAGTACTTACGCTGACACCTACCCTCATTCTGACATCTTCAGAAAAACAGTCAACACATACAAACACGCACAGACACAATTTCACACTTCACCTCATCGCACTGTCCTAACTTGACCTCTTACCAAAAGCACAGAGCACTGACCTCTTACCAAATGCACAGAGCACTTTTATCAGTATAGTAGGAATGTATGTTTTGTTAAAGGGACACTATAGTCACCAGAAGGGACACCTCCAAGTGGCCATTCCTCAGATGGCCACTGGAGGAGCTACCTGGCTCAGGGCTGCACAGTAAGCAGCCCTGCCATTCAGCGTCTCTACGCTCTGCATGGAGACGCTGAACTTTCCTCATAGAGATGCATTGATTCAATGTATCTCTATGAGGAGATCCTGATTGACCAAAATCAAGCATTTGGCCCCGCCCCATTGTTAGGGGTGCAGTGGAGGTCAGTATAAAACAAACTTACCTCCTTCTGTGTATGGGCAGCGTCATTTTTAAATGACAATTCAGTCGCATTCATGTATGTTTGGTCATCTACTGATTGGCATTTGATCACATGCATGTTTGGGCATTCAGTCTATGGGCCCTATGGGAAAGCATTGTATTGGCTAAAAATCGGCCATTTGATGTCACAAAGGGGGCAGAACCAGAGTTGCCAGACCCGCGCGGCACTTGAAATAAGGTGAGTTTTATACTTTTATAGGGCAGACAAGCCACCTAAATAGTGGGTTTAGCACTATAGGATCAGGAATACATGTTTGTGTTCCTGACCTTATAGTGATCCTTTAAGTTATAAAAGTTCTTTGTTCAGAAAAGCAGAATAAACAGAAATTTTAAACAGCTTCGTCAGTTTCAAAATAATATTGGGACCATCTTGTAAACATTTAAGCAGATATTTCTGTGATATGGCATACTTTTCATCATGACTCATTCTATTCAGAATGAAACGTTCTACATACATGATGAATACATTCTTCAGAAAATGTATATGTAAAAAAAAAACCCAAAAAACAACCTTTAACCCCTTATGGACCAAACTTCTGGAATAAAAGGGAATCATGACATGTCACACATGTCATGTATCCTTAAGAGGTTAAAGTGGAAATTTCCCTTTTTTCAAAAGGAAGAATAATAAAATATAATTTCTATGTGTATGTCTATCTTCAACAAAAAGAAAGTGTAACAAGCGCCTCAAATTAAACAGTGATAACAAATGTGTCAAACTGGTATACACACGTGCTTTCCCCCAAACACTTAAACATATAAACCAAAAACATAAAGATTTACCAGTAAAGGAATAAACCTTGTGACACAGTGACACAATAAATATAACTACAAACGTATATTGCAAAGAGTTGGTACCCTGGATCACTCGAGGATACCTTTACTCAAACATCTGGAGTAGTTCGGGTGCCTACTGCCTGCTTCAATCTACCTCAGCAACAGGAGCCAAAACTACTGCCTGTTCCAGCCTCTCTCTGTGGCAGCAGATTAACCTGGAGACAGACCAGCACGCTGCCCCAATCTTTCCGAGGTAACATCAGCTTCACCTGGAATCACACCTGCTATTTGTATCTGCCTTTCCCACAGCTCCCACAGGAGCCAGACTTGCCTTCTACACAAATCACATCAGTTTTTGGCACCTGAACGACTCCAGACATTTAAAGGGACACTATAGTCACCTGAACAACTTTAGCTTAATGAAGCAGTTTTGGTATATAAAACATGCCCCTGCAGCCTGACTGCTCAATCCTCTGCCATTTAGGAGTTAAATCCCTTTGTTTATGAACCCTAGTCACACCTCTCTGCATGTGACTTGCACAGCCTTCCATAAACACTTCCTGTAAAGAGAGCCCTATTTAGGCTTTCTTCATTGCAAGTTCTGTTTAATTAAGATTTTCTTATCCCCTGCTATGTTAATAGCTTGCAAGACCCTGCAAGAGCCTCCTGTATGTGATTAAAGTTCAATTTAGAGATTGAGATACAATTATTTAAGGTAAATTACATCTGTTTGAAAGTGAAACCAGTTTTTTTTTCATGCAGGCTCTGTCAATCATAGCCAAGGGAGGTGTGGCTAGGGCTGCATAAACAGAAACAAAGTGATTTAACTCCTACATGACAGTGAATTGAGCAGTGAAATTGCAGGGGAATGATCTATACACTAAAACTGCTTTATTTAGCTAAATTAATTTAGATGACTATAGTGTTCCATTAATCTGAGTAAAGGTATCCTCGAGTGATCCAGGGTATTAACTCTTTGCAATATACGTTTGTATTTATATTGATGTGATCACTGTGTCACAAGGTTTATTCCCTTACTGGTATATCTTTGTGTTTTTGGTTTGTATGTCTATCTTTGGTTTGTGGAATGTTTCATTGACTCCTTAATAATGCTTTAACTCCATTAAAAAGCTTAATGTAATGCAGGAAATAAAACTGTATTTAACAAGGACTATTGATGTAAACCTTGCTGTAGTGGCAGTGGCGTAACTAGGGTTCTTATGTGGTGACAGCTAGCTAATATACACATCACAAACAGCTAGCACACACACACATCACATACAGCTAGCTAATAGAAACATCACTAACAGCTAGCACACACACACACACACACACAACATCACATGACATACGGCTAGCTAATACAAACATCACAAACAGCTAACACACACACACATCACATCACATACAGCTAGCTAATACGCACACATCACAAACAGCTAGCACACACACACACACACATCACATACAGCTAGCTAATATACACATCACAAACAGCTAGCACACACACACATCACATACAGCTAGCTAATAGAAACATCACTAACAGCTAGCACACACACACACACACACACAACATCACATCACATACAGCTAGCTAATACAAACATCACTAACAGCTAGCACACACACACATCACATCACATCCAGCTAGCTAATGATCACTAACAGCTAGCACACACACACATCACATCACATCCAGCTAGCTAATACAAACATCACAAACAGCTAGCACACACACACATCACATCACATCCAGCTAGCTAATACAAACATCACAAACAGCTAGCACACACACACATCACATACAGCTAGCTAATACAAACATCACAAACAGCTGGCACACACACACACATCACATCCAGCTAGCTAATACAAACATCACAAACAGCTAGCTAATACACACACATCACATACAGCTAGCTAATACAAACATCACAAACAGCTGGCACACACACACATCACATCACATCCAGCTAGCTAATGATCACTAACAGCTAGCACACACACACATCACATCACATCCAGCTAGCTAATACAAACATCACAAACAGCTAGCACACACACACATCACATCACATCCAGCTAGCACACATCACAAACATCACATCACCAGCTAGCTACATCACAAACATCACATCACATCCAGCTAGCTAATACAAACATCACAAACAGCTAGCACACACACATCACATACAGCTAGCTAATACAAACATCACAAACAGCTGGCACACACACACACATCACATCCAGCTAGCTAATACAAACATCACAAACAGCTAGCTAATACACACACATCACATACAGCTAGCTAATACAAACATCACAAACAGCTGGCACACACACACACACATCACATCCAGCTAGCTAGCATGCTGCTGCTTTATGGTTAGCTAGGGTGATTATCCCCATACAGACAGAATTTAGAGGGTGTTTTTTGTCCACTGAGAGGTTTATTCAAAGGTGTAGAGGAGACATAACTTCAGTGAAAAGGTTGTGGCTTTTATTGTAAAAGTGCCTTAAAGCAGAACTGTAATGTATCTGAAAATAACAGCTCCTCATTTCCTCACCTCAGTAAATGCTGCAAACGGCTTACTGGACTGGGAAGTGCAGTGGAGGTAAGTAAACAAAAAACACTTACCTTTGAGGTATCTCATTGTCCAGAGAGATGTCATCCCCCATGATGCTCCAGGCCACTCATATGTGTTCAGGCATTTACCGAGAAATGGCACACAAGCACAAGTGCTCCTGCATAATACCCTAAGGTGCTCTAGCATGTATGAAGCTGTGTTGGTTAATTTAATTTGCATGGTATGCCATATCTGTGCCAGGACAGCAAGGCATATGGTTGATAAAAAGAATAAATAAATAATTAGCACAACCCATTGCTAACTTTTGGTTATTCATTGCCAGAGAAAATGGTCAGCATCTATGCAACAAAACCAGTACTGTAAGATGTGGTCGTTTTAGTATTAAGACCTGTTTCTATAAAAAGTCACAGAATTTCGTATGATTTCATTTGTCTCAATTCTGCGGCATTTTGGATGTTAAAATTGTTGGGCCGTTCACTGTATTTACTAACAATCAAATGGTACCCAAATTGAGCTGAATGGATTCCTAATCTATTCAAATGTGTATCATTGCTTTAGTGAAATTGCTGTGAAAATAGCTCAACCAAATTACAGTCAAATTCCCGTGTTAAAAGAAAGAACCCCCCATGCTTATAAGATAAATGTAAGGTTTTAGTGTGATTTAGGGTTTAGATATTGTTTTAGAGCTAAGGGAGATTGGGGTAGAGTTATGATGATATGCAGTTCGTAAGGTTACCACTGGCTGTCAGAGACACTTCCTCATGCCTGTGCCATTCTACAGCTTGTCTCTCCTCCTCATATGTGTCTCATTGTGGCTTCAATATTAATAGGGCCGGCCTTAGGGGTGTGCCAGCTGTGCGGCCAAACAGGGCGCCATGGCAACGGGGGTGCCATGAACTTGCTCATCCATCTCCTTCTTTAAAGCCCTATGTTGACCCCCTCCCACACACACAAAACATCTCTATCCCACCCTGAACTATGTTCCCTACAGACTACATAACCTACACAGATACACAATACAGTCATTACACACACACACACACACACACACACACATACACACTACAGACCCTAGCCACAAATATTACACCACAAACACACACACAAACAGACCTATTCATACACATACTACACCAAAAACACAACACAAGGGGGGCGGGGCCTGGCTGTCATGGAGGAAAGTCGCACCTCGAGTGAGCTCCCTCACTATTTTGTTGTAAGCAGCTTTCAGCAAGCTCATTTCACTCCAGAAGGGGATAACCCAGCAATGTTGCTCCTACCTGACCACCATGACATGCTTAATAGCTATTAGCGACTTGACAGAGGCTTACTCACCTCTTTGTGGCAAGTGCGTCCTGGTAATCACCAGGCGGGGGAGGCAGCCTACTTTCCGGCAAGAGCCCTGTAACCCCCCCACTCCCCTCGGACCGGACCTGGTCCACCCCTGGGAAGCTACCTGGAGTTAGTGGAAGCGCAGAGCACAGCCACCCAAGCTGACAAACTCGTCTGCGACTCTTCCAATATGGTGGAAGCCGCGTGTCCTCCTGGCCCCAGCAAAGTATGGCTGGATATTGAGTCTGGGCTGAACAGACTCTTTGATCTTTTTTGAAGCAAATAACCAGCAGGAAGCTCCAACAAGCTCCACCTCTGATAAGTAAATTCTCCCGAGGAAGACCGGACCCCGGTCCCCACCAGAATTCACCAACGCTACCTGTGGAAAAGGCCCCAATATGGCAGCGAAGCAAGCGGCGGAGATTGCCTAACAAAACAGTGGCACAAAGGGAGGTACCTATGCAGACCGAAGCTAGGTCAGATGGAGAGCCTGTGATACTGCAGGGGGACCTGCTACTGGGATATGCCATGTACCCCCGTCCCACTTCAGCACATAAGCCTGCAACGTTCATCCAAAGTTATGGACAGCTCTCTGCCCATGGTGGGCATTGGGTGAATGGGGATTGAGGGACTAAGCAATACAGAGCTTTATGGGAAAAGGCTGTGTTTACATTACTGTCGTAAGCCACCAATGGAGGGGCTTCCTGGTTTGTAGTCCTGCAAAGAATGCAGGATCAATGTTCAGCATGTACACATTCTGTATGGAGATGCCGAACGTCCTCATATTGTTGCATTGAGTCAATGCATCTCTGGGTAGGTATTGATTGGTGCAGCTAGGCAATACATACTACCCTCTTTATGCTACCATATGTGGAAACATTGGATTGGCTGGGATTATCAGTACTAATGATCTCAGCTAATGGAGGCAAGGCGGCTGCAGGGACACAGGAGCTTTATTAAAACTTAATTAAGAGGGGCCCGATAATCTAAATTGCTATTGTAACACATGTTCTTATGTATATATAATAGTATATGTTCCTAGGTATATATTAATATCAAATGCTTTGCAATGTTAGGGCAATGTATAGGGCAATGTATAGATAGAATGTAATGCTTTAAGTGGAGCTTAGAGTATCTCTTTAACAACATTCAAAAAGTCAACATATTTTTCAAAATTTAAGAAAGTGTGCATTTCAATGTAACAGTTCCTCCAGACCAAATAAAAGTCAGATCATTAATGAAGCATTGTGCGCCAATAAGATTTAATGCTGTGTGAGTGTTTATACCAGCATAAAGTTTGGCAAAAAATTTACCAAAGGTAAGTAAGACTGGTGTCATAGTATTAGCATTTTTGAACATGATTATTTTAAAATCTGCACATTTGCTACAACTTCTGCTAGTACAACAACTGTCATAGTATAGGATACCACAACACGCAGTACTTGAATCCATACTATCCTAGATACAGAAAGGATAGAAGTGTATTAGCGGTCCTTGGGGTGGCCGGACCTTACACAGCCAGAGAGGATAATCAAAGACAAGCCAAGGTCGAGGGATACCAGCAGACAGATAAAATTAAAATCTATGCTGGGTCAGGATACAAAAGATCAGAATAGTCAGAAAGAGCCGAGTCAATAAAGATAAATTAAATCACTATAAATGGACTACTGGGACACTAAATAACCACAACAGTGCAATGTGCTACAGAGGTTGTTGGGTTTATGTAATAATTGATGCTGGAGTAGCGACTTGTGTAATTTCCATGCATCCAAAATGTATGTGTACAATGAGGCTGAAATGACACTCCAGTTTTGCATGCTTAATTTGATGCAGAGTTTTACAGTTACAAAAGGATGCTGGTACAGAGCATCCAGTGTAATTTTTAATATTGGAATGATGGAGGTATAAAGAGAGTGGATCCACCTCAATATTGTTGCCAGAATGACGTGGATATGAGGATAAGAGGTGATCTGCAGGGCCGTAACTATTCCTAGTTAACACAGGTCCCCGGTGCAAGAATCAGATAAGTGCCCTCCTTACTGACCCTCCTTCCTCCCCCCTAAACAATATACCTGAGTGGGTTGTGTGTGGTGCCTGAGTGTTATTGTGCATGCTTTGGCTGAGTGCGATTCTGTCTCATTCTGATGGGAAAATATGTAGTAAGAGAATGGTATCAGGGTGTGGTCAGACCAACTAATAGACCCTATGTCTGCTTGTTTAGACCTATGTATTAGAGAGGAATCAAACAGACATAAATCGATTCTGGAGTAGCGCTGATGAGGGATTCTGGAGTCATCAACCTTATGGGTAATGGACAAGTGTGTATAATCCCTAAGACTCGGGTTTTGTGCAGAATCATATAGGTCTGTTTAACAACCAGGAAAACGCCCGCCTGTCATGCGGTAACACTTCTGGGTTCGGCACTCCGCTGTGCGGAGCTGGACCCCGCCCCCCTCTGACACGGCTCTGACGGTATTTAGGGAGACCGCGCCAGAGAGAGGGGGCTTGGTGACTGTGTGCGAGCTAATGTGTGAGCTGCCTCCGCGAGACCGCGGGCTCCACAGGCTCAGCTACTGGGAACTACTTCCGCCAGACTTAGGCTCTCCACAGGGTCTGGCAATGTGGGTCCGACTTCCGAGTGTAAACGCCGGCTCCTGGAAGACGCCGGCTCTCAAGCTCTGATGTTATCTTAGCCATCGGGCTAAGACAAGTAAGCTCATGTTATAGAGGAATGCTGGAGAACGGAAACTCACTTTACAAGTGGACATTATCTCTTTACTATTGGAGGACAACTAACCTTAAGTATACCTCTCATCTAATTATCTACAATCTCATTTAATAATGAACTAAGTCTTGCTTTCTGAAATCTTCTCTACTACAAGCTACTAATTATTTGAAGGACAACTCTCATCATGCTTATACACTATGCTCATTCACTATGAACTGTTTCTTGCTTTGCAATTACACTTAGTGCTTCAAGTTACTAATTATATGGAGGACAACTCCCATGATGCCTATTAGCTATGAACTGTTCTTGCTTTGCAACTATTCTCAGCTACTTGCTTAATATTACTATTGAAGATTATTCTCATTAACTAAAGAATGTTACTTAATGCATCTCTGAGGAAATACTTAATAATGAACTTTGTGTTATTGATTACTTGCACTTCTTCTTATTGGATTATTGCCTAAATGCAATCATTTAAGTTTAACACTTATTAAAACTTCGCTTGAATCAATTTACCAGCGATTCCTCTTTTCTTAAAGCTACAGTATTGATACTTTAAAGTTCTCTGTATCTTCTCTCATTTAATTAGGGAGGTTTACAAGCTGCAGTTGAGTTCCAAGCCAAATCACCCAAGTAGCGTAACACCGCCCTACTCATTTTGGAGGTTTGAGCTGGAGTTACTCTTGAGGTGTCCAGCATGGGATCTGCACACAAAATTCCCATACACCAATAAAGAGGCCATCTTAAGTGACTATATTTGTTTAAAGCATTTTTCTAGAAAAGGGAGTTGGTTGGTGTTAGGCATGTAAAGGTTTATAATTCTGATACAGTACATTGTTGCGTTTGCCCACTAAAATTATGAGTCTGCCTTCCGTGTTGGTAAATTTGTTTGTAAGAGAAAATGCAGGACCTCTGTGCAACTGCCACCCCCTCAGATTTCTTATCTGCGTAAGAGTGGTAAGCCAAGGGATATGTCTTCGACTGAAGGGAGGTGGACTTGTGCCTACAAAAGAGGGTTTCTTGGAGACACACAATTGTAGGGTTTGCTTGATGAATGAAAGACTATAGCCTCTGATGACATGGCCGCTAGTGCCACCAAACGCGTAAGGCGGGACCTTCCAACAATTTCCCAGGAGTAGATGATCGAATAAAACACGTGCACACGCCGGGTCGATCATGGGTGGATTGAGTTTACACACGGCAGAAATACAGGTCCAATTTATTGAGCACGTGAACTGGAGATCCTCTATTTTACAGCCAAAGCACCAGGAACACTCAAACACCGCAGCTTCCTACCCTCCTGGGGCCAGCAGCAGGTAGGACAGTGAGTACCAATTCACTTTCTCTGGATACTTTTGTTGTGAACTGTATCAATTTCAGTGCCACTGTTTAGAGCACAGTGAACTTTCATTTGCAACTTTTGACAGAGGCAGTGATGGGACAGAGACAGTGGTGGGACAGAGGCAGCGATGGGACAGAGACTGTTACCAGGAAGGTTTTACCTCTGGATTCTCCACTGATATTACGCGATCTCTGTGGGATATTGTGAAGCTAATATTTGCTTCTGGTTTAGATATTTATTTATTGTGACTAGGATTTTATATATTCACATTGTTTGTAGCTGCTAATTTTATGCATTTTTAAAAAATTCTTTATTTTTCTTGTTAGTCTAGTAACAGTAGCTCTATACTATGTACAGTAGATTAGTCATTAGGATTTAGGCTTATACGGCATATTGAAACAACAAAAAAAAAGTGTTAAATGGTAAGCTTTGACGGGGAGCTCAGTGTGCATTTAAAATTTCGCTGGAGGTTTCGCACCAAATGCGCATCTTGCTAAAAGAATAAACCAAGTTATAAAAAGGGAAGGGTCCGTGGAGCTACATCATACATTACACTGAGAGTCCATGCTGTTACACAGAAACCGTCTCTAATGCTTGGGAGAGGTATGCAGGCCTCAGTCCGATGAGTTATCTGTAGTCAGCCGACACCAGTTCTGCTGAGCCGTTGACATTGTGTAAAGGTCTCTTGGTTCAGGTTTCCCTCCCCTGTGGGTCGAAGAGGGGCCCAGCTGGTTACCATCCTCGCTGTATCCGGGTCGGCATCGCGACCGGCATTGTCGGTTCTTGTGTGCGGGGTTGCGCTTTGCTTGTTAAAGATTGCTGGGGCAGTTGAGAGGTATGCAGGCCGGGCATGCTGGCGGGTCCACTCTGGAGCATGAGGGCACGAGTGCTAGCGTCCAATAATCCTGGCGCCGTTTCCTGCCATGCTGGTCTTCTGCTTTGTTCCCCTTGGGGGGCCGCTCCGGAGCCACGAGGAGGATACCCATTCAGGTGGCGCCGGGTTGCCGGGCGGATCCAGGCCGCCACCCTCATCGCTAGCTTAAAGGCCTGTCTCCGGGTGTTGAGCTGTGTCCAGAGGCTGGCACGGAGCTGGTCATAAAACTCCGATGTGTGCTTGGGAGGCTTGGTGAGTGTGCGCTTTTTCTTGGGCTGCGTCTGAGCCGCCATCTTGGTTGGGCCTTTGCAGTCCCGTTTGGCTGTTGGCTTTGTCACTTGGTTGGGTATTGATTAATCGTCCCCAGCTAGGACCGGGATGTCCCCCGCCGGTCCAGAGAAGGGGGAAGCAGGGCTGTTATGTGTTCACGCTTGTGAGTGTGGCCCGCGCCGGGAGATCTGCCGCTTCCCCGGGGCCTCAGACCCCACTCTGGTTTAGGCCGCATGGCCGGCGTGGGGTTTCCTGCAGCACTTCGGTGCCAGACAGGTACCATTTTGTGTCTCTTGTTGTCTTGAGTCAGTCCCTGGACACTGTGTGCCGCCAGCGTTAGCAGTTCAATCAGTATTGTCAGGAATGTGCCCGTTATTGCAGGAGCTCTTAGAGAGTGCGGCCGGCCATCTTGGCTGTCAGGCCCCACCCCCCGCATTTTTCTTTTTAATACTATTCAAAAAATGTTATATTTGCATTGCCCACACTCTGCCATTTGCCCTTTTTTCCCTTTTTTCTTTGTTCTCCCTGGATATTTGCTCCTGGTACCACACATGATTTTGATCTTTTGATTATATTATTTCTTGTTTTGAGCGTTTTTATGGTGGTCTTTTTATACCGGCTTTTAGAACAATATTGAGTAGATAATTCCTGTAGTTTACATTTGTCACCTAGGGGCACAATGGTGTCTTTAGGGGCCGTTTCAGGGATTCCCTTTAGTTCATGAAATCTATGTGCCCTATCAGGCAGTCCCAGCTTTTCAAGGCCAAAAGTATTGCTTGAATACTGAGACTGTGGATAACTTAGCCGATGTGACCGAGTTAGGGACAAGCCTTATCCTGACCTTGTTCCTCCGTGTCCTGTCCTCTATATCTGTTAACTTCAAAAGCAGCTTCTCCTGGTCAGTTTCCAATGTGGAGAATCAGTCTACAACCTGCTATATAAGTCTATTCCAGTTTTGATATAGCTGCATTGTGATGGGATTCGGCACTTTGGCGGACCGCCCAGACCTTGAGCTGTGTCAGGGGCCCCACCATTTCTGATGGCAGCCCTGTAGCTGCATCTAATCTTGTCGTTATCTATACTATCTGTTATCTATCAGTTTGGGTGGAATGATTAACATAGTGACTGCTGTGATTCAATTTATTTATAGAATTCTATGGATATAAAATACATATTGGATTTTTTATATTGAGTTGTTCCCAGTATGCATTGGGATGGTAGTGTGGGACTGGTCGTTTTGCCTGGGGTTTTCATGTTTTCTAGTAATTGCCTTGCAAATTAAAGGGACAGCAAAGTATATAATGTCTCTGGTTTGGAGCAACTCTTTCTTTAAATGTTTTCTGATATTTTTCAACCTGGGCAGACACATTAGCACAGGAATGTATGCTTCAGTTATTAAGGGAAGAAGACTTCAACAGAGGCTAGTACCAGGGAGAGGCTTACTGGAGAGTCTGTGCCAAAGGGCAAACTAGGAACCAAAATAGTGAGTGCTTATAACCTCACCAGGAAGCAAACACCATTGAATAATCCCAGCTCCCCATTTGGATCAATTGTCATTCTAATATATTACTGACACTGATATACAAATATGTTCACTTCACAAGCAGAACTGGATAAGATCCCCTTCCTAGGACCAAGGACCGAGGCATGATACATTTAATTACCTATCTGTTTTTCTCATCAATAAAGTCCATCATTCTGCTCCATACCGTTTACAGGTTGGCCTCCATACTGTCCCCCCATCTACTCCCCCATACTGCCCCCCCATACTGTCCCTCCCTCTACTCCCCAATACTGTCTCCCCCCTCTACTCCCCCATACTGCCCCTCCCTCTACTCCCCCATACTGTCCCTCTCTCTACTCCCCCATACTGCCCCCCCATACTGCCGGGTTGATGACGTCATATTCCGGCTCCCAGCCTCACTCTGCGGCACGCGAGGGAGCTGAGCAGAACGTTCAGAGGAAGAGCTCCCTCGCCAGCCGCCCGCCCAGCGCCGCCCGCCAGCCCAGCGCCCGGCATGTCTGTTAGCCGCAAGGCTAACTAGGTATTTGCCCTGGGCATTTGGGGGGGTGGCGTTTTTTGACGCACCCTGGAAAATGCCGCCCAAGGCGAATGCCTTGTTTGCCTCACGGCTAAAACGCCCCTGGTGGGACCCACCTAAGAGATTTGCCTTGACGTGACAGGTGGGCTTACACCTAATGGCCATTGGAGCTACTTAGGATTAGCAGTCCAGTATAGATCAGTGATCTATCCTACCGGGTGATTTTTTTCCTACTGGATGCTATTGATCTTACCATTTTTCTCGGTTAGTTAAGCAGTCCTCTATTAGACGTAGGTGCCCCCGAAGGCACACTTTAGACTTCAGGCGCTACCGGCAGTCATTTACATTTTACCAAGTTCTGCACTAACCCCTTACTAGTGACCTTCTCCTATTGATTATCATCGAACTTTTTGGACAGTAAGTAAGGTATATTTCTGCTTAACTGTGCTTAAGCTTACCCTGTTCACATGGATAGCTATCACTGGTTTATGTAATCACTCTGCTTCAGCAAGGCTAATCCCCGATAGCCATTTATACCCACACTGCATAACTGTTAAAGGCTTTCAGCAAACTGGCTAATTATGATACATTGTATCTACGATTATACTTTCTCAGGGAAGCAGATACAGTGTCACTATCAGTGTTTCCAGCAGTTACTACTTGTATTCTAGCATGATATTTATAAGCCTTATCACTGTCTAAATTTATTTTCACGTAATAGAAACCACTAGTAAAGTTTTATTTTTTTGTATATATTTCCCTTCCTTCACCCTTGTCTCTCCCTCCTTCCCTTTTGGTTTAATTGTGTATTATTCACTAAGAGCTAGACATTTCTCTAGCTTCGTTTTTTAAAATTGATTTATTAAAAGTAAATTTTTAACCCCCAACAGGCCATAGGACAGTATTGCTCTTTCTCTCTGTTTCCCATTTATTCCTAAGGGTTATCCCTTATTACAACTGTCCTGAGTATTTACTTATCGCTTCAATTTCTCCTTAAACTAGGGGGAAAAATCATTCTTGACCCCAGAATGGCAGTCAAATTTATCCTTGGATCAAGAAGCTACTACCCCATAATTTAAAATGATATCCTTGAATATTCTGTTTTTGCAAGTATTCACCCAGTTGCTGTTTAAACATCTGTACAGACTCTGATAAAACCACTTCTTCAGGCAGAGAATTCCATGGCTTTCTTGTTCTTACTTTAAGAAAGCCTTTCCTTTGCTTTAGACTAAATCTCCCTTCTTCCAATCTAAACGCGTGACCTCGTATCATTTGTATAGTTCTGTTTGTCCCCGGATATAATATATATATATAATATAATCATTTGTATAATACTATCATAGCCCCTCTAAGGTGCCATTTTTCTAAACTAAAACGTTTAAATTTGTTAACCTTTCTTCGTAATTAAAAGGTTTAATTAATTTTAATTTTGTAGCCTGCCTCTGCACTTTTTCTAGTGCCATGATATCCTTCTTTAGAACAGGTGCCCAAAATTGCACAGCATATTCAAGATGTGGTCTTACCAGTGATTTATAAAGAGGCAAAATGATATTCTCGTGCAGATAATCAATGCCCCTTTTTATACATGACAAAACCTTACTGGCCATAGCCACTGCAGATTGACATTGCATATTGCTGCCTAGTTTGTTTTCTAATTCCCAAATCCTTCTCGTGTGTTGCTATCTCTAATTCACTACTATTTTGTTTAAGTCAATTTTCTTTCCAAGAACAAGAATTTCCATTTATACCAATTTCTTTGAGTTTAACCCTTTAAGGACACATGATGACATGTGTGACATGTCATGATTCCCTTTTACAGATGTTTGGTCCTTAAGGGGTTAAACACTAACCAATTGTGTGGAACTGTATCAAACACATTGGCAAAATCCAAATAGATCACATCCATTATAACACCTCCATCTATATTTCTACTTACTTCTTCATAGAATGCAATTAAGTTAGTTTAACATGACTGGTGCTTCATAAAACCATGCTGATATTTTCTGATAACAGTATTCTTCTCAATAAATTCCTAATTATTATCCCTTAATACATTTTTATATACTTTCACAGCCACAGAAGTTAAGCTCACAGGTCTATAATTTCCAGGCAGAGATTTTGATCCCTTTTTTAATATAGGATCGACATCTGCCTTACTCCAATCCTCCGGTACAATCCCTGAAAGAAAAGAATCTTGAAAGAGTAATAATACATGTTCACTTAGCTCCACATTTAGTTCCTTAAATACTCATGGCCCTTCTTTCGTTGCTGCGGCACCAATTTATTTTATTTGAATTTTGGAATCCACAAACAGCTGGTTGTCCAAATTTTACGCTAACGATTAAACCCATGTTTCAAAAACTCTCTGTTTTTTTCTGGGTTTAAATTGGTTTAATAAAAATACATTAACAATTTCTAAAGTGAATAATTACAGGTGCAGAAATAAATTATATAATTGTTGCTGCTAAATAGTTTTGAAAAAGAGTTAAGTTTTATTTTGGCCATTGGGTCGTTCAATACTATGGCACTGCAAAGAGTTAACTATAATATAAATACAAAATCTATTCTCCGTTTTCACAATTCTCAAAATCTAGAAAAAAAAGTCAGCCGTTTGTGCGTGGAGTTACAAATCTGGAAAAATAAAATATAAAAAATGCTTTCATGTTTTTTTTGTTTTGTTTTTTGCTTTTTTACAATGAGGTGCAACTTACGTATGTGATCTGTGGTTATGTAAATCTTGTATGTCATCTCTGAATGACGAATTATTTATCTTTATTGTCTCTGCTCTTTGATTAGTTATTTTTAGGGTCATAAAATAAAAATCCAATTAAATGACAAGTCATAGAACTGGATTTAAAATGACGTATATTTGCCTGGTGATTTTTTACATTTATGATTTTCAGAATTTACAGTCTCTAGCAATAACTGCTTACAATTTTAACGTTACATTTGTGTAATTTTGAAAGAGATGACTGTTCTATTACAAGCAGTGATTGAAGCAAGATTTCATATGGGTGATCTAATCATTTGCAAAAAAAATAGAAAAACCCTGTTTATTTCAAACATTTCCCCAATAGGTAAATTCCTTTATTTCTTTCGCTCAAATGTTTATAATAAAATACAACAGGAACTACCCGTTCCCATGAATAATTTTGTGAATCTGATCACATTTTTATATTTAAAATGCAATAGTTTTAACAATTTTCTGAGTTAAAAACATGCTTACTTAGAATGTGTTACTGTATATACGTTTATAATAAAATTTTATTTCTTTGTGTATGTTTTTCCAATTTGAAGTGTTGTAAATATTACATAAAATACATATGGCTGTGGGAAATTATCTCAAATGCTTTGCTTATTTCAATAAATAACTTTTCTACCATAGTAGAAAACTAGTATTTTTTTAATTATCGTTTTTTTCTCAGCTGGTGGATAAAATGATCTTTTGGAGTAAAAAAGTTAAAACCAGTTTTTTAATTTTTTTTTATTTTTTTGTTGGGGGGAGTCGATTTTTAAGAATTACATCCAAATTGTGTTGTGATTGTGGAGGAAATATAACATTAGCTGAGTTAATTACTATAGTACCACATTAGCCGAACTGAAAGCATAGCTGAAAATATACCCATTCGACAGTTTGATATAATCGGCCAATATAAAAACAAATAAAAGTAACAAAAATATTTCACAATAGTGATGGAGATGCAATCTGTGATTTGCGCATTGTTATTTTGATATATTTTCTCTTTATTTCTTGCGATCTCTATTGATTATTATTATTATTATTACAGGTGCTCCTCATTTAGTGACCTACCTGTTTTACGACGGCTTGCACTTACGACCAGGCGTAAGTGCGAGCCATCGTGGGAATTCCCTGCTCTGGAGCGCATGTCTGTGTTCGGGGAAACTGTAAAACATTGCTATTTTAGAGATACGGCAATGTTTGCTTTTAGGACTAAACATACCTCTTTTGGTTGTTACACTTACAGCCACTAGATAGTGTTTCTGGAGTGAGAACCAAGTCAGACTCATTTTGGACATCCACATCCTCATGCATGCAATAAAAAGGAAAATAAATTTGTACACTGTAGATTCCCTTGAAGCTAAACAACAGTCAAGGTTAATGAGTATAAGAAAAAAAGGAAGCGTAGGAGCAAAACTATGAAAGTAGGAGAAGTTGAAAAAAATAAAGAAAAAGAGGCTGGAGTGGTGGTCTTTATGGGTAGTTGGTTTAGACCAGAGCATGCAGAAGAAATAGCTTGATCCTCATTTTCATACAGAGAACCGCAATTATGGAACAACCTCCCAGACACAATTAAATCTTCTTTTAAAAATCCCAACATTCTTTAAGAAAACCATGTTAACATATCTCAGCACAAAATGCACCTTTAATCAAAGCTGATTATATTTCTTACTTGTCCTGTGTTCAATGTATATGTGTATTTTAACAATACTTTGTATTAATGATATTATACTATTTTTTTTAAAAATAAAAAAGTTGCTGAGGGTTATATTGCGTGTGTATAATTCAACCATGGGATCCACAAGGATTTCCGCAAGGTTGGTATTAGTGATTTTGCTGAATTTAATGCATTTACATTTTTTTGTTGAATACTTTTTGTAGTTTCTGGTCGGCGTCCTATTATGATGCAGGAGTGTTGCAGAAGGTTGGAAGACATATCAGAGTTTACTATGTCAGATTGAGGGTTGTGTATAATTCTTCAGAAAGGGACAAGAACAAGGCAGTTCCACCAGATACACCGGTTCTCCTTTGATTTATTATGCAACAGTTTATGATGCCTACAGAAAATTGTGAGAAGTTTAGAGTTCAACTCCTGAATTTTCGCACTAATTGAACTTCGATGTATGAGGTTAAATAGTTTTGTCCACTGCTCCATTTGGAGAGCTATCGATAATTCCCACCATGAAACAAACTGTAGAGGTGTTGCTGCAACTCCTGCTAATACTGGGAAAAATAACGAGGAGATGTGTCTGTCAATGTATTCCCATGTTGCACATTATGAAATCTTTTCAAACTACCTTCTGTTTTCTTCACGATTGGACAATCCTCACAGGAACGTTAGACATTTACTGACTGTCACCTAACATCAACAAGAGCTATTACAGTGGTAAAACTGGATCCCACATGATTAGATAGACTCCATAAGAATAAAGAAAGCATAGTCGCTACACCACATAATTTGCAAATGGAGATTTATTTCACCATGTAAGTGGACTCGGCAATGTTTTGACACACACAGTGTCTTTGTCAAGGCTTGTCAAAGATACTATATGTGTCAAAACTTTGCAGACTTTGTGTTGTTGCAGCTTTGGACGGTTGCACCCACGCTCTAAATCAGAGGTGCTGAATCTTCAAATATATGTTTTAGACAGACTCCATAGACATTATCGCTAGCATTTGTATAGCGTCAACATATTCCGCAGCATTTACATTTATAGAATGGGGAACAAATAATCGAAATACACAATATAACAGAGCCAAGAGGTGGAGAAGGCTCTGTTTAAACAAGCTGAAAATCTATGAGCGTTAGCATAAGTAGCTGATTGGCTGTTTGGAACCAGTTGCTTTCTATTTCTATTCCCCATTACCATTTAAAATGAATTAACAAATTAATGAAGTGCACAAACACACATTTTATTATAAAAAAACAATGTGAACAGAAAATGCCTATAAACAATAACAGGGCACCACAATAACTATATAATTACCAGATTCACAGGAATCGTTCTCATAGATAAAAAAAAAAAAAAAGGAAAAAACAATTAGGGAATAATAGTAGACAATTTATTGGAGTATTTACATATTATTATATATTTAGTTGTTTCATGTGAAGGAACGTATTTCCCAAGATTTAAATTTATACATCGGACTTCCCAACTCTGTTGTCTACCTTGCCTGGATCTTTGTCAAGGTTTGCTTTGGAGCGAAATTTGGTGTTGCGCCAATACTTCATTTTTTTTTTATTGCTTGGTCATCGTAGGCTTAGGAGCTGACACCGTATTGCTGCATTGGCAGTGTTCTGCTTCTGGTGAGCTGACACCGTGTTGCTGTAACATCAGAACACCAAGTGAGGATTCAGCGTTTTGAGTCAATACTTCATTTTTTTTATTGCTTGGTCATCGTGGGCCTTGGAGCTGACACTGTATTGCTGCATTGGCAGCACACCATTGGCATACTCTGGTGTTCTGCCCCTGTGCTTTCTACTGCCTGATCCCTCCTTGACTGAAAACAATTAATCTTTCTTCCTTCTGTATATCTCATTAGCAACCCCAGTTTTTCTTAGCCGCCCTCTTTCCTACTCAGAACCCCAATATTTTAGCACTCCCAGAAATTCTTAGCAGATTCCTCTCCAGTGAATCTCAGCTATTCCCCCATCAAAATTAGTTCCTGTAATCAAAATTAGTTCCGATAATCAACCCTATGTTTTTTACTCTCCTCCCACAGTCTTTCCATGCTTCTACAGTCCATAATAAAAATACAATTTAAGCACACTCCATACGACTATGTGATTATGTGCAAATAAGCATACCCATCACATCGCTGAGAAGATTGGAAAACTCTTAGTGTTGCAGGCTTTACTTAACCATGACACAATAATAAATACACGTTTATACCATCAGTCTAAACCTATATCAACCAATAAGTCTTATATAAATATACACACACATATGTACTCTCAAACACAAATACTGTGTATACTCATAAACACATGTATATATTTCTAAACATAGAGAACAGTGGTTTCTAAACTAGTCCTCAAGACCCGTCCAACAGTACAGGATTTAGGGATTACCCAGTTGTGTCTAAGGTGTTTTTATAAAGAACAAAAACCCACCTTGACATAACTGGGTAATTCCTAAATCCTGGACTGGTAGGCGTGCCTTGAGTACTGGTTTGGAAACCACTGATATAGAACATTTTGCGTTTCACAATTGTACAGCTTAACTTAATTTAATGTCCACAGAATAATCGATAATTGCCTGTGAGCGTAGGTTGTATCCCAATATTTCCATTAAGTGCTTTGTGTGGCCGTCAGACATTACATAATTTCCATACGATGATTCATTTTCAGAAACTTTTTAAAGGTCTTTTGTCACGGTTCAATAATTTTTCTAATGATAAAAGTCCCTTAATATTTTTTTCAATTATTTCTTCAATGAAAAATTCCCTTGATGCTGTAAGTCTTATAGATAGAGCTATCGTAAAATTTTTGGTAACACGCTTGACTGGTCTCATTAGCGTTCGCTGGAATTTCACAAACTTGTAAGAAACAGGCCAATTAATGACAGCTCCCCCTAACGTGTAGGATATATCTGCCTAGTCAGTGTTTAAACAGTGTTAAAAACAGCGTTGTTTTTATAGTATAGAGAACAAAAAAAAGGAAGAAAAAAAAAAGAACAGAAAGAATGGCTGCATGATGCAAGTGTTTTATACTATACAACATGTTTTACTGGTAGTTTATTTTTACAATTTTGGGTTATTTTAATCGTGCGTTGTTACTTGTTACAGTACACAGAGCAATACATTTAGTCATTAAAAATGATTCAACAAATTTTGTCATTTAGTCATTAGTATATTATTAATTTGAAACATGGGATGCGTTGCTGGCACATAAATGTGAAAAATAACTTGGTGCAGAAAGCTGTACACCCAATAAAGGTGTATGTATCTTATAGCATTGACGCTTAATAGCTTTGGCCGCGGATGTCTATTTCCAATCCATTCTTTCTCTATGAGAAGCATTGGATTGGAGCAGGTCATGGAGGGCATCAGAAGACCTGCTGACGTTTTCAAAGGCGGAGTCGGCAGCTGCTACCGAGGAGACACTAAGTGAGCAATTATTCTTTAACTTTCAATTTTTAAAAGAAGAGTGGGGTGGTCAGAAGGGAACCTATAGTCCCAAAAAATATTTGTTCTTGCGTTCTTCAATGCCTAAATGATATGTTGGTTGCTTGAGAGGGTCCGTGAAAGATTTCTTGCCTGGCAATTTTGAACACATAGCTATAAATTGTTGATAGTTGGACATTCCCTTGTAAAATGTCATTGTAAATGTTTGAATAAAGGACATTCCCTTATAGTTTCTGGTAAGTAGCACGAGAGTGTCTCTTATAGTCTTCTTTAAAAACGCATGTAATATACAAACGTAAAGATTAGACTGCATAACCATCTCCTTTATTTCTAGAACATTCTGTTACATATTGTAGCAGCAACATACTAATAATTACTGGTACATTATAGAGAGACTGTTAATTGAAGCTTAAAACTGATTTTGTTTCAATTTTTCCAGTCTGAATTAGAACAATTTGAAATCAGAAGGGCATCATTTAAGCAAAAATATCCAAGCTATGAAGATAGCATAACGGGAGAGTTTTCCAGATAATCTTAGATTACATTTTGCTCCTCAAACTTAAATTTGCTCCAATTCAGATTTTAGTTTATAGACCTTTCTTTATAGCTTGTATTTTCCAACTTATTTACGGACACAAACACTAGAAAACAAGAATGAACAGAAAGTTCTGAGGCTGCCAAAAGGAAGCGACAGATTGTGTGAGAAGGAATAAGGACAATATAGTAAATATGCTCTAACTGGAAAAATAAGATTCCACCAAGAGAGTTAAAATGAACTAAGAACACCCTAAAGTGTGAATATCCAGGAGCAAGAAATTAGATTTGGTATAGATTAAATATAATAAAGATAATGGTACAAACTTAAAACACAATCTTCAGATACAATTTAAACTGGGTTAAAAAGTAGAGTTTTGCATTTAGTAATTTTTTTATCACTAAATGCAAAATTGCAATCCTATTATGATACAGACGTGTCTTTGTATATACTCTACTTTTTAACCCAGTTTAAAGGAACACTATAGTCACCTAAATTACTTTAGCTAAATAAAGCAGTTTTAGTGTATAGATTATTCCCCTGCAATTTCACTGCTCAATTCACTGTCATTTAGGAGTTAAATCACTTTGTTTCTGTTTATGCAGCCCTAGCCACACCTCCCCTGGCTATGATTGACAGAGCCTGCATGAAAAAAAAACTGGTTTCACTTTCAAACAGATGTAATTTACCTTAAATAATTGTATCTCAATCTCTAAATTGAACTTTAATCACATACAGGAGGCTCTTGCAGGGTCTAGCAAGCTATTAGCATAGCAGGGGATAAGAAAATCTTAATTAAACAGAACTTGCAATAAAGAAAGCCTAAATAGGGCTCTCTTTACAGGAAGTGTTTATGGAAGGCTGTGCAAGTCACATGCAGGGAGGTGTGACTAGGGTTCATAAACAGAGAGATTTAACTCCTAAATGGCAGAGGATTGAGCAATGAGGCTGCAGGGGCATGTTCTATACACCAAAACTGCTTCATTAAGCTAAAGTTGTTTGGGTGACTATAGTGTCCCTTTAAATTAATAGCTGGGAGGGAGGGAGGAAGGAAGGGATGTAGGGCGGGAGGAAATAATCAGTGACATAGTTTAGGAAATGGGGTCTATTAACTAAACAGTGAGACATGGGGACTTTGCAACCAAATTGTAATCTTGGGCTGAAAGTTGTAGAAAATGTTTCCATGGTTATTTTTTTTTTTAAAGGACTCTGTCTGTACCTGCATACAACTTGCAGAGCAGCACTTTAGGACCTATTTTTAATTTATTTTTTGTTTAATTTAGCTGTAGATTTAAATGACTGCATATAAGTAAGCTTCACCGCAGTCAATATACATGATAAGAATTTTGGATGATCTCTGCTCTCAGCCCTTGTATGCACACCTGTGATGTGAATTTTTAAACTGAATCTTAAAAAAAAAAAAAAGGTTTCTTGGAGCGTGCACTTCCGCCACCATTACCACTACAGCGTTCTGTAGTGGTTATGGTGCTGGGAGTGTCCCTTTAAGTAATATATTAAAATAGAAGACCTAGGCTGTTGCCTCGTAACAGTGGGCTTGTCAACAAATGTCTGATGTTCTGAACATGTTGCCCAGCTAGGCGTTTGAATGCATTGCAGATTTATTTATTTATATTTTAATGTGAAAATGTTTTTAATGTGAAAATGTTTTATATCATTTAATAATTATTTAAATATAGTTTAGCTGATTTGAGCTTGTTTTAAACTAAATATCCTTCGTGATTCAAATAAATAAATTTAAAAAATTTAGTTTGAACACCCTAACAAGAATTATTGTCAAAAATGCTGTCAGTTTTGTTCAGTTTATTATATATATGAAAAAAATATTTTTTTATGAATCTGTCTTTACTTCCCAGAATAAAAACAAGATCTACAGCTAGGAAATTTCCAATGTATGTAAACAAGAAAAAAACACCATAAAATTTTGCAGATACTGCGTTAGTCCTGTATAGTTCATTTAACTGAAACCAACTCCAGCCTACAGACTAGAAAGTATTTTACAGAAGACATATATGTTACAGTAAGTTAAAGCCACAAAACTTCCTGAGGGTAGACTCAGACCAAGGTGTCTAAGTTTGGTAATATGCTGCAATATAATAGGGTTCTTTACGATAAACATAATACTTTCGTTAAACAGACGTAATCACTTGATAACTAACACAACTACGCATAGTGCATTTGCACCAAATTGGGGGCCATGGGGGTGGGGTATGTACTATACAATAATTTAAAAAAAATTTGAGTTAAAAAAAAGTTGCAGTAATGTACTGTGTTTTTTTTCTGTCCTATTTGGCCCTTAACTGTCAAGAAACAAAAATAATTATGTTGCTGTCGTGATAAATAGCGAACAAAAATGCACGTGAATGTAAATATCACTTGAAAACCAGTGGTGTTAAAAAGATCACTTTAAGAATATGATTTAACCAGCCAGAATTGAAAAAAAAAAATATTCACATTTCATAAAATTTTTCTTATTTGCGCCTTAAATGTCAAGCTGCGGTACTGTAAAAAATAGTAAATTAAAACAAAAATGGTAAATATCACTTGCACAAAATAATTTCTAGTTTGTGAATTTATTAATGCGGCTTTGAAAACTACTAGCTCGGTATTTGATTAACAAAATTACTAATAGTGCTAAATGTAAAAAAAAACAACATCAAAAAAACCCTTGTGATTATTTGTCTGCTATTATTAATCTGGTTTGCTCAATTCCTAAGGCTATACCATGCTTGTCTTTCAGGCCCCCTATGCGGAACTGAGATATTGCGAGATGGCATAGACAGGTGGAGACATATTTTGTTGCAACCATTCCGAAAATGCACAGGGTACGGCCAACGCATTCCTTGATGTAAATATAACTATTATAACAGGAAATTAATAGGGAATATGACACCTAGTGGAGACTTGTGGGCACTGCCAGACCCCCAAGAAGTAAAAAAAAAAACATAGATACTGTGTAAAAGTATCTATGTGCCTGTGCATATACATATTTGTCCTCCGGGAGACATAACCACCTAGCAAAGCTAATGCCAGAGCATCTGCACAGCAACAGCATTTCAGCCTATCAGGTGATCAGGAGAGCCGTGCTGAGCGCTGGAATCCTGATTACCTCAGATTTTTAAAAATGGCATCATTGATGGAGGACTCTATTTCTGTGTCTACCACAGATTTAGTGGATGCCTCTCTTAAAGGCAGCCCCATCAATGTCAGAAAGCTCCATAAGAGAGCTTTCCTTGCCAGGGATCTATCCTCTTCATCTTCTGAGGAGGATTTGGTCCCAGTTTTAAGTAAAAAGAATAAAGGAAGGCGGCTGGTCTCTTCCGCCAGTTCCTCGTCTGAGGAAAACTTCTCTGCTCCTCCTTCCCCTCATACTCGTTTAAGTAAGCGTAAATTTAAGGGGACAGGACCCCAAAAAAGGAATAGCGTGTTTCCATCATTTGAGCACCAGAAACACCTTCCAGAGAAAAAGGACAAATCTTGTTGGAGGTTAGATAGTCCCTCTCCTTCCTCTTCTAGAGCGTTCGCTCACTCTTCCTCCCAAAGCCGTCCAAGTTCCAGATACGGCTCTCCAGAAATAGACTGGGAATCCGAGGAAGTGGTTCGTTCAGCAGCTTCCACTGAGCGAGGGAAGCTAAGCAATGTTCAGATGGCCAGAGTAAGTCTCCTAGGAAAGACTCTCCCATCAAAATAATTTCACCCCAGATGGGCTATGGAGCACAATTCTGAGGTTAGAGATTTTGCAAAACTAGCCTTCAGATCCCCCTTGGTTAAGGAGGATGACCTTCTCCTCAGGAACCACATCGGTATCCCGGACATTCAGACTTTAATTGCCCCAGAGGTAGATCCTGCTCTGTTATCCATCACAGGGAGCAGTGTATCCTCTGATCCCACAGACCAGACTTTTCGCAATATACAGTTTAAAATTGCTGATGCTGTGGGCCCACTATTACTGATGCTGGATAAGGCAGAAAAAGAAGGCAATGCTCAGAAACCTTCCGCTCCATCTCTGTTGGCATCTAAGATGGCCCTTTTAAAAGCGTCTGGCAGGGCAGTGCTAATTATTGGCCAATCCTTTAATTACATATCTAACATCTGCACATCCCGCTGGCTCCATGCAGCAGGTCTGTCCGACCTAGCCCCCAAATCGCATGAGTTCCCAAATTTGGAGGATTCTTACCTATTCGGTCCCTCGTTCATTCAGGAGGTTAAAGGCTGTTACAAGGCAAGGAGATCCTTTTCAGAACTCAAGAAGTCCGTCCCTTGCTACAAAAAGCCCTTTCGGACAGAGGGGTGACCCTATAGGGCTGCAGGAGTGTCCCGAGAAGCCTCTCACCAGGCCCAGTACCGCCACTACAGTGGAAGACACAAGCTCCCAGGCAGTGGCAGAGGAGCGCATTCCAGAGGCGGTTCCGCTTCCAAAAGAAAACCCATGCATTCAAGTAAGTGTGCCTCCTCATATGCCACTAAATTGGAAGGATATTTCCTCAGACAAATGGGTTCTAAAGATTTTTCAAAGGGGTTTACAACTCCCCCTTTTAAGGTTTCCAGTCCAGAAATTTGCACCCCACAGAGAGGTGAACCCAGTGCTAGATGCCTCCCTTTCCTTAGCTTTAAGTCAAGGGAAAATAGAGTTGTCAGACATGTCTATTACAGGATGGGTCAGCCCATTGTTCCCAATCCCCAAATCAGATGGTTCCTGGAGACCGGTCCTAAACGTGAGGTCTCTGAATGCTTTCATCAAAAGGAAAAGGTTCAGGATGGAGGGTTTATCAGATCTTCCAGGCTTAGTACAGAAAGCTTTTTTCTGCATAAAGTTAGACCTAAAAGATGCCTTCCATTCAGTCCCCATAGCCAAGAAACACAGGCGTTTTCTCAGGTTTCAGTGGAAAGGGAAAGTGTGGCAGTGGACCGTTATGGTGTTTGGCCTATCCAACACACCATACACATTCTCCAGAATTATGAAATCAGTGATAGCTCATGTCAGACTATAAGGTTTCATGTGTCTATACTATCTAGACAACATCCTGCTCATGCACCCAGATGGGGACTTGCTTCTCAGAGGGATTACCTTGCTTCCCTTTTACAATACATAGGATTTGTAGTAAATTTACAGAAATCAGTCCTAATTCCCACTCAAAGCATCCTCTTTCTGGGTTTCATACTGAACACCAGGACTATGTCTCTAGGAACCCCTCAAGACAAATGGGACAAATTACTGGTACATCTGAACTCATCTCTCAGGCACCAGAGTTGGTCCTTGAGAGACCTAGCAAAGATTATCGGAAAATTAATAGCTTTAACACCAGCATACAACAATCCCCCCTTACTTTGCAGAAGAAGTCAGCTGTTTTTAGGCAACCGACTAAGACAGGGCGGCCTTTGGGAATCAAAATGTGTTCTCCCCAAGAAGGTCAGAGAATAATTGAAGTCCATTCTGGAGTTAGAAATTCCACTTCCCCGTCCCCTGTTAGAGCAGCCTGTGTCAGTCACTCTGACGTCAGATGCCTCAAGTCACGGTTGGGGTGCGTTTACAGCCCAGAATGCCTTAAGAGGAATTTGGTCAGACCAAGAGAGTCTCCTCCATATAAACATCTTGGAGTTACGAGCTATAAAATTAGCTCTCCAGGGTCTAATTCCTCGAAACCAGTCACCGACGTTGGTAAAAGTCCAATCGGACAACAGGACAGCGGTGGCTTATATAAACCACAGAGGGGGCACAAGATCAAGGGGTCTTTGTTTAGAGGCTCTAGATCTTTGGTCCTGGGCCTTAGCAAGCAATGTTCAGGTTTTTGCAGAATATGTTCCGGGAGAGGCGAACGAGCTTGCAATCTCTCTCTCGCCAAAGTTTGTCCCTGGCAACGATTCAATTAAAGATTGCTCTTTTCCAATGGATAGAAAGCAATTTTGGCCAGAGACAGGTAGATCTGTTTGCATCCCAAACATCTGCACAAACTCCCAGGTTCGTCTCCCGGACCTGGACAAAGGGAGCTTGGAAAATAGATGCAATGTCTTTCCAATGGACGGATGTTCCAGCCCCTTATGTTTTCCCCCCTCCATCTTTACTGATGAAAGTGCTGGAGAAGAACCGCAGGGACAGGGTGCAGAGCTTAGTTCTCGTTTATCCAGTATGGACCTCCAGACCCTGGTATCCCTTGATCCATCAGTTAGTCAGGGGGAACCAAGATCCCATTGGGCATGACAGTGGACTGCTTTCAGGAAACCAGCGATCTCCTGCTCAAGATCCCGCAGCTGATGTGGATCGCAGCCCTGGTAGGCTGTTAACACATCCTCTTTTATCGAATCAGGTCTTGGATATTATTAACTCATCTTTAAGACGCAGAACTAGGGTAAGATATAGAAAGATGATCGAGGAATTCAAAGAATGGGAGGTTTCTTTTCTGTCTAACACACAAGGATCCGATACCGTTCCACTGGCTTTAGAATTTCTTACCCTTAAGTTCCATTCTGGTTTATCTGTCAGTTCAATCAAGACCTATGGATCTGCTTTAAACTTCCTGATCTTCAACCTTACTCAGGATGCCCTGTATTTGAGATTACTAAAAGGGTTATCTGTCTGCCGTCCATATACCCCACGCTACACATCTACTTGGGATGTAGATGTCTTATTAAATTTCCTAAAGTCTTTGGATAATGCTAAAATTGATTTAAGATGGACTGCTATTAGGTTGGCTTCTCTGCTGTCCTTGGCCCTGGCAGCTAGAGGAGTAGAGTTAACTCAAATCCATATTTCAGACCCTTGGTTGTCCCGGACCCCGGGAGGTTTCCATATTATACTAAAAGGCAGACAAAAAACATCCCATTTTTCTCCTGGTCCGGTAGAATTGGACTTGGTCCAAGATCTTTCCGAACAAGGCTTATGTTTAGTCAGTTTGTTACAATCGTACCTCAACTTTCTGCTGTATTTAGAAATGATATCAGTCAATTATTCATTACATCAAGGAGTCCCTTTCGTCCAGCCAAGGTTAATACTATTAGAGGCTGGATACTCTCCGCCATGTCTTCGGCTGGAATTGATGTTTCCGTGTTCAAAAGCCATTTAATTAGGGGAGCCTCGGCTACTAAAGCAGCAGGGAAGGGCCTTCCTCTCCCTATTATCTTGAAAGCTGTGAGATGGTTGTCCAGTAAAACCTTTGTTAGATTTTACTGGAGGCCATCAGAAGTTGAATGCCTTCAGTTTCTTAGGACCACCACCAGGTGTGTGCTATTCTACCCATTAGCTTTGCTAGGTGGTTATGCTTCCCGGAGGACAAATCAGAGTTTGCAGGAATCTATGATCTGCAAACTTTCTTTGTCTTAGGGATGAGCATAACCACCTAGCAATAGCGCCCGTCCCACCCTCCTCCAAGTTAAGGGTTTTGCCTGCTGGTGGTAGTTTGTTTTTCTAAAACACAAGGTTATCTGGTGCTTAGTCAGCCTTTTGATAACTGTTCTCTGTTTTGTTTTTTACAGACTATAGCCGTACTCTAAGACAAGACCAACAAACCAAGGATCCACCTAAGTAGGAGGATTGGATGCTAGTAGGCTCGTCAGTTTGATATTCTCATGGACTCCCTGCATAAAGAATCTGTTTGCTGGGACTTGTTACAACATTTCTTTTCTCTTTATTGAACTTATTTGTTGCAATTTATGATGAATGGTACCAGTGTTCATTTGATACCTTCCTTTGCTATACATTGTTGCCTTGTTTTTCAGCACAGCTGTTTTATACAAAGTTTCAAGTCTATCTTGTATGTCTTCATGATTCATTAAACATTTTTCTTGTTCCCCTGTACAATTGGCAACTTGAATCGTTTTATTTTGTTTTTAGATGTTTAATTATATTCCTGTACACTGTGGGAAATATTTATCCTTCGTACTTCGTGGGATGTGCTAACCATCCGCAGTTTCCCAATTTTAAAAATCTGAGGTAATCAGTATTCCCGCGCTCAGCACGGCTCTCCTGATCACCTGATTGGCTGAAATGCTGTTGCTGTGCAGATGCACAGCGCGAGCCTTTTCAGCTCTGGCATTTGACTCCGGGAGGCTGCCGCATACCCACTAGCTTTGCTAGGTGGTTATGCTCATCCCTAAGACAAAGAAAGTTTGCAGATCATAGATTCCTGCAAGCTCTGATATATGTGTATATGTTTAAAAGTATGTGTATATGTAAAAAGTCTCTATACATATATAGAGAGAGAGAGAGTGAGAAAGAGAGAGAGAGAGAGAATTGTGGTGAGGGAAAAAGTGTGGATGAAAACCCCTTCCACCTAAAGTAAAAATGTGGTTCTTTGTTGAGCTCATTTGCATATGCCTACCCAGAATCCCTTGCAGTAGTGAGAGCACTGTTAAAATGAGATTTCTGTGGGAAAAGCAATTCTTATGGCTTGACTGGTGTGTGTATTTGTGTTTAACTATATATATATTTATTCTACACACACACACAGACACACACACACACACACATATATATATATATATATATATATATATATATATATATACACACACACATACACACACAACCAATTGTTTGTTTCATTTTCTGAATGCTTTATTATTATTGTTTCCCTGAATCTCGGCATCCTTGTAGTTTCTCACGCATGGCTAGTGTTAGTTCATGCATGTGAAACTGAGATGGGTGGGTGAAAGGGGAGTAAGAGGCGGGGAATGCTGAAGAAACTCCCCTACCTGAGAGGCGTGCCAGAAAAAGCAAACTGAAAAAGTTTATAGTAAGTATTCAAATGTTTTTATACATGCTTTTCAAACTTTTCCTAATTTATTTTAGTTTGTATATTTGTGTAAAAGTGTTTGCTTGCTGGTTTAAAAATATATATTGAGTGATGCATGTCCCTTTAACCATGTAGACCTAATATGCCCCTGTTATATAAACAAAGAAATGAAAAAATGAACCACACCCAATTAAAGGGTCAGTAATCTTCCTTTTTACAATGTACTGAGAGAAAGAAGAAAAATAACAAACTCAGTGTGACATCAGAAAGTGTAATGGGACTTATTGAAAACAGCAGCAAAAATGCAATGTATACATATCTCAAAACACCAAAAAGGAATCATTTTATTAATTTTCTTAACTATATTTCTAAAAAGGAAAAGTTGTCTTACAATGCTGATTCTGTAATTGGGTGTGTTAAATAAATTTACTTGTGTGTCTATATTTGGCCACCAGGGGCATAGTCTGCCCTCATGATTGAGGCATTCTGCCGAAACGCCGTAACGATTATTATTATTAATTTATTATTTATATAGCGCTGTACAATGGGATTATGAGATTATTCACAATATGTGACTAACTGAGTTTTTATGGGCACTCTACCACGTGTGCAGGCCAGTTATTTTGGTTGTATAAATATAACCTTAGGAAATAGGAAGACTTCAGTCCAACAGGCCGCACACCTGCAGGAATATTTACTATAATGAGTAATGTCAGGAGTTCAAAGTGAACTTCACATTAGTCATATTGGAAAATTCTCCAAGTCAGCTATACTTCCTAAATGTTTATTTTGGTCTAAACATATACAGGGTTATTCACTAAAGTCCAAATGGACCCGAACTGAATGGTGCCACTTGGACTCCAAAATCCAGACATTGTTGATGGAATTCATCAATATCCAGATTTTGTAATTCACGCCCCAAACGGACCTGAGTTTGGCCTGGATTTCAGCCAGTCCAAACTACACCAGATGCCAATACACCCCCAATGCCAGCGGGTGGGTGTCCTATCATATATAAAATAGAGGGGACCTATTCTCCCCTCTCCTGGCCTTCAACCCTGTTGGTGAGAGGCCAGTGGGCAAATAGTTAAAAAAAAACAAAAAAAACCTGCCAGTGTTAATTATGTGACAGCTGGCCAACAATTGCTTGTCAACTGGCACATTAAAAAAAAGTTAAATAAATAAATAAAAATCCTATGGGGGTTAATAAGACATATTCTTCTAATGGAGGTAATGTTCCTCCACATGTCACATAAAGAGATCAACATTCTTCGCATTAGCTCTAAGGCCCCCCTTCTAGTGACCACCTGTGGGTAAAGGTATTACTTACCTTATTTCCAGTGTGACATTACTTCCACGATCCGAGGTCCAACTAATTGAACTAATACTAATGATTGACAGACAAATATTAATCAGAAGGTTTAAAAAAATTGTTATGTGTTTTGCTTAAAGAAAGTTGTTTTTATTAGAAGTTTTTATTGTAAATTGTTTAAACTTAACATTTTTTTCATTGAATATAACCATATATTAAATATATTACTATTATTATAAATACATTACTCTTTTAGGATGAATTTTCATGTTTGTGTGTACTTTTCTTAAAAATTACTTTTTTTAGTTTCATTTTAAATCTATTAATCATTACCGTTAATGTAAGCGTTGTGTTAATTAATCATTACTGTTATTGTAAGAGCTGATTTAATTCCTTTTTTTTTTTCGATCAAATATTTAGCAATTTTTTTAGGGATGAAAGGTATTTACAGTAACACAGGAAGAAGATAGCAAATAGCGCAGCAACTTACAAGTGATGTACTTTCATTTTTATTTTCAGGCATTTAACACGTTTGAAGAGTAAGTCGGTTTTAAAGGTCAAACTTGCAGTTCTTTCAGTAAATGACCATTTCTAGGGAAGTTAGACTATTTCCTATTTCTTCTAAACTGCAATGTTTGAAAGAACGTTATCTTTGCTGGATGTATTATATTGTGTGCCAATAATAAAAAACTGATTAAAAAAAATCATGAAAAATTTGTGACATTAGATCAAAAATTATAAAACTATGATTTTGCTTAGAGAAACATATATATATATTTTAAATAATTCCCATTTATATAGAAATAGTAATAATTAACAAAAGGGGAATGTTTCTCTATCAGGGTTATTTCAGGGTTAATTGAGAATTCAAAGTGAATTTCAAATTTTAAGTAAAAATTGTGAACCAGAAAAATTAACCCATGGAAAAATAGAATGTGACAGCAGATAAGAACCATTCGGCCCATCTAGTCTGCCCAATTTTCTAAATACTTTCATTAGTTTCCGGCCTTATATTTTAGTTAGGATAGCCTTATGCCTACCCCACGCATGCTTAAACTCATTACTGTGTTAACCTCTACCACTTCAGCTGGAAGGCTATTTTAGCTGGAGATTAGCTGAATAATTAGAATGTATTCTTATTATGAGGCAGACAATAGATGCTGTGGTGGGTGCTGCCACCCCCTGGCTTATTCGGGGCACTGATATACAATGTTATATTCTTGTTTCTGCATGGCTATGGGATATAATGAATAAAGAATGCACAAGCAACTTACACCCTAAATGGTAGAGGATTAGGGATAACAACACATGAGAAGGATTTGGAAATTGTTATAAACAACAAATTAGGCAGCAATATAGAAACATAGAATGTGACGGCAGATAAGAACCATTCGGCCCATCTAGTCTGCCCAATATTCTAAATACTTTCATTAGTCCCTAGCCTTATCTTATAGTTAGGATAGCCTTATGCCTATCCCACGCATGCTTAAACTCCTTTACTGTGTTAACCTCTACCACTTCAGCTGGAAGGCTATTCCATGCATCCACTACCCTCTCAGTAAAGTAATACTTCCTGATATTATTTTTAAACCTTTGTCCCTCTAATTTAAGACTATGTCCTCTTGTTGTGGTAGTTTTTCTTCTTTTAAATATAGTCTCCTCCTTTACTGTGTTGATTCCCTTTATATATTTAAATGTTTCTATCATATCCCCCCTGTCTCGTCTTTCCTCCAAGCTATACATGTTAAGATCCTTTAACCTTTCCTGGTAAGTTTTATCCCGCAATCCATGAACCAGTTTAGTAGCCCTTCTCTGAACCCTCTCTAAGGTATCAATATCCTTCTGAAGATATGGTCTCCAGTACTGTGTACAATGTCAATCTGCAGTTGCTAAGGCCAGTAAGGTTTAGTCATGTATAAAATGGGGCATAAATTCTCGGGATGAAAGTATAATTTTGCCTCTTTATAAATCGCTGGTAAGACCACACCTTGAATATGCTGTGCAATTTGGGGCATCTGTTCTAAAGAAGGACATTATAGCACTGGAAACGGTGCAGAGAGGAGCTACAAAATTAATAAAAGGAATGGAACATTTTAGCTATGAAGAAAGGTTAAAAAATGTAATCTCTTTAGTTTGGAAAAACAACGCCTCAGAGGGAATATGATAACATTATACAAATATATTCAGGGCCAGTACAAACCATTGTCTGAAAATCTTTTCATAAACAGGGCTATACATAGGATACAAGGTCTCCCCCACCCCCCTTACCTCTCGGTAGCGGTACCCAGTCTGACAGGAAGTGCTCTCTCACTGAGCACTTCCTGTCAGAATGCGGTGCTCGGCCATGCTGCATACAGTGCTCCCCTCCTGCCACTCACCCGACAACTGCGGGCCTTGGGCCGGTGCAGATGTGCACCGTCCCTGAAATGATGGCTTTTCTCTGTTCAAATTGTTAGCATCTCAGGTCAGAGTACTGTATAATATTCTGCCTTACTGGTACTCCCTGCATTATCCAGTATTACCATTCATTTGTTATTTGCTCAGCATCTGAACACATGACTCATCCCCCATGTCGAAAATTGAAAAGCAACTCTCAGTATATTCTGCCTGGAACTTGGCAAGTCATAGGTTATATCGGTTCTTTCAGAGTCGTGCCAGTTTAGTGAATATCCATAAATGCCCTTTATGATTCATTATATCTCATTTAGAAACGAGATATGCTTTGTCTTTGTCAAGTTGAAAAACATAAAGGTTAGTTGTAAGTTCTTCTAAGAAAACATACATATGTTCTAATAAATCCCAGATTTGCTAAATCTTTCCTTTTTTAGAGCCACATGGCACACTTAAGGCAAGAGAGACTGTACAGACCAAATTAGGAATATCCCCTTGAAAAATATATATTTTAGAAAGCCATTAGAATCTGCCATATTTGGTATGCCTTAGTACATGACAACTGGTTATTCACTGACTTAACTCCACGGCTAGTGACAAATTATGTGGAAATATCGCCAATAGTTTGCCTCTATTAAGGACCCCTCTGATTAATAAGGAGAGTAAGGTCAAACAATTGGTTTGCTAAGTGGTCCCCTCTTATCCTACAATAAGGGGCCCGAGATGCTTTATGCAAATCTTTTCAATTTACACTTTGTAATCTGGATGCACAAATTTAGGGTGCGGACCTTATATAAGGGGTGTGCCCTCTTGTACTTTAAGAAATGTTCTGGTCCATATTTCCGACTTGGATTTTGAATCATTTTCATGATGTCCTAATTAGTCTACTCTGTTTTGGCCCCACTGATGACATTTATTGTTATCGCAAAACCATATTTCTTTTATAATTAATACTAATATTTTATTCTCATTATTCATTTAAAAATCTAAATACAACAAAATTATTAACTGGTGATAAACATATTACTCTGTTTTTTAGGCCATTTTTTCGCATTTTAACTAAGCTTTAGTGCTGTTTGTGAAATCGGTATAATGTGAAATGTTAGCTTGGTATTAAAATTGGTTGGAATGTTGTTAGGTAACCAGAGGTAACCAAAAGAATGTGTTCGAATGGTTCTTCATAATTTAGGAACAAATTAGGGTGTTTACTAGTTTCCTATTTTTTCCGAGTTTGTAGCAAAATTGGAAGCGCTTCAGACTGGGTTTTTTACCTTCTTTTGGATCAACAGCAAAAACATTTGTGAGGAAGGCTGAACTTGATGGATGCAAATCTCTTTTCAACTATGTAACTATGTAACTATGTAACAAATGGTTGAGCTGCAAATAAAGGAGATAATTTTCCCAATTTGGCCTAAAATTTTAAATTTCCTGGTCAGTTTCTCACAATTTAAGGTTAGTACTAAAGTAACACTATAGTCACCTAAATGACTTTAGCTAAATAAAGCAGTTTTAGTGTATAGATCATTCCCCTGCAATTTCGCTGCTCAATTCACTGTCATTTAGGAGTTAAATCACTTTGTTTCTGTTTATGCAGCCCTAACCACACCTCCCCTGGCTATGATTGACAGAGCCTGCATGAAAAAAAAAACTGGTTTCACTTTCAAACAGATGTAATTTACCTTAAATAATTGTATCTCCTTGGCCAGCATTTTAGCTCTGTACCAAGAACCCTCAGCTAAAATTTTTAGCACCGGCTTTCTATCGACCCCACTAGACATCCGAAACGGCACACGACAGGGCTGCCCTCTTTCCCCGCTCATATTTATCCTTTGCCTAGAGCCCCTCATAAGGCATATAAAACAATCAAGAGGAATCCAGGGCATAGCTACTCCGCGAGGCGAACAGAAACTGGCATTGTTTGCCGACGATATCCTCCTGTACCTCACAAAGCCGGAGCACTCTATACCACAGTTGCAAAAAATTCTTGACACATACAGCGCAGTATCCTTCTACAAAAACAATACCGCAAAAACACAAGCTCTCCCAATACTACTACCACACACCCTTACGACAAAACTTGAGCGCGCATACACGTTCGACTGGAGGAAAAAGTCACTCTCCTATCTAGGGATCAAACTTACTAAATCAACACATACACTGATAAAAGAAAACCACATTCCCCTGATACACAAACTTGTAACACAGGTAACAAAATGGGAAGACCTAGAGATTTCCTGGCTAGGACGCATCAACACGGTTAAGATGATGGTTCTTCCGCACATACTCTACCTGTTCAGAACTATCCCAATATCCCTGCCAGTCCGCCTCCTTAAAAGACTCCAATCTGTTATAAACGCGCACGTCTGGAAACGGAAACCCCCACGAATTAGAAATAAAACTTTGGGCCTCCACTTCACTAGAGGAGGGCTGGGCCTCCCTGATGTACAGTTCTATTATCAAGCCTCCCTATTAGCCCAAGGCCTAAGACTTCTCAGAGCTTCCGAGGAAACACCAACCCCAATCTGGCTCTCCTTTGAGGACGCCTGTATCCACCCGGCACGAATAACCCAAGCTCTGTGGGTAGGCGCCCCAACCCTTACCAAAAAACCGACCTTACAATGCACAAGGACACTTCTACAGGCCTGGAGAAATTGGGCCTCGAATATACTAGACCCAAGGGAACTGTTAAGGTTGTCCCCTATCACAGCGCTACAAATCCACTCCCCGAACCTAGAAGTCCATAAGTGGCTGGCAAAAGGTGTCCTGAGGGTGGAAAACATTCTTGACAAGACCGCAGTAAAACCGTTCCCAACTCTACAGGCAGAATTCTCCCTCCCCCCCCCGAGACTTGTTCCTATACTTAAGGGTCAAGAACATCTTACAGACCAACTTACAAGCCACAGAGCCCACACAGAGGCTTACAGCTCACAACACACAACACCTGTTGACTGCTCGCCACATCAAGCCCCTGGCACTATGCTACAATGCCCTCTGGGAAGCGGCTACCCCACTTAAACTTCATTGCATGACTCAATGGGAAAGAGATATCGGTAGGGAATTCGCGATACAACAATGGCACAAGGCCATAGCTAACACCAAGAAGGCATCTAGTAGCATCTCCATGTGGGAAGCATACAGCAAAATCACAATGAGATGGTACATGGTGCCACATAGATTAGACAAAATGTACAGTACAGTCTCCTCTTTATGCTGGAGGTGCGAAAAAGCCCAGGGTACACTGATCCATGTCTTCTGGGAATGCCAAGACATTCAGCCTCTGTGGCTAAGTGTACAAACACTGGTAAACAAACTAACCCTATTTACCATACCATTGACACCTGAAAGTTACTTACTACATATGTTGCCAATGTTACATCAGAAGCACCACACCCCACTAATTGTAAACCTTCTCACAGTCACTAAAATGGCTATAGCATATCATTGGAAGGACAAAGCTATCCCCTCGATAGAAGAGATCTCAAAGAGATTAGATAAAGTCTGTCTATACGAAAACATGGCTATGGGTCTGAAGGGGAAAGCACAACAACATGAGGTGGTGTGGCAGGACTGGCTCACATACCGAAGGACGAGCACTACATAACGGGCCAGGCCCGATAACAATGATGACAGCAATAATAAAAATAACGACACAAAACCGAGGAGAGCATAGCCACTGTAGTTCCCAACGCATTTCTCAATGGTCCTAGCTCGAGATCAAGCTCAAGTTCCAGTACAAGTTTCTGTTAAGTTGAGTTCACTCCCTACCCTAAGTCCCCCCATACTCCACACACGTTGACCAATGTGGGCCAAGCAATAAACATGTTAAGAGTCAAACATATATAGGCACCAGAACAGAGTTACTTTATGGTAATAACCCTAGGAGGCGACCCTGCAAATACAATGTAATGTATACGATGTAATGTATATTGCATAACAGTACTATCTGTAGACATGCACCGATATGCACAACCGAATAAGAAATGTAGGCGTCAAACAGGACTGTAACGCATACTGCTCCGAGAGAAAGCTGTTGATTACGCAATCTACCATGCAATGTGTATGATTAATGTATAATCACTGTATGTATGTATATTTTATTGTGGAACCCCCTATCCCTTCTCCCTTTTACTTCTGTTCCCCTGTTTTTCGTGACAAAATCAATAAACACAAATATGATAAAAAAAATAATTGTATCTCAATCTCTAAATTGAACTTTAATCACATACAGGAGGCTCTTGCAGGGTCTAGCAAGCTATTAACATAGCAGGGGATAAGAAAATCTTAATTAAACAGAACTTGCAATAAAGAAAGCCTAAATAGGGCTCTCTTTACAGGAAGTGTTTATGGAAGGCTGTGCAAGTCACATGCAGGGAGGTGTGACTAGGGTTCATAAACAAAGGGAGTTTAACTCCTAAATGGCAGAGGATTGAGCAGTGAGGCTGCAGGGGCATGTTCTATACACCAAAACTGCTTCATTAAGCTAAAGTTGTTTAGGTGACTATAGTGTCCCTTAACACAAAATAATTTCTGTGATAGTGACCGTATCCAATAATGAAAATATTAGATGTCTGTTTATAGGATGTCAGAAACTCCTGTACACTGTCCTCCACAACATTTATCAGCCAGGGGGAACTCCTCTCATCATATCTGGGACATGTGTAAAGAAGTATACATTATTTGCCATTCTTATTGTTATTATACATATTTTGTAATTAGTATGTGATTAGTGTGTTATACACATATCAATACATGCAGAATATGTGAGGTTTTCCTAGATACTCATGTACAGCCTCAGTAGTCCTCTGTTTGTAGTGTCCCCCAGTCATGTTCCCTCCCCAATCGCTGCTATTGCCCACTCCATATAGTGCTATGGCAGGTAAGGGCACAGGGAGATGAAATACATCCCTAGTAGTAATATGGGGGTCTTATTGACTCTCATTGGTTTGTTTATTTATTTATTTATACTTTTTTTGATGTGGCAACTGGCTATTAAGTGCTGTTTCCTCTTGCACCACTAAGGCAAATCCAGATTTGGAGCATTCCGTTCGGACTTCAGCTGTCCGTCAGCACCGATCCAATAAAACGAATCCATCTATTTTCTGTTTAGATATTTGCATACTTTGTATTAACGTATTCATGTATTACTTTTATATTGCAATGACAATGGGGGTGCAGTTAACCACCTCCTAAAAGGTGTGTCATAGTCTCAGAATGTATTTACCAAATCACACTAACACTGAAATAGCAATATAAAATTATCAAATGATTCGAAAGCTAAATAAATTCCAGAATGTCTTTGGTAAGGGCGCCATCTAGAGTCAGCATTTATTTATACAGTCTGTTGTTCTACCCCAAAAAATTTCACTTTGGTCCCCTTCTATATTGTAAAAAAAAGGGCTATGCTGTATATCCTTTAGTATCCCTATGTTGGATACTAAAGGAATGCCTATCATATTAGGCATTCATCTACTAAGAGCAAAATACTGAAAAGTACTTTATTTAATTTGTGTCTTTCAACTGTGTAACTCCCTTATTTGGCACCCTTATATATCCTTACACATTGATACGTTCCTAATTTAGTACTCTTAAATGTGGCAATCTCACATAAGGATATAAAATATACCAAATGAAAAAGTAGATGAAAAATAGAAAAATAATAATAAAAATAAAAAAAATAACAAAATTCAAACTATCAAAAAAATCTATATCTCTCTGAGGATATTTCAAACTATAGATGCCAATACATTGTTACATGTTCAGCCAATCTATAGTCTCATTTAAGTCTCTACTGCAGTCACTTACGTCACCCTAGATTCGAGGTGCATCATATAAAAGCTGCTGAATTAGCATCATGGAATGTCCTAAAATGTAACGACACTGATGTTCTGACTTTCTTATTCCCAACAGATGAAAGATGTTCCAAGAATCTCTTTTTCAGATATCTTGTTGTCTGGCCGACATACTGAAAACACAGGCAACAAATACACTATAAATGGAGTTGTACAGGTAAATTTGTGTAAGTCACATGCAGAGAGGTGTGACTAGGGCTGCATAAACAAAGTCATTTAAAGGGACACTATAGGCACCCAGACCACTTCAGCTCATTGGAATGTCCCAGGGCCCTTAAACCTGGAAAGGTAATTATTGTAGTTTTTGATAAACTGCAATAATTGATATGGAGTATTAACTACACCTCTCGTGGATGTGTACCAGACTTTTGGTCGCCTAACTGACGCTGGACATCCTAACGCTATGCATTAAGACTTCCATCATCACCCCAAATCCCCTAGGAAAACATTGTATAATGCTTCCCTATGGGGAAATCCTAATGCGCATTAGGTCCCTCTGACCTCCGTGGGGGTAAAGCTGAGGCAGAGCCTGAACCAGCGCCGTGGGACTGGAATCAGGTAAGTGAAAGAAGGGGCTTTTAACCCCTCCTGCACCACAGGGGAGGATGGAAGTGCGAAGGAGGAGGGCATTATAGGATGCTATATTGCCAGGAAAACACGTTTGTTTTTTCTGGCACTATAGTTTTCCTTTAACTCCTAAATGGCAGAGAATTGAGCAGTGAGACTGCAGGGGCATAATCTGTACACCAAAACTGCTTCATTAAGCTAAAGTTGTTTTGGTGCCTATAGTTTCCCTTTAACCAAACTTCTGGAATAAAAGGGAATCATGACATGTCACACATGTCATGTGTCCTTAAGGGGTTAAGAATAATAGGACTGCATGCACTGGTGCGTAGGACACCCTGGGTGTAAATTTACATGTCACGCTGTGCCAGAATAGCCACACATAAAATGTAAACATACGCATAAAATACATTCACTATTTGAAAAAATAAATCCAATCCATATATAGTTTTAGTTAGCCATCAGTTGCAAAAAATCCCTAGACAAGGCAGTGCCCCTTAGATATTTGACAAAAAAACATTTTTATAATTGTTTTGTTCAATCACTATTTGCAAAAACAAACAAAGAAACCAAAACTTTTAGAATAATATTTGCACTCCTGGGCACGTGATGGGAATTTTTAAAATTGAACAGTCATGGTGACAAATCCTATATACAGTAAAAGATAGGTGGGAATGAACTAAGAATTACAGTAAAGTGACTATTTTCTGTAATGGTATATTTCTTGGAATTTTTCTATAATGATTAGTATATTGAAAATAAAAATAAAATAAATTAGCTCTGAAACAGCCACCCCTTCCTCTTTATAATGTGCAAGAGAAACAAAGCATTTAAGGGAGTAAACATGTGCATTCGGTTTGTAACAAATCGTGATTTGTCTGAATTTTGGGCAATTGGTAATTCGTCCAAATTCTGTAATTCTGAATCGCCAAATAAAACAAAGAATGATTGAGCCATTCCGTTTATTTTTATATTGTGTATATATTTTGCAGGATATTAAAAGGCCCATTTTCGCACCATTTGATTCATCCGAATCGTTTTTCCCAAAACCGTCGCATAGATAAAATTTGTCCAAAAATCAAAGCGCAACATGGACAAAACACGATTTCCCTGAACAAATTTATTTTCAAGTCTAATAAATACAGCCTTCCTGCAGAGTTTTCAATAAAATATTGTTTGGAATGTGTATCTATATATTTGCCTTGTCGCGCGTCTACATTTTATATGCTTTTGAATTACTTTTTATGTGGTTAAAAAAAAAGACTAAATTACACAAAAACATTACACAGTACTTATAGCTAGATGGCAAAACTTTACAGGAACAATACAGGCACCATAACCACTACAGCACTCTGTAGTGTTGTAATGGTGCCAGGAGTACCCTTGTACCCTCCCATAGTAAGTAGTCAAACTATGTAATACGTTAAGAACTTATCTGGTTCCACCTGGACGCATACCACTGTCTCCTCTGCTGCGGCTCAGACATTCCGGTTAACTCCACTCAGCATATGCTGAGTGCTCTCTCCTTAGCTCAGTGGCAGGACCTTTCAACCACAGAGGAGACAGAGGTGTCTTTTGTTGGGACCCCTGTAAGTTGACAAACTATTTTTAAACCAAGGCCAAATTTCCCATTAGATAAAGGTACCTGCCTATAGGTGCCTGTCCTGTAGGGGGCGCCTGCTCTGACGGTTAATATCCCACTCCCTACCTCCTGTCCTGTGTCTGCTGACTCCAGGACTCGTTGGCCACTGTATTCAGAGCAAACAATTAGGAAAACTTTATTGGTATTTATCCCTATGGCAGACACAGTCTATTTCAGTACGTTCGAAGGCTTGTCATAATTAATAGACTAAGCACTCAAAATGAATAGGGGCAAGTGGTGATCCCATTCCCTACCTCTTCATTTTCCTTTTTTTGTTTCATTTTCAGTTGATTATTAAAGGGATACTATAGGCAATGATCAGTAAGACTGCAGGGGTGGGATCTATACACCAAACCTGCATTAAGTAAAAGTTGTTGTGGTGCTTTCAATGTCCGTTTTATATCTTTGTTGACTATGCCCAGTATTGGGGAAATATTACTGCAACCCACACTTTTATACATACGCTAATAAACACACTGTTACCAACACATAGATACTGTCACACACACTATACACACACACTAAAAACAAACATATAAACACAAACTGACACACATACTTGGAAATGCATACAAACAGACATGCACTAAAACATTTACACACTTACACACTTACACACATTTACACACACATAAAACATGTATACACAATTTATTTTTAAGTACTTTTTTTTATTAGTTTCGTAGGGTGGATAATTCTGAGCCTAAATGTGCTATTGATGTACATCTGGTCCTGTCTTAAATGGTTTGACTACTTACTCTGAGAGAGCATCATGGCATTCCTCGCACCATAAACACTACATTTGAAGTAAACTGCAATGTTTCTTATGGCCCATCTCGGTGAATATGTGACCATAAAACTAACCTATTTTGGACATTCTGTTCCCGTTGTCTCTGAGAACTCCAGGTGTCTTTGTATATATACACACATTCCTTTGTCAACCTCATATACCTTAGCCCATTTCAGAAACATTAATCTTCTTTGTATCAGCTGCCCATTTCACATTTAACCATTCATCTCAAATCACTATGCACACTTCAGAACCCCAGATCTTCCTGATCACTGCAGGCCTCGTTACTTTTACCTATATTTTTTTCACAGTAGTAGTTTGGAAAATAGTGTAATGCAAACCGGACTGAGGGAAGTGATTCCTGTAATGATCTCTGTTCATTCAAATACATAATGGTGATACTTTATGTCCATTAGTATAAAAAAAACAAAGCAAAGGGATTTAGAGAGGTACTTTTGGATTAATAACAAAAGCTTGCATTTTGCCAGATGATTAGATTAGCAGCATCCTGGTGATGGATGTCCAGTATGTTATGTTGTGGGGTTTTTTGTTATGGCATTCCAATTTTTTTTAATTGAATTTTTATAAGAGTAGTACAGTGAAGCTGCGTAGGGAAGGGATGAAGAGAAGAAACTTGAGAACAAAAAGAAAAGCCAACAACATGATTTAAATAAAATGGTATGGTGTATAATATGTTGTTAAGGAAAATCTGTCTCCAAAATTCATTTTCATATTTTAGTTGTTTGAGGCAAATAATATAATTTTTGTAATATATTTTTCTTTTATTTTGCTATTTTAAGTTTGTTTTACAATCTTCCTCTAACAATGACCCCGTGTACCCTGTATGAGCTGCCATTTTCAGCGATCTTTGGTAGTAATCCGTCGTTATTCGACCCAAGATCATTCTCAATGACCTAGCTGCTGCTGGTTAACAGTACAACGGCGTCACTTGTCTTCACCATCTCTGCTAAGCACAGCCGAGAAGCTTCGACAACACTGATCAGCCATAAGTATAATTGTTATATTGTTATCTCAAATGGAATATCCCACCAAATAATTTACGACAAGAACACATTGTGGTTTTTTACCATATATTTAATAAAAAGTATCAAAACACAAAAACCTCAATATAGAAAAACAAAAAGGTTTTAAAGTACCTTAAATTCGATAATGTGGAAGTTGGCGGTGAACATACACTAAAACATGCAATTTCTCTCACATCTGTTATATCGTGAGCAGTTTAAAACTTTGTACCACAACGATAATTAAACCTGCAGATGTTACTTTTAGTGAAACAAAAATAAAATATATATATATAGTGCTAACATGATTATTACATACATGCCAGTAAACACTCGAGTATAACAAAAAGCCAAACAGAATTACATGACGCCTGCGCCACATGTAATATATTTGGATATATATTATATATAATATAAGCAGAAACATACAATAAGTCCAATGAAGGTAAGGAGTTTAATTTAATTTAATCACTTTTAGTGCTTCTGGACAAACATACTTATCCTTGCCAATTTATTCTTTATAACAGAATCAAGAACATTTAAGGAAATGTGTCATTTGAATGGTGCAGTAATCTATGTTTGCAGCTTGCACGTTCAAATTAAAATTAATTGGTTTTTTTTTACACTTATTTTTTTCTTAAATAAAAAACAAACAAAAAACGATTTAAAGATCTTATTTCAATTTTCCCTTTCATTAATGAATAGGCAAATATATTTAATGATATATTTAAATCTAACACTTGCAAATGTATTGATAGGTTCTGTTGTAGAATGTTAAAAACCAGAAACAATTTAATTTGATGTCTGGTTGTGGTTACTCGAATGGCTGATTAGGCTGAGGTATCAAATCTTAATACGTATTATAAAATTAAAAAAAATACATAAAATACATAAGTCAATCTGCGAAATGTCCCGATGTAGAAATGATTTCAAATTGTAAATTGGATTTTATTTAACTTTTTTTTTTCAAAACTGAAAATGTTGGTATGAATCCTACACACCATACTGCGATGTGTGAAATGTCATAAGTAAAATCTCTGAAGGCCGTTTTACATCTGAATGTTGATAATTTCTTTAAGAAAATAGGGTGAAATGTGGCACTTGCTTTCTAATCATTTGAGGGGCAGGATTCTACAAACAGAGAAAACAAATCAACTCTGTCAATCAAATTCCCATGTCGAAGACAAAGGGAAAACTTTATTAATTACTACTGATAAACTTTCTCTGGTCATAGAATATAGTCATTGAAATAATTTTTGGGAAGTTCATGTTGCCAGGTGACAGCACATAAACCAAAATAACTGTAAAAATATAAAAACAGCCTGGGGCTTCGCATTCGCCCTGCTAGCTACCATTTTATTCTGTTGATTCACAAACACCTGATAAAGTCATTAGAAATGTTTCTTTAAGACTGCTTCATATTTGGCAAAACACTGACATAACTGCATAATGTTAAACAAGCACAAATGTAGGTTTTATAGGGCAATCATAATAAATAAGAATAAAATAAGCTTTTTTTATTTTCTACTTCCGCAGTAATTAGTGTCTGCATGACCTAGGATAAAAAGCCAGGCCGGCCTTCAGGTAAGAAGCCCTGGCATGGAAATGAATGAGTATAATAATCAATTAGTTCAAATTAAATTGATTTGGCAATCATACACAGCCTGTCAGCATCGTTAATAATACCATCTTTTTACCATTACTTCGGACATATTCGAACAACAGTGTGTATACATATACACTACCATCAGCATAAAGAGCTATCCATTCGCTGTCTAAAACTGTTGTTGTTGGTGGTTTGTTTTTTGGGAATAATTCGTATACCCACAATGACACAGCAAAATGTCACCGTGGAATCACCACTGGTAACTGTGGTATAAAAAATTCCGATTTAAACAAACTGGTGGACACAATGTGTCTATCAGTTTTTTTCTCTTCCCCTTAGAGACATTATAACAACAACTCGAGATAGCTCAGGTTACTTCCTGAAAAACTGCTATGAGTTTCAATATCTTTTTAAACACTTTTGATGATAATAATAGAGCTTTCAAAGGTGGCAATAACTGACACCTGTGCAATTATATCATAAAACACTGAAAATGTATTCATGTGTGCTTCTGCCTTCCAGCAACAAAATGTAAAAAAAAAATTGCACAGATAAAAAATAAAATAAAAATAAACCACAAATCATATAGCGCTGCTATAGAGATGAAACTTGTCAGTGGATTTTTGTTAAAACCCTAAAAATACACAGTATATACTGTTTAGTTATGGCTTCCAATAACACCAGTTGCAAAAAAAAAAAAAAAAGGTAAAAAATGGTGAACACCCAGCATTCAACCAAAAGTCCATCCTTTCGCGGTTTCGGATCCAGTCCTATGACGTGGCTTGTGCACTTCATTTTTCACGTAGCTTTCTCAATCCTCGAAGCGTTCGGTAGCAACAAGGTCTCTCCAGAGCACGTCAAGTCCATTTGGCCCCAGAATGTTTTAAGAATTCTACTTGCTATACAACAGTGAGATTGTACATTGTCTCTCTTGATAGCTTAGCTCTGGAGGGTTCCATCTTTGATCTGCTGAATGAAGAGGTTTCGCTCATCTTCCGGTGTTCTGCCATTTTGAGCTCGGACGATGCAGGTAGGCCGATGGAGGTTGAGCATATATATTAAATGTTGCTTCTCGTTCTTTAGCTCTTCGATCTGGGCTTTCAGATCTGCATTGATAGATTCCAACTTCTCAGATTCCTTAAGAAAGAAAAAAAAATTATAAAAAAACTCTTTACAATCTATAAGAACACAACAACCCATCACTTCAATAGTTTATGTTTTTCTTTTTCAACCATCTCTAAATTGCAGAATATATTACCAGTAAAGCATTTGAAAATGAAGCAACAAAATCAAGGTATTCAAACAGCTTAAATTGTAATTATAACATCACTAAATATTTTGAATACAGGTTATGGTGCAATTCAATATATTGTGGTCAGACAAATTTCAATTCTACTATGCTACCAAGAGATGGCGCTGTATGCACATGTCTACTTTCCAACTATTATTACGAAAGAAATTGAAAGAATGGCTTGGCATAGGCATACCTCCCAATAGTTCCACAGTTACCCTATAGTCTCACCATTGTGAGCACGTCATAGAAATAGTGAAACACAACTATACTTGATCGATCATGTTTTTCTCCACCCAAAAAATCCCTAAATAATTTGTATTTTTATTTATTTTTTTTTTAAAGAATCCATTTTCATTAGTAAAATAACAGCAAATCTAATATCATATTTAAATTTTCCACAGGACTGGTTGACTAGCAACAATTCCACTAACACATCCCCATCATGCGTCTTAACCTCCTTTTCACCACTGAAGATTCTTTGCTCCTTATTTGGGGAAGAACGTTTAAATCTTAAAATAAATGTGTTGTAAATAATGTGGTCTGTTTATTGTATAGAACCAAATAGAGTGATACAAGCCTCAGTTATTGACAATGGAGGAAAACAGACTGTATACATTAACTGGTTATTCCTCATTGATACAGCCTGATTACATAACGCACTGGCTCGTACTGCGTGTGTCTATGCAGCTGTGTGTCAATGTTTAGGAGGCCACGCATCCCAGCATCCAAAGCCACCAATTCTAACATTGGAGACATGTAATCCACAAAATGCAGACAGTCTGAGTATTAAAACAATGTGAGAACTGGTTTAGTTATTTAACAGGAAACCTGCACCAAACACTAACTATTTATACATATGGAGAAACCCGAAAGAACACTGTATGATAACACCATGGTTAGCGCACTCTTCCTGGCTCTGGTGCTGTAGATAATGTCCAATTCGATATTCCTGGAATGTAATACAGTGGAGATGTATTATCATGCTTACCTTTTGCAAACTTTCTGTTCTTTCTTTCTTCTTATTTCGACACTTAGCGGCTGCTACTTTGTTCCGTTCTCTCCTCCTCTTTTTTCGATCATCTTCTTCGGGGACAAACTGCAATGGACAGAACGCGGTCATTAATGATCAATAATCACTTCCAGAAATACCATGAAGTATTGGGTGCTCAACTTGCATAATATAACCACGACACAGGAGCTATTATCTAAACTAGCAGTGTGATAGCTACAGGCCAGGATCTCACTCCTCGGGTGTTTAACAATTTTTACACCTGTTTAAATGGAATGATTGTATTTCTGAAATGTTGATCAAATGATATTTCAGTATGTGTCTGGCCGTCTACCAGTAAATGTGTTAATGTTCACTCATGCTTGTATTGTAACTCAGTCCTATCGTTTATATGCCTATGGATTGACTTCCTGGTTGATGTCTTTATATGGGTTCTGAAGATCCAACAATATGGCACAGGTGCCAAAATGGAAAAAAAAATACTGTTTAACTCCCCTGAGGTATGACAGTATTATCACACAAGCCTGGCAAGTTGGTGGGTTCTTAGGACAACGCTGACGAATGCCTACATTACCCCCAAGGAGACTCTAAACAGGCCTTTAATAGGTTGTCAGGGGTAATCCTTTCACATTTTAACCTATACAGACAGGTAATTGATTTTTCCATTTAATCTATCTCCTCCGCTAGTTTATTATTCCACAGCTGAACAACTACCCATATAATATTCATCTACAGCGAACACATTTCCACTTTCGTATGGGGTTATTCATTTTTCTGAAATAAATTTCCCGTTCATCTGAGTTTAGAGCTCATTTCTTTTTCTTCTGTGTTTACACAGGCACAAAAGAAAATAGTTACTGTAAAGGTGCGTGCAATGTCCCTGAGCTGATATGAATATTATCCTCGTATGACATCATTCACAGGGTGTCAGCTGTCATTGACTTGAACTTTGGCTTCCTGCAATGTAATCATTCTTGGCAGGTGACAGCTCTTTTTGTAAACCAGGCCCGTGACATTGCACTCAGCATCTCAGCACACAGAGCACAGTAATTCTGCAAACGCTGATTCTGTGCACTTTTGTTACACGAAAGGGACATGAAAGTTTTGAAACAAATAACAAGTTTGTCTGCCCTTTCATTTTTATTTTGTCTCTTGTTTTTTTTTGTTTTTTTTTTAAATATAGTATTAACTATTTGAGCTGGTGTATTTAACAGGACCCATATAATTTCTACTGTGTGCTGTGCAATACCTCCATTCTTCCTAGCAGTATCAGGAAGTAATATACACGCAGTGTGAATTAATCAGTAAACACGGCTGGAAAGCTAATGTTATCAGCATGATCAATTAACGGATTCCACATTGGGTGCAAATGATTTCCATTTACTGCCGGACAGCACCTTCATTCTCTTCCTTGGAGACAGTGAAACGTATCTCTGATCCACAGAAACACAATACGGTTTATTCACCGAAATGAGAGTTCAAACTAAACATTATATTTAAGGTAAAAGTAGCCATTTTCCACTTTTTTGGCCTTAAATATAAAATTAACATAGATTTCAAAATGAATTCTTACATTAATGAATAACTCTGAGTGATCCGACATCCCCACTCCAATAGGTGCGGAACCCCAAATCCTGCGATGGGATGTTGGTGCACAAGTGAAATTATTACAATGTGTACACATGGAGCTGCACATATACTTCTTCCCATCTTCCCTAAACCATTGTATAGGGTTCCGCATGCACAGAGCAATCAGACAGTATTCTAAATTGCTCTTGTCCAAAGCACATTATATAATGCGCTCATTTATATGCATTTGACCCAAGGAAACCCACAACAGTGGTGCCATATTCAAAGCATTGGTGGAGACCTCAGGATACCTGACATCAACGCAATCCTAAACTCTATGGACATTGTTGCAGTAATTCATACACAAGGGAGTATTAAAGAAAATATTAAATCATGAGTGAGAGGGACTGCATGCGTGGGATTGTGTCGTATATGCGTATTTGCATTTATTATTATAATTATTATTATTGGTTATTATTTATATAGCGCCAGCTTAATCTGCAGCACTTTACAAAAAGATTTATGAAACATACCTCAGATTTATGGATAGGCATTTCTTTGGGTCCTTCTGCTACGATGACCGTGTCCAGGGTACATGGCGCTCTGCTAGAAAAACGTTTATTCTGGATGGCAAACCGTAATTCTTCTTTTACCAGAGGTGTTAAGTTGGTGAAGTCTTCGAAAGCAAAAGACATGGTTGGGGACAAACATGGGACAATAGCGGTTGCGCTGACTTCGGCAGCAGAACCTTGTCCGGGGTGCTGGAGCATCATTTTCTGAAACAAAACAAGAGCAATTTATGTTATCAATAGCAATAGCAATATATATATATATATATTTTTTTTTTTTAAATTACAACCACAGCTTTCAATAATCATTTGTGAATAAATGGTCAGTTTTTTTATAAACTGAACTTACGGTGCTACTGTTTCTTTAACCCCTTAAGGACCAAACTTCTGGAATAAAAGGGAATCATGACATGTTACACATGTCATGTGTCCTTAAGGGGTTAAGGAAAAGCCTTTACTATAAAGTAATTTTAACTCAGGCAGTTTACATAAACACAGAGCTGCGTTTTTCTTGGTAGTTACATTACAAAGTACAAAGTTAACTAGCTATATAAATAGCACTTTCTAGCTTATAATTACACAAGCTGACAACTTTATTTTTAGTGGAGGCTAACCAATTAACAGCTCAGTTTCCTTATAGATTGGCCACTGCTGAATACTAAGCTTTTCTTCCTTAGAAAAAAAGATTTTGCGATCTTCTCAACCATAGGAAAGAGGGATAGGGGGGTTAATTAGACTTTAATATAAATTTTGACAGCCATTTCTTTTTATACAGAACAAATATTAAGAAAGCTAACCGATAGTCAATTAAACATGTTAAAAAAAAAAATTGTATTTCCAAGTGCTTGATTTAAAAATGAATGTTTGAAGAAGAATAATGCAATAATTTATAAAAAACCAAGGCTGGCACAGGATTGTGTGATATGAAGTTCAAAGTCTGACCAAATTCTGTCCCTCTCTGATGTATTATGTAAATTATTCTGTGTAAAAAAAACATTAAGATTTTTGCTGGTCCTGATAATAATGCCCTTGCAATATTTTGTGCATCTCAGTCTGTCCTACTCTGTTTGGAAAGCACTGACCTAGTTTTGCGTTATTCTGTATAAATATTTAAATGTTCCCTGTTGGTGTAAGGAAAATCCTTGAACCCCTTTGACTTCATTGTGTACACGCATTTATTTTCTCTTGAATAATTGTAGATATGCAGTTACAGGACCAATGATCATACTGCTTATGCAAGAATGCAACTGGATCGAGAAATAAGTCATTAAAATTAGAGTTATAAGCAGGAATGACCCACCATATACAACATGACATTGTAAATGGAGAGTTTTAAAGTAATTTAAGTTTAACAGGAAATAAAAAACAATGTGATGACTACTGTGTGGAATGTTTGCAACATGCAAGGACACACCGTAAATGGCACATACCTAGTGTACCATAACTAGGACAAAAGGTAGGTCCCTGGTAAAAGTCCAAGTCACATTTTATTTTACCAACCACATGCTGGGGATCTACTGCCTGGTCATCCCCATGTTCTTTGTTACTGGCCAGTTTGACAAACATTAAAGTTTATATCATAAATATATACATTACTATTACAGTATTTAATGAGTGCAAGAGCAGATATGCAAAATATTCTAAAAACAGCCTTGGTTCCCCTTTGACACTGTGCCCTCCAAGAGATATGTCAGCAAATCTTGTAGAAAATAACACATTTTTCACATTCTGTTGTCTTGCAACTGAAGTGAGACTAATGATCTGAAACTCCGTGTTCGCTTGCTGTTGCCTGACAAAAACAAGTTTTTTCCCTCTTATGATTTAAATGTTCTCTCTTGCAGACAGGTAAAGGATTGTTGAGAATAAAAACATGACAGACATGTTTGTAGATATCACGCACAATTGTTTAGGTGAAACATATATATGATAAGATCCAAGATCATCATCGCCTGTGTATCCAAAAATCCTTGCACCGGCCATGGACTCCAGGATGACCTAGAGCGGGTCAGTAAGTTCATGCTGACTTACTGACCTGAATCCTCTGATCTAACGTAGCCTATGCCCTGCTATTGCTAAATTCTGAGCACTCTACTGCTCCTTACACTGATGAAACGAGGAAGTAGGTATCAATTTTACAGGAAAATAGCCTACAATATTGAGGTGACATCACATAACCTTTATTGTGCAACATTTATGCAACAATGTTACAGCTTATTAATGAAAAAATAAAGGATTGATCTAATTATTGCTTTCTTTATTCTTAACAAGCTAATTTAATATATTGTAAAAATGACAATATCACCGCTGTGGTATTATATTTCCCAGTAGGAGAGTAGAACAAAACAGCAGCTCTACAATAAAATTAAAAACATAATAAATACTGCATACTCAATCAATGGTTGGAGTTTTTACAGAATTCCTTTAAAACTATGCACAAAAAGAGACTGATAAATATATCTGCCGCTGAGACTTTAAATATTTTCGTAGTTGCTGAAGTAATTTTGGTTAAAAAAGCAATAACATTCAATATTAAAATGAAGGCTAAATGCAGATCAATCCAATATTTTAATTTGATGGGGGTGCAGGGGGTGAATTTTATGATTGATAACAATGCCTTCATAGAAAAACAAAAATTTAATTTAAAGAAAAATCTATAACTCCATTATAAAATAAAAGAGAGAGTTGAATTTTCCAATCCACGCAGAATGGATAAAAGGCACACACATACACTTGTTTGAGGTTTGCCATTATTGCATGGAATAAAGTTGGGTTACCTTTTCCTAAGCATCGTGAAAATGTTCACTTATTACTGCTATAAAAGTATATTTGAACTTATCTCAAAGTTCAATAAACCCTCACACTTGAAATCGTTTATGTAGAAATGTAACACCCACTTCCAAGCTATAAGTATTGCAGCTTCTCTATACGTTTAGGCAGAAAACCACAACAATGGTGATAAAACAGGGAAGTTAAACATACAATAAAGTTATTATATGACACAGGGAAGGAGGGACCATCTATTTTCTGGGAGTTTCCACAAAAAAAGAAAAACAGACTATTTTCCAAGGATTTGCTGCATTCTGGGAGAATAAAAAAATAAAACGAGGATAATTACGCATCGCACGTCTGTAATGGTGCATGCCTGCATGATTATTATTTAATTCAAATACAACAAAATAGGTGCTACTTTCTAAACATCCATCTACTTTCAGAGGTTTTTAAAAGTAAATACATTAAAAAAACAGGAAAACTAAGTATTACTGTGTCTTTAAATTAGTGATTTAGAACAATGCCCTCAAGTAACCCTGTAATCATACAGGTGGTTCAATGGACCCAACGAAAACATCCCTCGTTTGGCAATATTGGTGTTTTTTATAGCAAATGTACGTTCCATCAAGCATTGTATGGAACCCATCAGTAGAAAGGCAAATGCAAAGCCTGTTAAAGGGGCACTGTAGGCACCCAGACCACTTGAGCCAATTGAAGTGGTCTGGGTGCTGTGACCCTTTTGCACTTAGTGCTGCAATGTAAAACACTGCAGTTCCAGAGAAACCTCAATGTTTACATTGCAGCTCTAAGTCTGCCCTCTGTTGCTGTCTACCAGACTGGCACTGGGGGCGCTTCCGGAATCTAGACAGACTTTTGGTCCATTATCTGATGCTGGACGTTCTCACAGCCCTCCAGCGTCAGATTTTTCCCATAGGAAAGCATTAAATAATGCTTTCCTATGGGGAGGTCTAATGCGCGTGCGGCCATTGCTGCGCATTAGGTCTCCCCTTCCGGCTGACATCAGCAGGGGAGGAACATGGGCAGAGCCTGACCCAGCGCAGAGGGACATCGGCGCTGGATTCAGGTAAGTGGCTGAAGGGCTGAAGTGGCTGAAGGGGTTTTAATATGGGTTTGTTTTCCTGGAAGTATAGGATTCCTTTAACTATTTAACAACTGATATATGTTACAGAGCAAATTGATTTGTTATAGAGATCTTCCCAATGAACTGTTTAAGGGAATATTCTTTATCATAATTTAATTATAAAGGGACACATCTCATCAAAGTGGTCTGGGTGCAGTGTCCCTGTCTGCTGAACCCTGAAGTGTAAAACATTGCAGTTTCTGGGATATTGCAATGATTATAATGTCTTCCAGTCAGCCATTAGAGGCGCTTCCTGGTCCCTAACTAAGTTTTACACCATTAAACGATGTTGGACGTCCTCACGCATCACATACCCATAGGGAAGTGTTGATTCAGTAATTTCCTATAGGGAAGCTTTAATGTGCATGCGTAGAGCACCGTGCATGCGCATTAATTCCCACCATTGCCGTGACATGGCTGCACAATGACAATCCGTAACCTAGTAGTTTTGATTTGCCAGCAGACAATTCTAAAATGATTATACTCAAGGGGGAGTACAACATATATAACATGCAAAGAATATGTTACCAAGGAGCTTGTCCATGCTCTAGTAATTTCCCGCATGCATTATTGTAACCCTCTCCTATTTGGTCTTCCCAAAAGCCGTATTGCCCCGCTACAGTCTGTAATGAATGCTGCCGCCAGATTGATTTTCCACTCTAGTCGGTCCTCTCACACCTCACACCTCGGTCAGTCATTACATTGGCTTCCTGTATTCTATATGAGTCAATTCAAAGTGCTAACCCATACATATAAAGCACTGAACAATTCTAGCCTCTCTTGTATCTCTTCACAGATCCATAGGTATGCCCCTTCTCGGTCTCTCTGCTCTGCCCGTGACGTTCTCCTGTTCGCTGCTCGCACCCGTACGGCCAACTCACGCTTGCAGGACTTCTCGCAGGCGGCTCCTTTCCTATGGAATAGCCGGCCTACCCCCATCAGACTCTCCCCTAGTCTTCAATCATTTAAGAAGTGCCTTAAAACACATCTCTTTACGAAAGCTTATGGCCTCCCAGAGTAACCTCTACCTCACATACCTGTCTCTTGCTCTCTCCTAAAGGGCAGCACTCTCTCTCCTCCAGCTCTGCTTTACTCCCACCTTATTTGATTGATATTTCCTGTCCTAACGTGTTTTATATCCCACCTCCTATAGACTGTAAGCTCGTTTGATCAGGGCCCTTTTCACCCTATAGTTCCTGTAATTGTCCTATTTATAGTTAAATCCCCCCTCTTATAATACTGTAAGGCAATTTGGTAAAACAGTCAGCCCTAGAGCAAAATATTTATTATTTACAAGGAGACACTACTTGAGGCAGGGAGACTTCACCGAGAGCAGCAAGAAGAGTTCTTTATTATAAGAACAATAAAGAAATGAAATTCACTGGCTGCAAAAGTGATCAGCTGTCAGATTTAAGAGATGCCTGCAGCAAGATGGCAAATACTGTATGCTGGCCAATACATGTCAGTACTGAACATTATTAGAAGCTCATTCAGCTCTGACATGATTGTCATTGTGGGGTCAAGAATGAGTGTTTTCCCTCTATTGAAGGCAAAACTGGAAACTGTCTTTTTTTAAAGCACAACTGTTACCACCTGGGGCCAAATTTGCAAAGACCCCCAATAGAGGGAAATTCAAGGGTGACAATTACTTTCCTGAACCTGTCCCTCACCGGCATGGTTTTCTTGTTCCACTAGGTCCTCTTCAGGTCCAGAGACAAAGTAGGGACTATTTTGTCCCTGTATATTTCCTCCGTCTGACTCTTTTTTTTGACTCTGGGTGGAGCTACAGTGTCAGTGGAGGATCCCGTGGCCCCAATGCGCCAGGAGTCGACATTACTGCTGTACTCTCGCACATGCAGGACCCCCGGATCCTCCATAGACAGAACCAATTCCCTGCAGCCGTCACTGGTGATTGACACTGTAGCTCCACCCAGAGTCTAAAAAAAGTCGAATGGAGAAAACATACAGAGACAAAATAGTCATTACTCTGTCTCAGTATATCTCTTGACTGGGTTGGAATTTCAGTGAAATTCTCAACACAGCCAAAATGAGTATTTCATAACGATTCTATCTATCCGAAATACTAATTTTGCAGGAGGGGTTACAGAGCCACCTTAATAGTACTGCCTTCTTTTGGATCGTCAGCAACTATAAAGATGTGTGAAAAGGTCCACTTCATAAAAAAAATAAAAAATACAATTCTAACATACTTAAGAGAACAAACGTGTTACTCAGAAATCCGGATGTAAATGTACGTAACTATTCATGTCTAACTCAGTAAATATCTCACCGTTTACAAACACTACATTCTGCACTACTGAAATATTCACAAATTGGACGTCACACTGTATTCTGCTAACAAAACATATCAAAGACAAAGCAAAACACTGAATTACCCAGTTAAAAAGTGTATACATTACTTTGATCTAATTTTTTTTTAAGTATTATTATTCTTATCCAATAGTGCAATTACTTTATTTAAACCCAATAGCTCTGAACACACATCCGCACAAACATATATAAAATATCAATAGCTATTTAATCAAAAGGTCATGTGACCAGATTAATACCTTATGCAATATTTGTTTTTAACAATTTTGAAGTAGCAGAACAAGGGCGAAAAAGAGCACAAAATACTAATACAAAGTACTGTTTATATACCATGAGCCGAAGGGTAATCGCCTTAATCTGTGTTCATTTTTTTGTAGTTTTATTCTTCTAAATAACCCATATTTGCTATGTCCTGTAAAATGCTATCATCATGCTGTCTTTTGAATGAGTGTGTATTTTTGTAGTTAGTAAAATGTAGCGCCACCTGTAGGTGGCATTCTTAAATGACAACAGAAAGAGAGAACTGAAAGTATTACCCAGCAGTTTCATCATCCAGCCAGCTGAAACATTTCAGCAGGGACAGGCAGACAATGAGCTACTGCCAGTGTGTTATCAGATGGCCAGTCATACATTGCACACAGACACACAGGACATGCTGCTCACACACTCACAGCACACTCTGTCTGATTCTATCCACTCTGTCAGACAGCCTATAGAGGATCTACCTATTGATTATACAGGAGATCTAACAAATCTTCTCTCTGTTTATACACAAACATATGTATCAATAATAGATGATCACTCTATTATATATATATATAAAATAGTACTCAATGATATAGAAATTATATATTTATATAAAATTGTCCCAATCTTTTACGTGCTTCTAACCAGCTCTACGTGTACATGCAAAACGTTTCTATTAATAATAATTATTATTATATAGCGCCAGCATATTCCTCAGCGTTGTATATAAAACAAAAATTGAGGTGTTTCGTTCCTATATATAAACACACCCTCCGTGTAATAAACAAGGTTTACTGCAAGATTCCAAATCCTACTATTCCGACAAAGTGGTAACGAACTATTAAAAACGGGTCATAGAGGGTTAATTCTGCTTATCCATGCCTGTGTTAGGAAACTCAATGAAATCCATATTAAATAATCTCCTAAAGCTGGTCTGATTCAATAAGGCAGGACCGGTCTGATGACCAGGTAAAAAGTTGGGGTACAGACAGTATAGAGTGATGGAGGGAAGTACAAAGTTAGATTAAATAGCAACCATAAAATATAGCAGGTAGGTCACCCGCAGAGTTTAGCAGGTAGGTCACCCACAGAGTATAGCAGGTAGGTCACCCGCAGAGTATAGCAGGTAGGTCACCCACAGAGTATGTCAGGTATGTGACCCGCAGAGTATAGCAGGTAGGTTACCCCCAGAGTATAGCAGGTAGGTCACCCACAGAGTTTAGCAGGTAGGTCACCCACAGAGTTTAGCAGGTAGGTCACCCACAGAGTTTAGCAGGTAGGTCACCCACAGAGTTTAGCAGGTAGGTCACCCACAGAGTATAGGAGGGATGGTAACCACAAATAGTTCAATTCCCAGGAAGTAAACAATAAGAAAGTTTCTGTGCGGTAAAAGTATCACAGCCAGCTGGATACACAGATATAGAGCAGCGTGGAAGGGACAATGCTTCAACTGAGGTAAGTAGTAATGTGGTGAGTCACTCAACATGACTGCGCTGGACTTCACAGAGAAGAAAGCTAAGAAAGGGGTGTGGGGGGGAGAAACACTGTAACTCAGACAAACACAGTGCAACTAATAATCACAGTATAACTCTCACAAACAAAGTCACACACAATGTAACTCAGACAAACACAGTGCTACTAATAATCACAGTATAACTCTCACAAAGCCACACACACACACACAATGTAACTCAGACAAAAACAGTGTAACTCTTACAAAGTCACAAACGCAATGTAACTCTAACACACACACACACACACAGTAACTCTAGTCACAGTATAACTTTAACAAACACAGTCACAAACACAGTATAACTAACAAACACAATGCAACTATAACACACACAATGTAACTGTAACAAAGTCAGTATAACTTTAACAAACACAATGCAACTCTAACACACACACACACACACACTCTAACAATCACAGCATACTTCTAACAAACTCAATGTAACTCAAACGCGCACACACTGTAACTGTAACAATCACAGTAGACTTCTAACAAACAAAATGTAACTCTAACACACACACTGTAACTGTAACAATCACAGTATAACTCTAACAAACACAGTGTAACTCTAAAACAAAGAAAGCCAGCTCCACAAAGAGTTTATCAAACATCCCATAGCCCAGGAACCCCCTGAGAAAGTTGGGGAGCAGGAGCCCACCTACCTTGGTGAAGCTGGTGGTCTACTGTTTAGGAGATGATGAAGGCAGACAAAGCCAGAGGCAGGAGTCCAGCGTGTGATCAGAACCTCCTGTCTCTCTCTCCCCCCGGCACTCACTATACTACTGGCGGAGTTGCATCACCTCCTTATATAGCGGAGGGGGCAGTTCTGGAATGCTGACATCATTCTATTAATAGCAGGCAAGCTCTCCCTGCTGGTGATGCAAGCTAAGGACCATCATAGGAGGAGGAGGGTCCAGGGACAAGGAGGAAGAGGAGGGAGGAAAGGGAAGAGGAGGGGGGATAGGGAAACCTCTCTCCATAACTGGACTGGGCGAGGACTCACATTAACTCCTGCATGTCATCCAGATGAGCCAAGCTCCCTTAAGCCAGGCTAATGACTGCACACAGCTGGCATGTGACTGCTGAATGGGAGGAGCAGGGGGTTCTGGGAGGAGGTACCAGCATTATCTCCCTCCCCATGTATGTATAGGGAAGCAGATAAAGAGGGCGCCTTTGACATGTTTTGATGTTTATTTGCACTGTTACCCGGCAGCCGGCTGCTTGGAGAGAGCAATAACACAATACATGAGTTTTATGATTTTTTTTGTTTTGTTTTCTATTTTGTTTGGTTTTTTTCTAAATAAAAATCAAACTGGACTCTCCAGCATTCAGGGCGAGTAATATTATCAGCCCGGGCAGCATTTTACATGGTTTTTATAATCTCATGCTGCACATGTTACACGGTATAGTGACAGGTGTCGTTATTCACCAAACTGCGAATTGTAGCGAGTTAAAACCCGCCTGACAACATCTGGGCACAAACAGAATTCTACAACTGAGCTGCAGTCAGAGCTGGGATGTTTGTGCCTAAATCTTACAATTCGTGAATATGACCAGAACGCTCCAATACTGGAGATCCATTTCTTACACTTCAAACTGTCCCAAAATGAAATCTACAAACCGGAGTGAATTGAAAACTAAATGTCATTTAGGCTACAAATAACTGATTTGGGAAAATTGTCTGTCTGTCAAACTGTCTGTCTGTCTGTATATCACAGATACATTTGTGATATTTTACTCTGGTGAGTCATTTTCAAAAGTTATTTTGAAAAAAACAAACAAAACAAAGCATGATTCACTGTTAAATTGTAGTAGATGAACAGCTAGAGTAGAGCAGATATTTATTAAACTTATCTAACAGAAAAATAGACAGACAGATAGTTTAGACAGAGCCAAACAGGCAGACAGGCACATTGGACAGACAGAAAGTTGAGACAGACAGACAGTTTAGATAGACAGACAGATAGATAGTTTAGACAGGCATACAGACAGGTACCTTGGACAGACAGTTTAGACAGATAGATGGATAGATAGATAGATAGATAGTTTAGACAGACAGACAGGCACATTGGACAGACAGAAAGTTTAGACAGACAAATAGACAGACAGTTTAGATAGATAGTTTAGACAGACAGACAGATAGATAGATAGATAGATACATGAGAAAGGTTCATGCTGATATTATAATCTGAAAATGTAAAATTACTGAAAGTTTCCAGTGTGTGTCTAGAAAAAAACAGAACTCAATGTCCTTTTGTTTTGTTTTTTACATACTAAGCTAATGATTGTTTTCCCAAACAAGATTATTGAGTTATGCTTTCTCAAAAAAGAAACTGAATACAAACATTTTAAGGACTAAGAATTTTGTTTGGGGTGTGTTGTGCCTGGTAATGTATCCTAAGTGATGAAAGGATTTTGATAGAAAAGTCCTAAATAGTCCTCTGTGCCAGTTGTCTCCAGTTTATCATTCACTGGAAAGCAGGTGATTGTATTGAATGAAGATGGATGGGAACATCTCTAAATGCTGGTTACATAAAACTATACATGAGGCAAAGCCAAGGTCCACCTCTGCACTCACATTATTTGCCATAACACCTATTTAACCCCCGCAGCGCCGATGCCAAGTCACCATAACAAATTATTTGCCTAATCCTGGAACATGAGAGGTTAACAGAGCAAAAACAATCTTACAGTTCTATTCATATGATGCAAAAAAAAAAAAATGAATACAAACATCACAGGAAAAAAAGTGATTCCTGCAATCAGTGATGGGTTAAAAGGCCACATGTTCTAAATATAAAAAGACAAAAAAATAGCTCAAATAGTACAAAATACAAAAAAATATACACTGTAGAAACATTTCTTAAGATAAAGACAGATAATATTGTGCACATAGTGTCTTCTTGTCGCAGATCGACATTTAAATACATACCCTGGTCTGATACTTTATAGGATAAGTCTTTAAAATCCTTAATTGATTAACCTGATTATTTTAAAAATGTTAAGAATTACGTTTATTTTTTTTGTTCTTAGTTATATCTGCTCTCCCGGTTGGTCGCTGTCAAAATGAGCCTGTATTATCCATTTATATATGGCATTAGCGTTGTAGAATTTATTGGCGCTATGTAAACAGATGGTAATAATATATGTTCTTGAAAAAGCGCAAAAGGAATACAATTTAGATATAAAGACAGAACAGGAGGAGATATGCCTAAAGCTCGCACTCGTGTGTACTGTTTCTTTAAAATGCTAATACAAGTACACTTAATCACCTTTAAAGATTTTTCACTGTTCTTTGAAGTGATATTTTGCACCGTTCACGAACGATAAACTCACGTGAAATAAAAAACAAATGGTTGCCACTGAAGTCATAGCAATCTCTTTATTTAGTCTGCGGTCCTACACGTCCGTTGAGACAGTAACCTTAGTCTGCTTATTGCCTTAATACAATTAAAACGGAAGCTTAGTGTCCCGACTGTAAAAATATCACTAATGTGCATAACGTTCCTTTGCGATTTAATAGCAAAAATATAGCAACCGGCTTAACCTCACAGAGCACAACATTGAACAGTTGAAATCAATACTTTAAACAAAGACTGCTTTTTCTTGAGCTATAAAACATATACTTTTAGAACTGCTTTTTTTTTTTTTAACTGTATTTTTTCCAATAATTTTTTAAAGCATAATATTTTTTTTCCATAGGTTGCTATATGATTGACTTCATAACGAGCAGTAATGACCATTATTGCATACTATATCAACAATTATAATCCCCGGTGTAACAGTACAGATGTCAGTAAGCTCTTTTTCAAACATCACTCTTCATATAAATTGTCTGTACTAAGTTGTCTAAAGGAAGTAGACAATAAAATAAATATTGCAAGACACTTAAAATAGATATGATAACGAGCAAATATATACATATAAAGATTAGACAAATGTATCTTTATATCTTAAAAGGGACACGCTAAGTACCTAAACAACTTTAGTTTAATGAAGCAGTTTTGGTGTGTTAATCATGCCCTTGCAGTGTCTCTGCTCAATTCTCTGTCCTTTAGAAGTTAATACCTAATGATGTTAGAACATCATTAAAGATAGTGGGCTTTAATGCTGTTAGTAAATCCTGCTGCTTTTGAGTGAGCAGGGTGAAAGGAACACTTTTGTGTTAGGAATACAAAGATGTATTCCTAACAGTAGAGTGTCCCTCTTCCCTGCGTCACCCCATAGTCCGCCCCACCAGTTGTAAAAGGGTTAAAAACCCTGTTTGCACTTACCCGATTCCGGTATCGATATCCTTGGCGCTGGTTCAGGCTCCTCCTCTGCCAATGTCAGCCAACGAGGGGAGGAACATAGTGATAATGCGTGGTGAGCGCATTCGGGATTTCACATAGGAAAGCATTGCCTAATTGCTTTCCTGTGGGGTTTAAGAAGACTCTGGATGCCCTCATGCAAAGTGTGAAGATTTCCACCATTGTTTCCCGGAGTCAAACTCTGTGAAATTGCAGGAAGTGCCTCAAGAGGCTGTCTGGTATTGGCTGTCTTTCTTTAAAACTGCAATATTTTACATTGCAGGGCTTAGGTGGACAAAGGCACTGCACTCCACTTCAAAGATGTCCCTTTAATTCCCTGCTCATACCACAGAAGACCTCTGTCTTAGGGGGCCATATTGAGTGACCTCAGACTGGAAGATAAGCTGTATGCAGAGTTCACTTTGAGCACTGCATGCAGCCCTATAAATCCCTTTAAATCCCTATACCCGATATCAAAGTATTGACGCTGGTATTCTAAGCTTGCCCGCATCTGATGCAAGCATCTGCAGAGACCCAGATAAGGTCTCTCTGCATAACCTCCTGCCTGCAGTGATTGGTTCTGGGCTTTCCCAGTTTCCCAGCACCAATCACTGTGTGGTCAGTAGGGACAGCATGCAGGAGCTGCAGCATGAGAGGGAGATCTCTCTCTTATGCTCCAATCGCACCGTAGTTAAGGTTAGGGGTAAGTTAGGGTAGGTGCACGGTTAGAGTTGTGCAAGCAAATGGATAGGAGTGGGGTTGATTCAGGGATAGGGGTAGGGATGGTACATGGCTAGCATTAACTGGTAAAAAAAACTAATTTAGATCCTAGAGATATGAAGCATTTAGCAATCAAGTCTGACACATTCATCTATTTTGAGTCCTTTTTTTAGTTGCACTTGATGTGTAAAATGTAAACTGTTGTTTTTTTCCATTTTATTCATACTTAATAATGTAATATCGTACTAGGTATACATGTTGGGTATTAAAAGAAAGTAATTTCTGCTTTTTAAACAATATAATATAATATGTTTGGGGGCACTTAAAAAGAAACCCTTAAATTAAAGTTGAGCAAACACACAAGTTCTAGGTTTTGTATTTGTTCAGAACTTGGACAATTTCCTCTCTCCCTTTAAATTGCTGTTGTTTCTGTTTATGCAGCCTTAGCCACACCCCTGTTGTGACTCACACAGCCTTTATGATGAAATGGTTACATTTTCAATCAGATCTTACAGCACATGCTGTTTACTTTAGAAGTTCTAATCTCCTGCTGTGATAATTGAACTTTAATCACACATCAGAGGATGCTGCAGACTCTACCGAGTTGTTAACTGAGCGGGAGGTAAAATTTTTTACAAACACACACTGCAAAAGTTGAAACTTTTTTTTCAGGAAGTGTTCAGGATGGCTGTGAGTTTTAGCCAGAGGCTGCATAAACAAAGTGACTTACCTCCTAAATGGCAGATAATTAAGCGCTGAGACTGCAGAGACATGATCTATACACCAAAACCACTTAATTAAGCTAGAGTGTCACTTGAAAACTGTTGGGATAAATATGCAAATATTAGCAAATACATCCTTCTAACCAACAATGTAATGTAGGATCGAGCAATGCATTATGGATGCTCATCAAAGCAGGAAAAACCTTAGCTTATCCATGGTGGGTGTTGCCATCCATATTTAAATGCATTACATAGATAATGCAATAATAAAAAATAATAAAACACATTTCTAGGCACTGGTCCCATTGCAGCAAGCATGTCAAACTCACGGCCCACGGGCCGCATGCGGTCCATAAAGAACATCTTTGCGGCCCAGCGAGCTGCGAGTTTGAGACATGCTTAGTGTGAAAGAAGAGTAGGCACCTTCTCTCCCCACATTGCAGGTGCATACTCTGCTAAAATACAGGTGTATGAAGTAAAAAAAAAAAAAACAGGTGTATGAAGTATATGTGAATGTTCATTAATTTCAGTAAAATCCAATACATGGAAGAGGAGCTAGGGTACATTAATATTATATTTGTACATTCTGCAAATAGCAGGGATCTGGTATGCAAAATAATGGTTGATTACTATATGTGTTTGATGCATGTTTAGTGCCAACAGAGCCATTACAATTTTGCCAGGAGGATATAGATCAAATGAGGGAGTGGGTTGTACAAAAAGCACACTTGGTATGAGAATTCTATATATTCCGTCTTGGAATTCTTTACATTCTTTCATAATTAAACCATACAATGCCATTCTTTAAGGGACAGCCAGGCCAATACTAGGATCATATTATATTCCACTTTCATGGATGTTTTTGTCAACATCATTAAGGTAGCTGCCGATAAGAATAAAAAAATAACAACCAACAATGGGAAATTTGGGGAAAGTTATCTCCCTCTTCATGCACTTACTCTGTCTTCCTATATGACTGACACTTTCTCTCTCCACCTCATATACCCAGTGATCACTTCACTTGCCCTCTTTCGTCTTCCATGTCATGACTCTTTATCTTCCTTAATTGGACTTACTGTCGCCCACATGTCACTTGCCATTTCCCTCTTTCTCACCAATACATGCAGGAAATGAGAGATACAGTGAAATTAGACAACTCTGCCAGAGGTTCGAAATGAACTGATTTATTACTTAAAACAAAGATGATGAAATCTTTTCACATATAACAGTGCTATTCATTTTTATTTTTCTACTTCTATTATATTATGCAAACGTGTAATTCATATGAAAGTATCTCAGAGATAATAATTGTATTTTTTTTCTATTAATTAAATGATATTAAATATATGGTAGGGGCCCAGGGTTTAGTTATTCATCAGGAATTTGTTAGTAACCCTGCATATCATTGTATACCCAGCATTAGTTTCCCGCATGGATTATTGTAACCCTCTCTTGCTTGGTCTTCCCAAAAGCCGTACTGCACCCCTACAGTCTGTAATGAACGCTGCTGCTAGACTGATTTTCCTCTCTAGTCAGTTCTCTCACACCTCACCCCTCTGCCAGTCCTTACATTGGCTTCCTGTGTGCTATAGGAGTCAATTCAAGGCACTAACTCACACCTATAAAGCCCTGAACAACTCTAGCCCCTCTTATATCTCCTCACAGATCCATAGGTATGTCCCTTCTCGGTCTCTCCGCTCTTCCCGTGACCACCTCCTGTCCGTTGTCCGCACCCGTACGGCCAACTCGCGCTTGCAGGACTTCTCGCGGGCGGCTCCCTTCCTATGGAATAGCCTGCCTCCCGCCATCAGACTCTCCCCTAGTCTTGCATCTTTTAAGAAGTGCCTTAAAACCCATCTCTTTAGGAAAGCTTATGGCCTCCAAGACTAACCCCTACCTCACATACCTGTCTCTTGCCCTCTCCTAAAGGGCAGCCCACCTTATTTGATTGCAAATTCCTGTCCTAATGTGTTTTACACCCCACCTCCTATAGAATGTAAGCTCGATTGAGCAGGGTCCTCTTCAACCTATTGTTCCTGTAAGTTTATTTGTAATTGTCCTATTTATAGTTAAATCCCCTCTCATAATATTGTAAAGCGCTACGGAATCTGTTGGCGCTATATAAATGGCAATAATAATAATAATAATAATTAGTGTTTAATTCTGTATTTTAGTGAGGGGAACACCAGTGATCACAGACCAGCTGCCCAAAGAAAAGTAAGTAGGATGGGGGAGACACAAATAGATATTTTTGTAATTTTATTATTAACCCCTTCACCACCATGCATTTTTTGATGGAAAAAATGTTAGCATAACATTTATTTGAAGCAAAGGAAGTATAGCTAGCATATAAACATATATAATAGTAACATTATGTTAATAAATTATGTTTATATTTCAGTTATTTGTTCATTCTTTAATAAAATATTTGTAAAATAATAAGATTTGGACAGTATACAGGTTTGAAATGTTAATTTAAAAGCAAAAAAAAAGCATTTTTTTCACACATACAGTATATGTGACAACAGGGACAATCCTACAGTCACAGACAACAATTATTTTTGGTGCCCCTTGGTGGGAGTGATCATCTACTAACTCCTCCCCTTTGCAAATGTCCAGTGAAGCAAGTTTCTATGGCAACAAGACCATCTCTCCATCTATCAGACCCACTCTTTTTTGTAATCAGACACACACTCACTGACAGTCACACACTCTCACTGAGACACACACACATATTCACTGATTTGGCACACACACATATTCACATATTCACTGACAGACATACACTCATTGACAGACACACTGACACACACGCTCGATGACAGACACTCGGTCTCACTGATTTGAATGACACACTGACAGACACACACATACACACTGACAGACACACACTCTCAATGAGAGACACACACTCTCACAAATTTAAATTTTATTTCTTGAGGTTTTATTTTTTAGGTCAATCCAGACTTCCTACTTTTGAGAGAGCTGATGTGGGTCCTCTCCTCGGGGTCTAGTAGAGATCTTCTCCCTGGGTACAGTGGAAAACGTCTCCCTGGGGTCCAGTGGAAATCATCTTCCTGGGGTACATTGGGGATCTACTGCCTTTGGTTCAGTGGCTCCAGTAATCTCCCAGTTCCTCACTGCAACCTCGCACGCTGTTTAATTATTCAGGGGCCAGAATTACATCATATTCTGACTCCTAGCATCACAGCAGGGCACGAGAGAGCAGTGAGGAACAGGAGGAACTTCAGTGCTCCATTGCTGCCTTCTTTCTCTCCCCCTGGTATATTTCGGCAGAGTAAGCACCTGTCATCCAGATAAGCAGGTGCCTACTCTGCCTTAGTGAATAAACACCCATTTCAGGGCACCCTAATTTGGCCACCTCTTTGACAGACCATTGGCTAGCTCTTCTTGGCCTTCCCTTCGATCACATGGATGCGATACAGGGTCTGCTCTGTATGATAAAAATATTTAAATACAAATGGTCAAGTACATTGCTTATATGTGTTTGTAAAGACCCTGAAATCATTACTAGCAGCACTGCTTACTAAATTTTACTACAGAATGTAAATCTGCATTTGAAAATGATTCCCACATTTAATAAATACAATTAAATACTATATCTCTAAAATAAGTGTATTTAAAACTGCTAGAGCAATCTTTATCAATCTCTGTAATCCTAATATAATGCTGACAGTAAAATGGTCCATTCACTCCCCCCTCCCCTGACTGTAGGATTAATATGACCCATTGGAATTTTCTTTACTGTTTTTAAGCAGGAGGTAAACAGACATTTTCAGCAATGATTATTTTTTTTTTAATGGAGGGTGTCAGCAGGCATTTCCACTCCACTATAACATAATCTAAACATTCCTCTCTGTGTATTTGTTCTTTTTTCATAGTTACAAGTAATGTAAGAATAGAATAAATGTAATAGAAAGTTTGGTTAAAAAAAACAAAAAAAAAACACCATGCCTCATTATTTGCCCCTTTGTGCTTCATGCAGTTTTGTGTTATGTTTAATTTATTATTATTTTATTATTTATATAGTGCCAGCAAATTCCGTAGCGCTGTACAATAGGTGGACTAACAGACACGTAATTGTAACCAGACAAATGGATGCACAGGAACAGAGGGATTGAGGGCCCCTCTCAATGAGCTTACATGCTCATTTGATAAGTAATGACAGAAACAAACATAACACATTGTGTTCTATGTACAAATATCTGTATTTGGTTCTTATATTACATATTTTCATAATTTATGAGGATGAAAAACGCCACAATGTCCATGAAGTTTAACCTTTCAAATTATCTATGTTTATTGATCCAGAAGATGACTATAAACGTATTATATGTATTATCTAACTGTGTATTATCTATCTGCAAAAATATTTCTTCTCCAAAGACAATTTTACTTTGATCAATGTACATACTTGCTAGAAGGATTTTTGATTTAATTTTAATGAATTCAGCTAAAAACCATAAAAATAACTTAATTTATCAAAGATTTTCCAATCTCAATTCTTCTTAGTGTCAGAGGAAAAAATGAAAAAAAAATATATATATTTTTCATGCTTATTCTACCTACCTATATCTGTGGTCATAGCCAAACCAAATGTTAAAAATGGCTCAACTTAGATAGAAATATTAAGGAATATTTAAGTACACAGTGGGAAGGCTAGGGTGGAATTCATGACTGGAATGTGTTCAGGGGTGATAAATAGGTGAGAACTACTATGTACTATAATCACTACAGTTAGCTATATTCGTTATGGTAGTAGCATACCCCTAGCACCATTCGACTCATTTTGTCAAGCCATTTTTGAACAGTTCGCACCAATATGCTGTTTGAGTGGCCCCGAGGACCCTCCGTTTGTTCAGTTTAAGTCAAACCTCTCTAAAATGGTTAGCTACAGAACCATGAAATGGAGCAAGGGCCACGCTGCAGGTTATGGTTCTTCTGCTGCCCCATTAATTTGGTGTTATAGACGCACACTTTCTTAGATGGCAAAACATAACCCACAACTGATTAAGTGAAGATATTTTCCTGTTAATTTACTAAAATAATAATAAAATGGAGCTGAATTTTGTGCCCAGCTTTAACTAAAATAGTTTTATAATGTTATATTAAAGTTAATTTATAGCATGCAATGTCCTAATAACTTCTGAAGGTCAAATGTTTTCACATCAGGAATGGACAGCTGCCACCTATCTATAAAATAGTAACACTAATGATATCTGCTGTAATCCAGGAATGTCCTCATAAATGGATCATAGACAACAACCACACAGAGTCATTGAGATCCTTCTTAAACTGGGATAAATGGAGGACTGATAAGAGAATTTAAGTTTTTAGGCCAAAATAGCGTTATTGTACAAAATTCACCAACATGCCTGTTTTTACAGCTAATTTTGGCCTCTATTTTGAAATTCATTCTTTACTTCCCAGACAATTCCCTATTTATTAACAATGTGTGCAAATAGGCATGAATATAATATCGACAGTAGGATCCAATACAGTAGATACTATCAATTAGACCAATAGATCAATTAGACCAATTACACGGTCCCCTAACCCAAATAGGTGTGCCAGTAGATCATATGCTCAATGACCACAGCCCCATTAAAATCTCCCTTGGTCAAACTCCATATTGGTTGTCTTTTTTCCCCTTTGTCCATGGTCCTTACATGGTTTGGTTTAACAAGTTGTGTTTAAAACAATGCTTCATTGCTAAGGATGTCTACAGAAATTCAGAATGAAGTCTAGAATATGATGCCTGTCTGCTTTTCTGCATATAAATCAGGGAATTCTGGGAAAATCATGGAAAGACAATTTCTCTGAATTACTTTGCCCATGACAGAGTTTGACCACAGTCTACCTCGCAATATGAAAGTGATACACAACAGTACAATGAAAAGCTTGCACCAGTCAGTGTAGAGAAGGCACAAAGGGTAGTCAGGGAATTGTTCAAGCCTTGATGATAAAGTGGGTCTGGACTTTGATTTGTTACATGGACTCTGTCTATATTGCTTGAAATAATAATATATTTAAAAGCCATTTTTAATTATTTGGCCTGTATGTACCTGCTTTACAATGCATTGGGCACAGTACTGGCTTAAATGTATCCCTCCTAAGACAAGTTCTGGATCTTACCATGTTATTGTTTCTTTTTTTAGATCACCACTAGTTATCATCAAAAGATGTTGGCATCCCATCCCTTGTGGGTATAGGTTTCCACCTGAATATACCTGTTGTACTTGTAGTCCGTGCAGCGGCACTGCAAGGACTCCAGAATGACATCACTGACATCAATGCTGGGGTTCTGGTGGCTGGGGGAGCAGGCAAAGATGAGTTCTACTTACCTAAATCTGTTCCTCACCAGCGCTGCCATCTTCTCCCGGCAGGTCCTCTTGAGCGCCAGGATCCGATGTCACTGCTGAACTCTCTCGCATTTGTGAGAGAACAGCATTGAGGTCTGTGGAGGATCCGGCGAGATCCTCCAGAAATAAAGCCAATTCCCTGCAGCCCTCACTAGTGACGGCTGGGGGGATTAATGACTCTAGAGGGCAAAGCCCCACCCAGCGTCTAGACGTGTATGGTGGAGGAAATATACAGAGACAAATTAGCCCCTACTTTGTCTCAGTATATCTCTTGACTGGGTTGGGATTTCACTGAAATACCAACACAGTCAGTATGAGGATTCCATAAAGATTCCATATTTATGAAAAAGTAATTTTTCAAGTAGGTGGGTGGGAGTGACAGTGCCGCTCTAAAGTCTTCTACTTTCTAAAAATAAAAAACTCCCCCTTTAGAACAAAGAGCTTTACTAGCACCAGGTGAGTCCCTTCCACAGTCACAATCACAAAAAGACACGAAACAGATTTGTACAGGGTTAATAAGCCCGTCAGCCGTTCTCTGTATTGTCACGGCTCTTTTCAATGTTTAACTTGCAGCAAGAGATTGGCAGCTAATAAATTGGGTGAAAAGTGACATAAAATCACGCTCCAGCTCTCCTGTTATACATACTCATATGCTCAAGGTTTCTCTCTGCCCATCTTTGAGGGGAGCAGTTATATTTGTAAAGCACAGAGTTTAAAAAATAACTTCAACAATGTGGGGAGCACTTCTTCACACCTGCTTCTTTAGAAGTAAATTTAGAATTTTTGTCAACTTTTTTCTTTATTATGTAAAACTACTTAATTTGAAGTGTTACAGCAGAAAGCATAATGATAAAAAGTACTATTCAATATATTCTATCCCCTGGCCTCTTTAAATGCAGAATGTGTGTTAATACAGTAAACACTGTATTATGCATTCCATATTAATATTGATTGCAAAATTTTCCAGGATGATGAAGATATCTCAAAATAAGATGATCTTCAACTGTCTGTCGCAACAATATCTGCCAAATTATTATGTGGCATCATCTGGTGATTAAAGGGTTAAATCTAAATATCTATGGGTTTCTAGACAATGTGCACTCAGTAATAAATATACGGTATGTAAGAATATTCATAACATTTAAAAGGATCCATTCATAAATGAACACTCAAGTTTTATACATAGTTATATATCAATAAACATTGATAATTTACTTGTTTATTGGTGGCATTCATAAATATGAATTTCTAGAGGTGAGCGTAACTTGGATAAAACACCTTCCACACCTATAGTAACTTATTTGCAGTGAGGGTTACTCTTTGAAAAAAATCTGAGTATAATCTCAAACTGGTGCGAAGCAGGCCACCAGCCTCTCTGGAAATGGTGCAAGGCAGGCCGCCAGCCTTCAGGACCATGAGCGCTAAAGTGCTCCTTGCATGGTCATAGTCCCTGCATCATTAGATATACTCACACTGTATTTCACAGGGAACGTTCCCCGGAATTTAAAGTGGGGTGGTGGAACAGGACATTAAAATCAGGACTGTCCTTCCAAAATCGGAACCTTAAAATTGGGACTGTTGGGAGGCCTGGTGTATTTTTACATTACAGCCTTGCTACAACATTCCGATCTACAATATAGAACTAGCCACTGAGTGTAGGACAGAACAGAATTTATTGATGGAGGTATAATAAAGAAGTGATCATGAATCACTTTTACTCTTGTGCTTCTTCTAAATGTGAAATGAAGATGACGCTAGAGGTTACTGTGTACAAAACAATCAAAATATTAATTATCATTTGGTTCTGAGAAGAGAAAAGGACAGATATAATGTAGTTCATGAAACAGGCTATGGGATCTATGGCAGTAATTGCTACATGTAACAAGTTATTTCACAGGAAATAAGTAGAACAAAATATTGAGGTATCGAGTATTACACCGGGAGTGAGTTATATGATGGACAGTAACAGTACTCTAATGCTAAAACTCATGGCAATGTCTTGGATTAATGGGATATGAACCAGACACCATTCTGATCTTAACATGGATTAAGTGTTCCTTGCCCCTTCCAATGAGTATAATACCCAAGGACAGTAGTTTTACAACTATTAGGATAAACAGAAATAGCTAGTCAAGCCAGCACATATATGATAGACAGGAGGACAGACAAACTGACATCCAGGTCTAACCAAAAGTCTACATATAAACACCTTTTTCATAGGAAAAATACCACACAATTCTCAGACAGGCTCTCCATGTTATCTCACTAAGAGGCAAATTTTATAAAAACAGGTTATTATCACCTGTTGCAACCAATTCATACTGACTTGGTAGGTTACAATCAGGGACGAGTTTAAAAATAGCCCATTTTTCAATTACATTTAAATCAAGTTGGGTGGTTGTTCTATATTAGGCCTCCTGCTCTTACTATGTTATAAATATAAAGGTATGTATAGCATATATGTATATCAATGTTCACCTAATATAAATTATTTAACACTCACTAATCCCAGTGTAGAAACTGGTGCCCAAATACTGCTATCATCTGCAATCAAAATCCATAAATAACATTTTTATATATATATATATATATATATATATATATATATATATATATATATATATATATATATATATATATATATATATATATATAAATATAAATAAAAAAATGAATAATATAACAATTAAATACATAAAACAAATAAATGATATATATCATACGGGTACTTTTTTGTGATATATATCACAAAAAAAGACAAAAGATGGACTGGTGTCTTTGTTTGAACTGAGCTCCTCATATTTAAAAGTCAATAGCAATACTGAGATTGGCCGGAACAACTGGAATATCCACTTGGTTTTGTTGAAAGGAACACTATAGGGTCATGAACACAAACGTATTCCTGACCCAATAGTGTTAAAACCACTATTTAGGTGTCTCCCCCACCCACCCCTCCCCCCCTCCCACCTCCACATAACCCCCTTCCTGCACCACGCGGGTCTGCCGGAACTGGCTCCGCCCCCAATCCCCCTTATTGCTGACATCATCAGAATTTAAGATTTCAGCCAATCCAATGCTTTCCCATAGGGAAATTAATGGATTGCCTGAAATCGGCAAGGAGACAGGACGAGGGCATGGCAAAAAAAAACGGCTTGGCCAATCAGCACCTCCTCATAGTGATGCTTAATACTACCCGAGCTCAGTGCAGCCAGATAACTTTTCTTGTCCTCTGATAAGTCTCTTGGTACTGATTGGCTACATCATGTCTGCAAATGTTTCAACTCATCTGTTGGCCTAAACTGGATTTTTCAAGTCAGCATTAGATAATATTTTTCCCCCAAAATCTTTTCTATTCTAATTAAGGGCAAACTTCAAGCAACTTAGAACTGACCTGGAACATTTGTATTGTCTAGTATACAGTTATATACTGTTACCTATTCCACGTGTGACTTATCCGGAGATGTGGCTTATCAGGAAGCAGTCACACTGTTACAACATTATGTTATGTTACTAAGGAGGCTGCAGAAACCTATTATTAAGTATTTGTTGTTTACGTTTGGTAAGTGGATTAAATCACTTTTTAAAAAAAAAGTCTAAATCTTCAGACTTTAACAACAACAAAAAACATGGACGCCGGACATTTCATTTTTTACAGGTGTCTTTATTTTTCTGGTATACCTATTGTAGAAATCATTTATTTAGCCAGTCTTCTTGGCCACATTTGACGATCTTTGAAATAATGATATTTTTTCCCCATAATTTCATGTGAATCCATATCTCCAGCATTTATTACTTTTCAGTTTTGTATAAAATGTTTTCTTGTTGGTACTACATACATGTCTGTTTGTTGGCCGGGAATTCTTGTACCGTCAAAATTTTTTTACAAACCCAAACTGTACTCATTGAAGCAAACTGCAAATAATGACTTAACCCTACCAGCTGCCAAACCCAAACCCGTATGATCTGAGCAGATTCACCCTCTGGAGTGTATGCCAAATACAGTATCTCCTTAGAACTTTTAGTACATATTCCTTGTGAATTAAAAAATGCCACTTCTATGTGACAGATGCATAAGAGAAATGTGTTTGAGGTTCCATTTGAGGCCAGAATGGAATCTGTCTGTGAAGATGAGCTTATAAAACCTGTCCGTCGAGAATTTTGCATAAAAGCATTTACACACATGAATAAGGGCCGGCCAGGTAAGCTGACACTTTGTTCTTCCTTTTTTTAATGTACATTTTTGACAGCTGAATGACAGGCACTTATGCTGAAAATGTAGCAATGAAATATTCCGTAATTTCTTCACAAGTATCCTCGTTTCCTCTAAGTTACGTAATAAGTAACTTAACTGACAAACATGGAATCCTTTCATGTTTTCATTTATATAAATGAATATAAATACATTCATGAATATTGCACGAGGAATTGTGCATTCCTCACATACCCTCTGTTTAAAAATGCATCATTATGAGGCGGAGCTAAGCTGCTGAAGCAATCAGTTGCATGTCCCCGAAGCTCCGAGCTTTATGCCACAAAAAGCCTAATTTCAGCTACCAAAGACACCACTAACTGTACTTGGAGAGCAGTACCGGTCCGTACAGGCACCATGGGGCGCAAATCAAAAAAGCCCAAGCCAGATAAACCGACCATAGGAATGAATATCGGGGAAATGTGGAAGCAGGCGCAGGGAGCGTACGGGCCTAAAATGGCCGCCCTCACTGGGGGCTGTTCGTATTTTTCCGACGAGCTATCCATGGACGGGGAAGACAAAATCCTACCTGCAACCCCAAAACCGAAACCGGGCTTAACGACACCAGACGCAGCTCCGGTCACCACGGCCGTCCTAAAGGAGCTCCTGGACAATCTGAAAACCACGCTGCAGGCAGACATAGCCACGATCCGCAGTGGCCTATAGGGCCGCATCGGAGTGCTGGAGGAAGCCTCACGCACAGGCTCACAAAGCATGGTCACACTACAACAAGAGTTCAGAAACAAAAACAAAACCAACTGTATGACCGCCGCTTCGCGGCACAAGAAGACACCCAACGCCGTAATAACCTGAAAGTTAGAGGTATCCCGGAGGACATACCTGATGCCGAGTTACCACATCTAATGAGGAGACTTATGGCCGCACTACTTCCCCCACGGCAAGCTAAAGCTATACAACTGGATGGCCTATTCCGAATCCCCAAACAGGCCAAGGCCCCAGCAACATTCCCGCGGGACCTGGTGGTCCAATTCAAATTGGGAATAGACAAAGTAGCAGTCCTTATGGTCCTGAAGGTACCTCATACCAAATGGAAGGCATGTCGCTGGCCTTCTACCAGGACCTCTCAAACAGCACCCTGGCCTGGCAGAGGTCCCTCAGGCCTCTCACCTCCCGCCTTCAGCAAAAGAATATACGCTTCCATTGGCGCATGTCTCGCACGCTCATGGTAACACACGGAGATTCCACGCACCTGTTCCAAGACATCCAAGAAGCAACAGCTTAGTACTACCCGCCCTGGGCCTCCAACAGGACAGTCTGAGCACTAAAGAACCCACCACCGCTCCCGGTCCCTCACGCACTTGGAATCCAGCAAAGATCACCCCATTCATTCTATGGGGAGCCCTGCCGGACTTATATGTAGCATCCACGTCCTGAGGACAGTCCTACACTCAGCCCTATCTTGTAGGTATATGTTTAATTCTCAAATGTTTTGTCCTCTACTTTGTTTGGTTCCTCCGATAATGAGACATTTATTTTACACTTGCAACACCTGATGGCATAATATGGCAGACATGACACACATGTTTAATACCCCCCTGCCTCCAGACTCTGCAAAAGAGCTCCACTAATGCCCTAGACAAGGAAGGCGGTGCAAGCTATACCACACACTTAAGCTTTCACATACATACCAAACTGACACTAAGTCCGCAACAGTGAGATGTGCACTACATCGTAACCCACTACATCAGCCCTAGGCTACACACCTGACCACACACGAACACTGCTAGGACGCACACGAGTCAGTCTTACATAATAAGCATACTACTTAACTGATTCAACACATCAAGCTTATTGCTGTGACATAAGGATTGCTCAAAAATTGTTAAAACTATTGTTACCCTACTGTTTACTGTGCATTTATAAAAAATGTGCTCTTAACAACTACCATGATGATGATGATACTTTAGCACTGTATTCGGCAGATACCTGCCATTGTGGCGATACTAGCCTGTTTTGTTCACACTAAGCACGAAAAATAAAGAATTATAAAAAAATTTTTTTTTTTAAATGCATCATTATTTTAAAAAAAGGAGAGATGGGAAAGAATACAGTATAACAGAGGGTTAAGGGGTTCAAAAGTCTTTAAGGTGACAATGTATTACATCTCTCCTGATGCTTTGCCAGCATTATGTCTGTAGGAGCATTATAGGACATGCAGTCCACAATATCTGGAGTGCGGAATGTTGCCTACCCCTATATTAGGAGAGCCAATGACTGAGGATTAAAGTGCATGTATGTATATGGAGAAAGGAGCATAGCATTCCCATGTTGAAGGGGATGAATATCACTCTGTAAGGCCATTGATTTTAGGGGTACTAGGGTTCTATACACAAACTATTTTTAGAGAAGTTCTGCAAAGCTCTTTGGACTTTCCTGATTGCTAGTGGATCATGAGGCTGCACACTAGATTTTTTTTAATAGGGACCCAACTATATGTGTTATCTGTTAATGCAGGGAGGGGTCCTTTTGGAACCCCCACATTGTTATTTTTAAGTTATTAATGTATAGCTCACTGCTATTGAGTAGTGCTGAGCTGTTCTTCTCACCACTGTTCAACTGAAAGGTCTAGTTTAGAAATTTATGTTAGGGATGTTGTGATCGCAGAGCAGTCTAGAGTCTTTGGATCATCAGCAGCAATACAGATATGAGAAAGGCGGATGGACTTGATTCTTTTATTCACCCTGTATTGCTGAGTAAGTAGAACGGATTAAGGCAAATGATGAATAAAAATAGACTTTAGTAGAGCTCACTGAATTGGTTTTGAATACTTGACCCCATTTGTTTCGACAGGTGAAGCTGTTAGCAATCAGGGGGAAGTTTTAACCAGCAGTCAGGTGTCCTAACACAAAATATTAAATAACAAAAATGTCTGTTCATTTTATTGGTATTTTTATTTCTGCTCCTATTATAGACAAAACCACAGCCAATGACCAGGTATTCCATCCCACTAGTTTCACAGTTATCATTACATAAGAATAACTAGCATTTATATAGCACCTTTCTCCCAGTGGGACTCAAAGCACTTTTCAGCACACCCTCTCTGAATTAACCAAGTTGGCAGCTGAATAGAAATAGATGTAATTATTACCCAATTGATGGTATTCATTTTATCAACCTTGGAAGGATAAAGAGCTGAGTTGAACCTGCTTGGATTTGAACCTGTGACCTTGTGTTTTTGAACAGGCTTTGTAGTTAGGGAATTTACCAACTGAGCTACCTCACCAGCATTTTGCTTACTTGAATCATCCCTGCCTTCAAGAAAGAGATTACCCCAAAAAATTAAAAGAATCAAAAAATATAATGCCTATTCAAAATCTGGTGTTAGGCCCCTCGCAGAGTAAAACCTTAATTAAAGCATAGATTGTAGGGCCTGCCTTACCTTTTGACTGTTATTAGTTTGACAAATATCAATTATCCCCATTCTATAACTGTAAAGCTCTATGGAATAACTTGGAGCTATATAAATAATAATAACCGAAAACAAATTCTATTTGACATAATTTCACTAATCGCACTAAAGTGCACAATCCCCTCCTCCTCATTTTCACTTACACAAACTCCATGGATTGCGCTAGTTTACCCCTTTTAAAGGAACAGTAGACGGCAGAAAAAGCCTCTCCTTGTTAATGCAGCAATGAAACAAACATGCATAAATTAATGACTACACGTCAATCGAAACTCTGGGAGTTAATCTGAAGAATAGAATTCAAACTTCACTGTCATATCAAAGAAATGTGCGCCCGCTACCCCCCAGCTTACCTGGCTGGCGCTAATAATGCCCTTATTCCTATATTGTTAATAATCTCTCAGCTATTGTACTGTCCACACACCCTTAAATGTTGGCGGTCATGAAGTAGATCTGGTTTCCTGGCAATACACGGTAATAAAACTTTTTCAAATTAAGTCTTACATGTATGTTATGTCTTTTAATAAGTAATACTGTTTGCTGAACTTTATATATTTGCTCTCATTCCAGTGTCATGTTGCATGATTGACAATGCCTATTATTTTAGAAATGTATTGGTGTGCAAATAGCCCAATTATTTTACTGATGCTTTCATATGCCCTTCTCGCACCCCCACTCAAAAGATCTTTAAAATTTCCTTTCTTTAAAGAGATACTAAACTCACTGTTTAGTAGATATACCCCAATATAAAAAACATGCATGCATTTAATTATGTATATTTTTCCCATTGTCTAAAAACAACTTGCAAAAGCCCACTTCTGGGACCCAACCAACTTGGTCTCCTTTGTCCCAAGAGGAGGTGTGGAAGTACAATCAGAAATATCAGGAACCTGGCTGGGACCCTATGGAAATGGTGATCGTCTGCTCGACCTCTTACCGTTTGGGGCAAGTTTAAAGTTAACGCACCACGGTGCTTGGCTAGTTCTGATTCAGAACAAAATGTGAATCTCCCCCACCCCCTCCCCGCAGTCCCCATGGTTAGGGGCAGGGGCGGGCTGGGCCGGGGCTCAGGGAGGAAATTGCCCCCGAGGCCGCCCTAAATAATTTTAAAACCGGCCGCTGCAGGGCCGGTCCTAATGCTGCAGCCGCCTGAGCGCTCTGCTAAGAGCCTCTGGTGGCTGCAGCACAGCTTCTCCCCTCCCCTTCCCTGTAGAGTGGCCGAGCTCCTTTCTGGTCCGCGGTGCCCAGCCGGAGTGATAGGAAGGTGCACACTAAGTGTGCTCTTCCTGTCAGTTCGGCCGGGTACAGAAAACAGAAACTCCTGTTCCGCGCACCGTGGACCGGAGAGGAGCTCGGCCACACTACAGGGAAGGGGAGTAAGAAGAACGGGAGGGGTAAAAAGAGGGGGGTAAGAAGAAGGGGTAGGGAATGAAGAAGGGGGGTATGAAGAAGGGGTGGGTTAGAAGAAGGGGTGGGGGTAAGAAGAAGGAGTAAGAAGAAGAGGGGTAAGAAGAAGAGGGAGTAAGAAGAAGGGGGAGTAAGAAGAAGGAGGGAGTAAGAAGAACAAGGGGTAAGAAGAAGGGGGGAGTAAGAAGAAGAAGAATGGGGAGTAAGAAGAAGAGGGGGCAAGAAGATGGGGTGGGTAAGAAGAAGAAGGGGGAGTAAGAAGAACCAGGGTGGGTAAGAAGAAAAGGGGGTAAGAAGAATGGGGGAGTAAGAAGAAGAAGGGGGTAAGAAGAAGAAGGGAGGAGTAAGAAGAACACAGGGGTGAGGGTGGGAGAGTAAGGGTGAGGAGAATGGGGGGGCTTAGAAGAACACAGAGAGGGTGGGTGGTGTAGAGAACACAGGGAGGAGAGGGGGTAAGAAGAACACAGGGAGGGGGAGAGGAGAAGGGGATATGAGGAGAACACAGGTAGGGGGGAGTGAGAAGAACACAGGGAGGGTGGAGGGGGAGATGAGAAGAGCACAGGGAGGGTGGGTGAGTGTGAGAAGAGACCGCTAGCTCTATAGGACAGGGGGCCTAAAACGTAGTTTAATTGATTGCCAACACAGTTGCTCTGCATGGCTGGGCAAAGTCTTCAGTGTCACACAGACAACAATAATTAATCATTATTTGCTGCATTTTTGTAAGCTGTGAACATGAAGTATGGACATAAAAGGACATATATCTTGAACGCAAAATGTTCTCTATTTTTTTTTAGCATAAATTCCTGTCACCAATTTCCCCAATCTGTTCTACTGTACGTAATAGTGTATGCTTGGCATTCACTGCAGCTTCCTCACAGAATGAATAGAAATCGCTGACACTATTAAGGAAGGGTGGCTCCAATATAACCAAAGTGATGTAACGCAACTGTACAACTTTCTGTTTCCTTATGAAACACTACTGTTCAAAGTGATGAAATGTCAACCTTAAATGTCCTGCATAAATTAAATTAAATTTCACATATTCACTTATTCTTCAATGATAGAAACTGCCCTACATGACCACAGTCAAAATGTCCTGTTTATAGATGATATCCTTCTTGTCTCCAAAAGTAAATCTTGCCTCGACTTCACTAAAGTGAGAATTGTTAGTTATACAAATAACTTCTTCTTCAATTAGTAATATACACAGTATGTGCAGGTTAATGCACAAGTGAGCACTGAGTGTTCAGTTTTTTGTTTTTTTTAACTCTTTAACCTTTTCTTATTTTTTGACAATTTATTTTCATTATTATTATTATTATTATTATTATTATTATGTCATTATTTATATAGCACTAACAAATTCAGTAGCGCTATACAGTGGGTGGACGAACAAACATGTAGTTGTAACCAGACATGTTGGACACACATGAACAGAGGGTTTGAGGGCCCTGCTCAATGAGCTTACATGCTAGAATGAGTGGCCGATATCAGTGAACTCTTTAGAAGGCCGCACGGTGCAAGCGAGCTGGAAATGGCGGATGTACTGGACGACTTCTCCGACGTCTCAGAAGAATACACCCCGCACAACCCAGCAGCCCTTGGCTTCCAAAGACCCCCCAGGCCATCTCCGGAGGTGGACAGCAGCTCAATCCCACTAACCACAGCCATCCTTACTAAACTCTTGGCTGACCTCAGACAAAGTCTCTCTGCAGATATCTCCCAAGTACGGGAAGATGTCAGGGGATTCACAGCCCGTTTAATCACAGTGGAAAAAGCAGTGGAGGAGCACACCCCTCAAATAGCAGACCTGCAGAAGCAGGTGAGGGACCTCACCAAGGCGCAGACTAACTTTGACAGCCAGCTAGCAATTCTGGAAGATAAGAGGAGGTGGAAACACCTAAAAATTAGAGGCCTATCGGACTCCATCACTATGGCAGAGATGCCACACTTCCTACGTAGGCTGTTCATGGCATTACTACCCCCTAAAACAGCAAAGAACATTCAACTGGATGGAATGTTTCGTCTACCCAAGCCTCAGTCCAACACAGCCCCAACCACCGGCGACCTCCTGGTTAAGTTTCAAAACGGGCAAGACAAAGCAGCCATCTTACAAGCTACCAGAGGGAAGACCCCATATCACTTTGAAGAAATGGACCTCACGTTCTTTGCTGACCTCTCCCGCTCGACGTTGCAGTGGAGGAGGTCGCTGAGACCACTGGCATCCACGCTTACATCCCAAGGCATAAAGTATCACTGGGGCACACCTCGTGTGCTGACTTTCCAACATAATGGTGTGGAACACAGAGTCACGGAGGCATCTGAAATGGACGCTATCCTGTCCTCCCTGAAACCGAGCCCTGATCCTCGACCCACGAACCCCACCTGGAACCCCGCTACCGTGGTTCCGTTCACTCCAGCATCTCGAGGACCAAAGGGCGCACCTGTCACCTGAACACGGAACCATCTGTGTTGGGACCTGTACCCTCTCTTTTTCTAATAAGTTACCGGCATTTTATTTTTATGTCTTAGTTATGGTTAAAACGTTGTGCTTTACTTAGGAACCACTCCCCTCCCCATACCGCATACGGCGGAACGACCGTACTGGTCGACAGTGGGCGAAAGGAGACCCACCTATCCCCCCTAATTACGTCCATCCTACCCTCCCCCCCCCAGCTCCAGCTCCAGCTCTTCTTGACCCACACATAAACAGTTGGCGGAGCTGCCTCACTAAAAAGCTTGAGACACCATACCAAGTTACTTGATCCTTAAGGATCCGCTATTTTAAGCTACCCTACACCACAGTGGTCCTACTTACGTGCCCTCACCCTGTACTATTTCTCGGGCCTACTACTTAGTCCAAACAGGGCTCCACATCCCGGTAGGAAGCGGGATCACTAAAAATTAAAATGATCTCTCACTTGTTTGCCCAACATGTACCTCCCAATATATCACTGCCATTGATCGATCCGCATAGCATGTAATTTGACCTCTATTGTATATTTTTTATTTTTCATTTCTACAATTGAGATTGCGTAGTTTAACTACCAAACCATTATTATAAATACCGTGCTGTTTACTCAAGTAGAAACGTAATGCTATTGCTCACTACGACTGTTGTCATGTTTCACTATTTCATTGTGTTTTTGACGTATGACGGCAATTGCTTTTGTGGCATTGCGGGCTACCTTGTATTCTTTTGCACGACCAAAAATAAAGAATTAAAAAAAAAAAAGAAATAGCAGAGAGGCAGTTAGAGACACTAGTCCAGAGGGACGGGGAGAGATCAGGAGAGGACAGATAGATTTGCGTGTCATCCACGTAGAAATGGTATTGGAAGCCAAAGGAGCTAATGAGTTTACCAAGGGAAGCAGTATAGATAGAGAACAGTAGGGGACCAAGGACTGAACCTTGGGGAACACCAACAGAGAGGACTTGGGGAGAAGAAGCAGGGCCAGAGAAAGAAACACTGAAAGAGCATTGGGAGAGGTAGGAGGAGCACCAGGAGAGAGCAATATCTTGTAGACCGATATTGCGGAGGATGAGAAGAAGCTATTGATGAAATAGTTCAAAAGCGATTACAGTGATATGACATTGATGAAAGAATACAGAGTAGAAATGTGTGCAACCCATAACATAGATAGCTGTACATAATACAGTTTGGAAGGTTTGTTGAACGAGGTGCGAGGCGGTCAAAACCTGGTATATGATAATAGTACCACAGAGCAGGAACAAATGAGATACCCACAGTACCTACATATCGCACTATAGAGTTATATGTGCTGTTCGATATAGCAAGGGCACAAGAACATCAAAGGATCTTTAATGTCAGTGTCACAGTATAGCCTATTAACCCTCTATAAGATTAAACAGCAATAGTAGTTGTTCCCCAACTGTAATACACCCCACACTTCCCAATATTAGCTATCATCTGCATGCACTATAAAACAAGTGACGCTTGTAAAACAGGGATATAGCACTGAGGTCAACCATACCAAACGATAGAAATAAATACATATAGAAGACAATGGGGAAATATCAATAAACTGGAGGAGAGAAAGAGAGAAAAAAGGGTGGGAGGGGGAATATAAAAAAAGGGCAAATGGCAGGATAAAGGACGGACCCCCAGCTCTGCCCCCACCACCCGCATTGCCCTCATACAGAAGCTCTCTGGCTGCACACACCACACCATTACAACTATCTAGTACTCAGGTAGAACATTCATGTTCTCCAGACTTCCTCATGTTTTTCTAGCCTCCCCTCTACCACCGCTAACCCTTGCTCGACCAGTGGAATCTCTTCAACTCTCTGAAGCCGAACCTGATATGTCGATGGTTCTCTACACTGCCAAAGTGTCAGAATCAGCTAATGGACCGTTGTAAGTAAATGTCTTGATAAAATTTTCTTATACTTCGAGATTGGTAGACCTGACATGTTAATCAGAATGTCAGCTGGGTGAATATTCACCCCTCGTCTATCACCTTCAGTAACGTTTCATGGAAAAAATTTTTATTTTAAAATGTGGTGATGGTTCACCTACCTCAAAAAATGTTTTCTATAAATTAAAACAAAATTACTACTGCTACTGCTGCTCCTCTTTTTTAAAAAAAATTAATCTTTTCATTGTAGGTATTTTGCCCTGCCTGACTGAGTCTTGCAGTGCCTGTTACCTCCACAGGCGCAGTTGGCATTAGCTTATCGGGCACAGTTTTTTCCCACACTAAAGGACAGTCACTGACGCTACAGACTGGATGTGTGGAAAAGCATTGTTCTTTTCAGGATAATGGGGGAGAGTGGGTGGTCATATGCCCACTGACTTTTTGGATAAATCTGCTTTTTTTCAACCTTTGAAAGACTCCTACTTCCCATTTTTAGTAATACATGAAATTAAAAATGATTACAATTAACCATGATAAAAGTTCTCTCACTTCCCTTTTTTTTTTTTTAAATCCAGATATATAATATTCTAATTTTGTCAGATCGGAACTGGCATTGCAACATGCCTGATATTGCATAGGCTATTAGGTCAGACGATACTGTAACCATATATGCATGTCAGCAAGACACAGTCTCCATTTTTACTGCTGTTTTGGCAGAGATTCAGAAGAGCCGAAACGGCTACATGAACTAAATTTGGTTTGGAAGAACCAAAATATTTGGCCTTGCACAAGTCTAGCAGCAATATTTGAAGAGCTCAAGCAATAGATGAGATATCAGTCAATCTTGGCCCTCATGTTGTTTTGCATAGGAGCACTGAACATGTCCTCTAAAAGTTTCCGCAGTGGAGGTTTATAAAACATATATTGCATTCTAGCATGCATCAGACCTGTCCATTAACTGCTTTATTCATGAAAATCATAAATAAAGCTTTCTGTGCTAGTCAATAGAAATATGCATCTAGAAACTTAGTGCATGATATAACACCTCAGGCACATTATTACTGATAGTAATACCTGTACAACTAGCAACATTATAGCAACGGGAGAGCTCTGTGCTCGAAGTGTCCGTTTGTCCGTTTGTTTGTCTGTCACTAATAGTTACATGTATCTTTCATGCATTCTAGGAGCAATGTTATATTACATTTACTTATGAGTTTAATTATTGTTTTTCAAATAATTTTGCTCTGTAAGGACACCTTTTCTGTCCCCCATTCCCAAACTGCCAAATTTTCAGGAAGTACAACAATGTGTATGGGGGTTGTAGAAGTTCACCTAACATCTTTCATAAGTATAAACGGGTAAGTGAATTAAGAAGATATTAAAACTCTGTCTGTAAAGTATTTTGAGCTTGGATTCATGGGTTAAACTCATCACAAAAAACATATAGGAGATGACTGACTGGCTAAGAATTTCCTATTGTTGACAATGCACTCTACAGCTTTACAAAAGCATCCAGACCATTATCATTAATTACTATTCTTCTTCTTATTATTATTGTTATTTATAAAGCGCCAACAAATTCTGTGGACTAACAGACAAATATTTACAAGAAGACGAGTTGGACACACAGGAACAGAGGGTGTTGAGAGCCCTGCTCAAACAACCTTACATTCTATAGGGAGTGGGGTAAAGTGGCACAAGGGGTAAAGGTTGAACCAGTGAATTGTTCTGGGTGCAGAGACCCAGTCATTTTAACCCTGCTATGTAAAACATTGATATTTTTGTAGAAACGGCAATGTTTTTAATGCAGCGGTAACACACCTCTAGTGACTGTATTCCTGGCAAACTAGAAGTATTTGATTGGCACAGCACAGTATTTTGGCACACATGCATGCTAGTCTCCCAATGCTTCCCTATGATAAAGCATTAAATTGGCTGAGATGATTATTCTTGAAGGTAAAACTTACCTTTTAATACTTCATCACAGGGGAGTGGGTGGAGAGGGAGCAGGACATGAAAACATGTTTGTATAGATGTAGATATGTTTAGGATCCTAATGCTACAGTGTTCCTCTCAACCTGGGAATTTATTGCAAATGTAGTTAACGTCAACTGTGAGTATATTTTTATCTTTTACTATTTTGGATTGATTGTTTTAACAAGCATTAAAAAAGAATGAGTCAATAACATGCTGCATAGTAAGAAAGACAAAACATAGGAATCTTATTTAAAGGGTACCTGTCACATTACCTACAATTTATGTTGTTTTGAAAAACCCTAAAATTTCCTCTGTAAATTTTGTATAGATTCGGAGGAAGACCTTTTTAAAAATAGGTCTCTCACACCTGTCAGTTAATTCTTCAGCATAGACTCTTTGCAAAAGAATGGATTGGCAATAGAGAGCAGGAGAGATCTCCCACAGGCGGTCCTTCTGCTCTCCACATTTAGTTACAATAGCGCATGCATTGTGGTTGCTATGGTAACTCGGAATGTATTGGAAGGAAGTCAATGAAGCCAGCATGTTGACATTACAGAGGAGGTTTACCTTGCTAGGGGAAGTGTCCCAAAGCAGGGCAAATAAAAACAAAACAAAGGGCATACTGGAGATGGGTGTTACAGAAGAGTTACACCCACAAAGATTGGGACATAACGGCGCTGGATTGTAGTTAAGGTGAGTATATATATCAGAATTGAATTACATTGAATATGTCATGTTTCTCTATGATATATGATGCATTATTGTATTTGGGCATAGGAGGAATCTGTTATGACAGGTTCACATTAAGCGAACACACCATTGGGCTACTCCTGGAAATTGTTCCTTTTCTTATTAAGAAAAAAGCCCAACGCATGTTAATAGCTGCCTCTGGCTGATTGCTTGATTATTTTCTTTTTTACTTGTTTTTACAATACATCCTAACCTGTCTTCTTTGTGTCATGTATAGACATTGGGAAACTGTGAATAAATTGAAATGATCATTAGAGCTCCCAATCTGGTTTCCCATAGTCCTTTTCTCTATGTTTCTTAAAGAGATGCTCTAAGCACCATAACAATGATACAGAATTAGTCTAGCCAGAGAGTGTGTGCCAGGTTGCTAAAATAAAGTGGGAGTTAACCCCTAATTGGATAGGAATATTGAAACGGAGAGGAAGAAGGGATCGAAGGCAGATAAATATTAATACCTCAGAATCCAGACTTTCCCCAAGGCTATGAACCAACCCAAAGATAAGTAACCAATAAACCAGAACCTTTAATAAATATAATATAAATAGATTTTTTTGGGAGTATACAACTCGTGTAACTAATTAATCGTAAAATGCTAGCCAGCACCAGGCTAACAAAACCATCCAATAATGAGAAAAAAAGAAAAAACTAATAATTAATCAAATTAAATACAAATAAATAAAATAAAATAAAAAACGACCAAGCCATCTGAAGCAGAAAGTAACAGTATACTGCTCCGGTAAGTAAATTGAATTAAATAAAAAAGAGATACTAACAAATAGTGGAAACAAATATTACAAAAGTGAGAATAAATAAGTATGTACAATAGATAAATTCCTGAGAAATAGAGCACATCGAAGGGAGAAGGGTAAATCGTGATTAACCACTTAGCGACCGGTGACGGTTCAGGACCATCATCGGTATTTTACCGTTGAGGACCGCTGACAGTCCTGAACAATCCTAACGGTAAGATGTACTTACCTGATCGCCGTCGTTCCCCCGGCGGCGATCGGCGGTGCTCGTGGTGTGTGGAGGCTGCCTGCAGCCCAGGCAGTCTCCCCGCGGCGAATTAGGACCCCGGGGGCCATGTGATCTCTCAACAGAGCGTGTCCTAGTGTCTGCCTGAAGGGGGACTGTCTGTGCTCACAGGCAGTCTCCCTGCAAGTGTAAAATAAAAAAATAAAAAATGTTAATGTTAATAAAAATATATTTATATATGTGCGCATATATATATATATATATATATACATATGATATATAGTATGTCATACTAAGTGTATTTTTATATTAATATATACATATATTAATATAAAAATACACTTATAATTAAATTACACACGTATATATATATAATATATATACAGTTTATAACTATATATATTGTATATATATATTATTATAAAATACAAATAATAAGTAAATTAAATTAAATAAAACATTTTAAAATAATAAATATTTTTAAAAATTATATATCTATATGAAATTTTATTCTAACTGTATTTTGATGTTAATATATATATATATATATATATATATATTTCTATCAAAATACGATTAGAATGAAATTGTATATATATATATATATGTGTGTGACAAAACGCCTTTTGTCACTGGATTTTTAGGTGACAAACTGCCCTTTGCCCCTAGCTGTTGGAGGAGCCTGATTGCCAGTCTCCTTCCTCATGACTATTGCCCCTTTAAAGTATTGGGTCGTAAGGCACTTGAGAGAGAACCCCCTGTCCCTGGATTACACCGTTTGCCTTACTCACTTGGATTTTACATTTTCCCTGGTATATTTGTATGTTGGTTTGTGCAGTCTACCTTCTATTAGAGCCAGGATAATGCTGTTCATACAGACGAACAAACTGCCGAACGGCTGACCACCCTGCCTGTGGAGTGTGCTGCTTGTTAGCCACCCAGAAGCTGCGGTTAACCACAGCTTAATTGTCGAATGCCTGGGTGGCCGACGTTCATATGAACGAACACGTAGCGGCGGCCATTTTAAACCGTCGAACGCTTAGCGGTAAATTGTCGTCGACGATATGGAACTATTTTCGGACACATATTCAGACGAACACCGCTGAGGCTTAACAACATCCATTCCATTTGTTCTTTATGCACGAACACTTTACCGTTCGGGACTTTCAACATACGAAATAGCCTGACCCCAGGTAGCTGAAAGCATGGAGCTATTTTCGGATACCTTTTCTACGAACAACCGGTGAACTAAATCTTTGACTCGATGACATTTGAACTGTGTTCGTGGGATCTGAGCGCTATTCGACTATATTATGCGCTCAGATCCAAGCTATCTGAGGGTATGTTGAACATGGGGACTCCGTTCGGCAAAATATAAGTTATTGATTTTAATGTATTTTGTTACTTTTGTATAATATAAATATTCTCTCTACCTGGAGATAATTAAGTTAGCTCAGGACACTTAAGCCAATTATCTCCAGGAGAGAGAAAAGGGATTTTCCTGTGTATTTGGGAGTGTCAGACATTGTTGTATTGTTTTGATTGGTTTGTGTCCTTTGTATGCCTGTGTACCATCAGGTCCAGGGGGCTTGCCTCTGGCCTGGGGAATTTTATCAATTGTGAGTGCTTGCTTCCATTAAACAGAACTGCTTACCCCTTCATGAAGTCTTGGCTCATGTTTGGGTGATTGAAGAATTGCCTACACTCTGGGGATTTCTATATCACAATACTCCTCTTGTAAGAGCTTGTTCTTGTTCCTGGTTCCTGCTCTCTGGATCTAGGAGAGGTTCACCCACTGGAAGCTGGAGCCCGATCTTGGGTCCAGGGCGGGTGGAAGACGGCAAAATCCCAACCAAGTCAAGTGCGGTGCTGATGGTCCTTGGCGAGCACTAGGAGCATCTTTTGACAGAGGCACCCAGTCGGGGTGGCAGGCGTTCCGTCACACTATGTATATATAAATAAATAAAAATAATACGAAATATACATATGTCCATATACAATTATATAAATAATTATATAAATATACACGTAGACTTCAAATATATAAATATGCATATATATATATATATATATATATATAAATATATAAATTCTACGTGCGTATTTATGTAATATTTTTACATAATTACCCGTATATACTCGAGTATAAGTCGACCCGAATATAAGTCGAGACCCCTAATTTTACCCCAAAAAACTGGGAAAACTTATTGACTTGAATATAAGACTAGGGTGGGAAATGCAGCAGCTACTGGTAAATTTCTAAATAAAATTAGATCCCCAAAAAATTATATTAATTGAATATTTATTTACAGTGTGTGTATATAATGAATGCAGTGTGTGTATGTTTGTGTATAATGCAGTGTGTTTGTATGAATACAGTGTGTGTGTGTATGAATGCAGTGTGTGTGTGTGTATGAGTGCAGTGTGTGTGTGTGTGTATGAATGCAGTGTGTGTGTGTGTGTGTGAATGAATGCAGTGTGTGTGTGTGTGTATGAATGCAGTGTGTGTGTGTGTGTATGAATGCAGTGTGTGTGTGTGTGTGTGTGTGTGTGTGTGAATGCAGTGTGTGTATGTGATGCAGAGCCTTGGTGGGGGGTGGGCATTTTTTTTAAAATTATTATTATTATTTTATTATTTATATTATTAATATTTTTTTATTTTAATATTGTTTAATTTTTTTATTTATATTTTTTTCGTCCCCCCTCCCTGCTTGTTAGCTGGCCAGTGAGGGGGGCTCTCATTCCCTGGTGGTCCAGTGGATGGGCTGTGTAGGAGGGGGGCTGGCAGGAAGCTGTAACTTACCTTTCCTGCAGCTCCTGTCAGCTCCCTTCTCTCACCTCCGGTCTGGTCAGCTCCCTTCTCCTCCACTGTAAGTCTTGCAGTGTGACTACCGCGCAGAGCGTTTCCACAGTAACCCATGGCAACGCTCTGACCCCACGGCTCTCGCGAGATTTACAGTGGAGCTGACAGGGGAGCTGACCAGACCGGAGGTGAAGGGAGCTGACAGGAGCTGCAGGAAAGGTAAGTAATAGCTCGCTGCCAGCCCCCAACAGGACCGCCGGACTTGTAATGAGCCCGGCGGTCCTTGTCTGTATTATGGCAATGTAAGTTGCCATAATACAGACATTGACTCGAGTATAAGTCGAGTGGGGGTTTTTCAGCACAAAAAATGTGCTGAAAAACTCGACTTATACTCGAGTATGTACGGTAAGTAATTTTATTGATTGCAATTTGAGGGACCTGTCTGACAACCCAGGCCGAAAGTCCAGAGAATTTAATTTGCTAGCACTGTATTTCACCCTGTAACTTTCTATGACACCCTAAAAACTGTATATAGAGGGTACTGTTTTACTCAGGAGACTTTGCTGAACACAAATATTAGTGATTCAAAACAGTAAAACATATCACAGCACTGATATTGTCAGTGAAAGTGAGTTTTTTTTTGTCACACACAAACAGCACTTTTACTGATGATATAATTGTTGTGATACGTTTTACTGTTTTGAAACACTAATATTTGAGTTCTGCAAAGTCTCCCGAGTAAGGGAGGGATAACCTATAGCTCCAAGTAGTTCCCTAACCCTAAAAAATAATCTACGGGACGGGGCCTGACAGCCAAGATGGCCAGTCGCACTTAGTGAGAGCTCCAGCACCAGCAGGCACAATTAAGCTTTTTCCGAACAAACTACCATCGACAGCTGCTCACGGTGCCCAGGGTGCGATGCAGGACCGACCGAGAAACGGGAGGATGCCTGTCTTGACTCGGTATGCCACGAGAGTGCCCGGGCCGGCCATGCGGCCTAACCTGGAGCGGGGCCTAGTGTCTGAGGGAGGCGGCCGATCCCCCAGCGCGGGACATGCTCACCCACAAGAATTCAGCATAGCCCTGCTACGCCCCCTATGGACCGGTGGGGGATATCCCGGTCCTCGCTGGGGACGATTACCCCCACAACACAGCCTGCAACACAACAGACTCGCGGTACCCCTGGGACTGCCGTCAGAGCTGAGTCCAAGCAACCCGGGGAGGGGGCGAAAAAAACGGCTAACAACCACTCTGAACAAGCGGATTACTCAGCTAGGCTAGAAGCGATCTTTGAAGCTTTCTGGCACAAGCTTGAACGGCGCACACAACAAAATGCTGAGAAACAACAAGGCATCTGCTCCTCAAAGCACCCACGAGGAGGTCATAAAATGGCCGCTGCGAACAAGCCCCAGCGCCCACAGGACCAATGATGCTGCCCAACCCTGCAAACAGCGGTCTCAAGCAACTGCCTGGAGCAACAAACCTCCTTCAGGGGAGGGAGCCCGACAGGACCACAGTCAGTCCCATCGACCACACACCAGGAGGGCCTCCAAGAAAACGGAGCTCCAGAAGTCACACGGCCCAACCAAGCATGGAGGAGCAGCACAGGGACACTGGGCAGTGATTCCCGCATTAAACGGGGCGAGGAGACCTGATCAGTCATTGTACCACCGCAACAACCTCCCAAGACACCTGCTGGGGTATAATCAACAACTGACACCTACACTGCACAGAGGATGCCATGCGGAGACACCCCCAGCATGGCCCGCAAGAGGGATCGGCTGACTGGCGCTGAGAGCAGCCACTCGCAATGCGTGCAGAGTCCAGAGACAATCAGGACAATTCAACTAAGATGCAGAGAGCAACCTCCAGTGAGACATGTACCAATGGTTGATTAATATGTACCCAGAATAGATATGTGTCAATGACTAATTAATAGGTACCCATAATTAATATGACCCTCTGATGGATATGTGCCAGCAATTAACATGATATCCATACCTGTTTTAGCACGATCCTAGCATTTGGCGGTGTGATTCCCTGCACCACTTTGCAATAGCTATCCTCCCCGCAAAAGCTAGCAACTCCTACATGCCAGACTCACTCTATATTCTCTTATGAATATTAGCTGATGTGAAAGTTTAGGCACCTCTCCCCACTAATAAGCTACCTACAACCCAAGGCTCAGACATGCAAGTACCTTTAATCCCAAGCAAAAGCGATGCAGAAATAAGCACTGCTATGAGACCTAGGGGTCACTTCACCTTCACCTTACCCTATATGTATTTGACTAAGCTTGTTATTATTGGTGGCAATCAGTATCAGTGCCTACGATATGGAATCGCTATAACGAAACTGGTTTTAGTATCACTCATACGCACTGTATAGTTTCCATCATTCTCTTATTTGCAGCAATGTTTTAGCTGGTAAAGGATCATCACTTGTTTCTTTTATTGTTAGCAGGCCAGACCCATAGGCATATATAAACCAAACGTGTTTTTATGATGTATAATCACATGACTGTGGCTTTCATTCTTGTTTTACGTTCTTAAAATTGTTAAAAAATGTGCTTTCACCTCAATGCCACATATGTATAAATCTATGTTATTGTTGTGATTATGTCTGCTGTTATGGCAACATATATCATCTTGTCAAACCATGCACAACAAAAATAAAAAATTCAAAAAAATAAAAATAAAAAAATCTAAACCCTACCCGTTCCCCCCGCATTTATATTACCACCAATGCAAAATGATCATGCATATCTCTTGATCTCACACTCTTGATCTCACAAAGAGTTAAGAGTTACCTTCATTCCTCCCCAATCGGATTGGTGGATTTTTTCCTCCGACATCCGTTACTCATCTACCTTGGAAGAGCCATTATTTGACAAAACACGCGTTAGGACAGTTTAGTGTAGTGGTTGGCGGATAGATTACGGATGATGCTGCAGCTTATTATGACTCTATAGATAAGCCACCACTCTATGGTTTGATCACACCTTTATTTTCATTTACTTTAATTTTCCATTACTATTAGACAACTATGTGGATGTTGGGGGATACGGGTAGGGTTTAGATTTTTTTTTAAGGAATGCCCACGAAGGCAAGTTAGGGAACTACTTGGAGCTACAGGTTATCCCTTCCCTTTACCACGATTTACCCTTCTCCCTTCAATGTGCTCTATTTCTCAGGAGTCTATCTCTTATAGATACTTATTTATTCTCACTTTTGTTATATTTGTTTCCACTATTTGTTAGTATCTCTTTTTTGTTTAATTCAATTTACTTACCGGAGCAGTATACTGTTCTGCTTTGGCTGGTTTGGTCGTTTTTTATTTTATTTTATTTATTTGTATTTAATTTGATTTCATTATTTAGTTTCTATTTTTCTTCTCTTTTTTTCTCATTATTGGATGGTTTTGTTAGCCTGCGCTGGCTAGCATTTTATAAATATTTACGAGTTGTATACTCCAAAAAATCAATTTATATTATATTTATTAAAGGTTATGTTTTATTAGTTACTTATCTTTGGGGTGCTACTGCTTGCTAGCCTTGGGAAAGTCTGGATTGTGAAGTATTAATATTTATCTGCCTCCGATCTCTTCTTCCTCTCCGTTTCAATATTCCAAGCACCATAACAAGTTCAACTCAATGAAGGGTTTTGGGTGTATGGATCATACCGCTGCAGTCTTACTGCTCGATTCTCTGCCATTTAGGAGTTTAATTTTTTATTTTTTTTAATCAGATCTAACAGTACAATGTGCTTACTTTGGAGGTTAATATCTAATTTGCTGTTAATTAAACTTTGATCTCACATAGAAGATTTCTGCAGGCTGTAGGAGGCTATTAATAGAGAAAGGGATACAAAATTCTGTTGAATAAAGGAGGTTAAAACATTAGATCTTTATTTAAAAGAAAATTGTGTGGAAGCTCACATGCAGGGAGGTGTGGCTGAGGCAGGAGAAACAGATTAATTTAATTCCTAAATGGCAGAGAACTGAGCAGTGAGACTACACGTACATGATCTGTACACCAAAACCACTACATTATGCTAAGATGGCTTTGGTGCTTAGAGTGTCTCTTTAAATTGAAGCACAGGATCTATTAATTTTAAATAGATATCTTGACATGGTGCCTACAGCTGAGCTATCCTCCCAAAACCTGCCAGAGTCCTGGAGTGGATTACGACCTTGAAGTCATCTTGGGGTAAAATGATCAGTTGTAGCATTTCCAGAGTCCAATGAAGACTGTGCGCAGTTCCTATAGATCTTCAAGGTGGAGTAGAACAGGACAACTGCTTGGAACACACCCCTAAATTCCATCTTGGACTCCACTGAATATCTCAACGGCTTTTAAAACTTTTAGCTTCTTGGTCCAACCACATCTTCCTAAAGTCCCACTGAAGGAATTATTATATGGTTAGACTATTTTACTTAACTTTTTACTTTAAAATATGTTGCAGATATTTGATAGGAATGATGGTCAGGCAGGAGAGCAAGTTTTCTATGGATGGTTGTGGACATGAAACATTTGCTTTCATTTCAGGATGAATTCATATTTTGCTTGCCAAATTAGTTAAATGACATTTGCAGGCTCCTTTGCCTATGCTGTACAATGAAATATGGCCTGAGAAACTACAGTCTTACTCTAGGTACCAACACAACTTAGCTTTTGACCTCATATTCACACTGTATTTTTTATAGGAATGTCAGCGAGGACAGGCTGAGGGGAGGATATGGGCAGCATAGGAAGTCGAGCTGCAATTGGACGACTGGTGCAAACATGCTGTGCATGCTGACCTCAGACATTCAACATGCACAGAATTAACATTAACCACCCGTAACTCTTGTTCTAGGCTGGCTAGTGATGCCCCAATGACACTGCTGGAGAGGGAGTTACACCTCTGATAGCCCAGTGGTTCAATGCTGTATGTGGAGCGTTTCATAGCCAAACGCTGCATATACAGACTTCAGACACCATGCCCACTTCAAATATCTCAAGTGATCATGGTGTTTGGAGAAACCCTTTAAAATTTACTCTTGCAGGAGCCAAGATAATGAATTGAGGCTGACAGCCAAAACGTATTTTGTGTGTGTGTTCATATTGTTATTTTTGATAGAGAAAGAATTGCCCTATGAAGAAGACTTATAATAAGTGATCATTTTCCTTTTAAGGAAACATCTGTACTGTTTATGAGTCGGTGTGAGGAAAATGAAACCTGAAAAAGGAGAAACGAAACCATGCATCATTTAACTGCGCCCTGCTTAATAAACATGAAATCAATACAGTAGTCAGTCATACATTGTGGCGACATCACTGCCACCCCAGTCAGCAGATTTATACAATGTGATGACATCTTTGCCACCTTGATCAGCACACTTGTGGTTGGTGCATTGATAAAATACTATGTGTGAAATTTAATTTTTTTTATTTTTGCAATGAGTATTGTACGCACCTGCTTAGAGATACTTTTGAATTAAAGGTCCACCTGCCTTCTAGCAGTCACTACTAAATCTAAAATATAAAGAGTATTGGTCTGTCTTTAATGTTATGTAATGATGCTAATCCCCCCCCGCCCCCTCCCCCATGCTAAACTGAAAAGAACACTCTAAGCAACATACCAATACAGCTCACTATAGTGGTTTTATTGCTTACGGTGTTTGTGACAAAAAAAACGGGGATCTCGTTGTCACCACCTTTAAGGCATCCACTCCTCAGCTTTCTGTATTACAATGGTTGATTTATGGACATTTATGATCGGTTGACAGCTAGGGTGCTTTCTAGACTGATTGATATTGATAATGCAGAAGTGTTAATTCAATGCAGTTGAGGAGGGGGTAATTCTCAAGTGCTCAGTTACATCGTTTCAATATAGACTGACATAAAACTGGGGCATAGTATTCAGAGGTTCTAGGCAATATGACCACTACGCCAAGCTGTACTGTTTATACTGCTTCAGGGTGTTCCTTTGTAGGTGAATGGACTGAAGCAAGAATGTAATTGGGTTCTCTTTCTGCCCTGTCAGTTTAATGGAGGCACAGTCAATATTACCTATTAAGGTGTTCACTGTTTTGTTGAGCTAACAGAACTTGGACTGCAGGGGAATCCCTAAAACGTTATCTCTTTAGTCCAAGAATGTAGTGATTCTGATTCCTACCAACATTTTAAACTGCCATTCAATGCGAAGAAGGTAACAATTTAAAGTGGCACTGCCACCATCCCCTCCAAAATTCTCACCATCCCCTCCTCAGTCTTGCAGGATCCTCAGTAGACCTCAATGTTACACTCAATGCTGACCTCTGCTGCTGGGAAGTGCAGCAGGAAGAGGATGTAGGTGTCTGTGAGAAGTGGTTCAGGTAAGTAAATCACACCTTTGCCTGCCCATCTAGGGCCCCGGACCCCCAGCAGCGATGTCACCATTGGGGGTCTTGGTAAATTATGCAAAGACCCCAGATGGTGACAGATCTGCTTTAATTAATAAATAAATAAATGAAAATTGAGATCTCATCCAAATTGAGATTTCATCAAGGCTAATCAAGGTGAGAATCTAACCTAAATACATATAAAAAAAAAAAAAACATGTACCACTGCATTATTTTAGATTATTCTTTATATATCAATACACATTTAATTATTAAACAAAAATTAATGAAAAAATATTGCATATGACAAAGACTATTAATATATTGTTTTGAGAAAATGTAGACAAGTATGGATGAATGCTGTTTTTACATTGCTGTATTGCCTAGATTTCTTTAAAATTAAAATATACTATGAATGCCCTATTATGTACCCTTTTTTTAACTTAGTTTTTCTTTTCCTCCACTTATTTCCAACCCTTCACTCTCGGTTGTACTCCCTTTTCTAGTCCTTGTTTTTAGACCACTAATGATTATACTGTAAGATACAATTCAACGTACGACTAATTTGCTTATTTACCTTGATATTTTCTTTACTGCTTATTGTGTATCTGTTGTATTTGAAATGTACATTCTAAAAATAATAAAGCATATTAAAATTTAAAAAAATGTTTTAAGCAGCTTACATCATTGCAAAGATTTGAAATATGTGACATAGTGTATGTCATGTCAGCATAACATTTTCTGAATTTCTACTGGCTATCTTAAAACTAATATTCTGTCTCTGCATTGTGATTATTAAGTCTGCATGTGTTATTTGCATTAGACATCTTAATTTTTCCCTTCTGCCTGTGGTGAGTTGAACAGCAAACGTGAAGATATGTAGTGATTTATCACATGTAATAAATGTACCACTCAAATTAGTGCTAAAAGGGCAATTCTAGGCATTCATATAACCAGCTCAACTCATTTAAGTGGTTATGGTGCCTAGAATCCCCAGTCGCTATCCTATATTGCTTTGTTAAGACATTTCAATTTAGCAGCAAATATGGGTCCCTACGTATCCTCAGCTCTGATGGAATGGCTAAAATAGAGCTGTGCTTGTCCTTATACCATTCACAATCATTGCAGCAATAGTGGACAATGATAGGCTGAGATTGTCAGCTAATTTACTGTTAAACTGTTTGAAAATTTGTGCATTTGGAGCACTTCGGCACCATAACTAGTTCAATGAGGTAAAGTAGTTATGGTGCCTAGAATGTCCCGCAAAGTAAAGAAAGAACTTTGGATTTCAGTATTTCTTTACTGGATGCTGTATCGAGACATTTGGCACAGTAGTAAAAAAGTATTACAACAAACAAACTAGTAAACAGCAACTGTGACTAACAATGAATGCATGGTAAACAGGTTTAAATGAAAATGAAACCTTTCACCTATAATGTATAACCACTGATTTTAAAACATTAACTGAGTTAAGTTTCAGTTTCTTTTCTTAGAAAACAGACATGCTTGTTAACCAAGGCAGTATCTGTTCTCAACTGTAATGTAAAAAGCACAACATAGGAAAAGCGCATACAAAATACATTGCACAGTTTCCAAACGTAAACGGCTACTTACAATCTTCGGCCATAAGTAAAAAAACATGTAGACTCACTTACAAAATGGGTAGTAAGTTACCCTGTACCACTATACAGTGTCACGACAAACATTAAGTACCCCAATTGGTAGGCATTGGTAGATCCTACTCAAAATTTAACAGTTAAATATAATAGACGGTTAGAAGAGGATCTGGAGGTTTGGGTGTACTTCCAACGGGATACATTTTTTTTATGTGTGTTTGCTGTTCCTATCTTTTTATTTTTGTTTAATTTTAATTCTAAGTCTTTAACTCTTCACTGAAACATCGTACTCAAAAATTGCATATCCTGAGTGTAACCTCCAATTTCTCTTTTTTTTTCCCTAATATGTTCTATGGAAGTTTGGTTTAAAAAGCTAGTATTTTTTTCATTTTATTTTTAGGTTTTCTTAATGCACATTTTCAATCCATCAGTTAAAGTGGGGTCACTTGCAGCCTGGAGTGTGCCCTATGAGTGATGTAACGGATTTTGAGACAAAACGTTTTCAGGGTTGTTCCTAATAGGAATTCAAACAAGGAATTTACTGAAGTGAGAATTCAAAGTGAAGCTCACATTTAAGGCCAAAAAAGCCAAACCGAAAAACAATATCCCAGCCAGCTATGCTTCCAGCTCACCTATTTGGCCTTACATTTGAAACTCACTTAGAATTCTCATTTTGCTGTGGAATTTGTTGTGAACTGTGTCCGAATTTGTGGTCTGATTGTGCATGTCCACTGGGACTGATTATGTCAAGTTCACCACCCATATTTTCTATTAGAGCATAATTTATATCATAATTACTTGTTTATTTCATTCTGTTTTCAGCTGCCAACGATGACTTCAATTTCTCTGGATAAAAATAGGTTGCAACCTAGAGGTTTGTTGATTTCTTATCCCTGATCTGAAATAAAAGAGTGCATATCACGTAGAGCTGAATTTTTATTTATTTTTACAGCCCTGAACGTGAATCTTCCAGCTTTTTGGAAAAAAGGAGAGAGAAGTCTATCCGGTGCGAGGCATGCGACAATAAAGTTGTAGAAGGAAAATTGTTCCTTTTCTTCTTGTATTAGAGCTGCCATGGAGACAATCTCTGATTCTCCAGATGTCTTCAGCGTTATTAAGAAAGTTGTTTCACAGTGGATCAGAGAAGCCGGTCACGCACAGGAAAGGCCCAAATTCTCTGATATATCAGATTGGGTGGAGGATTTTATCAGAGGAAGATAACCAATCTGCATTTGAAGGTCTCGATTCATCATTTGATGAAGACCTTTCCAATCCTGTGGAATGAGTGGACCAAAATAGAATTGATCAACTCATCGCAGCTGTCAGAAGATCCCTTAGTTTACAGGAGTCTCAGCCAGAGGAGCCTTCCTCTAGTAGGAATTTTGCGGAGCTACATGAGACTATTCAAGAACTCATCTCTGGGATCAATAGAGGCAATACAGCTACCTCTTCATCCTTGAATAAGTGGAGTATCTCAGCCACAGCCCATCCGCGGAGTGTGCAGACCGCTTAAGTGCTCTGTAGATAAGTGGGTGTGAAGTGCTAGGCTCCTCGACCTCGTAGTCAGAGGTGGAACTTAACATGAGGAGGTGGGCTTCAGCAGCAGGTGTTTCCATGGAACAGATTCTGAGGGCAGCCACATGGCCCTCTAAATCAGAAACCATTGCTTGGATATCTTGGCTGCTTGCAATAACACTTTTGGACAAAGTGTTCTTTATGTTTCCTTACCTTAATTTGTTTGTATAAAGTGTGATTTAGCATGACTCTTTCTCTGATGTTTTTATTCCCTCCCTTGTCTGGTAGTTTTGGTAATGCCCATAGTGATGGCTGCCATGGATATGGCCAGGAAATAGTTATAGTCCATGGCAGCATTCCGACCCCTCCCTTACTCTTGTTTTTTGTGTGGGCTGGTTGCCTGATTTTGAACTCACTTTGAATTCCTCACTATTCTCACTTTGGTGAATAACCCTGTTTATGTAAAAAAAATAAAAAAAATAATCACATAGGAATCTTCTCATTCTAGAAAGTACATTACTGATGGGTAACAGGGGAGAAGAGCTGCTCACACTGATTCCCTGCTGTGGGAATTTCTAATTATTCTCTGGAGTGAATCAATGCTAATTATTCAAGAAAAAGAGAAAGACAACGATATCAGGAAAAACCTAATACGTGGTCATAAGTATGGACAGAGAGGTAATGTGGGCAAGACCCAAGTTAATTAGAAAAAAGATACAAATAAGGTAAAGGAATCCGCCTAACAAAGGTAGAAACCCTCCTTACTGGAATTACCTCCTAACTAGAATCATTCAAAGTCAATGGCAAAACAACAAAAAATAATTAAAGGACCACTATAGGCACCCAGACCACTTCAGCTTAATGAAGGGGTCTGGGTGCCAGGTCCAGCTAGGGCTAATTCTTTTTTTTATACTGTGTGGGACAGTAGGTAAAAATATATTCAGAGACAGGTAATAGCCAGTGGGGTTCAAGACACAACTCTGGGGTCTCTAGATGCGGGACACCAGGAAGCTAAAGCAAGAGAGAGTACCCCAAAATGTTGGGAGGCATGATTGTATATGAAGAAAGAAATTAAGCTAAAACTTACTTTCAGGAGAGATAAGGTTTCAGACTGAACTAGCAAAAAGATAGAAGGGCTCAGAAATGAATTGCGGGAAAAATTAGGGTTCAGAAAGAACTAACACAGAGATAGGAATTTAGAAAATAATTGCATTAGAGGTAAGGGTTCATAATGAGTTGGTATAGAGATAGAAGGGCTTAGAATATAATGTCAGTAGACACAGGAGTTCAGAACAGAATGTCAGAGGAGATGGGAGGGTTTAGCACAGATTGTCAGGAGAGATGGTGGTTTTTAAAAGACTGGCAAAGAAATGGGGATTCTAAGTGTACCTACGGACAGGTAGAAGTGATGGGAGTTCAGAATGGACTAGCATGAGAGATGGGGTTTTTTAATGGATTAACATGAGAAATTGTGGCTTATAATGGATTAGGTGGAGAAATGAGGGATCAGAATGGACCAGAAAATACAAAAAAAAAGTAAAATTCTAGTTTTATATTAAGGTATTTTACACATCTTTTACAACACAGTCTGTTTTCTAGTAAGTACAACAGTGTTATAGTACATAAAGTACAGAGAGGGACTGACTAACAGAAAATCTGTTAATTTATAAAATAAAATAGTTATTCTGCTCAACTGACTTCCAGAAAATGTATGTGTGATACATTTTACAGTAAAGTTATAAAACAAATTGTGAATACTGGAGAAATTCTGGAATTAGGAATAAGAGAAGATCTGCCCACAGTGGTTTATACAGATTATAGCCGAGGGTTTTTTTCTTACTTAACTACTGAGAACTGGCTGGAGTAGCAAAAGGTTAACTTTATGATAAAGAGCTCTTTTGGGCTCATACAGAAAAAAAGGTGATGTAATCTATGCAACACTTTGAATGTTATGACCACAAAGCATACATCAAAGAAATGAGTCAAGAAATATTCTTGAGATGTAGATATCTCCACTAAACCACATGTCTTGTTACTATCGTGTGTACAATTTCGTTTTATTTCACGCAATTTATTATTTAGATAATTTTAGCCCTGAGAATTTCAAAATGCATTTATAATGATGAAATATTGTTCCCATAGTGTACTACTGAATTGCAAAACGTGTTAATCACAAATATATAGATATGCGTGTGTGTAAAAGAAAAATAGCTGATCCATTCTGACTTTATATAGTTTGCTGCAAATCTGCAGCTTCTTCGGGGTACTGAGATCTCTCAGTCAATCCTGGTCCTCTATCTATTCTCAGTGGGAGTGCTGTGGATATTTCATAAAATAAACTCAGCAAAGGTTTATGACTTATGTACTTTAGCACTCGTAGCTTGTATCCTTCATGAAAATTCAGGAATGTCACTATCATGTTTTTTCATTGAGACAAGCAAATCATTCATATTGCTGGTTGTAGTACTGGTTGTTTCATAGAAAGCTATGAGAGAGTCCATAAAGGACTTTTCTGGACACGCGTTCATCCCATTGTACCCCACAGCGACTTCTCTCAGTGCAGTAGAAGCTTATAGCGTCAGCAATAAGTCGCTGCCCCCTGTATAAATTTATGTTTACAAAGAGACAGGACTGGACAGGAGTGTCTTTCTAAAGGCAATAGAAGTCACATTGCAGGGAGAGGTGGATACCTGCCTGGAAGAAGGACTGCAGAGGAATAGGCAGAAGCGATGATAGCTACCTGGAAGGACAGCTGCAACCTGATTGGGTGAAAAAGCTCCAGAGAGATCGCAGCCAAGCTTTGACGACTGGGGTTGAAGCGTCCCAGGCTCCCTCCCCAAAGCCTAGGAAGCGAATTGGGCAGAGGTACTCGGTTGGAGTACAGGAGCTCCGTCACAGTTACCAGTGTACTAGACCAAACCTCAATGTTCAAAATCTAAAAAGTTCTCTTGTCTGCTCCTCAGCCCAGACTTTCTGTGACTGTCCAATCACAGGCTTCCCAATGTAACTCAATGAGAAATCTTTGCAAGGCAGGTGCTCTCTGCAATAGCTGTCTCTAGAGTTTATCTCCATTGTGCTAAACAACCAGGAAGTAACAGGACTGGTTGTCTGATTGACATCCAGGGGGTGTAACAAGGTTAGTTTATAAAATTACCAATTTCTATTGAAATCTGCACTTTTTGTAAAATAAAATTTAAAAAAAGAGGACACATTATTCACACATAAAGCACTTCAACAAGCTGAAATGTTTTAGAGCTCTGGAGTGTCCCTTTTACAAAACATGGCAAGCTGTGTGTGTTAGGCTGTACAATATCAACTATATAACCCAGTTCCAGTAAATTATATAACTGAGTAACTAAAAACCATAGGCACAATAGATAACCACAGAAGAGTGACAATGACAGAAGAGCTTACAGTTTACTATCAATACTGTGTCACAGTTTTTCAATTTATAATCTCTCTTTAAGTGTATACCATAACTATATATTAAGTTAGAAGGCTTTCTCTTTTTATAAGTATGGCTAGAATTTTCAGCACATCTGGTGACCTGGGGTGACTCTGGTAGCTTCTTAAAGAAAGTCCGTCCTGGTTAGCAATTAGCAGTAACTATAACAATCTCCACATATTTTTAGTTATATTTCTTGCAAACTCCCCTTGCCATAATTTCATGCTCCTGATGAATGCATTTTGATTTGTAAACAGATAGAAATGTGTTAATTGGTTTGAAGTTACAAGAAAAATAAATACATTGGTGTTTTCGAAGTGAACATAATCTATACCACAATCTCAAACCACCGTGCCTGTGAAAACCCCCAAAAATCATAGTGGTTTTTTTTTTCAGTGGCAAAAAGGTCAAATGAATAAACAAAAGAATTGTAATGCGGACAGAATCTGCACTTCACTATTAATTTACATTATTACACATAGTGCATTATATCTGTGTGTGTGTGTGTGTGTGTGTGTGTGTGCGTATGTGTGTGTGCGTGTGCCACCGAACACAGTTTTAAACTTTAAAAAAATGCCACAAAAAAATAACAGAAATTACAGAAATATAAAACCAGTGGAGAAAGCCTACATTATGGTACTATTATACCACAATGCAAAACCACAGTTCACATGCTCCAGTAACTTTTACCACACCAGAAGTATGAAAAGAAACCTTCTGGGATTGCCCAATAATTCTAACAAATATTCCATAGTTTGTATTTAGAAAACATATTGATACTGCACAGAAATATATGAATTATAATATTCTAAGCAGGGTGGTTGGTGATATATATATAGACACATTTTAAAATATATACAAAAATATCCCACTACTCCTAGGCAGCAGCAATGACTATAGTACATATCAGCCTCAATACATACAATAAAAAAAACAAAGAAAATAGTTACTTGTGCACTATCCTAAATCACTATGCACATTTAAATAACTGGAGGTTTTTAGTATCAGTCCAATGCCACTTGAGTGTAAGCCCACCTGCCATGTCAAGGCAAAACCTCTTAGGTGAGTCCTACACTAACAATTCCCCTTGCTTGCTTCAGCTTCAGGAAAATAAATCTCTAATGGGACAGAGAGGGGTATTTTTCTAAATAGCTATACACTTATTAACCCTTAATAGGGAACACATGGGATGGGTAGCCGCTCTGTAACATGGCTGTGTGATACAAATACAAATATACAAAAATAAGCTCTGCACTCAAATTCCACTACTCCTGGGCAGCAGCAATGTGATTTTACATTTAAGTGGCCACTGGATTGATGTATGTTAACGTTCCAAAACCTTTAGCCCACCATCAGCAACAACAACCAGTTATTCCAAAATAAGGGGTAAAGAAATGGGGGGGGGACGATAAATTGTAGCTGTTGTACAAATGTTTAACAAGCGTAACATTAGGCATGTTTAAGTCAAGATCTAGAATAAAACATGACTGCGTGTTTTAAAGGGACATCAATCAATTGTCAAATGTTATTTTTAAATGATGTTTAATGTTTCAAAATTGTCTCTGCGTTTAACTGAACACTCCATTCATCATAACCACTAATGCCTGTTTCTAGAGCTCTGAAAAGTACTGAAGCAGAGCTGTTGCATAGTGGAACCCAGGTTAACTGCCTAGCCATGCAAAAACATTTTCACACATTACACTTCTTTTGCCATAACAACTTTAGTGGGTTCTAGAGGTTGAGGTGCTGGAGTGTTCCTTTAATCCCACATTTAGAGCAAGAGGGTTTGTTATTTTATTTTTCCAACTCCTTTTGCCTAGATCAAGCTTAAACTAAATACACATAAGAAACAAAACAGTACATTCTAATAGAAGAAACGTATGTAAATAAGCCGTGCTTCCCCACCCTATTAAGAACCACTGAAAACAACAAAGAGCTTGGATTCTAACTCAAAGATTAAGACCACCTCCACTAAGCAGTGCGTTGTGGTTCACTCACAAGTTGGAAAACAGCTACGTTCCTTAATCAACAATATCGGCCAACATTTTGTAATTCATTTATCAATTCTTCATAAAATACAGTTTAATTAAGAAACTCCCACGTGATGTAACTTTTTAAGGGAAGTCAGCACAGCCAAGCTATTGCCGCTGAGGGGCTTCATTCGATTTGTACAAGTTATCCCAGCAGATTAAAGTGTTCCCAGTCCCATTAATAGGTTGCCACATTACCATCTCCCTTAGGATTCAGTGTCACATCTCCCCACCTGCTGCTCACAGGTACGCATTCCCAACATAGCGGTTTCATTGTAGTTTTCAGGCTGTGTCAAATTGTAGATGTACTCCCTATACAAAAAAAAGCAGAACCTCGGTCAAACACAAGAACAAAACATAATATCCATTCTGAAGTTTAAGATTTATTTTCCTGCAATATCAAGCTATTCTCATTGTATCTCATTAACCATTTGGATTAAATAGACGTAGCGGTAGTTAGAAAAATAGGCCTTGACTTAATATTTTATATGCACAAGCCTTTTAAAATTGTTTAATATTATGAAAAGTATTTGAATAATTTTAAAATATATTTTATGTATAATATAGGTTGTTGATATTTTAAGATTTTGAAAAAAATATTTTATTGATATCCTCCCTTTGATTATATTGAACGATTGTCCTTGACAAATATAACCTGCATGTTACATGCTGAGGTATTGCTGTGCTATGCAAACCATATTATGACATGAATTAAAAAAAGATAAGAAAATGGAAATAAACCTTCATAGTGGGATCTTTCGGATTTGAACATGTATGTGCAATACGTGTGCCCAGGCAGACCCTAATAGAGGTTCTCCTTGTCCATCCTTTAAGTGCCTACCAAATATTTTGGTCAGTTTACATTGAACAATTACATTGTCTGTACATAAAGATTAACACAATGGCTGTATCCTTGTGTACGATTCAATATCACTACAGTTAAAAATGTGATTTTTTTTTTTGTGCCTTTTATTAAGTTTGTATTTTATTTATTTTTTAAAATAAATTTTTATTAGATATTGTTAAATATGATTACATACACGGTAAGCCTCCATATTATATTTTGAATATAGAGAATAAGTTAGTATTTTTAACTATAGCATATTTTTTTTAATAATTTTTTTTTAAATCAGGTAAACGTGATAAAATCAATAAATGATATTCTTAATTAATTCTACATAAAATATAAATTTGAAAAATATGTGGATACACACACACACATAATTCTATGAAAAAAATATGATCATTAATATTATTGACAGCACATATTTATATTGCTACTCCATTTTAATTAAATGATATAGGATTCAGCTTGCAGTTACATTTTAATTTGCATGCAAACTGTGTATTCCCTGGATTTTACTTCATCTCTTATTGGTGGAGTTTGACTTCAGCATACTGATATGTGCTGCAGCCTCTCGTATTATGTATTAGTCATACGGTTAGTTTCAGTTTGGCTGCTCATAGTATAAGGTTTTCCTAATGTCAGATGAGTCAGAGGGAAGCTAAGCGAGGCCTCTTGTAGGAGCTCCACCTTAGTGTCACTTTCAGAACGTTTGCCCGGGCTAAATGCACAGCAAGATTCTCTACAAAAGTCACAGGGTATTATCGCCCTCTTAAAAAAGGGGTCTGCCGTATGCCACCTTAAATCACCTTAAATCTTACTTAAAAATAAAGTGTGATTTCACAGGGCTCGGAATTCAAAGAATTGAAAATATGAGTAATAGCAAAAAAAAACACAAACACTGCATTTCAAACTATTTAATCTTGACATTTTTCTGTGGTCCGAAAAATTCACTGTAGTGTCAAGAAAAGATACTCAGAGTGAAAGTGAATTGACTCACTGTGTTAAGTGGGACAAGTAAATCAATATTTATTTGTGTTTAAATAAGAATGTAATATATACATATGACCAGGTAGTATTAACCCATTTAGGGACCTGGGTTGGCGTTGTCATGATAGCAAAGGATTTGTCTAACGCTGGTTATTTTAAATGTACCAACAATAATAAAAATAAAATGCCTACATATTTGGATTTTAATTTGCTACAATTCAGAGTTTATTAAAAAAAAAAACAACTCTGCATGTATTAAACCTGCAACCAAATACATAGGAATATGGGACAGGGAATTTGTGAAAAAGTGATTTTACCAACATCAGAAAGAAGTGTATTGACAATATTATTGGCTAAAATGTGAATTGTCACCTGTTTTAGAAGATGTTTAGGCTGCTCACTGTGTGCACAGTGAATATTATTGCTGTTTACATTTACATATGCATAATAACATTTTTATTTGCCCTGTAATATTAGTCCAGGTCTACGCCTCTCGCCAATTATCGTTTCATTATCTTTATTAGTAAAAACAGTGCATACTCTACTGTATGCTTTATATCATGACTTATAGGAGTTATCTCCCTGATATAGCACAATCCTCAGTCCACTTGCTGATATGTCTTATGTACTTTTACGTTATTTGATGTATTCCCTGACCATCGTGTTGGTACGTGTATATCATCTACATATCATACGCTTGTGTAACCCCCCATTCCCCTGTCCCTCCACTATCCTGGAGTGGATAGCAATAATTATCCAAGACTAACTGATATACTCAGTGTACATAATATGGACGTTGGCAGACGGGCATTCCCTCCAATGGCCATTGGAGTAACTAAATGACCTCCATTTCTCTAAATATACATAGGGATTAAGGAGAGAGCGCAGGTAACTTTTTCTTTTCTTTGGTTTTTACTATATATTGGGGCTGATGTGTACTGTAGTCATTGCTGCCGTCCCAGTAGTAATGGGAGTGAGCGCAGGACTTATCTTTTTGTATTTGTATTTACTTTGTATCACACAGCCTTGTTACAATGCTGCCGCCCATCCCATGTGTTCCCTATTAAGGGTTAATAAGTATATAGGGGTGTATATAAAAAATACCCCTCTCTATCTCAGTGGAGATATCTTTGCCAGAAGCTCAAGGAAGCAGGCTGAAGGGTCAGTGTTAGGACCCGCTTAGGGGGGTCTGCCTTGACGTTGGCAGGCGGGCGTTCCCTCCAATGGCCATTGGAGTAACTAAATGACCTCCATTTCTCTAAATATACATAGGGATTAAGGAGAGAGCGCAGGTAACCTTTTTTTTTCCTTTGGTTTTTAACTATTTATTGGGGCTGATGTGTACTGTGGTCATTGCTGCCACCCAGGAGTGATGGGAGTGAGCACAATAATATGGACACTGTTAACAATATGTATCAATGTCCAGATATTGCCATACAGTTTCCAAATGGACATGACTCTGTCTCTTTGATTTCAACCTATCTGGTTACTATGGAATAGCTGAAATGTGGAGCCAAATTATGGAAATATGCAAAAGCTTGAAAACTGAAAAAAACCTAAATAAGACAAAATTAGAACAATTTTAAAAGCTAACTTCTGGGGAGAAAACGTTATCTCTGCAGAACAAGACCATATTTTTTAGTTGCTCCTGGTTAATAAGGGTTTATCGGACCCTGTTTGTTTTATTAGTTTGGTTTTAACTGTTTGTGAGCTGGTTGCTTATATGTGCCATGGCTAAATATTTTGGAATTCTGTAGGTTTGTCTGCAAAAAGCAGATTCATTTATTTGATTCTTACTAGAACAGATGGGAATAAATCCAGGAGAAATTCATTGCTGCTTAACTATGTGAATCTTATACTTTAGAAAGGATTTACATGTATGAACTGCTGATTTTAAGGCAGTTTAATGCACTGTATTGTACGGAATGAGATGTACTCATTTGCTGTAAATCACTGCATTTCACCCAGTTCTATCTTTAGTAAATATGCTAACTGTGAATTCTTTGGAATCTGTTGATTTTCACTAAATTTTTATAACCTGGAGTACATCTGGACTCTAGTTGATTTGCCATTAACTCATATGAGGAAATAGTTTTTAAGTCCAGCTCCTGATTAAAGTCCCCTTTTTAGTAAAATGGTGACTCAACTTAGAAATTATTATTATTATTATTATTGCTATTTATATAGCGCCAACAGATTCCAAAGCGCTTTACAATATTATAAGAGGGGGGATTAAACTATAAATAGGACAATTACAAGAAAACTTACAGGAAAGATAAGTTGAGAAGGGCCCTGCTCAAATTAGCTTACAGTCTATAGGAGGTGGGGTATAAAACACATTAGGACACGAAATAGCAATCAAATAAGGTGGGAGTGAAGCAGAGCTGGAGGAGAGAGTAGAGTGCTGCCCTTTAGGAGAGAGCAAGAGACAGGTATATGAGGTAGAAAAGTCCTGCAAGTGTGAGTTGGCAGTACGGGTGTGAGCAGCGGACAGGAGAAGGTCACGGGCAGAGCGGAGAGACCGAGAAGGGGCATTCCTATGGATCAGTGAAGAGATATAAGAGGGGCTAGAATTGGTCAGTGCTTTATAGGTATGGGTTAGAATGTTGAATTGACTCCTATATTATACAGGAAGCCAATGTAAGGACTGACAGAGGGGTGAGGTGTGAGAGGACCGTCTAGAGAGGAAAATCCGCCTGAAGGCAGCATTTAGTACAGACTGTAATGGGGCAATATGGTTTTTGGGAAGACCAATTAGGAGAGGGTTATAATAATCCATGCGGACAAGCATGGACAAGCTCCTTAGTAGCATCTTCCTTAAGAATGGGGCAGACACAGGCTATGTTTTTAAGATGGAATATACAGGACTTGGTAACATACTGGATATGAGGCTCAAAGGTGAGGCCAGATTCAAGTATGACACCAAGACAGCACACTTGCAAGGATGGACTGATGTGGATTCCACTAACTTGAAGGGAGAGTGAAAGAGGAGGATCAGTATTAGGAGGTGGAAAGACAATGAGCTCAGTTTTAGAGATATTTAGTCTCAGAAAGTGGTAGGACATCCAGTCAGAGATGGAAGAAAAGAAAGCAGTAACACGCTGCAGGACGGCCGGAAGAGAGGTCCGGGGAGTAGAGATATATCTGGGTGTCATCAGCGTAAGGGTGGTAGTGGAATCCAAATGAGGTAATAAGTTTGCCAAGAAAAGCAGTATAAAGAGAAAATAGAAGGGGACCACGAACAGAGCCTTGGGGGACTCCAACCGAGACAGGACGAAGGGAGGAGGTATCGTTAGAAAAGGAGACACTGAATGAGCATTGGGAGAGATAAGAGGAAAACAAAGAGAAGACAGTGTCACAGAGACCAAGTGATTGAAGAGTTTGAAGAAGGAGAGCATGATCAACGGTGTCAAAGGCAGCAGAGAGGTCAAGAAGAATTAGTATGTGTGACAAGACCAATCTCATCACTGTGCATTGGATGAGCCTGGTTGTCTGCCTGCTGCCTTTAGACTATGGCCCCATGTTGAAACACTTGATTTTCCCCTGCAAAGACATGAAAGCCGGGTCATTTGGTGCTTGCCCTGTTTGAGCGGTGATACCCCAGATAGCTATGCCATGGAGCCCATTCGTATAATGAAAGACTATGGGAAAGACTTTGGCTCCATGGCAATTGAACTGTATGTGTGTGGTTTGAGCGCCATTCAGTAATAATGTGTGCTCAGACCTAAGCTATCAGGGGATATGTTGCATGTCTGTATTTTATGTAATAAATGTAGCCTTGTGTATTTTATTGTATTTTATTGTCATTTGCTACCATGTGTTCAATGGAGTTTTGCCTCTGTCCTTGGAGATAATTGGATTACTTCCCAATTATCTCCAGGTTAGAAGACTCTGTGGAACTGGTTTTGGGCAGAAAAGCCATGCTTCATTTGGTCACAAAGGACTTTGATCTATCTTTTGAACCAATGGACCAATTTGGATAATCTTGACATATGTTTGTATTTGGGGTATGCTGATTCTGTGAATGTGATGCATACTTTTCAAGTTATGAATAATGTGGAAAAACTGTATTTCTCTGGCTGTTATAATCACATTACCCATTGTGTAAGGTAATTGTATCACAGGCAGAGGGGAGGATTTTGTGTGGGAGTGTCTGAGTGTATTGTACGTGTTTATTGGTTGTTTTACAAAACCCTGTGGGTGGTACTAATCTGTAAGAATGTGTACAGAAGAACAATAAACCCACAGCTCTGCCTGTTCACTGCTTGACCCTCAACACAGAGTTTTGTCTCGTTCTTGGGGGGATTTACTGTATGCTGTTAGAGGCTGATTGCCAGGAGTGTAAGCCTCTTGGGTGCTTTTCCTGTTCAGCTGCTAGCAGCTATTTGTGAGGTTTCAGTTTGGGAGTTTGGAGTGCTACTTGGTATCCTGTTCGGTGGATTGGGGTTCTGCAGTAGCTGTGTCTGTGTCTCTGGAAGGGAAGATCTACTAAACGGCGGTTTAACCCTTTTATGCCTGGGGGTGCCATTACAGTATGGAGTAGTGGCCTTTGGATTTAGCTGCGCTAAGGTCGTTAGTAACTTTGATAAGAGCAATCTCAGTAGAGTGGAGGGGGCGGAAGCCAGATTGAAGAGGGTCAAGGAGAGAGTTGGATTTGATTAAATGAGTCTAACAACACAATGATAAGTGAATTTACTTAGCTCTCTGATCGGAGATATTCTGGTTACCTAACTTGATACCTTTCTTAAATTTTACTACACCCATTCTCTAGACGCCTTCCTTAGACCATTCGGTTCATTTTCCGTGTTGTCCTTAATTCTTGCCACCAAATTTCTTGACAGAACGGATTATGTTCTTTGACTATTCAAACCCGTTTTGACCACATTGTGTCTCATGTTCGATCCCCCAGATGGCCTTAATTAATGTCTCTAATAAGCACTTCTTCAAACCTTAGAGACCCTGGACCTTTGTATTGCTTTTGATACTGTTGATGAAAAAGATGACGTAGTAACGGACGTGCACGCACGCACGTACGATAGGGCGGAGCTATGACGGTCGAAGGAGGATGAGCGTGGCGGGAAGTGCGGAGGGACCCATGCCTGAGTTATGAGCCAAGAGCCAAGAGCTTTATGCGGAGGATATTGAGCTTCTGGAAACTGGTCGGAAATCGGTTGGTACTGAGCATCTGGGAAGACGGAGCACGGAGCACGGAGCACGGAGAATATATACAGCTGCCGAAAAGGGGAGAATTTCCACTACAGATAAGCACATTTCACCTTATGCTATGTAACTCATGTTGTAAAGAAGGAGTTATTATAGTATTGAGTTATATCTTTTTCTAACGATATAAGGTTGAATATACTAGACAACTAGTGCTATATTTTTCAAGGGGTGGATTGATTTTATGCCCCTATAAGCTCAATAGAGTCCTCAAGTTTTTTTATCTCTTCTTCCTCACTCCAAACTGTTTGCTTTTTCTCTCTGCTAAATAGCTAAATAGATAAATAGATAAATACTAGAGTCAGATATAGGAAGATTCACGAAGCTGTGGAAGCCTCAGGAAGATATGGCATCTAAAATACAAGAGAGAGCAACCCTAAAAAGAGATAAGAAAAATCTCAAAACAGGAAGAGAAGCAACAAACTTTTTTTCACCAGATAATAAAAAAAGACAGAGGAAGATGCCTTATCAACTTCAAAACTAGATCATACATTAAACAGTTCTGAAAATTCTGTGAGCAATTATATCACTGCAGAGTTTTTGGAGAGATGTCTAAACTCTCAATCAGATATACTAATGAAGCAAATAAATCAGAACTCAGAGGTGATTTTAAATCAAATGAAACATCTAACTGAGAAAATAACTGTGGTTGAAGAAAAAATTAATTGCCTGGAATTTCAGGAAAAATCATTGAAAGATCAGCATATTCAAATGGTGAAAAAAATCAAAGATTTGGAAATAAAAATAAGTGACTTGGAGGATCGCGCAATAATTTGCGATTAAGAAATATCTCTGAAAAGATCACCCAGGATAAGATCCTAGAATTCCTAGCCAATCTATGGAAAGCCTGGGGGATAGAGACAGAGAAATACAATTGTACCTTAGAAAGGTTTCATAGACTGTATAGAGTTAAAAATATCCCAGAAACTAAGGCAAGAGATATAATCTGTTGCTTCCAATCATTCCAATTTAAAGAGGAGGTTTTGAAAGCAAGTAGAGTCAGGAAACCTCAAGGAGAAGAATATAATTATATAGTTGTGTTCCCAGACTTATCTTATTCAACCAGAATGCAAAGAAAAGCATTCGCCCCTATCACAGAAATTCTGAGAACCCAGAAGATTAAATATACATGGGGATTCCCTACTGCAATAAGAATATTTACAAATGATCGTCTTGAAGTTTTAGACTCAATAGATACAGCTATAACTTGGCTAAAAGATAAGAAGATGATGTAATAGGATAACACCTGTTAAGAAGGGCTGAATTTGTATTAAGATAGAGGTTTTTTTTTTTTGTTTTTTTTCTTCCTCTCTGGGTGAGATAATAAAAGATGCAGGGCACATTAAGAAGTTAAATAAGAAACTCACTTGAGTAAAGAAGAGTATAGAACAAAATACTACGAAAGCACGAGGTTAGATATATTATATTGAAATAATGGGAACTGAAATTTATTACGTAGATACACTTATCAAATAATTCACAAATTCCAAATAATTTATTAAAGAAATATAGAATATGTGGCTTGCACAATATTAATATATATTCACTAAAATGTACAATATATCACTGCAACTTATGAATAATTTTTTTGTTTTGTTTTTTCTTTTTTGTGGAAAAATTATAAATAACAGGAAGTAGGGCATATTAACAAAGTTAAGTAAGTAATTTATATAAGTAGAGAGGAATATAGAATAAAACATCACCACTAAGATTACACAAGTCATATTTAAGGTTTAGGAATGGAAATGAAGCGGTTTACACTAAAGTATGGTCACCAATATCTAGTAACATACATTTGATTACTGTAAGGGTAATACTATATTCTGTAAATACACCAAAATGGAATTTAGTTATTTACCGAAATATTTGGGTTATATATGTGGGGTATCTTTTTTCCTTTTTTTTTTTCACTCTTCTCTTCCCTTCTTCGCCACCTCAATAGACCAGCGAAGTCCGCCTATAAGTTCTAAGTAGAACTTAGTGATTGCCTTATTAAGGTAACCAATTATGTCTAGAAGAAGGTCTCTTAAGATTGGAGACCATGGTAAAAAAGAATGTATGATTGTGTGTAAATGGTTAATGAGTATAGTAGGTACAGCGTTGTGGGTATATAGATTAGTTTTGAGGAAATGTCAGGTGTCAGAGATCTAGGATAGGGTATGGTCAAATTTGCCACAATAAATATTCAGGGTTTAAATCTCCCACATAAGAGATTGGCTTTTAGAGATTATTTAATGACAGAAAAAATCCAAATAATTTTGATACAAGAGACCCATTGGATTTCAGGAGATAGCACTAGATGGTTTGGTAATAACTTCCCTTTAGTAATAACTTCCTCTAAAAAAGATGAAAAGAAAGCTGGGGTGGCTATAGGCTTCTCTAAATCACTACAAGTACAAATTAAGCATGAGGATATTGATACGGAGGGGAGATTTATAATATTGATCTGTGAAATCAACGGGGAATTGTATACTTTAGTGAACGTATATTTACCAAATAACAACCCGATGAGACTGTTCTCCTATATCCTAGAAAGAGTTGAAAAAGTATCCATGGGATATATGGTAATAGGTGGAGATTTTAATTGTGCCATGGATGTGGAACTGGATAAATTTAACGTTAACAAGACTTCGGTGGACAAAAACGGTTTGAGAAACGCTAATACTTTTCAGAATATAATTCATAAAAATAATTTATATGATATCTGGAGGGTTCGGAATCCTCTTGTAAAAGATTATACATTCTATTCTTGGCCACATAATACACACTCAAGAATTGATTTTTTCCTAGGAGATCCTAAAATAATAGACAAAGTATCAAATATAAGGATAAATATAATGATCTGGTCAGACCACAATATCATTATAATGGACACAAAGGATGGGAAACATTATCACCCCAGAACTACTTGGAAATTAGACGATTCAATATTATATAGTATTGAAAACTTGAAGTTATTAAAGGAATGGTCACAACATTTTTTTGAGGAAAATAGCCCAGAGGATACTTCAGAACTAAATACCTGGTGCTCATATAAAGCTACCATCAGAGGATACTGTATAAACATGAAGAGTAGAGCTAGAAAAATAGAAGGACTAGGTTTATCAGAGTTATATATTCAATTGTTTAAAGCCTCTAAAGAGTATAAATTAAAACCAGACAAAGAAGGCCAAATAAAAATAGCCAATATTAAACAAAATATTAAGAAAAAATATTAGAAAATATAGAAAAGAAGATGATTAAATTAAAAATCAGATATTATTATCGACAAAACAAAGCAGACAAGATTTTATCAAATCAACTGAAAAAGAAATTAGCAGACAACCGCATAGATAAAATTGTCCATGAGGGCAATACATATAGAGCCCCAAATGAGATAGGAGAGATCTTTAATCAATTTTATAAGTCACTTTACAACTTGTCAGACAGTTCTACAGATGAATCCATAGATAATTATATAAAAGATCTTGAGTTACCAAAAACACCACCAGATCAACTAGAATTATTAAACAAAATCATTTCCAAAGAAGAAGTAATAGATGCAATAAATAACTTAGCTAACTATAAAACACCTGGACCTGACGGCTTTAGCAATAGGTTCTTCAAGGTAATGAAAGATATAATTGCTGAACCATTAACAAGATCCTTCAATGAAGCTGTAAACAGAGGAGCATTTCCACAAGAAATGCTAAGAGCTAATATTCTTCCAATCCTGAAAGTAGGTAAAATAGCAACAGATGTAAAAAGCTACAGACCGATCTCTTTAATAAATGTGGATGTCAAGCTTTTTGCGTCAATTATCGCAAAAAGATTAAAAATAGTCTTGCCCGGAATTATCAATTCAGATCAGGTCGGATTTGTTCCTGGAAGAAATTCAGGAAATAATATCAGAAGGTTATTGGATTCAATGGATCTGTCAGATAAGACATGTAGTCCCCTGCTGATCCTGTCATTAGACGCAGAGAAGGCGTTTGACAGGGTCAGCTGGGGATTCATGATTAAAGCTTTAGAGGCCTTTAATATTAAGGGATGGGTGCTGGATGCGATAGGTTTGCTATATAAGAAACCAGAGGCAAGGTGTATTGGCCAAAATATATGTTCAAACTGGTTTAGTCTAGAAAATGGCACTAGACAAGGATGTCTCCTGTCGCCAATCTTGTACATTATCACGGTAGAAATTATTGCTTCAAAAATTAGACAAAATACATCAATTAAGAGTCTACCAATTTCTAAGGGAGATTTAAAGATCTCTCTATATGCAGATGATACTCTTTTATATGTTGTGGATCCTGAAAAATCTCTGCCTTATGTGATAACAGAAATAGAACAATACAGTAAGGTATCTAATTACAAACTGAATCCTTCTAAATCTATTGCAATGTATAGGAATATATCTTCGGATAAAATAATTGAATTACAAAACAAATTAAATTTTTCGCAACCAGAAGAATTTGTTTATTTAGGGATAAGAATAAATAAAAAGTTAGAAAGAATTATGGAATCCAATTTTATTCACCTTTTGAAAAAAACAAACAAAGATTTAAAGGAATGGCGACAGATAGAAATATCGTGGTGGGGTAGAGTTAATACCTTGAGACATTATGTGCTCCCTAAGTGGATTTATTTAATTAGGATGTTACCATTGATTATCCCCATACCCTGGTTGAAAATGATTCAATCTTCTTTTGCCAATTTCGTGTGGAGGGGGAAAAAGCCCAGAATTAAGTTCAATACCATGTGCTCTAATACAGATAGAGGGGGACTAGGCTTTCCAGACATAGAAAAATTTTATGAAGCTGGAATAACCTATCATATTGCAATGTTACAAAGGGAGATATATCAAAAAGAGGCATGGGGGAGGATAGAAACAGTCCTATGCCAATCAAAAAATTTATCTAATATTATATGGAACAACAAAAGTTATGATTATTCATTATCATTTGTACTGGATCAAATAATCCCTATATGGGAAAGAATAAAGAAGAAAGCAGATATTAAGAATAAGCTCTTGGGTTTTCAAAATATAGAAAGTCTGGAAATAGACATAACAAATATTTCATTAAAAGTATGGAGAGAGGTAAATATCGATTGAAGATCTAATGTTAAATGGTGAGTTAAAGACTTTCAATATATTGATAAGGACATTTTCCCTCTCAAATAGAGAGGCATTTTCTTATCTAAGAGTTAGGAATTATTTGAAGCATAAAATCTTTGTAAATAATGGAGAAATATATAATGCGTTAAAAATAATTTTCTCTAAAAAAGAGTCAAAAAATCTTTTTGCTATATATACAAAATTTTTTGATACAATAAAAACAGAGAACCGCCTAACGGCAATAAAAAGTTGGGAAAAAGTTCTGAGGTTCCCCATAGATTTAGAAGAATGGTATGCTGCTATAACGAAAACAAATAAATATGTGCACAGTCTTTCCCTGATTGAAACTCACTTTAAAGTGATAAATAACTGGCATTTAGTCCCCTCAAAAATATCAAGAATGTTTAATGACAACAACGATCTGTGCTGGAGATGTGGAGAAGAGAAAGGAGACTACCTCCATATATGGTGGAGTTGTAAGAGAGTAATCCCCTTATGGTCCATGGCTAATTTATTATTACATAGGTTAAATGGAATAGGAATAAAAATGACACCAGAGGTGATGTTGCTACATATAAGGTGGCCTGCCCTAAGTAGAATGAACCAAATCTTGACAACACATTGTTTAATAGCATCAAAAATTATTATCGCCAGAAATTGGAAAAAGACGCAACCATTCTTGAAGAAGCAACTTATTCAACAATTAAAATATCAGATTCATATGGAATTAGGGATGAATAAAATTAAAAATCAACATAAAGAGTACAGCATGTGGGAAAATTGGCTAACTAAATTGGAGAAACAAGAGAGTGAACTTATTCCTTAGAAGGACAGATTTAAATTGATTGATATAGTAGATATCTCCTCTTGATAGTAAATAATTTGAGTCACATAGCTGTAAGGTAAGGTGTGAATGTTAGTATGATTGCGGTTAGGTCGTTTTCTCTTTTTTTTTTTTCTCTCTTTATCGTATCATCTTTCATCCTCCTTCTACTGTTCTAAAAATAATGTACTATTATTTTGGTCATTTTATTATGCTTTAGTATAATACAATATACAAAGGGTAATGATAGCTGATAGTTCTAAGTGGGGGAGGGATTGAGTGGTCAGAGATGAGTTAATAAGTATTTATGATGACTAATATACCTAGCCATATACGATGATATACTTGAAACCCATAAAGAGGCGGGTATTGTCTGAAATACTTATAAGAAAGAAAAAAAAAAAGATACTGTTGATAAACAACTTTTCAATGCCACGTATATGTGTGATACAGCTTTTGCAAAAAATTCTACTAAAATTAAAGCTCACAGGGTTATTAACTAAAGTGAAAAAGCAAAGTTAATTCAAAGTGAATTTTGAATTTAAGGCCTGTGTAGTCCATGCATGCATACCTGAATTGTCCCAGTTCAACCATGTAACTTGAATTTCAAAATTTCTCCTATGAAACATCCAAGGTATCAACAATCTAGTCATTATAGTTTGTATGTTTCAGATATAATACTAGTACAGCAGTAGCTAATCTTAGTCACACAAATTTGTAAGGGCTGTATTTGTTCAGACAAATGTTTAACCAGACTTATGGAAACTTTGCCTGTCCTAAATAAATAAATGATAATCTTAATTTAATTTATATATTGTCTGTTTTGCAATATTGAAGGATTTAGATTCTGTTACTTTGACATCATTTAACTTTAACCTCAGAAATCAGACCTAGTTTTGAGTTGAAGATACCTAAAATGGAAGCCAGTTATGTGTCATAAAAACATAACGTCTGACGGGGGCGTGGCTTGGAGGTCCGAGAAGATGGCAGCCTAATTCACGAGCTCCCCGCAGGCTCATCACACAACCTCACCGACCGCACAATATAACACCCGAAATGGGGAAAACGCACCGCACATCGAGTGCCCAAAGGACCGCGGACACCCCAAAAAGCACCCGGAATCCCTCCATGAGAAACTTTCTGGTGACGCAGGCGGACCTGGACCAGCAGGCCTCAAGTGACTCCGCGGCCTCCAGCATGTCCCGCCCGCGATCACCGCAGGGGGACCAACCACCTACCATCCCTCAGGCGTCCTCACCGGACCTGGTATCCATCCTGAAGCAATTACCCACGAGGGCAGATCTGAGGGCGGCGAACACGGAGCTGCGTACCTCCATAACAGCCGAACTGCACGCATTGAGGGAGGAGATTCAGGGCCTCAGCCAGAAAGTAGTACAACTTGAAGCAGACTGGGATCACATGTCTGCCGCCCAGTCAGCGAACACAGACAGGCTACACCATCACAATAAAGTGCTACAGCAAATGGCACTACATGTGGAGGATTTAGATAACAGAGGCAGGAGGCAGAATATCCGTGTAAGGGGAGTGCCTGAAGAACTGGACAAGAGAACACCAATCTCAGACACACTTATGGACTTATTCAACAAATTACTGGTCCGGCCACTCCAGACACCCATAGGCTTCGTGCGAGCGCACCGAGCGCTGAGGCCTCAGGGACCCTCGGAGGGCCCTGCCCGGGACATAATATGCTGCCTGGAGAGCTTTCCCCTGAAGGAGGAGATCCTCCGCAAGGCCAGAGGCACAGATAAAATATTGGTGGAAGGCGCGGAGGTCCAGCTGTTCCCAGATCTCTCCCCGGCTACGCTGACATACAGGAGAGCGATGAGGCCCCTTACAAGACAACTGCAGGCAGCCAACATCAGGTACCGCTGGTGCTTCCCTACGGGCCTACAAGTGGCAACGCCCGGCGGCCCCTTTATGGTTGCAGGGGAAGAAGACGTCCTGGCGCTCCAGAGAGACCTACACCTACCGCCGGAGAGCATCGCATGGCCGAACCCACTAAGCTTCTACGCCTCTGGCCCCAGGCAGCAAGGCACAGGCCCCCGACCCCAAAGGATAAGAACCCCTCGCACTCAGACGATTAGACCGGCAGGGACGCCTAACTGAGGACCGTGGATCCCTCCCCGCTTCGGCCTCCTTTACTGCAGAAGACAGGAATGCCGACTTCAGCGACAAGACAGAAGCTCTGAATATTTAGACTTTTCCCTTTTTTTTTTTCTCTCTCTCTCTCTCTCTCCCCTTACACCCACCACTCCCGAACAATACAGGCATATCAGCCCCGGAACTGTGGGAACAACGATGAACCCCGGGCGCAATGCCTAGATGTGGACTCCATCTTGCCCCTTCATACAGCAAGTATTGATGGAATTTGGGGGCTGGAGGGATGGGGTGTAGTCGAGAGATGTTGGGACACAGGCCATACGAGAGGCTCTGACTCCTAGGGGCAGGGGGGGGGAGGGGTTACACCGCACACGACTGATACAGTTTAATGTTTGCGTTGTCCAACAGCTGCGTAAGCGTTAACGCAAATGTGTATTATAGCCAACTATGAAACTCCCCCTTTTTTTTTTTATTTTTTTTTTTTACCACCACAATATTTGATACGGTTCAAATGTTTGTTGAAAAGCTTTCCCGAGTCAGAGGGGATGGGGAGGTCGCGAGGGGGGGGGAGACAGGTCAATAACCGACCTGCACAGAGTGGATACATGAGGGTAATGTTGTACCATGTTTATGTTATGGTTATCACATATGTTTAAGCTAACGATGTTGTTCTTAGGTGAGGTTAAAACTTGAGTTACAATTTAGATAGACTGAGCCGTCAGCCGGGGAGACGGAAGAACCTGACTGAGTAGAGTCCCGAGAGATCACAGTGGTCAGCGACGACCGATCTGCGAGCGCACTTGGTCCTCTGGGCTCCGCCCACTTGGGAATTCTTGGACTCCCTTGACCACCCTACCGGACTAGGCGACAAGATATAGGTGAGCGGTACTCCCCTTGTCCCCAGGTGGGCGGGAGAACTACTGCCCTCCGTCGCTCATATCCGATATCGCTACACGTAGCGACTCCTTACCGAAACAGGGACTGGGCTTCACAGCCCGTAAATTTCCCTCCACTGGTTACCCCACGCTTCCCTACCCCCCCCAACCTAACCCTCGACTGCTTGACAGACGCGACAGATTACACACACATTTGACAAAACGATGCCGCCCAAGTCAATTGCCCCAGCTCCCATCACGGTCCTTTCTCTCAACGCTAGGGGCCTAAACAAACCTGAAAAACGATCGGGAGCCATGAGAGAATTCCTAACCCATAAAGCATCCATAGTGTATCTACAGGAGACACACTTCAGAGAAGGGTCCAGGCCCACACTGACAAACCAACACTACCCAGTGGGGTACTACAGTGATTTTCAGGGGGGGAAGTCCAGGGGCACAGCGATTCTCCTCCACAAACGCATCCCGTTTAAAGAGACAGGAGTGCTGACTGACCCGGAAGGACGTTATACCTTCGTTAAGGGGGAGATAGCGGGCACACAATACACTCTCGCTAACATTTATGTCCCAAATCAAAGGCAGTATCAATTCATAGCCCGGATGCTTCGCACCCTTAGGAGCTTCAAAGAGGGCGTGTTGATTTTGGGGGGAGACCTGAATATAGCTCTGGACCCTAAATGGGACTCCTCACTGGGACACTCACACATCCCCGCACAACACCTTCAGGCAATTAGGAACTTACTGACAAAAGAAAAAATGGTGGACTGCTGGAGGGCAATGCACCCTGACGAGAGGGATTATACCTTCTACTCTCACCCACATAACTCCTACACTCGAATTGACTATCTCTTTCTGTCACAATACCACCTACCACTGGTGCTTCACGCCAATCAGGGCACTGCGACATGGTCAGACCATGCGCCGGTGCTCATCACACTGAAATCACCCCTATTCAAACCCAAGATCTCCAAATGGAGATTAAACGAAGCCCTACTGGCAAGGCCAGAAGTGGCAACAGAGATAGATGCAACACTAAAAGAATACTTTACAAACAACAGTGATCAGACCTCCCCCACCATACGATGGGAAGCACACAAAAGCGTAATTAGAGGACATTTTATTCAAAAGAGCGCGCACTTGAAAAAACAAAGGGAAGCGCGTATGACCACATTACTGTCAGACATACAACAACTAGACGCCCTCAACAAGAGACTCCAACTACCCACACACCGAGCTACGCTCCTCTGCTTAAGGAGGGAACTGACTACACTTTTACAGTCTCAACACCATAGAGATGTATTGCGCCATAAGGCATTCTTTGCCGTACATGGCAATAAGAGCGGGAAGCTTCTGGCGCGCATGCTTAACAAAAAAAGACAAGACACATACATTGACCGCATAAGAGATAAAGGGGGGATTCTTCACAGGCACCCCACTAAGATACAGGAGATTATTCGGGCATATTACTCAGAGCTATATTCTCTGCCAAGGCCGCAAACTGAAACCCATGCCCAAAAGCTCCGTAACTCTATTGACGACTATCTTAGGTCTCACACACTCCACACCCTGACAACGGAAGAAGCAGATCAGTTAGAGGAGCCCGTCACCCCAGAGGAGTTGGCATTCGCGATTAAAAACACCAAACCAGGGAGAAGTCCGTGCCCGGACGGTTTACCCATTAAATACTATAAGAGGTTTGCGGAAACTTTATACCCCCCACTACTAGAGATGTTCAACGCAATCAGAGAGGGACACGACATCCCCAAACAGACACTAATGGCACATATCACCATACTTCCTAAAGAAGGCAAAGATCGAGAGCACTGCGGGAGCTATCGACCGATATCCCTCATAAATAATGACCTCAAATTATTGGCAAAAGTCCTGGCAACCAGACTTCAGACACACATACCTAGGCTGGTTCACGCAGACCAGGTAGGATTTGTGATGGGTCGGGAGGCCAGAGACAATACCATTCGAGCACTCACACTCATGCACAGGAAGACGGGGGATAACACGGGCCTTCTCCTGCTGTCCACAGACGCAGAGAAGGCTTTTGACAGGGTCTGTTGGGAATACATGTTCCAGACACTGGCTCACATGGGCATGGGCACACACCTCCAGGGATGGATTAGAGCCCTCTACTCCCAACCGACGGCACACGTTCTAGTCAATGGAGCACCTACGGAGGCCTTTCCAATCTATAACGGCACACGTCAGGGCTGCCCTCTGTCCCCCCTGCTGTTTGTCCTGGCCCTAGAGCCCTTCCTGCAGAACATTAGATGCCACCCGGACATTCAGGGAATAAGCACAGGAGACACACAACACAAAATAGCCGCATATGCGGACGACCTCTTGTTCTTTATAACCCACCCAGAGGTCTCCTTACCTAACCTAGTACAGGCATTCCAGAGGTTCGGAGAGCTATCTGGTCTGAAAATCAACTATTCCAAATCCTATATTCTAAATATAAGCATCCCTACACAGAGGGCCACCCAGCTCCACCAGAGCCATGCCTTCCAATGGGCTACAGATAAAATACGCTACTTAGGCACGTGGCTAACGGTTAAAGCAGCGAACCTATATACATCCAACTTCGCCCCGATACTCCTACAGTTTCGGAAAGACATGGGTGACTGGGCCTTCCCACACATCTCCTGGCTGGGTAGAGTGCAAGTGGTGAAGATGAATTTTCTGCCAAGACTACTATATCTTTTCCAAGCTTTGCCCATAGCAATCCCGACTTCCTTTTTCACAACACTCAGGAGGGCAGTGGGGGCTTACGTATGGGCTGGGAGGAGACCCAGACTGAAGTTCTCTCTCCTTACAAAACCCAAAAACAAAGGGAGCCTAGCCCTACCAGACTTTTCGCTATATTACAAGGCGTGTCATCTACAACGCGTTGTCGAATGGTCTAAACCGGGGGTCATCAAGCTGTGGAAAACGGCGGAGGAGAGGGAGGCGGGCGTCCCCGCCGCCCTTCTTCCATGGCTCCCTGCGAGAGGGGACGGGGGGGAGAGTCAGTACTCCACTTACACCAAAGCGACACTGTCGGTGTGGCGCAGAAGCATAGGGAAGCACGCCCTCTCCATGTACCCATCCCCTTTGCTGCCACTTACATACAACAAGGACTTCCTGCCGGGGTTGGACCCGAGGGCCCTCCAAACCCTGGTAGAAGACCCATTGCCACGATTGAGACACGTATGCACCAGCCGAGGGCTGACAGACTTAACAGAACTGAGCAGGGAGAACCCCAGGCCTTTCCTAACACACTTTAGATATGAACAACTCCACAGCTACATAAGGCTCCTCCCGCAAGGGGCGGCTCTTGGTAGAGACCTCACTGTCTTTGAAAAGATATGCACAGACCCAGATCCATTACCACATGGAGTGGCACATATATACTCCCTCCTTAACTCACAGACCCCGTGGGAAGCGCCAAAATTCATGGGAAAATGGGAGGAGGCTCTGAACCAAACATTCAGCTCACAGGAATGGGAAAAAATATGCACTATCATACACCATTGTTCCTTGTTCAGCAAAAGCCAAGAAACAGCTTACAAACTGCTAACACAGTGGTATCGCACACCTGCCACGATACACCACATACACGCAAACGAGACCCGCCTTTGTTGGAGATGTGCCAAGGCAACGGGAACACACATACACATATGGTGGGAATGTGAATTAATACAACCCTTCTGGCGCATCATCCACAAAATCTTATCTCGATTCTCAGATAACCCACCACCTAGGGAACCAGCAGCCATGCTGCTCCATCACACGACAACCCCTACCTCTAAATACAAAAAATCGCTCACGATTCGGATTCTTAATATAGCAAAACAGACCATTCCACAGTTCTGGAAGAAAAAAGAGACCCCGTCCATACACAAATGGTTCACCCAAATGGAAGAACTACGGGCCATAGAGGAGCTCACCATGAATGCGGCCGGACCGCAACAGCAGACCTACCTTGACATATGGACACACTGGATCCTGACATCTACAAAACCGGACTTCCAAACGCTAATACAAGAAAAACCTCTGGACAACACTCACCTGACTGACAAAGAGACAGAAGACTAACCCAATCCCTCCTTCCTCACATATACCTACCCTCCACACCCACGAGGCGCTAGATGTGCGCCCAGTGAAGAGGTACAGGCCCACGAACGAGATAACAGTAGAGTGACTAAATCAATACACCCCAAAACCCCGGAGGTGTAACAAGGACGTATAACCCATAGGACGAACTGGCACCAGCAGACTAAGGTCAGCAGCGATAAATAATACCGCAAGGCCTCATAACCTCTAAACACACAGAATACACAAGGGCACAATGTATAGAGGGACCCAAACGCAACACCTGTAATAATAGGTAGAAGCTGAACAAATGGGTAACTGTGTAAAAACAAAAATGACACCCAAGTACAGGGAGGATGAGTGTATAACGAATGGGACCTGCGAGTCCGACAACAGCGTGGGCCTGCGTGCCCGGAAGAATATATGTCTTGAAAGTTGATATAGATATGTACTGAAACATGGAGATCTGCGAATCTCGAGTTAATCCAATCCTATAGTAATATAAAAGGAAATAAATAAATATTTACAAAAAAAAAAAAAAAAACATAACGTCTATATTATTTTGCTCAATTAATTACTCAGCTTCCTTAGCTAAAAGGAACATTCTAACGGTAAGAATATAAAATGTATTTTTAAAATTATAGTGATCTGGGGACTTTTTAGATTAAGGGCTCCCGGAGACATTTAAAGAAAAAAAAAAAGGATTTTTTTACTTTATTTTTCCTGTCTTGCTGTAGCCACCGCTCTTCTCCTGGCTGAGATCTCAGCCAAACCAAATCTTCCCCATAGGCCTGTCACTATCTCCTCATAGAACCACTACATTAAATAGTGGTTCTGGTAGTTAGAGTGTCCCCTTTATGTTACGTACAATTTTTTCATTGATTGATAGACTGGTTTTAAAGGACTGTGTTGAAATTGGGTCTGTTAGGGAAATAGGTGTGTGTAAAGCACAGCACTGAGAGGCGGAATGCAGTATGTAAATGTGTGGATGTGTTTGTTAAATGCATCTATCAACAGTCATGTTGATAAATGAAAAGAGTTATATTCATGGGGAGTGGTATCACTCATGGGGAGTGGTATCTAATTACGAATGTCAAGATTTGTTACTTAAGAAAAATATGTTTCTTGGGGAATGTACACAAATGCGAATATTAATCATTTGTAATAATATATTAGCTAATAATAGCGAGACGCATTTTTGTTGATTATGCATATTTAATCAGGTATAAAAGTGTGCAAGGGTTTGCTAATCACTCTGATTACTCTGATATTCTCCAAGAGCTTTTATTTTCTTACTGATTTTTTTTTTTGTATGTTTAATTTTCAAAATCTTTTGCAGAGCGTTTGTGTAATGAAAACGCACGCTATACAGTGGCGTATATGATAAAATGAGAATTATGGGAAATTGATATAGGAATTGAACAATGTAAGCCACAATTTTAACCAAATAACCAATTTCAAAACATTTAAATTCAAAACATTGCCAAGTTCAGCTATTTTCAGTGTATCTCGGCTTAAAATGTGCACTTTACTTGATGTCTATACACTGTGTCTGGTTTGGTAAATCATTCTCATAATGTCACGTCCAAGGCAAACAATGAACACATTTAGGGTTTTCACTAATGTGTGAATTGCTAGGAATTCAGAGTGAATTGCAATTATTTTTATAGAGGATGTAAAACTCAGTGCAATCCCAGCTGATTTGATTTCTATTTGTGAGGTTGGATGAACAGAGGCAGCAATGAGTGATGCACACGGTATAACAGCACCTGTATCTATGTTATAACACCCCATGTACCACAATACAAAACTTAACTCAACGTTTACCATAAACTGAATAATTCTAAACACTCCTTGTTCCACAACAATAACCCCTTTCAAACTAATCCTCTTAACACAATATGTAAACTAACTGTGTTATCACCTCTCAAAGCTTAAACTCCTCTTTACCCTAACCACGTCTAACATTATCTTATCCTATCACCGTGTGCATTTACACTGCCGCATACACTCACTATACTCACAGATTCAAACTCAATAGATTGCAAGCAGAAATATACACAATATACACATACATTTATACATATGCAGCTTTCAAATACTGATATATGATTTGTAAATGTATTAATGTTTGCAATGCCTACTTAATAAATTTATTAAAATCACTTTATCAGTCACTTATTTTTTGGGTGGGTGAAGGTCAATGGCGGAACTTACATAGTGAGGGCTTTGATACAAGACTTTTCTGGGGCCCCTATTTCGCAAGGGTGGTCAAAAGGTCCCCATCTTCGTACAAGTCCTACAATCCTTTGCTGGCTGGGAATCTACCATTTGCCCATCATTGCATGGTTGTATTTAGCACTGACCTGTGTTTGTGTTTGAATGTAAGCATGTTTCTGTACGGTGTATGTGTGTGTGAATGTGGTAGTGTATTGGTGTGTACTGTATTCATTTGAGTGCAGTAGTAAGTTTTTACGTACTATTGCTATTTGAAAGCAGTGGTGTATTTGTGTGTAGTGTTTGCTTTTGAATGTAGGGGCGTGCTTGTATATAGCAATGGTGTTTGAATGCAGGCATTAATTTGTGTGTAGTGTTTTTTTAATGCAGGTGTGTGTTTATATATAATGTTCGTGTTTTAATACAGAGGTGTGTGTGTATGCAGTGTTGATATTTGAATGCAGAGATGTATTTGCGTGTAGTGTTGGAGTTTGAATGCTGAGATGTATGCACATGTACACACTCTGCCACACACTGATGCACATATGCAAACACTGACATGCATACAGATACACAGACACACTGATACAATCACTGACACACACAGATATACACACAGAAACACACACTGTGACACATACAGATACACAAACAGAGGCACACACTGACACACATATGGATACAAAGACAGAGATGCACACTCTGACACATATACAGATAGACAGACATCCGGATACATACACTGAAACATATCTGACATGTATACAGATACATAGACATACATATACACACTGACACACATACAAATACAAAGACACAGATGCACACACTGACACAAATACAGATATACAGATACACACACTGACAAGCATACATATACACAGACACACAGATACACCCACTGACACACGTACAACAACACAGACACACACACTAACGCACATACAGACACACAATGACAAAAGCTGTTAAATGGCCGCAGCTCATAACAGGGCCCCTGAGGGGCTCCCTCAGCATACGGGTCCTGGCTGCCCAATGTAAACCCTGTGCAAATATTACGTCTGTCGTCAGCATGCTGGCATCAGACGTAATGAGCTTCTCTCTTGCTGTGCTACCTGCAGGGGAAAACGCTGTTTTTTTTTATCCCTCTGTGCTCTCCCTTCCTGTATCTGTGCATTGATATTAATTAATTCATGTATTTTAATTTCTCTCCTCTTCCTCCATCCACTACCCAGCACATTATGCCACATTCTGTTTAATTTAGCATTTCTTATCTCCCTCACTGTTAATAGTTTGATGGACCTTGCAGGAGCTTCCTGCATGTGATTAAAGTTCCATGTGTAGAGCAAGAGGTAAAAACACTTAAAGTAAGTTAACATCTGATTGATTAAACCATTCATTTTGTTTATGCAGGCTGTGTGAGTCACAACCAGGGGTGGCTAGTGCTGCATAAACAGAAACAAAGGTGATTTAAAGTGCCACCATCACTGTCTGGGTACTTTGTATAATTTGCAAGACCCCAACGGTGACATCGACGCTGGGGGGTCTGGTGTCTGGGGAGGGGTAGGCAAAGGTGAGATCACCTAAACCTGTGCCTCTTCTCCCGGACGGTCGTCTTCTGGTCCAGCCAACATCTACATGACCGAGAGTACAGCATTGAGGTCTATGGAAGATAGATGGAGCCAATTACCTGCAGCCGACATTGTTCCTGACTCAGGAATTGACACTTCTAGATGGCAGTAGCTCCGCCCAGTGTCTAGAACAGTCAGGCGCAGAAAAAATACCGAGACAAAGTCGTTCCTACTTTGCCTCAATATTTCTTTTGATTTGGTTGGAGTTTCCGATTTTATCTTTATGAAATACTAATTATGGAGGGGCAGGGGTGATAGTGCCGCTTTAACGACTAAAGAGAATTGAGAGGTGAGACTTTAGAGGCATGATCTATACACAAAAACTGCTTTATTAAGCTAAAGTTATTTTTGTGACTGTAGTATCCTTTTAACATACAATAGATCTGCTCTAATCTAATCTAACAGTAGAGCAGATCTTTTGTAAATTCTGCCTAGTTGTTTTCAAGCTTGCATTTTTTTTAAATAAAGTTTTCTTGATATTTTTTAAAGTAAGGTCTGTTTTTGTTTGTTTGATAATTTTTTTTTTTTTTTTTAACTATTCCACATTATATAAACATTTTAATAAAATACCATTGAATGTTTAACTTACTGAATTTACCTATGGCAGGGGTGCCCAATAGGTAGAGCCCCAGATGTTTTTAAAACTACAGGGAGTGCAGAATTATAAGGCAAGTTGTATTTTTGAGGATTAATTTTATTATTGAACAACAACCATGTTCTCAATGAACCCAAAAAACTCATTAATATCAAAGCTGAATATTTTTGGAAGTAGTTTTTAGTTTGTTTTTAGTTATAGCTATGTTAGGGGGATATCTGTGTGTGCAGGTGACTATTACTGTGCATAATTATTAGGCAACTTAACAAAAAACAAATATATACCCATTTCAATTATTTATTATTACCAGTGAAACCAATATAACATCTCAACATTCACAAATATACATTTCTGACATTCAAAAACAAAACAAAAACAAATCAGTGACCAATATAGCCACCTTTCTTTGCAAGGACACTCAAAAGCCTGCCATCCATGGATTCTGTCAGTGTTTTGATCTGTTCACCATCAACATTGCGTGCAGCAGCAACCACAGCCTCCCAGACACTGTTCAGAGAGGTGTACTGTTTTCCCTCCTTGTAAATCTCACATTTGATGATGGACCACAGGTTCTCAATGGGGTTCAGATCAGGTGAACAAGGAGGCCATGTCATTAGATTTTCTTTTATACCCTTTCTTGCCAGCCACGCTGTGGAGTACTTGGACGCGTGTGATGGAGCATTGTCCTGCATGAAAATCATGTTTTTCTTGAAGGATGCAGACTTCTTCCTGTACCACTGCTTGAAGAAGGTGTCTTCCAGGAACTGGCAGTAGGACTGGGAGTTGAGCTTGACTCCATCCTCAACCCGAAAAGGCCCCACAAGCTCATCTTTGATGATACCAGCCCAAACCAGTACTCCACCTCCACCTTGCTGGCGTCTGAGTCGGACTGGAGCTCTCTGCCCTTTACCAATCCAGCCACGGGCCCATCCATCTGGCCCATCAAGACTCACTCTCATTTCATCAGTCCATAAAACCTTAGAAAAATCAGTCTTGAGATATTTCTTGGCCCAGTCTTGACGTTTCAGCTTGTGTGTCTTGTTCAGTGGTGGTCGTCTTTCAGCCTTTCTTACCTTGGCCATGTCTCTGAGTATTGCACACCTTGTGCTTTTGGGCACTCCAGTGATGTTGCAGCTCTGAAATATGGCCAAACTGGTGGCAAGTGGCATCGTGGCAGCTGCACGCTTGACTTTTCTCAGTTCATGGGCAGTTATTTTGCGCCTTGGTTTTTCCACACGCTTCTTGCGACCCTGTTGACTATTTTGAATGAAACTCTTGATTGTTCGATGATCACGCTTCAGAAGCTTTGCAATTTTAAGAGTGCTGCATCCCTCTGCAAGATATCTCACTATTTTTGACTTTTCTGAGCCTGTCAAGTCCTTCTTTTGACCCATTTTGCCAAAGGAAAGGAAGTTGCCTAATAATTATGCACACCTGATATAGGGTGTTGATGTCATTAGACCACACCCCTTCTCATTACAGAGATGCACATCACCTAATATGCTTAATTGGTAGTAGGCTTTCGAGCCTATACAGCTTGGAGTAAGACAACATGCATAAAGAGGATGATGTGGTCAAAATACTCATTTGCCTAATAATTCTGCACTCCCTGTACAGCTTCCATGATGGCTTGTTATTCTAAAGGCATGCAAAGACATGGAAAGCATCATGGAAGTTGTAGTTCTCCAACATCTGTGGATTCTCCCTCTTTATCTCCACTCCTCTTTATTCATAGTTGCCTTCTCTTATTTTTTCAACTTTTTGTCAGCTCCCCATATTTCCAAAGGATTCTTTTTTTGTTTTTATGTATATTTCCCCTTTTTTATTTTTTTGCATTATTTTATTCTTACATTAAACTATATGCAACGGCATCACAAGTGCAGAAATGCAGTAGAATATTGTTATCTAAACAGATGTAGATGTAGGTTGTTAAAGGGACACTTCAAACACCCTGACAACCTTCGTACCTTTGATAACTGTGATTTACAGAATAATGTATTGCATGAATTTGTGGTGACCTCAAGCAGGTTAACCATAACGCAGCTCCATTCATGTCAAAACATGGATGGCGAAAATAGTAACATGTAACAGTAATAGAATTAAATAGCCATAGTCCTGAAATGCACATCCAAACATCTTGGTTTTTTCAGTGCCATTTGCATATTTTTCTATTTGCATTAAAAATGGGAGTCAGATTCAGCCCAGAAAGTCGAATTAAAGCATTTTGGATGTTTTTAAAAGCTATTTCAGCATCTTGGAGTGAGGGGAAGCGGTTTCCTCTATTAAACTCTTGGCATGTTCTTGCAAATAGATACCATAGGTATGCATCGTACATCACACATGAAGGCGCCATTGTATGCGATGGTTCATGTAAAAAGGCATCATACATATGATAACCTGCCTTATGCATGTGCTGGAATTTCAGTGAAATTCTAATGCAACATATATGTAGTGTTTTATATATATATATATGGAAACTCAAATATAACAGGTTTGTTTCACTGGTACTCTTCCAGCAACAATCTATTTATACATATGCGGAGACTACCCTAATCCCATTGCATTATATTGCACAAACACCAATGGATACATTTTGCGATAAATAGATTTAAAAACAAAGTATTGAAACATCCCAATACAGTACTTGGCAAAAATGCATCATTTTTATCTGTATACACCTTTTTATATTACCTTTTTAACTACAAAAGACTGTGAGTGCAACCCTCTCCATTGCTTTACTATATATATATATATATATATATATATATATATATATATATATATATATAGCAAAATCCAAATAGGTTATGGTGGGGAAAAATTGTGATTGAAAACCCCTTCCACCTGAAGTCTGTGGATAATTAATACAATATTAAACAAAAATCTGCACACCAGTCAAGCCATAAGACTTGCTTTTCCCACAGAAATATATATATATATATATATATATATATATATTCTAACACAGATACTCCAAACTGCAAATACACTCACTGTGAATTAATTCTACAAATCTAATGTGCATGTATAAGTATATTCTGTATTTGAGAAAAGAATTACCTGTCTCCAAAAATGTAATGCATTTACATAAGGAAGAATATATTTTCCTTTTTTTTTATTTAATTTTTTTTAAATATAATATGTGTGTTGGAGATTTACTTTTAAATCTCTTTTACGCAAATGTGCTATATAATTTTCAAGCTCTTATATTTCGAATACAAAAAAAAGGTCCCTGAAAATACTGTATTTTATTTCAAATAAATACATAAGCAAAAATAAGTGTTCATTATTACCATTAATAATAATATAAAATAGTACACACACACCCCCACGAACACATTATATGCACATTGATGCGTCTATGGTATACAGAAAAAAAGTCGCAATAAATAAATAAGGATATATGAGTGGGTATTCATTCAACAGTGAGTAGTGGTAAGCTGATTAAAACCGACATGGAAAATTTGGGCTAAATAAAGCCGATTTAGAAAAACTAATTGGTGACTTTGGGAATTTTTCCAAAATAACAAGTTTCGACAAACTTGTTTTTAGTGGGTTTCTTACTTCACTCCAGTACACTGTTTAGTCAATAATCCCTAAAATCTAAGACATCGATAAACACTTACATTTCATAAATTGCAGTGCACATCTTTGTTCTCCGGAGCTCTCCGAGCAGATTATCTTCACCAGATTCCAAACCTGACTCCTACGTGCATCTTTAGCCTATTTATGAAAAGTGCAGTGCTTGATACATTAGCATAGTATCTGGGTTTGAAACGAACGGCTGTCACCAGGTTTAACAGGGATTATGATGTAATACAAAACATGACTATGTGAACTTTTTCGAGTAAATGCCCCGCACATCATCAATGCATGAAGGCATGTGCCCATAATAACGTGTGATTTGAAGATATTCTCATACTCTCAAAGTTGAGCCATAACGTGTGTGGATTAGAGTCGTACAGCTGTGCTGGTAATTAGTATTTTATTAGATCCCATTCCTTCCATATGCCTTAACCTTCAATTTTCTTTTTCTAGGTTGGCTGGAGGTGACTTAATTTAACAGAGGTTGTGCCTAAAGGAACATTTCACGTCTCGTAAAAAAAAAAAAAAAAAAAGCTTAACTTTTCTGAGCAGTGTTGTGAGATCTCTCCGCTGCCAGAGGGTGAGCAAGAAACATACGATAAAAGCTGAGAATACGTGAAATTAAACTAGATCATATTTTTTTTTTTTTTTAAATAATAGACAAGTGTGAGCGTCAATGAGTCATAACCCAAAGGGGCAATTATTGAGTCTTCTGAATTTACAATAGCTGGAGGTTGTCTTCGCTGAACTTTCCAGCTCCTCGTTAGAAACGTGAGGATTAAAAATAAAAAAATAAATAAAAAATTTAAAAAAGTCCTTTGTTGTGTTTGTGAGATGAGTAATACTTCTGAGACAGACCTCATCTAAAAAGCCACATTGTTCTAAGTTTCGGAGGCCACTTTACCACAAGCACTTACAAGTCTACAAACAAGGACTTATTTCATTTATTTATTTTTTTATTTATTTTTCTTTTTTATTGAGCCCTAAATAATCTGAGAACAATACAATCCCACATGCCAGTAGTAGGTAATATAGATAGGCTTCGGCGCTTTCTCGTATGTTAACTATTTGTTTGCCAGGGTGCACGTCATATAGCGTTTTGTCACCGTGAGATTCACACGTAACTTTTTAAACTTTTTTTTTTCTGAGTTAATAACTTTACAGAGTTAATGTAGATAATAGCACGTTATCTAAACTTTGCATGAATTATTCTAAATTAGTTATTCGCAATTAGTTATTTCTAAATTATTGGAGCAACAACATATCTGTGAGTTTAAATTATATTTATTCTATATATTTTTATACACGTTATAAACGGAAATGGGTGTTTATAGGTATATGCATCATATAAAATATATAAAATAAATGTATTTGTCAGGAGAATGGTGGGGGATTTTTTAATGAACTTTATTTAGAATGTATACAAGGTGTTTATAATAACAAGTCTGTATTATGTATTTTTGTTATTTCCAATGGGATCTCCCCTCACAGGGTTAAATGAGGAGCCAGAAGCCCAGAGAACATTCTCTGACTCTCCTCCTCCCCCCCTCCCCCCTCCATACACAGTGCACGCGGGGCTGACACGTCACTTTCCGGGAAACTGCCGCGTCACGCGCCCTTGGCACACTGAGCCTGAGGAAACACAGAGGGGAGGTGGAGAGGCAGGGGCCGCGCATGCGCGATCTGACCAGCAGCAGGCGACGCGTAGATACCGTGTGACGTCACATAGGAGGGCGCTGACTCATGGGATGGCCGCCCCATTCTCTCGCTCTCCTGTAGCTGGTTAATTATAGCCGGGGGGCGGGGCTCGGCCTGTGATGTCATGTTGCCGGGAGGACGCTCTGTGTGTTGTGCTGGTTGCCAGGGGGAGCTCGGTCTCGGGGCTGTCTGTTACGGGAAGTCTGCTGAGAGCTTTGTGAGAGGAGCGGCGGGAGATACCGGGAAACAACGGAGCTTCCAGCTCGGCGGGATCTACCGGGCACTGCCTGTCATAACCAATACTGAGCCTGGCACTGCCAATCATAACCAATACTGAGACTGGCACTGCCAATCATAGCCAATACTGAGACTGGCACTGCCAATCATAGCCAATACTGAGACTGGCACTGCCTGTCATAACCAATACTGAGACTGGCACTGCCTGTCATAACCAATACTGAGCCTGGCACTGCCAATCATAGCCAATACTGAGACTGGCACTGCCTGTCATAACCAATACTGAGCCTGGCACTGCCAATCATAACCAATACTGAGCCTGGCACTGCCAATCATAACCAATACTGAGCCTGGCACTGCCAATCATAACCAATACTGAGCCTGGCACTGCCTGTCATAACCAATACTGAGCCTGGCACTGCCAATCATAGCCAATACTGAGACTGGCACTGCCTGTCATAACCAATACTGAACCTGGCACTGCCAATCATAACCAATACTGAGCCTGGCACTGCCAATCATAGCCAATACTGAGACTGGCACTGCCTGTCATAACCAATACTGAGCCTGGCACTGCCTCTCATAGCCAATACTGAGACTGGCACTGCCTGTCATAGCCAATACTGAGACTGGCACTGCCTATCATAGCCAATACTGAGCCTGGCACTGCCTGTCATAACCAATACTGAGCCTGGCACTGCCTGTCATAAACAATACTGAGCCTGGCACTGCCAATCATAGCCAATACTGAGACTGGCACTGCCTGTCATAACCAATACTGAGCCTGGCACTGCCTCTCATAGCCAATACTGAGACTGGCACTGCCTGTCATAGCCAATACTGAGCCTGGCACTGCCTGTCATAACCAATACTGAGACTGGCACTGCCAATCATAGCCAATACTGAGACTGGCACTGCCTGTCATAACCAATACTGAGCCTGGCACTGCCAATCATAGCCAATACTGAGACTGGCACTGCCTGTCATAACCAATACTGAGACTGGCACTGCCAATCATAACCAATACTGAGTATTGGCTATGATTGGCAGTGCCAGTCTCAGTATTGGCTATGATTGGCAGTGCCAGTCTGAGACTGGCACTGCCTGTCATAACCAATACTGAGCCTGGCACTGCCAATCATAGCCAATACTGAGACTGGCACTGCCTGTCATAACCAATACTGAGCCTGGCACTGCCTGTCATAGCCAATACTGAGACTGGCACTGCCTGTCATAGCCAATACTGAGACTGGCACTGCCAATCATAGCCAATACTGAGCCTGGCACTGCCAATCATAGCCAATACTGAGACTGGCACTGCCAATCATAGCCAATACTGAGACTGGCACTGCCTGTCATAACCAATACTGAGCGAGGCACTGCCTGTCATAGCCAATACTGAGACTGGCACTGCCTGTCATAACCAATACTGAGACTGGCACTGCCTGTCATAGCCAATACTGTGCCTGGCACTGCCTATCATAACCAATACTGAGCCTGGCACTGCCAGTCATAATCAATACTGAGACTGGCACTGCCAATCATAACCAATGCTGAGCCTGGGACTGCCTGTCATAACCAATACTGAGACTGGCACTGCCTTTCATAACCAATACTGAGCCTGGCACTGCCTGTCATAGCCAATACTGAGCCTGGCACTGCCAGTCATAACCAATACTGAGACTGGCACTGCCTATCATAGCTAATACTCTGCCTGGCACTGCCTATCATAACCAATACTGAGACTGGCACTGCCTATGATAGCCAATACTCAGACTGGCACTGCCTATCATAACTGACTTGCACTTCCAGTGATAGGATGGTACAATGACTGGCACTGCCAGTGATAGGGTGGTACACTGACTGGCACTGCCAATAACAGGCCGGTACACTGACTGGCACTGCCAATATCAGGCCATTACACTGACTGGCACTGCCAGTGATAGGGTGGTCCACTGACTGGCAATGCCAATAACAGGCAGGTGTTCACTGACTGGCACTGCCAATGACACTGCCAATAACAGGTTGTTGCACTGACTGGCACTTCCAGTGAAATGGTGGTCCACTGACTGGCAATGCCAATAACAGGCCGGTACACAGACTGGCACTGCCAGTGATACGGTGGCATACTGATACTGCCAGTGATAGGGTGGTACACTACCTGGCACTGCCATTGATAGGGTGATGCACTGGTACTGCCAGAGAGAGGATGGGACACTGCTGGCACTGCGAATAATAGGATGGTACACTACCTGGCACCGTCAATGATAGCTACTACTCTGCCCAGCACTGCAGTTGATAGGCTAGTACACTTCCTTGCATAGCCAGTGATAGGGTGGTGCACTGCCAGTGATAGGGACTCTGCCTGGCACTGTATTGCCAATGGTGGCAGATGCATTGCCATCGATGGCTGATATGGCTGTAGTAATGAGGACACACTGTGAAAAGTGTGTGTGTGTATATGTATATAATGTGTGTGTGTAGCAGGTGTAAAGTATATTATTTACTACAAATTGCAAATAATATGCTTGTGCTAAATAATGCAATGTATATTTTTTTATTTAATATACATGTATAGTATATTGAATAATATGCTAGATAACATAACTAAATATAGACTAAAACGTATAATTTATAGTGAGTGAATATTTTTTTTTTTATAATTTATAGTTCGTATGAAGTGTGTATGTTACATATATACACACTATATATTCTGACTCATTTGGCATTCATTTTTTTTGGATTCCACTACTACCTATATATTAATTATTCTTAAAATTTATAAAGCACCAACCCGTTCCACAGTACTTTACAATATTATGATGGGGGAAATTGAACAATTAATGAGACAATTATAAAATGTTACAGGAACAACAGGTGTATAAGGACCATGATCAAACAAGCTTACAATCTAGAGGAGGTGGGGGATAAAAATACAAGGGTAAGTATGGGGATTGCAACCAAGCCAGAAGGTGGGAAAGTAGCAGAACTGGAAGGTGAGAGTGGAGTATGGCCCTTTAGGAGAGCAAGAGATAGGTTTTCCAAGTTGAAGTTACTTTAGGAGGCTATAAGCTTTTCTAAAGAGATGGATTTTTAGGGATTTCTTCAATGATTGAAAACTAGGGAAGAGTCTGATGGGGGTTGACAGACTGCTCCAAATGAACAGAGCCAACCTAGAGAAGTCCTGCAAGCGCGCGTTAGCAGTAAGGATGCGAAAAGCGGACAGAGACAGAGCGGAGAGACCTAGAAGGAGCGTACATATGAATTAAAGGGACACTCCAGGCACCCAGACCACTTCTGCCCTGCAAGTGTAATTATTGCAGTTTTTATAAGCTGAAATAATTACCTTTCAGGGTTAACTCCTCCACTAGTGGCTGTCTACTAGATAGCCACTAGAGGGCACTTCCTGGTTTATAGCACAGGACCTCTAGCATCGCAAACATTTTCAATGCTTTCCTATGGGGAAGTGTAATGCGCATGATGCGCATTAGGTCTCCGGGCTGACGTCGGCGGGGGAGGAACATGGGCGGACCCTGCACCAGCGCCGAGGGACATCGGCACTTGCCATTGGTAAGTCACTGAAGGGGTTTTCACCCCTTCAGCAACCTGGAATGGGGGGTGGGAGGGAGAGTGGACCTGGAGTGTCCCTTTAATGAATAAATGTAATGGGGCTAGAGTTGTTTAGAGATTTATAGGTAAGGGTTAGTATTTTGTATTGACTAATATAGGGTATACAAAGCCAATGTAAGGATTGACAGAGGGGCAAGGTGTGAGAAGAGCAATGGGAGAGAAAAATCAGCCTGGCAGCAGGATGCATTACAGACTGCAGAGAGGCAGTACGGTTTCTTGGGAGACCAATTTGGAGAGATTACTAAAGCCCCTTAGCAGTATCTAGTGTAAGAAGGAGCAGGTGTGGGCAATGTTGTTAAGGTGGAAATGGCGCACGAATTAGGTCACCCCCAATGGCTGATTTCAGAGGACGCAGCCCGCGACTCAGCGCCGAGGGACTTTGGCGCTTTAATTGAGTAAGTAATTAAAGGGTTGTTTTTTTTTTTTTTTTTGAAAATCTTTTTATTGATATTGAGATATGTCACTATGTAGTAAGCAGTGAGTTGGTGAACAATGTGAAACTCGCAGGTTTCTATAGTATATTAGTACACAAAATATAACACAATGAGATATGCAAATCTCCACATAACTTCCCCTAGAGAAACATTTTAAAAGCAATATAATTATACAACGAGGGGAAACAGTGGTATTATATAAAATGGAACGGCTGTAACAGACAGGTTGCTTCCCTTAGGCCAGTATGTGCGTAGAGGGTAAACGGGAGTTGCGTCGGGAGAGGTCGTTCTCAGCTATTTATGGCGGGAGCCACATAACACTGTGTTACCTGGTCTTTCAAACGGGTAATTGAAGTCATTGTATGAAAGGCAAGCCACTGGCTCCCGCTAGGTTCGGGCCCGTAGGTCCGTGTTGGTGTCGCTAGGTGTATCCTAGCACGCAAAAATAGTGGGAGTATTCCCAGTTCGTAGCTAGCATGCGTGAGGGCCAGCGTCGTTACCAATCCTGGCAGAGCCTGCAATACGCTAATATCCCGTGTTGCGAGTTACATGTCGTTGGTATTGACAACACGAGTGTCAATGTGAGTGAATGTGCTGCGTCATTGGTGTGTGTACCAGCGGTAGCATTTGGTGAGCGTGAAGTGGGTCCTTTCGGTGCACAACCATAAGTGATGAACATGTATTGTCCCTCACTTCGGTTTGTACCACAGTAGTATGTGTATCTAAGAATATCTCGTGTTCCCCAAGCCATGATTTATCGTTCAGATCCTGCGAGGACTAAAAGCATACGTGACGTGAGGGTGTAGCAAATTGCACGTCTACTAATATTTCCCTCTAAACCCCCTCCCTCAGCCCCGAGACCCGGAACCCATTAGTTAAGTGATTGCAAAGGTGAAGAGAGATATGGAAGGAATGGGTATAAAAGAAAGGGAGGTAGGGTGGGTTAGTTTGCGTCAAGTGGAACCAGCGTCTGCTGTCACTCCATTAGTGGGTTCAGGAGAATCTGCTCTTTGTCTGTATTGGGTAATGAATAGGAACCAAGGGAGCCACATCTCCGTATGTTTCGTTTTACGGTCGGTCAGGGTGGCGTGAATGTCTTCCGCCCCATATATGTCTTCCACCCTGCGGATCCATTCTGTCTTTGACGGTATGTTGCGTTGTTTCCAAAGTGCTGGTATGTTAGCTTTAGCCGCGTTTAACAGGTGGCGTAATATAGATCTTTTGTATGTCCTGATGGGTTGCGTCGAGATATGCAACAGGGCTAGCTCCGCGCTCCATTCCGGGATATCTCCCAGGATGTCAATTATCGCTTCCTTAATCATCGTCCAGTATGGAACGATGTCCCTACATTCCCACCATATGTGTATCAGTGTGCCGCGTTCTGCCTGGCATCTCCAACACAGTGGGGTGATTGATGGGAAGATCCTGTGCAACAATATTGGGGTCCTGTACCATAATGAGAGCAATTTGTAGTTAACTTCCTGGTAGTACGAACTCATTGAGCTTTTCTGCTGCCACAGTAATGCCGTGTCCCATTGTGCTTGTGTGAGTGCCTTTCCGAGTTGTTCCTCCCATTGACGGCGAAAAGTGGAGGCCTGAGATATATCCCCTATAAGTAAGTGTTGGTACATCGCTGAGATTGCGTGGTCTAGTGGGGTGCCCCGGATGCATAGGCCTTCAAACCAGGTGAGGTCGCGATGCAGGCGATCATTGTGCGGCAACGAGTTATAGTAGTGTTGTAATTGAAGGTATCTGAGGATCGCGAGAGGGGTCCTAGGTTCTGTCCCCAATAAGGAGGTCAGGTCCCGTAGCCTACCCCCTTCAAGAACTTGATAGATGGGGACATAGTCCCTAGTGCCCGCGATAGGCCATGCCCCTGATGGTAGTCCGCCTCCCAAAGTCACATTATGCGTGATTGGAATCATGGGGCTGGGGGTAGGCGAGATGTGGCCCAGGTTCCTCAGCGACCTCCAGCCGAGCAGCGTATGTCGTATCAGGCCCCCTCTATTTTCGTTGGACACCTGACCCCTCACACCTCCCCATATCTCCATCTCGAGTGATGGTCCGAGTAGGCCTTTGTCAAGTTCTACCCATTGTTTCGTTGTGGGGTCCTGGTGCCAGTCCAGTATCCGTTGCATCATCGTGGCTTGATGGTATTTCTTGATATCCGGGAGTGCGAGTCCTCCGTGATTTCTTGGTCGGCAGAGAATGTCATATCGGATTCTGGAGCGACCGCCGCGCCATACAAATTTGATTATAGCCGTTTTCAGAGAGGAAAAGAAGATACTTGGTATGGCCAGTGGGATTGTCTGCATAAGGTAGAGAATTCTCGGTAAGATATTCATTTTGAGTACTGCCACTCTGCCGTGCCATGTTATGTGATGGTACGACCATCTATTCAAGTCCGTGACGATTGACTTCATGAGGGGAGTAAAGTTGATTTGATATATATCGTCTGGGGCCGTGGCCACCCAGATTCCCAGGTATTTCATTTTACCATAACACCAACGGAAAGGAAATTGTGAGTCGAGGGATGCGTATTCTTCGGAAGGAATCGTGATGTTCAAGACTTCACATTTTGAGAGGTTAAGTTTGAAACCTGAGATTTGACCAAATTTGTCGAATTCCGAGAGCAGGCAGGGTAATGTTGTCCTAGGGCTTTGCACAAAAAACAAGAGGTCGTCAGCGTACGCGGCTACTTTATGGTGTGTATCTCGCCAGTTATAGCCCTGAATGTCCGGGTTTAAGCGAATCGCCTGGAGTAGTGGTTCCAATGACATTGCGAACAGAAGTGGTGAGAGTGGGCAACCCTGGCGGGTGCCATTACTTATCGCGAAGTCGGCCGTCGTGGACCCGTTTACTCTCACATTCGCGTGTGGTTTACTGTATAAAGCTGATATCCAAGTTAGGAACCTATGTCCACATCCCATTCGATGTAGTGTGGCCTTCATGTACGTCCAGTCGACTCTATCAAATGCCTTTTCCGCATCAGTTGATAAGAGGAGTAGCCGGGTTTTTGTTGCTCTGGCATGTTGTTGGACGGAGAACAGCCGCAGAGTGCTATCTCTAGCCTCCCGTCCCGGGATGAAGCCAGTCTGGTCTACGTGAATCAGATCCGGTAGGAGGTGGTTGAGTCTGCTTGCAAGTACCTTGGTGAATAGCTTGGCATCTACGTTCAACAAGGAAATTGGGCGATAGCTTCCGCAGAGTAGTGGGTCCTTTCCCGGCTTAAGCAAAACCGTAATGGTCGCTGCTAAGGACTCCGCGCCCAGGTTCCCGCCTTCACCCACCGCGTTGATCGCTTTGGTCAGCCACGGTAGAAGGAGATTGGAGAAACTCTTATAGTAACCAGTCGAAAAGCCGTCCGGACCTGGGGCCTTGCCCGATTTGGATACCTTAAGGGCTGCCGCTAGCTCCTCCGTGCTAATCGGTGTGTCGAGCTCGGCCGCCGAGACTTGGCCGATTGCGTTAGTGATCGTGTCGGACAGATAGTTTGTTATTCGTGTGTCGTGGCTTGCTTCGAGCGTTGTCCGATGGGGAGGGTATAAGTTATAAAGGTTTTGGTAGAAGGTCCGAAACTCATCAGCTATCTTCTGTGGGAAGGGGGTCACCTCACCCGAGGCCAGTCGTAGTTGTCGTATTTGTCTGCGGGGCATAGGGCCCTTGAGCAGCCTAGCCAGGTATCTCCCCCCCTTATTAGCGTGGGCATAGTAGAACCCTTTCGTGCGTTGTAGACTGCAAAGGTGTTTTCGTGTGATGAGGTCTTTAAGTTTCCTCCTATGTTCCATCAGTTCCCCGTAGACCCCGGTCAGTTGTGACCGTTTGTGTTGGCTCTCCAGCGAAGTTATCTTCTGATATAAGTCGGTCATCTCAATCATAGTTGCTTTTCGTTTTTGTGACGCCAAGCGGATAAATATACCACGAATGACACTTTTGTGGGCCTCCCACACGGATATCGGGGATGCGTCAGGCACGTCATTTTCCCTGAAGTAGTGTTCCAGTTCCTGATGTATTTGGTCTTTTGTAATGGGGTCCAGCAGCAGCGCCTCATTGAGTCTCCATGTCCAGGTCGATGGTCGGAACAAGGGGGATTCTAGATCCATCCAAACCGAGCCGTGATCTGACCACGTAGCTGGGTCTATGTCGGATCTAAAGAGGCGGGAAAGTCCCTCTTGTGGGATGAAGAGGTAGTCTATGCGCGAATACCGGTCGTGAAGGGCGGAGTAGTAGGTGTAATCCTTCACCGATGGGTTAAGTGTCCTCCAGCAATCAGCCAATCGTAGGTCTTCCAGTGATCTCCTAATAGAACGTATGTTGCTCTGCGGGATGCAGCTATGTCCCGTCGAGGAATCTAGCATTGGGTCCAGGGGCACATTAAAGTCTCCCCCCACGATCAGGATACCATCCGTGAAGTCCTCCAGGATGTGGAGCGTATTGCGAAGAAAGGGTGCTTGCCGTCGGTTGGGGACGTAAATGCTGGCCAGGGTGTATACCTTATCAGCTATGATACCTTTTAGGAAGAGGTATCGTCCTTGGGAGTCTTGCGCGCGCTCAAGTTCCTTGAATTCAAGCTCAGCAGCCAGGATGATGGCTGTGCCAGCTTTGTGAGCCGTCGAATGGTTGGAGAAAAAGTTGTCAGGGTAGTGTCTGTTTTTTAGTGGAGGCGCTGCGCCCTCTTTGAAGTGGGTTTCTTGAATCATAGCCACTGATATGTGTTTTTTCTTCAGTTCCCTCAAGAGATGTGATCTGCGTTCAGGTATATTGAGGCCTCTGCAGTTTTGTGTAAGGACCCTTAGGGGTGTATTCTGGTACGCCATTCCCAAAGCGTGGTCCAAGTATGCCTTTATATCCCCACTGTGTAAAGATTTCCTATGTCCCTGGAGGAAACCGTCAGATCACGCGGCCTTGACACAGATTAATGCAGGAAGGGTAAAGGAGGTGGAGAGGGAAGAGAGAAATGGGAAGAGAGGAAGGATAATGGCAGATGCTCTAGGAAGGTAGATTTGGACTCCGGATCTCGGAGCGGAAGCCCGCCCAGGGTCAATGTGGTGAGACGAGGTTGGAGCCCGTGTATCGGGCAGCTACTCTAGTGTCGGGTTATCCCGAGTGTAGTGCCTTATGGAGTGATGTAAGTAGTGAGTTTCGTGCTGCAACCAGTACTAGTGGTACCTCGCCCCGGTGCCTGCCCAGTGGGCGAGAGCAGCCACAGCCCGGCTGCCCAACTCGTAGCACGAATGTGTATTGTGGGAAGCGCGCGTCAGGCTCCGCCCAAGAGAATTGGTAAACCAAACAGTGGAACCGTCAGCCCCACCCGACCCCCGTCAACTAGTGTCGAGCCAAGTAGGTCAGTTTGCAGTTGTCTGGTGCTCTCTGTTGCTCTGGAGTTTGTCTCGGGAGCGTGGTAGATTGGTTAGGCATCAGCTACTGTTCCCGTCCCAGAACCCCCAGGTCCCTCATATGTCCCCAGGGTGGAGGAGTCGCCCCAGGTTCGCGGTCTATTGCTATCTGGATCTCAAAAATTCAGCTGTATGTGTCCCGGTGAAGCAGGAGTGAGGGGGGTGGAGGGGGGGCAGCAATACCATTACGTTCAATAATGACCATATGGGGACTAATTGCGGGATATCTTTGTCAGTCAACAGTTGTCCTCCCTAACTACTCGTCTGGCGGGAAGAGTCTGCCATTTCCCACTAGAGCGTCAGTTGGTGACTCGGGTCTATGTTTGGTCAGCACGGGGCCAAGTATATGAGAAAAAAAAAAAAGGGAAAAAGGGTGCTAGAACGGTCCCATAGGTAAAACATGCAGCAATAATAAAACTTGATGCAACATTATATCAACAGCATTCCCCGGTGTTCCCACCCCACCCCCCAACCAATAATACCCCCCTGTCATCTGGCCCCCTACGCCTCTCAAATCACATATGGTGGGTCAAGGGACTCTCTTGGGCCAAAAACTGCCACCGCCGTACAGCTCTCTATGAGCGGGAGGTGGGGGGGGGTCCAGCCACTAATCTATCCCGCTGTATTCCCATCTCACAGGATCCAATCGAGAAGTAGAAACATACCAATAGTTGCACAATAAACCACCCCACAAGCCCCCCACCCCGTATCCCACATACTTAAGTATATGCTAATATATATACAGTTAGATTAGGAAGAGAAAAAAAAATAAAAAAATAAAATAAAAAATATAAAAAATAAAAAAAAAACAGACATTTATCATTATGGTTACTTAATAACGTGGGTACCAGGAGTCTCTGTGTGCAGTTCGAAGCTCAAAATGGTCCACACCTTTACCCGAAGAGCCCCCCTCCCCAAAACAAATAAGTCCGGTTCCCAGCAGTGAAACTTCTATAAGGTGAAGAGGGCAGCGGGGTAGTCGCATGGAGAGTCACCCGGCGAAGCCAGAGCAATTAGGAGCACGCCCATGGGCCTGTGCCCCGGACCCTTAAATACCCCCAGACCCCCCCAAAAGGTGGCTCACCTTATCCGTAAGCCCCAGCAATGTCCAAACAGACCGTGGGGGTTGGTGTCTCCGTCTCCACAAAAGTTCTCAAGAGTAATAAAAAAAAAAAAAAAAAAGGGGGGGGAATAAGAGCAAAACTAGACTGGTGGGTCACCTGCATTAGGGCGTAGGGAAATCAATGTCCGCCTGAAAGATCCACACTCACTCTTCTGGGGAAGCCGGATTTCGGCGCCGTCTGGCCGGGTGAGCGGAGGGGGAGCGAGCTTCCCTCCGCCTTGGCAACCTCTGCGGTCTCGGTACGGGGGCCGTCGATCCCAGGATCCAATTGGGGACGACAGGTGTTGGAAGGCCCAGTTCCTCCATGAACCGCGGGACATCCTCAGGCCAGCGCATGGAGATCCAGCTGTTATGGTGCCTGGCCAGTAAAGCGAAAGGGAACCCCCACTTGTATGATATGTTGCGGTCCCTCAATGCGGCTGTCACAGGACGGAGAGCCCGCCGGGCTTCCAGCGTGATCGGGGACAAATCATTATATAAGGCCACTTGCGCACTTCGATAGGGCCACGTTGGTCTTTCCCTGGCCTTCCTCATGATGGTGTCTTTTACAGGAAAGGAGTGAAGGCAGCAAATGAGATCTCTCGGGCCGTCTTCCAGGGACCTAGGTCGTGTGATTCTATGTGCCCGCTCGAACTCTATATGTTCTGGGGATGTCGGTTGCAGGATTGTCTGGAAGATTTCGGTAAGTATTTCCACGACATTTTCAGCCGTACTATCATCTTCAGGCACTCCCCGGATGCGTATATTACACCTCCGACCCCTATTATCCAGGTCCTCGAGGTGTCTTCTCATTGATAGGAGCAGCGTACCTTGGCGGGCTATTGCTGTATCCGCGGACGTTTGGCGCGCCGTGAGGGCCTCAGCCGCCTCCTCCATGCTTGTTATGCGGCCCGCGTGAGATGCAACCTCAGAGCGGATACCCGCCATTTCAGCTCTTAGGGTATCCTGGATGGCTGTGGTAAGAGACTTCAGGTCATCTTTTGTGGCCATAGAAGCCGTCAGACTCCCCAGCCTGTCCTCAATCCTTTCTAGGACGGAGCTTTCCGGCCCCGGCGGTGTGGTCGGCGCCATCTTGGGGCTTCCCCCCTCCCCGCTAGCACCTGGTTGCGGGTGAAGAAACCTGTCCAGGGGTCCCTGCTGGAGGTTCCTGGGGGTCTGTGGTTGCTCCAGGCGTTTGTTGCGACCCATTTGGATGTGCGGTAAGCTATTACGAGGGCTTATCAGGGTCGGGTGGAGCGGAGCTCTCCTTCTATGCGGCCATCTCGGTCAGCGCCGTAACCACGCCCCCATTAAAGGGTTGTTTAACCCTTTACACAGCTGCGTTGGGGTGCGGGACTGAGAAACGCATTAGTGTTAGGAATGCAGCTTTGTATTCCTAACACTAAAGTGTTACTTTAATCAAATGTATATTTTCTGAGGTGTGAAAACAAATATACAATTAAATGGTAAATTAAAAAAAAAATTATAATTATCCTGCAACTGGGCAACTCCATGTTAGCTCCTTGTCAATTATTGTTATAAGGTCTGTACTTTGCTCCTGGCAATCAGCAAAGAGAAAGCAAGCTAGTAACAGATAAGGAAAACCAGAACTCTACATAGTAGAACTGGGTGCAAATCATAGAGATTTCTCATGCACCTCTCAATCAAAAGCAAATAACAGTGTCACAACATCAAACTAAATTAGGAGATTTTCTTCTACCACAATGGACCTAGCAATGTTTTTACCTGAATGGAAGGTCTTTGTCAAGTATTTTTTTTTCCGTTTGGTATTTGCTGATCTAAGCACAGATAATGCATACAGAGATGAGGAGAAATTAAAAATGGTTCAGTTTTTCCCATTGATTTTGAATATTACGTTTACGTATAACTAAATTTACAAATTTGTATTTGTGAGGTGTGAAAAATAAAATCGGCTATAGTAAGCCTTCCCTCTTTATTCTGTAAACGGATGCCTTCATCTTGGCTCTCTTCTCCAGACATTGTTAAAAGCTCTATTATTTGCACCTGGCAGTCAACATAGCGTAGACCAGGGGTTCCCAACCTGTGGTATGCGTACAATTCAGTGCCCCTGGGGGCACGTGAAAAAAAAACTGGTAATGACGGCGGTTCAGCCGCCTGGCACAAGTTGGGAACCTGAGTTTATGTCCGTCAGGTGGCCCATACACTCAGGGCCACCCGATGGACATGTACCATGAGGGGCTCCATCGGGTCCTGCTGGTGAGCTGGGAGGAAGTCTCTGGCCACCTCTCCCTCCCTTCCAGTTGAAACAGACTCTGCTGCGAGGGAGAGGGGGCGGGACCGCAAGCTAGTAGTGCCCGCCCCCACCCGCCCACAATATGTGAACCCCTCCCCCTTACCTCCACTGATATTACCTTGTCTGTATGTTTCTGTATGACTGTCTGCGTATGTATGTATCTGTATCACTGTGTATGTATGTCTCTATATGCCTATCTCTGTCTCTTTATGTCTGTATTTCTCTTTGTGCCTGTGTCTGTATGAATGTATGTCTGTGTTTGTATGACAGTGTACCAGTATGTGTAGATTGTATGATCGTGTTTGTTTGATTGTGGGCCTTTTATGACTATGTGTCTGTATATCTTTGTGACTGGGTGGTAGGGGCTGGGGGGAAGAAAGAGACACAAAGGGGCTGGGGGGGAAGTAGGGAAAATACATAAGAGGAACAGGTTAAGTCTGGGGCATATGAGAAACAAGGGGAGCTTGGTACAGAAAAAGAGCAGTGGGACCCAGATGCAGAGGAGCAGCCTGGAGCAGAGTAGAAGCAAGGGGAGCCTGGGGCAGAGGAGGAGCAAGGGAACCCTGGAGCAGAGAGGAAGCCTGGTGCAGAGGAGGAGCAGGGGGAGCCTGGGGCAGAATAGGAGCAGGGGGAGCCTGGGGCAGGAGAGGAGCAGGGGGAGCCTGGGGAAGAAGAGGAGCAGGGGGAGCCTGGAGAAGAAGAAGAGCAGGGGGAACCTGGGGCAGAGGAGGAGCAGGGGGAACCTGATGCAGATGAGAAGCAGAAGGAGTCTGGTGTCAGTGGTGTATCCTGGTTTTGTGCTGCCCTAGGCAGGACAAAACTCAGGCGCCCTCCAACCGCGCGACCCCCACCCATCCCTTCCCCCCCGCGCGCGTGACCCCTCCCATCCCTTCCCCCCGCCTTCTAAATACACACACACACACACACTCACTAGCAGAGACTCACTAGCAGAGACACACTCACTCACAGTCACACACTAACAGACACACTCACACTCACTGACACACACAATAACACACACTCACTAACAGACACACACAATAACACACACTCACTAACAGACACACACAATAACACACACTCACTAACAGACACACACACTCACTAACAGACACACACACACTAACAGACACACACAATAACACACACTCACTAACAGACACACACACTAACAGACACACACACACACACACTAACAGACACACACACACACTCACTAACAGACACACACAATAACACACACTCACTCACATTAACACATGTACTTTTTAACCCCCCCCTCCTCCAGCCTCCTTACCTTTGGGAGTGCTGGGGAGGGAAGGGGTTCTCTATCTCCCTGGTGGTCCAGTGGCTGCTGGGTGGGCGGCATTGGCGGGCGGGCGGCTGACGAGGGAGCTTTTCCTGTGAGCTGACTGCTCAGCTCCCTCGCGCGCCGCAGAGTGAGGCTGGGAGCCGGGATATGACGTCATATCCCGGCTCCCAGCCTCACTCTGCGGCGCGCGAGGAAGCTGAGCAGTCAGCTCAGAGGAAGAGCTCCTCGCCAGCCGCCCGCCCGCCCGCTCGCCAATGCCGCCCGGCGCCCAGCATGTCTGTTAGCCGCGAGGCTAACATGACATTTGCCTTGGGCATTTGGGGGGCGGCTTTTTTTGCCGCCCCCTGAAAAATGCCGCCCAAGGCAAATGCCTTGTTTGCCTCGCGGCTAAAACGCCCCTGTCTGGTGTAGAGGAGAAGCAGGGGGAGCCTGGTGCAAAGGAGTAGCAAGGGGACCCTGGAGCAGAGGGAAAACAGGGGAAGCTTTGAGCAGAGGAGAAGCAGAGGGAGCCTGGAGCAGAAAAGAAGCAGAGGGAGCCTGGGAGCAGAAGATGAGCAGGGGGAGCCTGGTGCAGAGGAGTAGCAGGGGGAGCCTGGGGCAGAATAGGAGCAAGGGGAGCCTGGGGCAGGAGAGGAGCAGGGGGAGCCTGGGGAAGAAGAGGAGCAGGGGGAGCCTGGGGAAGAAGAAGAGCAGGGGGAACCTGGGGCAGAGGAGGAGCAGGGGGAACCTGATGCAGATGAGAAGCAGAAGGAGTCTGGTGCAGAGGCGAAGCAGGGGGAGCCTGGTGCAAAGGAGTAGCAAGGGGACCCTGGAGCAGAGGGAAAACAGGGGCAGCTTTGAGCAGAGGAGAAGCAGAGGGAGCCTAGAGCAGAAAAGAAGCAGAGGGAGCCTGGGAGCAGAAGATGAGCAGGGGGAGCCTGGTGCAGAGGAGTAGCAAAGGGGACCCTGGAACAGAGAGGGAGCATGGAGCATAGGAGGAACAGCGGGAGCTTGGAGTAAAGGAGGAGCAGAGGGAGCCTGGAGCAGAACGGGAGCAGGGGAAGCCTGGGGTAGAAGAGGAGCAGGGGGAGCCTGGGACAGAAGATGAGCAGAGGGAGCCTGGGGCAGAAGAGAACCAGGGGGAGCTTGTGGCAGAAGAGGAGCAGGGGTAGCTTAGGGCAGAAGAGGAGCAGGAGGAACCGGGACAGAGGAGGAGCAGGGGGAACCTTGGGCCGAAGAAGAGCAGGGGGAACCTGCGGGCAGAGGAGGAGCAGGGGGAACCTGAAGCAGAGGAGGAGCAGGGGGAGGCTGAGGCAGAGAAAAAGGGGCGATGGGGCAGAGTAAAATGTATACGTTTGAAATAACAGCAACTATATTTTGCTAATATGAGCCAATTTATGGAAATGGGCTGCCAGGGGGTACTCAAGTAAGAAAATGTTCCTGTTTCTCTTCTTAGAGAGGAATGTTTGCATTTGTTTTTCCCTGTCTGAACTACTTTAATATTGCTAAATCTTTATCAGTTTAAGAGAAAGTAAACCATCTCATGAAACGTTAACACAAGTAATAAATGATTTTCAATGGTGCAGATACCAGAGAGGTGACAGTTCCCCTGTAAGTGACAACGCTGAGCGTTGTAGTAGTTATGGTGCATTGAGTTCCCTGGTTTCCCCTACCCATTATAGCGGTATCACTTCTTACCTGGGGTCCAACAGTGCTGCTCTGCTCCTTCACTACAAAAGACAGAGAGCCAGAAACTCTTTGTCTGATCTAAGCCCGATCATTGGCAGGTATTTACAGCTCTCTGTCAGATGGGAGGTGAGGAGCAGCAACCAATGGGACCCAGGTGAGAGTCAAAATGTTCTAAAATGTTTTGATTACTTACAATGGGACGGGAGTGGCATTAGAGCATTCCTGGCACCATAACCACAATATCTCGCTGTAGTGCACTTTACAGAGTACATTCATTTACAGTTAGCATTATATGATGACTTTTTTCGTTGAAGTACATAAACATGTATTTGGTGATTACAGTCAAACCTATACTCTCATAGGAAGTTGTATTTTAACCAGTTTTGGTCCACTCTGGCTTAGACTTTTCGAATAATTTAGAGTGATTCCTGGAAATTACTCAAGGCTGGAGTATCACAGAAAGTGAAATGGGTGTGTTTTTCAGAGAAGAGTAATAGTAATTCAATCTTCATATTTAAATCAATGTGATATACTGCTTCCTAGTCCCCATTTGCTTTCCCTTACAGTTTCCTCTTGACCTTGCTGGGAAAGAGAATGCAACAAAAAATGCAATAGGGAAGTTACTTACAAAATCATTCAGAGTTATTTTCTTTTTTTTCTTTTTTTTCTTCTTTATTTTTCGTGCTTTGTTTGGCACATTGGCATAAACATAGTAGTACAATTGTAAGACATTTCGTTTTTGCATACATCGTGATAGCCAACGTGTAGATAAGACAGTGACAGGATGGTTGTCAGCACAATTTTTCATAACAAACAGGTAAGGTTACAAACCCAGGGTAGGTGTGTTTGTAGCAGGTGTGGTAGGACATGTGTTTTCCCCTGGGATACTCCAAGTGGATGCAGTGGCGGATCCAGGGGGGGACAATTGCCCCTCCCCCCCGAGAAAACCGACGGTCTCCCTCACCCCTGCCAGAACATGCAGGCGCAGATCTCCCTCCCCGGTCCGCAGGCACTGTGCTGGCAGCCGGAGGGGGGGAGGGAGGGAGAGAGGACCCGGGAGCTCAGCCTGCAGCTCCTCCGGGTCCTACTCTCGCAAGCATGGAGCGTTGCCGCGGTTACCACGGCAACGCCCCAAATCTTGCGAGAGTGAACTCTAGCCCTGGAGCTATGGGCTAGTGTTCACTCTCCCCACCGGGCCACCAGGGAATCCCCACCGGACCACCAGGGATCAAGAAATGTCCCCCCTCCTCCCAGTAAAGGTAAGAAGGGAGGGGGGACATAATATTTATTTTAATTAAATAAAAAAATATATATTATAAAAAAAAGCCCCCCTACCCTTCTTATCACACACACACTCTACACACTGCCCCCCATACACACACACACTGCCCTCCATACTGCCCCCCCATACACACACACTGCCCCATACACATAAACTGCCCCCCATACATATAAACTGCCCACACCTTTACACACTGCTCCCAGCACACTGCCCCCCCATACATACACTGCCCATACACATAAGCTACCCCCATACACGCGGCTACCCTTCCCATACATATACCTGCCCCATACATAAACTGCCCCAGCACCACCGACTGTACACATGCACTGCCCCCCACATACACACACACACTGCCCCTTACACACACACCTGCCCAAACACATAAACTTCCCCCATACACACACCACCCACCATACACATACTGCCCCCATACACACACACTGCTCCCCATACACACACATTGCTCCCATACACATACACTGCCCCCCATACACACACACTCTAAACACATACACTACCCCCACACACACACTGCTCCCCATACACACATTGCCCTACACATACACTGCCGCCCCATACACACACATTGCCCACACTCACACATACACTGCAATCCTCACACACACACACCCTGCAACTGTTACACACACATACTGTCCCACACATACACTGCATCCCTGACATACACTGCCGCCCTCACTCACACACTACAACCTTCACACACACACTGCTCGCACACTGCACCCCTTACACATTGCACCACTGCTCCTATGCCCTACTACAGCCCCATTTCCCAGCAGACCTCAGGTAAGTTGTCAAACTGTTCTTAAACGGTTTGACTATTTACTCTGGGAGGGGGTCCCGGCACTATTGACACCATAACCACTACACTGAGCTGTAGTGGTTATTGTGTCTGTATTATTTATTTAAATAATCTACAAGTGCCCCTCCCGAGATTAGGCTCTGGATCCGCCACTGAGTGGATGAGTGTGAGTATGCTCGTTAGTTCTAGCCATGGTGGTCCAGTGTGTGTATGAGCATATGTGTGTGCGAAACAAGATAGTTCAGGTGTATACGATTGGATGCCTGTATGTACACTACTACGGAGTTCCTGGTGTGTTCGGGTGTGTTGGAGTGTCATGTGAGAGTATTACTCCGATGATACATATTGTGACTTCCTATCTGGTATCCCTAACCTTGGGGGGGCAGGGGCGGGGGGAGGATTCTAGATTGGGATAGACTCCTTCAGGTTGTCAGTCGTAGGGGGTCTGTCTACCCCTGTTGTGGGAGTGGGTCCCATACAATTATTGGCAATGCTCAAACATTAAATCATAAAGAGCAAATATAAAAGTGGATACAGGAATAAAAGTGAACTCGGGTGGGAGTAAACAAGAGAATCATAACCAAAACACATGCGGCCAGATTGGCAGTGGTAACTGTGTTGTAGATGGCTTGTTTTAGGCTCAGTCCTTGGGCAAGTTCAAGTGTTTGGGGTCTGCGGGTCTCGCGCTGTCATAGCAGGAGTAGATCCGTCTTCTGGGTCTCCATTCTCCGGGTGGCCTGGTGGTGTACAGAGTTATTTTCTAAGTGAGAAAATGTTACATTTAAGGTTAAAGCCAAAATGAAAGCATAGCTGACTTAAATTTTTTTCAGTTTGGCTATTTTGACATTAACCCCTTAAGGACTGGACTGTTTTTGCGATGTTGTACATTTGCAACCAGGAATATTTTTACACTTTTTAATTTACTGTTCCCATACAAATTATATATTGTTTTTTTCAGGACAAAAGGGGCTTTCTTTACATACCATTATTTATATAATCTCATGTATTTTAATTTAAAAAAAATAAAAAAATATGATGAAAAATTGAAAAAAATACATGTTTTTTGACTTTTACTTGAAAAATCTTTTACTCATCTACAAAAGCAATGAAATGAGAGAGCAATGAAAAAAACAGCTAAATAGATTCAAAATTTTGTCCTGAGTTTAAAAATACCCAGTGTTTACATACTTTTTTGCTTTTTTTTGCAAGTTATAGGGCTATAGGTACAAGTAGGATATGGCGGTTTCAAAACAAAAATTTTTTAAATGTATCAATAGTGACATTGTAACACTATTATCTGTCATAAATCTCTGGAAAACACTCCACATGTATATATATTTTTTAAAGTAGACAACCCAGGGTATTCATCTAAGGATATTTTGACACTTTCTATGCAGCCATTTTACCACAAGTCTTTGCCAAACTTTGCATAGATAGTTGTTTTTTTTGTTTTTTTCACATACATTGCAATTCAGGTATAAACTTACAGATCCTGTTATGTCTTGCTGCCAAACAACACGCCAATATGTGTTCAGCAACATCTCCTGAGTACAGTGATACCACCCATGCATAGGCTTGTTGGATTGTTTGGGGTCTAAAAGGCCACATTTGGCAGGTGCGCATATCCATTTTTCAACTTGGAATTTTGACATGTAGTCAACCTGCGCACATGTCCCATTTGGGACATTTGTAAGGCCGGCCAATGTATTTTACCCCCACCAAACCATATATTTTTGGAAAGTAGACACCCTAGGGTATTTCAAATGGTGGTTTTTTAACACTGTCCATGCACTAATTCTACCACCAGACTTTGTCAAACATTTAGGTAGTAATTTTTTGTGTGTTTTTTTCACACACATTGTACTTTAGGCATGAATTAACAAATCGTGTTATGTGTCACTGCCAAACAACACGCCAATATGTGTTCAGCAACATCTCCTGAGTACAGTGATACCACCCATGCATAGGCTTGTCGGATTGTTTGGGGGCTAAAAGGCCACATTTGGCAGGTGAGCATATCCATTTTTCAACTTGGAATTTTGACATGTAGTCAACTTGCGCACATGTCCTATTTGGGACATTTGTAAGGCCGGCCAATGTATTTTACCCCCACCAAACCATATATTTTTTGAAAGTAGACACCCTAGGGTATTTCAAATGGTGGTTTTTTAACACTTTCCATGCACTAATTCTACCACCAGACATTGTCAAACATTTAGGTAGTCATTTTTTGTGTGTTTTTTTCACACACATTGTACTTTAGGCATGAATTAACAAATTGTGTTATGTGTCACTGCCAAACAACACGCCAATATGTGTTCAGTAACATCTCCTGAATACAGTGATACCACCCATGCATAGGCTTGTCGGATTGTTTGGGGGCTAAAAGGCCACATTTGGCAGGTGCGCATATCCATTTTTCAACTTGGAATTTTGACATGTAGTCAACCTGCGCACATGTCTTATTTGGGACATTTGTAAGGCCGGCCAGTGTATTTTACCCCCACCAAAACATATATTTTTGGAAAGTAGACACCCTAGGGTATTTCAAATGGTGTTTTTTTAACACTTTCCATGCACTAATTCTACCACCAGACATTGTCAAACATTTAGGTAGTCATTTTTGTGTGTTTTTTTTCACACACATTGTACTTTAGGCATGAATTAACAAATCGTGTTATGTGTCACTGCCAAACAACACACCAATATGTGTTCAGCAACATCTCCTGAGTACAGTGATACCACCCATGCATAGGCTTGTCGGATTGTTTGGGGCTAAAAGGCCACATTTGGCAGGTGCGCATATCCATTTTTCAACTTGGAATTTTGACATGTAGTCAACCTGCGCACATGTCCTATTTGGGACATTTGTAAGGCCGGCCAATGTATTTTACCCCCACCAAACCATATATATTTGGAAAGTAGACACCCTAGGGTATTTCAAATGGTGGTTTTTTAACACTTTCCATGCACTAATTCTACCACCAGACTTTGTCAAACATTTAGGTAGTCATTTTTGTGTGTTTTTTTTCCACACACATTGTACTTTAGGCATGAATTAACAAATCGTGTTATGTTCACTGCCAAACAACACGCCAATATGTGTTCAGCAACATCTCCTGAGTACAGTGATACCACCCATGCATAGGCTTGTCGGATTGTTTGGGGGCTAAAAGGCCACATTTGGCAGGTGCGCATATCCATTTTTCAACTTGGAATTTTGACATGTAGTCAACCTGCGCACATGTCCTATTTGGAACATTTGTAAGGCCGGCCAATGTATTTTACCCCCACCAAACCATATATTTTTGGAAAGTAGACACCCTAGGTTATTTCAAATGGTGGTTTTTTTTTTAAACACTTTCCATGCACTAATTCTACCACCAGACTTTGTCAAACATTTAGGTAGTCATTTTTTGTGTGTTTTTTTTCACACACATTGTACTTTAGGCATGAATTAACAAATCGTGTTATGTGTCACTGCCAAACAACATGCCAATATGTGTTCAGCAACATCTCCTGAGTACAGTGATACCACCCATGCATAGGCTTGTCAGATTGTTTGGGGGCTAAAAGGCCACATTTGGCAGGTGCGCATATCCATTTTTCATCTTGGAATTTTGACATGTAGTCAACCTGCGCACATGTCCTATTTGGGACATTTGTAAGGCTGGCCAATGTATTTTACCCCCACCAAACCATATATTTTTGGAAAGTAGACACCCTAGGGTATTTCAAATGGTGGTTTTTTAACACTTTCCATGCACTAATTCTACCACCAGACATTGTCAAACATTTAGGTGGTCATTTTTTGTGTGTTTTTTTTCACACACATTGTACTTTAGGCATGAATTAACAAATCGTGTTATGTGTCACTGCCAAACAACACGCCAATATGTGTTCAGCAACATCTCCTGAGTACAGTGATACCACCCATGCATAGGCTTGTCGTATTGTTTGGGGGCTAAAAGGCCACATTTGGCAGGTGCGCATATCCATTTTTCAACTTGGAATTTTGACATGTAGTCAACTCCGCGCATTACGTCCTATTTGGGACATTTGTAAGGTCAGCCAATGTATTTTACCCCCACCAAAACCATATATATTTTGAAAGTAGACACCCTAGGTATTTCAAAATGGTGGTTTTTAACACTTTCCCATGCACTACTCCTACCACCAGACATTGTCAAACATTTAGGTAGTCATTTTGTGTGTGTTTTTTTTCACACACATTGTAATTTAGGCATGAATTAACAAATCGTGTTATGTGTCACTGCCAAACAACACGCCAATATGTGTTCAGCAACATCTCCTGAGTACAGTGATACCACCCATGCATAGGCTTGTCGGATTGTTTGGGGGCTAAAGGCCACATTTGGCAGGTGCGCATATCCATTTTTCAACTTGGAATTTTGACATGTAGTCAACCTGCGCACATGTCCTATTTGGGACATTTGTATAATGCCAATGTATTTTACCCCCACCAAACCATATATTTGGTAGCCACCCTAGGGTATCAAAATGTGGTGGTTTTTTAACACTTTCCATGCACCCTACTCCTACCACCTCAGACTCTTTGTCAAACATTTAGGTAGTCACTTTTGTGTGTTTTTTTCACACACATTAAGAAAATTTTAGGCATGAATTAACAAATCGTGTTATGTGTCACCGCCAAACAACACGCCAATATGTTCCAGCAACATCTCCTGAGTACAGTATGCCTCAGTACCCATGCATAATTTGTCAGATTGTTTGGGGGCTAAAAGGTTACATTTGGCAGAAAAGATATCCATTTTTCAACTTGTTTGGAATTTTGACATGTAGTCAACCTACACATGTCCTATTTGGGACATTTTTGTGGGCAATGCCAATGTATTTACCCCCACCAAAACCATATATATTTTGGAAAGTAGACACCCTAGGGTATTTCAAATGGTGGTGGTTTTTAACACCCTTCCATGCACTAATTCTACCACCAGACTTTGTCAAACATTTAGGTAGTCATTTTTTGTGTGTTTTTTTTACACACATTGTACTTTAGGCATGAATTAACAAATCGTGTTATGTGTCACTGCCAAACAACACACCAATATGTGTTCAGCAACATCTCCTGAGTACAGTGATACCACCCATGCATAGGCTTGTCGGATTGTTTGGGGGCTAAAAGGCTACATTTGGCAGGTGCGCATATCCATTTTTCAACTTGGAATTTTGACATGTAGTCAACCTGCGCACATGTCCTATTTGGGACATTTGTAAGGTCGGCCAATGTATTTTACCCCCACCAAACCATATATTTTTGGAAAGTAGACACCCTAGGGTATTTCAAATGGTGGTTTTTTAACACTTTCCATGCACTAATTCTACCACCAGACATTGTCAAACATTTAGGTAGTCATTTTTTGTGTTTTTTTTCACACACATTGTACTTTAGGCATGAATTAACAAATCGTGTTATGTGTCACTGCCAAACAACACGCCAATATGTGTTCAGCAACATCTCCTGAGTACAGTGATACCACCCATGCATAGGCTTGTCGGATTGTTTGGGGGCTAAAAGGCCACATTTGGCAGGTGCGCATATCCATTTTTCAACTTGGAATTTTGACATGTAGTCAACCTGCGCACATGTCCTATTTGGGACATTTGTAAGGCCGGCCAATGTATTTTACCCCCACCAAACCATATATTTTTGGAAAGTAGACACCCTAGGGTATTTCAAATGGTGGTTTTTTAACACTTTCCATGCACTAATTCTACCACCAGACATTGTCAAACATTTAGGTAGTCATTTTTTGTGTGTTTTTTTTCACACACATTGTACTTTAGGCATGAATTAACAAATCGTGTTATGTGTCACTGCCAAACAACACGCCAATATGTGTTCAGCAACATCTCCTGAGTACAGTGATACCACCCATGCATAGGCTTGTCGGATTGTTTGGGGGCTAAAAGGCCACATTTGGCAGGTGCGCATATCCATTTTTCAACTTGGAATTTTGACATGTAGTCAACCTGCGCACATGTCCTATTTGGGACATTTGTAAGGCCGGCCAATGTATTTTACCCCCACCAAACCATATATTTTTGGAAAGTAGACACCCTAGGGTATTTCAAATGGTGGTTTTTTAACACTTTCCATGCACTAATTCTACCACCAGACATTGTCAAACATTTAGGTAGTCATTTTTTGTGTGTTTTTTTCACACACATTGTACTTTAGGCATGAATTAACAAATCGTGTTATGTGTCACTGCCAAACAACACGCCAATATGTGTTCAGCAACATCTCCTGAGTACAGTGATACCACCCATGCATAGGCTTGTCGGATTGTTTGGGGGCTAAAAGGCCACATTTGGCAGGTGCGCATATCCATTTTTCAACTTGGAATTTTGACATGTAGTCAACCTGCGCACATGTCCTATTTGGGCCAATGTATTTTACCCCCATCAAACCATATATTTTTGAAAAGTAGACAACTCAGGGTATTTTAAATGGTGGTAGTTTAATACTTTTCATGCAATAATTCTACCACCAGCCTTTGGCAAACTTTTGGGTAGTAATTTTCTTCATGTTTTTTTACACATACATTGTACTTTAGGCATGAATTAACAGATCCTGTTATGTATCACTGCCAAACAACACCCCAATATGTGTTCAGCAACATCTCCTGAGTACAGTGACATCACCCATGCATAGGTTTGCTGGGTTGTTTGGGGGCTAAAAGGCCACATTCAAGACTTGTACATATCAGTTTTTCAACTTGATATATAGGTATGCTTGGCCTATCTTCAGTTTGGCATATTTTTGCATCCCCCCGTTAATGTTAACATCATGAAAGTTTATATTTTTATAAAGTAGACATTCCAGAGTATTGTATATGAGGTGTTTTCACATCCTTCCCCCAACCATTGTGCTAAACAAATTTCAGAGAACGTGCATGGTGGTAAATTTTTAATTCTGCTTTTTATGCACACGTCATCTGGTTTTGGCCAGCCAGTTATATGTTACTACCATAAAACTTTTTTAACCAAATGTGCAGGTATCAAATGCACCTTTAGCAGCATTCTCTAAACTAACTCCTGCAAAAAGAATCTAATTGGAGATTTGGGGGGAAGGAAACTGACTAACTAAAATTTGCTGTTTTCAAAAGAAAAAAAAACAGTGTCCTTTTCCTTTTTTATAACAGACCCAGCAACATTTCAGGGGATTTGTTTTTTTTTTGCAGTTGGCAGTATCTTAAAAATAAAATGTCTGGACTCCTTTGGCACCGTTGTTGGAACTTGACCATCTCCATAAATTATTGTGGAAATCAGCTTGAACTAAAATTGGAGAAAGGTGGTTCTTTCTGAATTCATTTTTTTTTAAAGAGTAAAAATTAATTATGTGTTGCTACTTGCATCAGGTAGATAGCCACCTTTTTATACCAGGCTTTTGTCTTTCTTAAGATAAGATATGGCTGCATCAGCTGATCAGCCAAATCAACACCCCCCATGTGCCTGTTATAAGCCCTGATGCACACCGGTTTTGTCTGTACCCTGCCTCGGACAGTGACGTCTGACATGCCCTCGTTATGGATGGTTGTTAGCATGTGAACATCCTTCCTGTCCTTAAATTTTATTGCAAGCACTTTAGCTTTGTGCAGACCTTTACATTCACTTTTTTTTTTTTTTTGGCCTCTATTAAAGGTCTGGGGAAATCCTTGGCATATCTTCTCACACTGCCACAGGCCAGTATCTAGAAACCCTAAAGAGTTTGAAACAAACAGACAATGCTATAAAAATTGTCCACATAAAGGTGGTAACCCTTATTGAACAAGGGGATCAGTAAGTCAAAAACAAGTTTCCCGCTTGTCCCCAGAGAGTCAGTACAGCCAGGAGGGTCCAGTTGACCATCTTTCCCCTCATATATACAAAAGGCAAATGTATAGCCACTTTCGCTCTCGCACAGTTTGTAGAATTTTACGCCATACCTAAAGCGCTTTGAGAGGATGTATTGTTTGAATCCTAATCTCCCTTTATATTTCATTAACGATTCATCAATAGATACATTTTTTTGAGGAGTATAAACTTCAGTAAATTTGTGCTGAAGATGGTCTACCAGTGGGTGTATTTTATGAAGCCTATCATATTGGGTGTGATCTCTGCGGTGACAGAGGGTATTGTCATTGAAATGTAAGTATCTCAGCAGCAGCTCAAATCTTGTTCTAGACATGGTTTGAGAGTACACTCGACTAGAACAGATTGGGTTGGTGCTCCAGTAAGAGCAAATTGATGGCTTCTTTATAATCCCCATGAGAATTGTAAGAGCCCAGAATTTTTAAGTTCAGCGACATCTGTGGGATGCCAAGCACACTCCTCCCTGACTGCATAGCTATCTGGATTGGTATCAATAAATTGGGTAGCATATAAATTAGTCTGGGGAGCAATCTCCTCCCACATGGTATCCCCTAAAAATAGCTCCATATATTGCATAGAGGAGAAGTCATCCACATTGACATTAATGCCTGTGTTGGCACTAAAAGGGGTGATTTGGGGCTCAGCTAACTGTGGAGAAACCTGTTCCTCCTCCACATTCGGCGTAGCAGAGAAAGCACAGCTTCTTTTTGCAGCCAGCTCACACACAGATGACATGTCAGAAAACTGACCTGGGTCAAAATCGGACGCAGTGTCAGTGGCGTCAGAGTCTGGCTAACACAGAGTTAAAAAACAGACTAAATGAGACTAAAACTTCTGTTAGCAGCAATCTGTAAACTAACTCCTGCAAAAAGAATCTAACTGGAGATTTGGGGGAAGGATACTGACTAACAGAAATTTGCTGCTTTCAAAATAAACAAAAAAAATAAATCAGGAACAAGTATTATAAAAATGTATTTTCTGTGTGGTAGACCTTAAAACATTCTCCAATGCACAGTCCAGGTTTTGTATGGCAATCGGGACAGTGAAAAGGGGTGTCTGTCCTTTTCCCTTTTTTATAACAGACCCGGCAACGTTTCTGGGGGTTTCTTTTTTTTGGTGTTGGCGGTATCTTAAAAATAAAATGTCTAGACGACTCTTGCACTGTCGTTGGAACTTGACCATCTCCATAAATTATTGTGGAAATCAGCTTGAGCTGAAATTGGAGATAGGTGGTTCTTCCTGGATTAATTTTTTTAAAAAGTAAAAATGAATTATGTGTTGCTACTTGCAACAGGTAGATAGCCACCTTTTTATACCAGGCTTTTGTCTTTCTTAAGATAAGATAAGGCTGCATCAGCTGATCAGCCAAATCAACACCCCCCATGTGCCTGTTATAAGCCCTGATGCACACCGGTTTTGTCTGTACCCTGCCTCGGACAGTGACGTCTGACATGCCCTCGTTATGGATGGTTGTTATCATGTGAACATCCTTCCTGTCCTTAAATTTTAGCGCAAGCAGTTCAGCCTTGCGCAGAGCTTTGCATTCCCCTTTTTTTAATTTGGCCTCTATGAGAGGTCTGGGAAAATCCTTGGCATTTCTTCTTACAGTGCCGCAGGCCAGTGTCTGTAAACTATAAAGAATTTTAAACAAGTGGACACTGCTGTAAAAATTGTCCACATAAAGGTGGTAACCCTTATTGAACAAAGGGTTCAGTAGGTCCCAAACAAGTTTCCCAGTTGTCCCCAGAGAGTCAGGACAGCCAGGAGGGTTCAGTTGAGCATCTTTCCCCTCGTATACACGGAAGGCAAATGTGTAGCCACTTTCGCTCTCGCAAAGTTTGTACACTTTAATGCCATACCTAGACTGCTTTGAGGGGATATATTGTTTGAACCCTAATCTCCCTTTGTATTTCATAAGGGATTCATCGATGGATAAAGTTTGTTGGGGAGTATAAACTTCAGAAAATCTGTTCTGAAGATGGTCTACCAGTGGGCGTATTTTATAAAGCCTATCATATTCGGGGTGATCTCTGGGGTGACAGAGCGTATTGTCGTTAAAATGTAAGTATCTGAGCAGCAGCTCATATCTTGGTCTAGGCATTGTTTGGGAGAATATAGGAGTCGAACAAATTGGGTTGGTGCTCCAGTAAGACCGGATTGATGGCTTTTTTATTATCCCCATGAGCATGGTAAGAGCCCAGAATGTTTTAAGTTCAGGGACATCTGTGGGATGCCAAGCATGCTCCCTGACTGTATAGCTACCTGGATTGGTCTCAATAAATTGGCTAGCGTATAAATTAGTCTGGGAAGCAATCTCCTCCCAGATGGTATCCCCTAAAAATAACTCCATATATTGTATAGGGGAGAAGTCAACCACATTCACATTAATGCCTGCGTTGGCACTAAAAGGGGGGATGTTGGGCTCAGCTAACTGTGGAGAAACCTGTTCCTCCTCCACATTCGGCGTAGCAGAGAAAGCACAGCTTCTTTTTGCAGCCAGCTCACTCACAGATGACATGTCACTAGACGTGCCGCTAAACTGACCTGGGTCAAAATCGGACGCAGTGTCAGTGGCGTCAGAGTCTGACGCCAAGAAGGCATATGCCTCCTCCAAGCTGTACATGCGCTGCATGTTTCACACCAACAGACTAAACTAACAAAATACTAAACACAATATTTTTTATTTTTTTTTATTTTTTTAAAACACTAAAACAGACTAAAACAGACTAAAACAGTAATCCCTAAACTAACTCCTGTTAGAAGAATCTAATGGAGATTTGGGGGAAGGAAACTGACTGACTACGACAGGCTATGACAGACTATGACAGACTACGACAGACTAAAACAGACTAAAACAGACTAAAACAGACTACGACAGTCTAAGACAGTCTAAGACAGTCTAAGACAGTCTAAGACAGTCTAAGACACAGATTTTTTAAAATAAAGTTAACCCTTAAGGGCAAAAAAAAAAATACAGACAGTAAAAATGCACTGTCTGTAACAGATCTGGCAGGGAAGGGGTTAAAATAGGAATTTAATTAACTGAAGATACTTTTTATTTTTCACAGGAACAGCTGCTGCAACAAACTATCAGGATCTCTGTCTCTCTCCTCTCACAAAACGCTACAGAGAGGAGAGAGGCAGAGATCAGTGTCAAAGTGAGTGTTTGTAACACCCACTTTGACACCAGCCAATTGTGAGCGATCGCGGATCGCTCACATGCCGTAATTGGCTGTTACTATCTGCCTGGGATGCCGGGCAGATAGTAACAACGGGATTTCAGCGGAAGCGATCTCTGATCGCTCCCGCCGCCCGTTTTCCGTTAGGACGGTTCAGGACCGTCCTCGGTCGGCAACGCAAAAATGCCGAGGACGGTCCTGAACCGTCATGCGTCCTTAAGGGGTTAAGGCCTCGATTTAATATTTTTGGATAAACATTTAAAATTGTTTAAGATTGTGGAAAAAAATAAATTTTTAAATGTTTTGATATGTTTTCATGTTTTAATAGTTTGAAAAATAATTTTGAAAGTTCATCTAAAAATATTGAATCATTTGAAAGGCTTATCTGAAAATATGAAATCAAGGTCTAAATTTGAAATTCACTTTGAATTCTTATTTCACTGAATAACACAGATTGTGATAAATTCTGCCAAATAAGTGCCAAGCACATAGGGAAACTAAATTATGGGGGGGGGAATACATTTGAGATATTTGCACTTCAGTTGATTTAAAGTTACCTCCGTTAAGAAGTGTCAATCGCCCATCTTTCATTGGTGACAGCTGCAGGGAAGTTGGCTCTATCTATGGAGGGTCTAGCAGGATCCTCCATTGTCCTCTCTGTTGTACACTCGCATGAGTGAGAGTAAGGGCAGTGACGTCTGCTCTGGACAGCTGAAGCGCCAGGAGCAGAAAAGGATGGCAGCACCTGCAAGGTACAGGTTGGGGTAAGTAGACTCACCTGCTTTCTGGCCGTCGGACCCCCAGTGTCAATGTCAATATGCAAAGTCCTCAGACAGTGAGTGCCACTTCCAGCATAAATTTAAATGTGTGTGACTTTGCTGTCTCTAAAATAGTGTCAAAAATCTAAAATCCTGTGCCAGGCAAAGCTCCCAGTGCGGTTTTCAATGCTGCCTCTGACATCATGGCAGCCACTCCAGGTCCAATCTAAGGCTTTTTATAGAAAAGCTTTTAATTGAACCGTTTAACTGGCGCAGAGCTCGAACTCTGAGCAGGTAAGGAGAGGGAGTGATGGTAGGGGAAACATAAAAGAACTGAGCTTACAGGGAGGTAGGTAGTACTTCAGTTTAGGAGTCAGGGAGACAAACATTTTCCTTTGCAGGCTCTGCATGGGACAGAGTTCTGAGCTGCCAAAGTCAATTTTGCCGTGGTATAACTAGCTTCCCAGCACACAAATGCAAATATCTCAGTATGTGTAGTATTTCAAGCAGAAATGCTGCACATGCAAACTCATCCCACCATGACCACTTCTAAAAGCAGAAGTGGTCATGGTGGTTGGAGTAACCCTTTAATAGTGTATAAGATGTTGTGGGACATTGTGCATACATCATATAAATAAATGATGTTAAAGATATTGTGCATTTATCGACTTAAAGTGGCAGTGTGACGCTGAGCTTACCTTTCCCCAGTCGCTTCCTCTTCTCTTCCTCTTTCAGGATCTGCTCTTCTTTTCTTCCCTTCTGATCTAGTTTTCCTACGCTTGACCATCTTTGACCCAAGAAGGAGCTTAAAGGAACACTATAGTCACCTAAATTACTTTAGCTAAATAAAGCAGTTTTAGTGTATAGATCATTCCCCTGCAATTTCACTGCTCTATTCACTGTCATTTAGGAATTAAATCACTTTGTTTCTGTTTATGCAGCCCTAGCCACACCTCCCCTGGCTATGATTGACAGAGCCTGCATGAAAAAAACTGGTTTCACTTTCAAACAGATGTAATTTACCTTAAATAATTGTATCTCAATCTCTAAATTGAACTTTAATCACATACAGGAGGCTCTTGCAGGGTCTAGCAAGCTATTAACATGGCAGGGGATAAGAAAATCTTAATTAAACAGAACTTGCAATAAAGAAAGCCAAAATAGGGCTCTCTTTACAGGAAGTGTTTATGAAAGGCTGTGCAAGTCACATGCAGGGAGGTGTGACTAGGGTTCATAAACAAAGGGATTTAGCTCCTAAATGGCAGAGGTTTGAGCAGGGGCATGTTCTATACACCAAAACTGCTTCATTAAGCTGAAGTTGTTCAGGTGACTATAGTGTCCCTTTAAGTCTTCTCCATTTCCTGTAGTCAAAGAAATTTTCCAACAATACCCACTCTCTCCTCCATGATCTCGTGTTGCTTCATTCGCTGTTCGAAAGTCCTGTCATATAGACAGGTTGCCGGCAAAACTACCAAATTTCATTCTAACAGAATAAATACAGTTTGTCCATTCGTGTTAGGATGACATTAAATACTTTTTGTTCCATTTCAAATTAATGAAATTCTGATCCTGTCACTGCCGAGGCTGCATCTTGCAGCAGCTTACTAGACAGCTCACTAATTCCCACAGTATTAGGGAGCCATCTAAAAACAAATTGGTGTTTCAGCCTACTTTATTAATACAGGTAGTGGCCCTTAGTTACAATGGGGGGACCTACTGCCTCCCCTCCCCGGCCCTCACCCATGAGGGGTGGGTGGGGACCCTAAATGACAATGGGAGAGGAGGACCTATTGCCCTCTGGCCTCCACCCATGAGCGGCTCATGGGGGCCCTAAATGACAATAGGAGGGGAGGACCTATTGACCCCTCGTCTTCCACCAATAGGTGGCGGATGGGGACTCTATATGACAATAGGTGGGGGGGACCTATTGTCATCCCCTTGGCCCTCTCCCATGAGCGGCGCTTGGGTGCCCTAAGTGATAATGGGGGAAGGACCTATTGTCCCCTCAGGCCCCATCCATGAGCAGTGAGTGGGGCCCCCATCCATGAGCGGTGGGTGGGGCACCTATTGTCCTTTCCCCTCAACCCGGCTCCCCACCACTTCCATTTTTACATATTACAAAGAGAGAGCTGTAAGCCGGTAGCTCCCTCCTCGTAATAAACTGAACAGACAAACTCCGACATTCGATCTTTGTTCGTGTGAAATTTCTATTCATTTATTTCTGGCGAAGTAATGAATAGCTGAAATTCCTAATACCTAATGCCCAAGTGTTTAACTGGGCGTGCATGGGAATTTCACAGTACTACCTAGTGTGGGCAGAGGATGTGTCCCACAGGGCCTTAATTTGCCCACACAAAGATGGTGGAGTCCCACCTCCAGCAGCAAAGGAGTTAATCTCATTGAAATGGTTATAGTTTTTAGACTAATCCTTTAAATTTGAAATTCACTTAAAATTTCTCACTATTGTGAAAGTATTGCATATTTTTATTTTTTTTGTTCTCTGTGAGATGTTTTATTTACTAAATCAGGTTTTACACGATGATAAAGATTTTACATGATGATCAACAGTTTTATGCCATTACAACCAAATTTAATATCTTTTCCAACTCAAATTTTTCCCAGCTCTGCGAACTGGGTCTACAACTTGCAATTCCCTTGTCAATTTTTCACAGTGCCAAGTTTAGTGCACTAGATCTCGTGTTTGCTGCTTTCCACTTCATTTTTAACTTTACAGAAATTCGAGAGCCTTTTAATGGCTTTAGATCACATATTTGTCTATTAATGATCTGTTCTTACACTGGTACTCGTTTCAACTAAATTACCGTCGTGGAATATCTTCCCTTTAACAGATTTAGAGATATCAACACCAGACATTCCATGCCTTCCTTTATATACCACTAGTAATAAAATATCAGTATCGATCCGAAAGATCAAGTGGACCTCTGGGACTTTAAGGGATGATGTTTGCTTCATCTTTTGATGAGCACATGTGCTATATGACATAATTTGTTGACAACCACTTAGATGTATTATCCTAGTCGAAAGAAGACATGTGTTGTGCTCTAGTCTAGTGACTCAGCTGTTTTCTCATCTTTGTACACTTCTTCCTTCTTCTCCCTACTGATATTTTGGGCAGATTTTGCCCCAAGACAAGAAACATGCATTGTGTGGCTATGAATAGCTCTATTTGAATCACACTTTGATGCCCCCTCAAAAATGTTAAACTGTTGCTTGGTAAACTGATTTTAGACTAATGATGCCACAGATATCTGACTTTACAACTCAAAGGTCACTTTTTAAAAGATGCTGTGAGTCCACTGAAAGGACTATTTTTGGGAATAGTTCCCACAGACTGTTAATGTGGCCAAATCTGTTCAGCTGAATAGTTCATTAAAATAGTTACAGGAGTACGTTTCACAATTTTTTAAATTTTTTTTATAAATTGGCATTTAAATATTGACTAGATTATTTTCTTAATTCAGCACATAGAAACATTTTAGAAAACATTTTAAAAACTATTGCCTGTTACCCCCAAAACATGCCTAGCAAACAATGTCAAAGAAACCCCCCCCCCCCAAAAAAAAAACTGTAGATCACTATTTAGTAGGTATACTAACATTGAATACATGCATGCTTTTTTTCATGCATGTATTTGTTGGAAGTTTATATTAAAAGAGCTTGCAAAAGTTAAAATTTTTATAAACTTCAGCCTTTGCAAGTCTCCTACTTTTTCCCCAGAAGAGACTTTTAGTCATTTTGTCAATGAGAAGTCTCAAAAGCTCTCCCTCAGTGCACGCGCCTCATTGTGTGCGCACACTAACAATGTTCTGATCTGAGGTCTGACGATCATGCACGCTCTCTACTTCAAGGTAGCTAATAGACGCAGGAAGATACCTCCCTAGTGTGATTGACAGCCAGGGTGTTTCATTAATTATTTATAAAAGTGCAGATTTCTCATAGTGCACAATAACCTTACTACCATACATCAATTTTGTGTGTTGATAATATAGCACCACTAAGGTTATAAATGGTGAATGTGTATAAACAAAAATGCTATTAGCTAATAGAGCAATTCCAATCACTCTATGTGATTATTTGAATTATTGGATGTTTCTGATTGGTAGCGTCACCGGGGGCACTTTTAATGTATGTAACTTTTTTATGGCAAAATGTAAAAAAAAAAAAGATAATATGAGAAGTCTGAGAACGGGCAAAAGCTTAGAGAAACTCATTAGCTGCCCTTCGGTAAATCTCTGCTCATGTATGTACGTAGTGGGAAATCGCGATGCAGCATCATACATAAACCAACCCAATTGACCCCCCAAATAATGACAGACAATGTAATATGGATGAAACAGGCCACAGCATTTATTATAACATATGATAATTACTGTATAACACATCCATAATTTATTTTAATAATCTCTTTTCTTTTATGTAACCAAAACGTTAAACATAAATAACTATAATTTAACATATAACTTAACACATAGTGTCATACAGTGAACCCAACCGTCCTTGCCAATAAACTGACCATGCGCCTACGTACCGTGTCATCTCACCTCCCCCCTCGGCATAAACTCCTTTTCCTTCCAATGCTTACCATCAGCCGACCTTTTCATCGCTCGGTGGCCACTACATAACAGGTAACCTAAGGTTAACCCTTTAGAGCAGGGGAGGGTGAGACCTGAAAACTTGCTCACTTCATTCCACATACATAAACATACCCACCTCAAACTTAATTGGCAAGGACATACCCCTGGCTAGCTGCGACTAAATATACCAATGGGGCGGGCGGGCGGGAGGGAAGCTGTTTGCTGGCCCGAATCCCAAGTGGCACTGAGGTAAGACCACCCCCCACTAACTCACACAACACATAATCCTACCCACACATTCATACATAACCAATCACACGCATCTATCCCCACACTCATACATGTGCCCTTGTCCGCTTAGCTGCGCTATCTCCCCAGGGCCTGAGCTCAAGTTAGTTTTTGCTCACTTGTGCTATTAGTGACTAAATCAATACCATTTGCACATAAGACTGATCCCACCCATAAGAGGAGAACAGATCCAATATAGTTCCCTCTGCATGAAAGATACAGCAACCCCGGAAGAATGTTTTGACCTTTTTCGAGGCTCATCAACAAGATGTAATCAATACTTTTTTAGGCACAGTGAGCATTGGGTTCACGTCTGGTTTTCCCCTTGTTATTTAGGGGAACCCTAGGCAAATGCATTTAAGTAAAACCTCAGAGCGGCAAAAAGCTTTTACTTAGACTAACCCTTTGAGATATATGTTTTGGCATTGATGTCCCTCTAAAAATTAAAAAAGAAAAAAGTATGGAACAAGCCTGAGGCACATAACAACCAGTTCTGTATTTGTCTCTGATTTATCCCATCAATGACTTAACAACAGGCATTCTAAAGTTATTTGTTATCCTCACTGTTTAATATCTGTGTTTGTGTATATACGTGGGAGGAAATAAAATAAAAGCAAACATCCGTGTGTTTCTAACAAACGCTGTCACATGCATTTTTGACTGCTGTATCAGATGACAAAGTACAACCATTATAATTACCCATAAACCTTAAAGGGGCACTCTATACAGCATAACCACTGCAACTCACCGTAATTATTATGCTTGTTAGTATTCCCTGGTAGTGCCCCTATTTTTTTATTTTTAAACCTCTTAGGATTGGATTGATATAAATCTAGACTCTTCTCTGTGATCAGGAACCACTCCATCCTGATTGTACTATTAATGTAGAATTAAAGGGACACTTTAAGAACCAGAACCAGTACTGCTTAATGGCGAATAGAGACTGTTCCTGCAGCCTTAGCAATGCAAACACTGCCTTCCCTTTGTTATAATATGGATAAACACAAGTCCATGCCCTGGGTTTGTCCATATTATATATTGGCTCTTTTTTCCTTGCCATAAGGGTGTGGACCCTAAAGCACAAACACACACGCTGCGTGTAAATGTATGTGTGTATGTATATATATATGTATATATATATATATATACACACATACATACATACACTGCTGTGTGTGTGTGAGGGTGCTGTGTGTGTGTGTGTGTGTGTGCTGTCAGTGTGCTGTGTGTGTGTGAGGGGAGGGTGCTGTGTGTGAGGGTGCTGTGTGTGTAAGGGTACTGTGTGTGTGTGAGGGTGCTGGTAGTGTGCTGTGTGTGTATAAGGGTGCTGTGTGAGGGTGCTGGTTGTGTGCTCTGTGAGGGTGCTGTGTGTGTGTCTAAGGGTTCTGTGTGAGGGTGTTGTGTGTGTGTGTAAGGGTGCTGTGTGTGTGAGGATGCTGTGTGTGGGGTGTGAATTTGTTTGTAGGGATTGTGTGTGGGGGTAGGGGGACAGATTAGGAAATAGTCCCCTCCCTTCTTACATTTTGCCTGGGACGGGGGGATCCTTGCTGCCATCCCTGATCCCGGGTGGTCCTAGTGTGAGTGAACTCTAGCCTGCAGGACTAGAGATCACTCTCACGAAATCTGAGCGTTGCTATGGCAACGCTCCAACCTCGCAAGAGTAACCCCGCGGAGCTGCTGGCAAGAGCTCCCCGGGTCCTCTCCTGTCTCGAACCCTGCTCCCCGGGTCCTCTCCTGCCTCCCTCCCAGATCAGAACACTGTTAGTGTGCGCACACAATGAGGTGCGTGCACTGAGGGAGAGCTTTTGAGACTTCTCACAGAGAAGTCTCTGACTGGCTATTTTTGATCTCCCTCACCGGCCCATGAAGGCACACAGCACAGGCTCGTGGATTAGGGTGTGCCCAGGCACACCCGGCACTCCCCGTGTGCACGCCTATGCATAACAGGTTTGTTTTTTTAACCATGTTGTCCACTTTAATAATAAATCAGTACATCTAAAGATTTGACTCTTTGAAATTTTTGGGATTTAAGTGCTGCCTTTTCTTGATGCTCTTCAATTTTCTGCTATGGAACTATAAGACCAGCACCAGAAATCTGATTCCACATTATGGATATAAAGTAAATTACTATTTTATATACATCTGATGGTTCCCATTATTTCGGATTGCTACTCAGTTTGATAATTATTTTTGTTTTATTATTTTCAGTGATGACCTCAGCCGGGGAGGAGTGACAACTACAGCGAGACTGAAGTTCTGATGAATGTAGGCTGGGCCGGCCCATCCATAGACCGCGGTGGGGCCATGGCTCCAGACGACACACTGACATTGTGACATTTTGCCGCCCCTGTCATAATCTAATACAGGAGTTCCCAATCCGTGGCGCGCAGTGCAGCTGCACCTCATGGGTTAGGAATCTGTCCGAAGGTCTATCAGGTGGCCCATGCCTTTAGGGCCGTCCAACTGACGTGCAATGAGGAATAGATAGGAAGGGCCCGGTCGCGCTGTTAAAGCACTACAGCACACGACCAGGCCTCTTCCTATCTGCAGGGAGAGTTGGGAGGAAGTGACCCCTAAAGCATTTCAACTTGCTGAAAAATATATTTTATATTTATAATATAAATATGATGCACTAAAGAAAAACATGTGTGATATAGCAAGATGCCTAGATGATCTCAGTGATGATCTAATCTAATGACGTCACTAAAAATGGATTTAAAGTTGAATCTATTATATCCAGTTTAAAGGGTTTCAAACCATGAAACTCCGAAGAACCAGAATGCAAAGTTATCACTGATAAAACCATAGGACATTAAAGGGGAACCGTCACTTGATAGCAGGGTGGATACAAATTGATGATACCTTAATACAATAGAATAAAAACAGTTTTTTATCTGATTATTTTTAATGTTTTTGGAGGAAAAAAAAATCTAAAGATAGTTTTCTAATTAAGATACATTAAAGTCCAAAGGTTATTCAGCACGAAAAATATATTAGGTATGTAACATGACGATGTGTATTCAAGCATGAATGAGTGTCTGCAGAAAACATGCACTTTCCACAGCAAAAATTCTATAAAATAACATAACGTTCATAAAAAAACAAAACTTTATTACATTGTTATTCTGCAAATCTATGTACAAACAATGTACACATTTTATTTAATTGTTCTCCAAACATAAGTGAATGGCCTGTTAAGATGGAAATACTTCACCCTGCAATAATTTTATCATTATCTCTCTGTGATTTAAAGAAACAGGAGATTTTTTCCAAGCCGTTTTTATGAATGCAGAGTTACTGATTGGCTTGGGCTGTCCGGTGACTGTTCTAAGCCAATCAGCAGCGTCCGTGTGTTCTGAAGAATTTAAGAAAGAGGAAGGACACAGGCACAGAGTGATTCAGGTCTGGAGCCCAGAATTTGCTGTTAAACCGTTCGTGAACAGTTTAACCACTAAGGAAAAGAAAGTGCCAGAGGCCTCTTGGCATCATAACAACTTAATTTCAATGAAGTTGTTATTGTGCCAGTTTGTTTCTTTAATTCTTTCAATATGATCACACTCTGTTAGAAAAGCTTTTCAAACGATTTATCTACAAAAAAATTACCATAGACTTTGATGGTGACTTCTGCAAACATATAATTTGAAAAGATTTTTTTTTTCTTACAGATTGTGACCATTTGAAAAGTTTAATCCAAAATAATTCAAACGAATCTGTGTATGTCTAATAGGATATAACAAAATCAGTTCTGATATCACTGTTAGTAATCTGAAATGTAACTATTCTAAATGTGAAATCTTCACCTGTTTGCTAATATTAAAGGGACACTATAGCCACCAGAACAACTATAATTAGAGCTTATTTTATTTGTCCTGGTGAGTATAAAAATTCCCTTCAGGCCTTTTGCTGTAAACACTGTATTTTCTGAGAAAATGCAGTGTTTACATTACAGCTTAGTGATAACTCCACTCACCACTCCTCAGATGGCTACTAGAAGTGCTTCCTGGGGAAGTGCTGAACACTGTGCAGTGCTGCCATTCACTGTCTCCACACTCTGCATGCAGACACTGAACTTTCCTCATAGAGATGCATTGATTCAATGCATCTCTATGAGGAGATGCTGATTGGCCAGGGCTGTGTTTGACTTGTGCTGGCTCTGCCCCTGATCTGCCTTTTTGACAGTCTCAGCCAATACTATGGGGGAACATTGTGATTGGCTCAGACCACCATTTCTGATGATGTCAGCAGACTGCAGGCAGATCAGGGGCAGAGTCAGCAGCTGCAGACTTGAATACAAGTAAGATATAACAATATTTAGGGAGGCAAGGTGGGCGAGGGGTCTAGATGGTGGTTTTAACACTATAGAGTTAGGAATACATGTTTATGTTCCTGACCCTATAGTGTTCCTTTTAAGATTATAACAATCTGCAAGAATGTGTCATTACATTTAAAATTCATGTTCTAAATCAAATCTTATAGACTAGTGTTTTAAACAAACTTGATTTAGATTAAATCCAGCCTGCTTCTACGTATTTTCAAAATTATGTTTACTGTTTCTCTTTTTTATTAAATGAGCACTATAGGGTCAGGAACACAAACATGAATTCCTGACCCTATAGGGTTAAAACCACTATCTAGCCCCCTTGGCCCTCTTTGCCTCCCTAAAGATAGTAAAACCTTACTTGTATGCATGTCTGAAGCTGCTACTTCTGCCTGTGAACTTCCTCTGACCTCTGACATCACCAGAAGTGGTGGCCTGATCGAATCACAATGCTTCCCCATAGGATTGGCTGAGACTGACAAGGAGGCAGATCAGGGGCAGAACCAGCACAATTGAAACACAGCCCTGGCCGATCAGCATCTCCTCATAGAGATAAATTGAATCAATGAATCTCTATGAGGAATGTTCAGTGTCTGCATGCAGAGGGAGGAGATACTGAATGTTTGGATGCATTTTAGGCAGCCATGACCCAGGAAGGATCTCTAACAGCCATCTGAGGAGTGGCCTGTGAAGTTATCACTAGGCTGTAATGTCGGTTATTTGATGTCCACATCGAACATCCTCATATTACATATCACAAGGAAGCACTGGATTCAATGATTCCCTATGAGAAGCATTTAATTGGTTGAGAGGCACTTACCGCACATGTGCTTCTCATCCCAAATGCTTCCTTAAGAGAAGCATTGGATTGAATGAGAAGACAAAGTGGAGACTGCAAGTAAGACATCAAGAAAGGTGGAAGAACAACAGGGGCGAATAAGATTATGGTTACCAAGGTTACAATACCCTTTAATCCACCCTTAACCTTTTTCTCTTTTGTACCCTAAACCCCATAACCCGTCAGCAAACTGGCAGCAAAAGAGCAAACTAAAACACGGTAGGGCACACAAAGTAACATTAACAGATATTATTAAAGCCATTGTGAGATATGACACATTGAAAGGGGCAAATACTGAATGTGCCACTAACCGCATGACTATACATAGCCACAGGAAAAAGCTGAAATGTTTGTACAGTAATAAATGTTAGAATTTTAAGTGTTAGCCAGGTATGAAAATGAATAACTGCAAAATGAACACATTGCCAAAGCCTTTTGTACGCAAAGACAAGATCAAATGTTACCCTCTTCCCCCTTCCCCTTTTTCGTTCTGTACCCTAATGAAAAATACTAATAAAAATTGTCAAATTGGAAAAAAAAGAAAGGTGGAAGAAGTTGTTGCACTGAGCGAGTCTCGTGCTGGAAAAATGGTACGTAAAACTCTTTAGAACTTTTTTGGGGGGGAGTAGAACAGCGTAGTGTTAGGAATACATGTTTATTCTTAACGTTATAGTGTTCTTTTAATTTTTGTTTCTCAAAACTGAAATCTTAGCACAGTGCTACTAATTCCGTAATTAACTTATAATCACCAATTAATACCATGTACCAGAGAACGTATGCAAAGTGACTTCAACACTGCTAAAGGTCAACTAACTTACCTATGTTCAGAAAAAAAAAGATCTCATGCTGGGTCTGCACGAGGATCTTAGGACAGACAGTTCAATCGTCTTCCTTGAGTAGGGGCTCTGTCTTCCCTCAATAATATATACTTAGATCATATATATATATTAAATATATATATTAAATATTAAATATATATATATGATCTAAGTATATATATACACATATACATACACACACGTACACCGTCTAGGTGTATTTTACTATTAATATATATATAATTATATATATATATTAATATCAAATTACACGTAGACTGATACTGATTAAATATATATATAATTATTGTTATATATATATTTATATATAATATAAAAAAAATAAAAATGTAAATACGTAAAAAAATAAAATTAAAAAAATAATTAAAAATAAATAATTAAAAATATATAGATGTGTGTTATTTCGTTCTAACTGTATTGTGAAATTAATATATATATATATATATATATATATATATATATCAAAATACACGTAGAACGAAATAATATATATATGTATATACATAAATATATACGTATATATCACTATTATATACCTATATATAAATAAAAATATTTTTAAAAAATTATATAGATATACACATACGTATATATATACATATATTAATTCTACATATAAATTTATGTAATATTTTTACATAATTAGGTATCTTAATTAATTACAATTAGCGGGACCTGCCTGACAACCCATGCCAAAAGTAAAGGGAATTTAATTTGCTAGCACTATATTTAACCCTATAACTTTCCAAGACACCATAAAACCTGTACATGGGGGGTACTGTTCTACTCGGGAGACTTCGCTGAACACAAATATTAGTTATAAAACAGTAAAGTGTATTACAACGATGATATCGCCAGTAAAAGTGAAGTTTTTTGCATTTTTCATGCACAAACAGCACTTACACGGACGATATTATTGCTGCGATACTTTTTACTTTTTTGAAACACAAATATTTGTGTTCAGCTAAGTCTCCCGAGTACAACAGTACCCCTCATGTACAGGTTTTATGGTGTTTTCAAAAGTTACAGTGTCAAATATAAGGCTTGCGTTTCATTTTTTTCACATTAAAATTCGCCAGATTGGTTACGTTGCCTTTGAGACCCTATGGTAGCCCAAGAATGAAAATTACCCCTATGATGGCATACCATTTGCAATAGTAGACAACCCAAGGTATTGCAAACAGGGTATGTCCAATCTTTTTTAGTAGCCACTTAGTCACAAACACTGGCCAAAATTGGTGTTTTTTGCATTTTTCACACACAAACAAATACTAACGCTAACTTTGGCCAGTGTTTGTGACCAAATGGCTACTAAAAAAGACTGGACATACCCCATTTGCAATACCTTGGGTTGTCTACTATTGCAAATGGTATGCCATTATGGGTGTAAATTTCATTCCTGGGCTACTATACAGTCTCAAAGGCAACGTAACCAATCTGGCGAATTTCAATTTCAAATGTAACGTGCTATATTTGACCCTGTAACTTCCCAAAACGCCATAAAACCTGCACATAGGGGGTACTGTCTTACACGTGAGACTTTACTGAATACAAATATGTGTATTTTATTGCAGTAAACGCAAACAGTATTATGACATTGACCGTTAAAATGTCATGTAGAACAAAAAAATTTTTTTTTAAATCGTATTTTCTCCCATTTTTTTCATATTAAATTATGTTTCATAGCTAAATATTTGATATTAAATGAAAGCCCTGTTTCCCCTGAATAAAATGATATATAATAAGTGTGGGTGCATTCAATATGAAAGAGGTGAATTACGGTTGGACAGACATGTAGCGCAAATGCCAGGTTTTGTTTACATTTTGTTTTGTTCACAACGTGTACATTTGGCTCCGTCCTTAATGGGTTAAATAATGCATGTTAATTGTTTCCTGCAATCCTTATGGAAGTTTACGTTATTTTCCCATGGTTCCCCCTGTTTATGCAAATCATGTGATTTAAGGGACATGAGCTAAAATCGATTTCAAGAATGGCTCATTTTGAAAGTATGTTCAAACCCTGGGAGTTTGATGAAGAAGTTTCAAGAAGGCATTTTGCATAAGATGATGTTGAAATCAAAGGGAAATACGTTTATTTACATTTTGTGCCCTGCTGCACATTTGATATGTCAGAGTGAAATATTATTAAGGAACCTAATAGATTAACAGTTATTCCCTAAAGTGAGAATTATCGTGAATTCAAAGTGAATTTTAAAGTTATGGCAAAGAGCGGATTTAGAAAAATTCGACTAATTGATTCTGCTTTCAGTTTGTCTATTTTGGTCTTACAGGGACACTCCAGACCCCTAACGCTTGCTGAAAAAAATTATGTATGAAAAGTGTGTCCTCTTTTTTTTTTACAAAAAGTGTAGATTTCAATAGTAATTGGCACTTTTATAAATGAACCTGGTTACACTCCCTTGGGTTTCAAACCGATAAGTCATGCTACTTTCTGGAGCAACTACCTGAAGGGGAGGGCTGGCAAAGGCTTCAGACAATAGATCTGCAGCTTTTACTGTTTAGATCAGTGCTGGTCAACCTTTTTCTACCTACCGCCCACTAATGCATCTTTCTTGATGGAAAAATTTCCTTACCGCCCACCAGTTTTCGCGCAAGTGCAGAATATTTTTTAGAAAGAAGGGTGTTTTTAAAAAAAATAAATGTACGTATATTTGTCTTTTTATTTCTACTTTATGCATTTTTATAATGTTTTTAACTTTATAAAGTTTAATGAGAAAATAAAGTAAATTGAAATTATCTTTACTAGTGATTAATGAGATCCTTGAGGTTGATGCTGCGAGACTAAATATTTGATATCTGGTTCGATTTTCGTAAGGAACAAACGAAGGTCTCCTCTTTTGGTGATATTCAGGCGATTTCTCTGTTTGCTCATAATATGATTTCTCATCTGTGCATCAGCCCCCCTCCTCTCCCTCCTCAATTCCCCTCCCCACCTTTTTTCTTTTTTTTTAACCTTCCTTATAGCAATGCCCAGGAGAAAGGCTGAGCTAGGTAGCCCACTTACTATTATTAGCCAACAACAATTTTCTCCTTTTCCTTCTTTCTCCTTTTTACAAGTACTCTCCTTCTTTATCCTATTCTACAAGTACTCTGCTCTTTCTTTCTCCTATTCTAAAAATACTCTGCTCCTTCTTTCTTCTATTCTACAAGTACTCTGCTCACAAACAAACACATACACACACTCACAGACCAACACACTCACACATACACTTACAGACACACACTCACAAAGAAACACATACACACAGACAAACACACACTCACACATACACACACAAACACACACATATACTTACAGACACACACACATACACACTCACTCACAAATACACTTACAGACACACAAATTATTAATATTAAATGTCCACCTAGCCTCCCTACCTGGAGAGCTGGTGTGGATCTGTCCCTGGGGTCCAGTGGGGCTGTCTACTGATGCCAGGAACAGGAATATGACTTCATATTCCAGCTCCCGGGGCATCAGCAAACATCGCGATGGAGCAGAGCAGAGAGGTTAGAGCTCCCTCACCGCCTCGGATTAGAACTCTGCCACGCCGGGGGGTCCAGAAGGTGGCACTTCCCTCCTGCCGGTCACTGAAATCTTGCTCCCCAAGATGTTCACACCCGTCCCCCCACTCTAAAAAGAAGAATTCCTCTCAAAAAGAGGATTTAGCCACCGAAATCCCTACTGCCCACCTGGAATCCTGAAACGCCCACTAGTGGGCGGTAGGGACCAGGTTGACTACCCATGGTTTAGATATACCCCAGATGTTAAAATGCATAAATAAATGGTTTCATTGGGGGCATATCTACTAAACAGTGTTTTGTATTCATTTTGTGTTTAGGCTGTGGAGTAATCCTTTAAATTTGAAATTAACTTTGAATTCCCAGCAATTCTCAATTTTGTATGTGTTCTATGGTTCTATGGTTGTTTTGCGTTGGAAGAGGGGTGTGTATAATTTTGACATATTATCTAACAAAAAGTCCATATAGACTTCTCAGGAACTATTATCCTTTCTCCAGGCAGGGACATAATTAAATGTTCCATCTTCCTGGTTACAATGAAAGACCAAAGAATTTTACAGTGAATTGTGATAATGTGATTTTTTTGTTCTGGGAGTGTGTCTACACACAAATGTACATTCGCATTTAATAGCCAACACTAGATCCAAATACACCCCTGCACGCAAATGCAAACATTACATACAAACACACCACTGTTTTAAAACGCTACAATTATATACAAACACCAACTGTACACACAAAAGCACACCTGCTCCTAAGTACTACTATCTGTTTACTATCTGCGCTACGGCACCAACATTTTTGGGGGTTCCACGTTGTTGGAACACTATGTCAAAGGGTTCCATGGGAAAAATTAATTGGGAACCCCTGGACTATGGGATATGATTTTATCAATAATTTTGTGTGACTTCATGAAACATAGACATAGAAACATAGAATGTGACGGCAGATAAGAACCATTTGGTCCATCTAGTCTGCCCAATTTTATAAATACTTTCATTAGTCCCTGGCTTTATCTTATATCTATGATAGCCTTATGCTAGCTATTTATGTTTGACTTCATGAACAATTGCTAGCTATTTATGTCACTGTGTTTCGTTGTTTTTAGAAAACAATCAACCTATTTTATATACATACCAATTAAAATATTTATGCGTTATTGTGAACATCTAGAAAAGCAATGCTGAGGAATGACAAACTAGCACCACACACAAAGCAACATAACCACTATAGCTTATTGTAGTGGAAATGGTGCTATTGGGCAATCCCTCTAGTTTGTGTTAATCCCTTTCTAACCACTACTGTAAGAATTGGGGTACAGGGGGTGCCAACCCTGCATGTAGTCGCAGCTCAACAATGCTTAATTGAAAGCGATCACCTACCTACTCCGAGCCTACAACCTGAGGTTTGCATGGGGCCATCAGTTCAAAATCCTTGTACTCAAGTGCGGAAAGACATCATTCCTGACGCTTAGTTCAGACCCCAGAGGATTTCTGCGATGCCTAGAGATTGATGCCTCCGACAACTTTCATCTGCCGCAATATAACCCACTACTAAACAGGGAGAGAGTAGACCAAATTGGGAAACTATAGACTCATATTCCTAATCAATGCTAACATAACATTTTTACAAAATTCCTTGCATCACAGCTAAACCTGTTCAGGTCAGCTTTATTTCGGAAAGACAACTGAAACATGGATTTCAATGCCTATTTCAAGATCATTTATAAATATGTTAAATAGAAGCCGTCTGAGAACAGAACCCTGAGGCTCAACACTTACCACTGTTGTCCAGCTTTAAAATATACCATTAACCCCTTAAGGACACCGCTTCAAAAGTTTGTCTTACCCTTAAGGCCTCAAGACATTTTTGCATTCTTTGCTGTTTGTGTTCAAACGCAATTTGCATCTCTGTCATTTATTGCACCAACACACATTATATACCGTTTTTTAGAGGGCAGACAGGGCTTTAATTTTATGTCACATATACATAGATACATTCTGATTAATTATAAACAAAATGCCCAAAAAAAAACAACAATTTTTTTTACAGTTTTGGCAATAATAGCGTGTGCATAATATGTCTAGCTTAGAAAAAGTTATTCAAAATAAATGTATTTTATGTGTTGAATTTTTAGAGTACATCATATGTATAGGATTTCAGCTTATTTTGAAAGTTACAGGTCACAAAATACAAGGACTAAAATAAAATTTTACTGTGAAACAATTTTAGAAGTTGGTATGTTTGTCTTGTAGGTTTAGTAGCCATCGCAGAAAACAAAATTGCCACACAAAAGTATATATTTATATAAAGCAGACATCACAGGCTATTTACCTAAGGTTAATTTGACACTTTTTACGTAGCCATTTCATCGCCAATCTTTGCTAAATATTGGAGTAAAATTTTGTTTTTTCTCTATTTTGGCATATACACATATAACAAGGTTTTTGTAATGTGTATTTTGTAAAGCTGGTGTGTGCAATTCCTGCACAGAACCCCATATTGTGTTCAGCTACATCTGCTGAATATAACGATACCCCCACTGTTTTGGCACTTTGTGTGCTACGACTGTATAATACTTCATATGTTGCTCAGCGATGTCATCTGATCAGGTATATGTGGATGTTGAAGGGGCACATTTGAGATGCAGCCATTCAGTTTTTTTCTAACTTTGAAGTTTTACGCTGTGTCCATGTTCCATTTTTGAGTAGTTTAGCTGGTTGTTTATGCAAACTTCCCCACAAACACATACTATTTATTAAAGAATACACCCCGGGGTAATTCAAAAGGTATATTTTGAACCTTAGCTTGGGATCATTTTTTTTCTAGTTTGTTCCAGGTGTAGTGGTAATGAGCATTTTTAAATGGATTTTTTTACTTTTTAAAACTTTTTTAATTTTTAAAACTTGTTTTTAAACTTTTTTACTTATTACATTTTTTAAACTTTGAAAAGTTTTTTTACACTTTTAAAATTTTTATTAAACTTTTTTTTTACCATTAACCCCTAACTAGCAGTAAGCAGCACTAATAGTAAATTCCCCAATTTCCCATAACTCCCACCCCAGCTAGCAAAATATATAATTTTATAATATTGAAATTAATTAATGAAATAAATTGAACCCCTGAGGGTTAAAAAATAAATAAAAGTTAATCCTATGGGGTTAAAAAAAATTATATCACAGTATAATACTGCGATCTGTATTTTGATCACTGTAGGCAGTGATCACCAGGCAGGGAAGGGTTTAATTTTTATTCGGACAGGGTTAAAGGGTTGGGATTTTTTTTTCACTTTTTTAAATTGTTATTTAAACATTTTTTTATTTTTCAAAAACTTTTTAAAGCTTTTTAAAAAACTCTTTTTAACGTTAACCCCTAGCTAGACTAACACCAAATTCCCCAATTCCCCACTAACTTCCACCCACCCCAGCTAGCTAAATATTTCATTTTAAAATATTTAAATTTATTAATAAAATAAATTTAACCCCTGAGGGTAAAAAATAAATAAAATTAACCCTCGGGGGTTAAAAAAAAAATAAATCAGATGACAGTAAAATGTAGTCCCTGCCAATTGATCACTGTAGTCGGTGATCAATTAGCAGGGAAGTGGTTAATTTTATTAAAGCAGGGGAAAGCGGGGTGGGATTTAACTGTTACTTTATTTTATTTTTTTGCAGGGAGAAGTTCACTGCTGATCTGTCTTCCTGCACGTCACACAGAACGCGGAAGCACAGGAAGGCGGTTCAGAAGTCCCTGCAGCACATGTGCTCGCTCTGACAGCCTGTCAGAGCAAACACAGCTGCAGGGACAGTGTGATCGGGTGCGCCCAGTCTGCGATCTGCGGTTAACTTTAGTAAATGACTGACATTTTCCATCAAGGGTCCTTAATGCAAGGACAAGCTTGATGGAAAATTTCTGTCTCTGGTCGGGAAGGGGTTAATGACAACTCTCTGTACTCTATCTTTAAGCCAATGTTCTACCCAATAATTTTCATCTAGGCCAATTTCTTTTAGTTTGAACACTAAAATTCTTGTAGATCCCATCCAGTGCAACACCTTAATCTATAATTCTAATTATTTTTTCGAAGAATGCAATTAAGTTAGTTTGACATGACCTATGTTTCATAAAACCATGCTGATTTTTGCTAATAACTATGTTCTTCCTAATGAATTCATGAATATAATCCAGTAATAACTCTTCAAATACTTTCTCAGCCAATGATCTATAATTTCCAGGCAAAGATTGAGCCTTCCTCCATTATTCCGGTACATTTCCTGAAAGAAACAAATTGAAAGATTAAAAACTGAGGATCACTTATTTTCACACTTAGCTCCTTATGTACTCGTGGGTGTATACTGTCAGGCCCTAGAGCTTTGTTTAGGACTGCTTCCGGCATAAGATATATTCAGTGGGCAGTGAATTTACTGTGACAGCCTACATAGATGATATGCCCCCCCGGACACATCCAACTACCTCAATGTCTAATTTACACACTCTGCTCACAGATTTTGGGACTGTTTCAGGGTACAGGGTGAGTCTAAACAAATCCATAGCTATGCCCCTAAACATGTTGGCTAGGGATGTGGCACTTGTTGAGTCAACATACTGCATACAAACTTCCCAAACTTCTTTTGAATACCTAGGGGTCATCCTAACAGCAGATCCAGTGGATCTCTACAGAGCTAATGATACTCTGATAATTAGATATTTGATTCAGGATTTGGATAAATGGCACTAGCAGCCAATCTCTTTTATGGATCGCATACACACCATCAAAATCAATATACTCTCTCGAATCCTGATTCTATTTAAGGCCCTTCCGATAGCAGTTACAAAATAAATATGACTTGACCAATCTGTAAATGGCCATTGATAACTTAATAGGCAAAAAGGCAAACCAGGGTGGTCTGAAATATACTTTATAGTATATTTATAGACTCCGGACCAGAGATGGTCTGGGCCTCTCCCACCTTTCCCTCTATTAGCTTGCTGCACAGCTGGCTGAGATTGTGGCTTGGCACTACCAATGCTAGGTGCTGAGTGGACTTACAGTCCCTCCTTATGGGATCTGACTTACTGCAGTTTTTAATAGGAGTGCCAAGATCCAGCAGAGCCATTCTGCTCACCCAATGCTCAGCCATACTCAACTCAAAACATGTTTGGGATGCCACATCTATCTGTCTTTGATCACCAGCCCCTCTCCAATGATGACACATACCTAAGAAATATTTTCCCCTGAATATGCATGCAAGGAATCAAGTACACTAGGGTTCAGATATCCTTTCATTTCTATTTAAATAATACCATTGTTACCTTTGCATATCTTCAGACTAGAGTTCATTTGACCCCTGGGGACTTTTTTAGATACCTCCAGCTCCTAGCCTTTGTGGCAAGCGAGATCTTACCTGTAAAAAGGCAGGGGATTGGGAGATTGACTCTACAATTGTATAAATATATGTAATGTGTTTTTGAGCCGATCTGTGACCAATCTTCAGCAAATAAAATATTTGAAAAATAAAAAACAGGGAAGGAGCTATTTGGCTTTTCTTGATAAAAAGCTATGTCTCCAAGATTTTCTTTGTTCCTACCCCAATGGGTTTCTTCTCTCATGAAATGATACAATTTTCTTCCAAAACATCTTTCCTTTAGAAAAAGATTTTCTCTAGAAGTGAAGTAGTTAAAAAGTTCAATAATAAAGAAAAAAAAAAAGCTTGCTTATCGATTTAGGCTTAGGTTGAGCGAAGGCATTATAACTAATTAAAGATAATTTAATGTAGGCTTTTAGCTGAACATCTGGTAGTACAGTAATCGGAGATTTTTATATACTGCCCATGTGACTAAGGGAAGATGACTTCAGCAGGGAGCACTTTATAGTAAATTTGTAAGTCATCACTATGCACACGGCATGTGATTGTTTGTAAACGGAATCTGTGCTACCTGAGTGGAAAATGATAAGTCCCTTAGGATGTGCTGTCAGTGGTTTTGCCCAATAGCAGATCAGGCAGCGGTGATGTCAGCAAGCGAGATGATGGTGTGACTGTTGGATGCTCGGCTTACGATGCTCCATGCAAGATTAATGCTTTGATCCGAGCATCTCATCTACAAGCAGGTTACAGGTTCAATCTGGAAGTATCAATAGTAGTCAATAGTTATTAGCCTGCCTGCTGATGAGAAGTGAAGCTGTTTACTATGCACGGAATGTGTCATTTCCAAAGATTCTACGAAGTGTCAGGAAGCAACATGCATTGCAGGAAAACACGATTTGTTGTGTCTGATCATCTTAGTGCACTATCTTTTAACCATTGCAATGCCAATGTCTGGTTGTCCAGTTTCCTTTTCAATTATAGACATACGTAAATAAAGAGAGAAAGATACATAACAGTGAAGCACTGTTTTGGGAAAATTAAGCTGTAGTGGATTGTTCTAGAGAAACTGCGAGATCACAAATTGTGTGGTTTATAACTCTGTCCAAAATCCTGAAATAGCATTATTTTATCCTAATAAACTGCCAGCATTGGGTATCTTTTATATTACATTTCATTTGTTAATTTTTATTATTATTATTTTTTTTTTAATCGGAATTTCTTTAATTTTAGGGTAGCATTGGGACATAAATGCTCCAGCCTGGCGAGATTAGTGGGAGTGACAATCGCAGCCAGTGACCAAATAAAAAAAAAATAATAATGACAAAATCACTGTTTAGTAGATATGGCTCCAAAGAAAATGTGCATACATTTAAAGGGACACTATAGTCACTAGAACAACTACAGCTTAATGTGTTTACATTACAGCCTAGGAACACCTCCAGTGGCTGTCACTCAGTGGCGTACATACCAGGGTCGCAGGGGTCGTGGCTGCAACCAGGCCCGGCCCACCAGGGGGCCCGGCTGCCCCTGCGACCCGGTATGTACCCACAGGGCCAGCCTCTTCTCCTGGGGACCCAGGAGCCGGCCACCTCAGGGCCCCCCCGAGGCTGGCCCTGCTGACACCGGCGGGCTGGCGGGCTGGCTGGGTGGCCGGCGCGCGTGGGAGCACTCTGCTCTGGGGATGCCGGAGCCGGAAGATGACGTCATCTTCCGGATCCGGTATCAGTGCGGTGCGCGAAGGAGCGGAAGAGGAAGCACTCAGAGCAGAGTGCTCCCTCGCGCGCCGGCCACCCAGCCAGCCCGCCCGCCGGGGTCAACAGGGCCAGCCTCGGGGGGGCCCTGAGGTGGCCGGCTCCTGGGCCCCCCAGGAGAAGAGGCTGGCCCTGTGGGTACATACCGTGTTGCAGGGTCGGCCGGGCCCCCTGGTGGGCCGGGCCCGGTCACAGCCGCGACCCTGGTATGTACGCCACTGATGCCACTGAAGTCTCACTGCTCAATTCTCTGACATTTAGGGATTAAATCACTTTTATTTTTGTGTATAGATCCATGCAGACATAGCCACACCTCCCCTATCTATGACTCACACAGCCTGCATGAAAAACAAATGATTTCATTTTCAATCAGAAATTAACTGACTTTAGAAGTTTTTATCTCCTGCTCTGTAAATTGAGTGGACAGTGCTGCTTTAACAGACCAGGAGATAATAATAATACATTCTAAATTAAACAGACTGTGCAATAAAATAAAAATACACATTAGACCTCACTTTACAGGAAGTGTTTAGGAAGGCTGGGCACATGATATGCAGGGAGGTGTGACTAGATCTGCATAAACAAACTGATTTAACTCTTAAATGGCAGAGAATTGAGCACTGAGATGATGAATCACGATGTATCCACCAAAACTACTTCATTAAGCTAAAGTTGTTTTGGTGACTATAGTGTCCCTTTAGGTAATTGCATATCTGTAAAACAATGATAGCTGAAAGTACTTCTTCCCAAAATGACTAAACATTTGGACAGAATTACAACATGTGGCTGGATCCAGTTTCCTACAGTGTATAGAGGGTTGCTCTTGACCATAACATTGTTTGAAATGAATAACATGTGTAGGTTATATCATTATATCATTGTGTATGTACACCATAGCTTTCTGCATTACAAACTAGTGAAATCTCATTGAAAGCCAAAGGCTGGTGAGTTCAAAACCTTCTTGGTTTCTGAAGCATTTATACAGTCTTTGTTATTTCTTGATTAACTCCAATTGACATCGCTTGCAAATCTAACAAAATTCTTCTTAATACTTTACCCCGTTAATGGTAACTACTGTCATAGGCGTGCGCAGCCTTTTGCATTAGGGTGTGCACCCTAAAGCACAAATACACACCGCATGTATATATTATATATATATACACACACACACACACATACATACACTGCTGTTTGTGTGTGTGTGTGCTGTTAGTGCGCTGTGTGAGGGTGGTGTGAGGGTGCTGTGGGTGTGTGAGGGTGCTATTAGTGTGATGTGTGTGTGAGGGTGCTGGTAGTGTGCTGTGTGTGAGGGTGTTTGTGTATGTGTGTTAGGGTCCTGTTAGTGTGCTGTGTGTTTGAGGGTGCTGTTTGTGTGGTGTGTGTGTGTGAGGGTGCTTTGTGTGTGAGGGTGCTGTTAGTGTGCTGTGTGTGAGTGTGCTTGTTTGTGTGAGGGTGCTGTGTGTGTTTGTGAGGGTGCTGTTAGTGTGCTGTGTATGAGGGTGTTGTGTGTTTGTGAGGGTGCTGTTAGTGTACTGTGTGTGTGAGCATGCTGTGTGTGTGTGTGTGTGTGTTTGTGAGGGTGCTGTTTGTGTGCTGTGTGTGTGAGGGTGCTGTGTGCGCGCGCTGTTTGTGTTAGGGTGCTGTATGTGTGTAGGTGATGTGTGTGTGTGGGTGCTGTATGTGTGTGTGTGTGTGCTGTATGTTTGGAGGGATTGTGAAGGCGGGGGCAGATTAATAAACACCCCCCCTCCCTTCTTATCTTATGTAGGGAGGGGGGTCCTTGCTGCCATGTACCATCCCTGGTGGTCCAGTGGAGAGTGAACTCTAGCCTGTGGGGCTAGAGTTCACTCTTGCGAGTTCTGAGCGTTGCCTGCTGGCAGGGGTCAAGTCCTGGGGAATAAAGTGTGGGAATTCTCCCAAGATTCCCACCCCCACCAAAAAAAATAATATACACTCGTATATATATTTATATATATATATATATATATATATATCTACGTGCACACACACACAGACACACATACACAGACACACACATTTATACGCGTGCACACACACACATACACTCACAGACACACACACACACTCACAGACACACACATACTCAGACACACAAACACACACACACTTACAGACACACACATACATTCACATACACACTCACAGACACACACACACTTAGACACACACACACATACACTCACAGACACACATACACTCACAGACACACATACATTCACAGACACACACACATACATTCACAGACACACTCACAGACACACACACACTTACAGACACACACACATACATTCACAGACACACACACACTCACAAATAATTGTTTTTTAATTAAAAAACGCCCTGAAACCTTGCACTCGACTTTTACATTCTTTGTTTCAGACGTTAAATCGCAATGATTGTCTAATATACTTTAAAGCACCACATCCACTCCAACCTGCTGCAGTGGTTATGCTGCAAGGAATGTCTTAGCACAGTTCCAGTGTAATTTTTTCAAACCATTTTAGAATGGTTTGACAACTTACCTCGGTCCTACCAGCATCCATGGCTGTAGCTCTGCAGGGGGGGAACCCCCTGGATATTTCAGCTTGTTCTGCTATTTTTCGTGTGATTGAAAATACAGTGCAATATTGTCGCTGTCCAGTAGGTGGCGCCGTGTATGGAGAGAGACAGGGATAGGAAGCTACATCTTATCCCTGCTTCGCTCTACTGACTGAATCCGCAGAGGAGCAGCACACGCTGCTTAACAGATCAGTTAGGTGAGGCATGGGGGGGCAGCCTACAGATCAGTTAAGTGAGGAATGGGGGGCAGCCTACAGATCAGGTAAGTGAGGCATGGGGGCCAGCCTAAAGATCAGGTAAGTGAGGGAAGGGGCGGGGGGGAGGAGAGAGCCCATAGATCAGAGGGGAGGGAAGAGTGAGACTATAGATCAGGAAGGGGAGGAGGAGTGAGAGCCTATAGATCAGGGAAGGAGGGGAGAGAGCCCAGATCAGGAAGGGGAGGGGGAGAGAGCCTATAGATCAGGAAAGGGAGGGATAGAGCCTATATATCAGGGAAAGGGGAGGGAGAGAGCCCTATAGATCAGGAAAGGGGGAGGGAGAGAGCCTATAGATCAGGGAAGGGGGGGAGCCTATAGATCAAGGAAAGGGGGGCAGGGGGAGAGAGCCTATAGATCAGGGAAGGAGGGGAAGGGGAGAGAGAGAGTATAGATCAGGAAAGTGGGGGCGGGGAGAGAGAGCCTATAGATCAGGGAAGGGGGAGGGGGAGAGAGAGCCTTGTAGATCAGGGAAGTGAGGGATGAGGGAGACAGCCTACAGGAAGGGTCAGCAAGGAGCTGGAAGGTAAAGTAAGAGAAGGAGCAGAAAGGAGAAGGAACAGAAATGAGCAGGTAGGGTCAGCAATGAGAAGGAAGGGTCAGCAGGGAGCAGGGAGCAGGGAGCAGGAAGGGTCAGCAAGAAGCAGCAAGGAGCTGGAAGGTAAAGCAGCACAAAGGTAAAGTGGAAGGAGCAGAAATGGTAAGCAAGGAGCTGGAAAGGGCAGCAAGGAGCAGGAAGGGACAGAAGGAGCACAAAGGTAAAGTAGGAGAAGGAACAAAAATGAGGAGGAAGGGACATCAAGGAGTAGAAAGGATCAGCAATGAGCTGGAAGGGGCAGAAGGAGCACAAACGTAAAGTAGGAGAAGGAGCAGAAATTAGCAGGAAGGGGCAGCAAGGAGCAGGAAGGGGCAGCAAGGGTCTGCAAGGAGCAGGGAGGGTCTGCAAGGGGCAGGAAGGGTCTGCAAGGGGCAGGAAGGGTCTGCAGGGGGCAGCAAGGAGAAGGAAGGGTCTGCAAAGAGCAGAAAGGGACAGAAGAAGCACAAAGGTAAAGGAGCAGAAAGAATCAGAAGGAGCACAACGGTAAAGTAGGAGAAGGAGTAGAAAGGGTCTGCAAGGAGCAGAAAGGGATCAGAAAGAGAAAGGAGCAGAAGGGCACAAAATAAGCAGAAAGGAGCAGAAAGGTCAAAGAGCAGAAGGTGCCAAGGAGGAGAGAAGACAGTGTCAGACGAAAAAGAAGACTGTGTCAAATGAAGGAGAAGAAAGGGAGATTGGAGCAGGAAGGACAAGTGAAGTGAACCCTCCATTTTATTCTGGACAACACATCATAAGGCTTTGGTATCTGGGCCTGGCAGGGAAACTTTGGACCTTCTCATCTCCCCAGGTAAAAAATAAATAAATCAGTGTTAATGTGTTCACTTTTATTTACTGAGTGTCAGGAAGCACAGAGTGCCGCTGGGTAGGGGTGTCGCTGATTGGCTAGAGCGGCCAGCTGGCACTCTAAGCCAATCAGTAGCTCCCCATTCATAAAAAAGTAAAACATTTTTATGAACCGGGAACTAGCGATTGGCTTAGAGCGTCAGCTGACCACTTTAGCCAATCTGCAGCACCCATGCCTGATGTTTCAGAAGCCGAATAACACTGAGCGACCTGGAGATCTGGAGCTGGAGGAAGCCTTTGGGGTTAAACCATTTGAGAGCGGTTTAACCCCTTAAAGGAAAGAGAGCACCCAGGGGCTTCCTGGCATCATATCATTTTCATTTAGATTAAGTTGTTATGCTGACCAGAATGTACCTTTAATTTGCATGTTTGTATTCCTGACACCATAGTTGTGAAAACGCTATTCATCCTGGCTTTATGTGATAATGACTATGCCCCTTCCCTTTCATGACACTGTCAAAAAGGGACCAAGCATGGATGTCATAACAATTATGCCCCCCCTGGAAAAATTCCTGTGGACGCCCATGATCTGGTTAACTCATTGGCCGAGAGCATTTCCAGAGCATTGTCATCCAATGAGTATGTCCTATATTGACCATGCTTAGTTGCAGAGAGACAGCCAGCATCTCCTGCAAGTCAAGGCCAGGTACGGCATAGGTGCCCAGCGGACTCAGGTAAGTTCTAAAATTGTTTGACAAATTATATTGGATCAGCAACATGGCACTCCTGGGACCATATCCACTTCAGTGGGCTAAAGTTATATTGGTGCTTTAATTGTGCTTGAACTTTCAGTCTTTTTAGGCAGTGGCCCGAAACAGATCTGACTAGGCATAATGGGAGTGACTTCTCACTAAATTCAATTATATTGCCTCTGGTTTACTGCAAATTCACTAAATTAAATTTAAAGATCATGCTCCTTAAAGTCATCTTTTATATGACATTTTGTTTCCCTAGTACAGAGAATGAGGGAATATCCTATAATACAGAGTGAGTCAGACACAAGTGTGTCATCCTGCGATGGGTAAAGGTCCATTCCTTATCATACGAAGAAGAATTGAATGCTTTCTAATCATGTAATTGAGAACATTACACAACCACATAATGTATGCATGGACGTTGAGAGACCATTACCAGAATATATAAGGAGATCTATCTGTCATAGTTCACAAGAAAAATTAATAGGATTAGAGTGACCTGCATGTATACATTGCTTGGTATCATAATTCAGTGCATTCCCCACCTAATTAATTATTTATTGCAGCTGCATAGTAATCAATATAGCATGAGTTTTTCTTAGTTGTTTGTAATGTTTTTTATTTGTTGGGTAATATAACCACCTTCCACCTACACAAATGTATCGTATATCCATTGCCTCTTACTCCCACTAAAGCCACAGACCACATCTTCTCCTTTTTTGTTCCCCATTTTTATAGTTCTAACTTTTAAGCCTTTTTTTGAAGATAGTCATGCCAGTGTTGCAACGTCCCAGTGGCACCCTTACAACTCATAGAAAATCTTCTAGATCCCCCCTTTGCTACAACCAAATTCATGAGAGTGGTACTATCTATGAAAAACAACTTTTCACAAAGGCCACATTTAGAATCTGTAACATAGGTTACTAAACTGTCCCCCAACTCCTCACCCATGGGTGAATGGTGGGAGATATTAAGATAAGGAAGATGTGCATCCAACTGTCTCCCTCGAGCTCCTCCATTGATGACTGGTGGGAGCTATTAAATAATCCAGCGGGTGGACATACCACTGTCTATAAATAATAACATATACCATTGTCTATAAATAATAACGTTCCATATTCGAAAGTCTTCTTTCTTTGCATACTAAATCTTTGAACTCCATATAAATTGTAAACCAGTTGAAAGATGACAAAAATGTTGGTTTTCTATGGAAATCAACAAAAAAGAAACTGGTAGGGTAAAGGACTGACAAATTATTTGAAATTATAATATTTCATCAAGATAGTAGAATTATAAATACATTTTAATAAAATCATCTTAATGGAGAGAAAATATTTTGTACGAATATATATACAGAAGTAGGGATAATAGTCACCTCTGTGTCTTTCATATATTCATAATTATATTAAAGGGTTACTCCTAGAAATATTTCACCTTTTTTCTTTTGTTTTGCACTATCTAGTCCTCTCAGTTTTTGTTTTGTAATTTAAATTTTTTTTTTTTAAATAGCTAGGAACTTTCCTTAAATCTAGTGCTGGGCCAACTACTCTCCTGATCAAGTCCATGCCTCTTCTGTCATCAGTGTTCGTCATCCGATTCAACTCTGTAGTCCAATCAGGATGGAGCGAGTGTGGGCTGCCGGGGTTGGGGAGTGGACCAGACTATATGCAAGCGGAGGGGAAGTACAGAAGAAGGGAAACATGAAGTATAATGAATAAAGGTAGAATTAGGGAGGAATATAGTGACACAGGGCTGGCAGAGAGGGAGGTGATAGATACAGCACATCTTTAGATTGTATGATTGGGTGATCACACAGTCCTATAGTCTTCTACTTGTAGGCATGCTCACAGTACTACGTGCTCATGAAGAAGTTAAATATTCCTGTCGCCAGCACGTAGTGCATGCTGAGAGATGTGATTCTTGCACAGAACTAACATTAGATAGCCTAGGTCAGGGTTTCGGGCTACCTAAGTCATGGGTGCCAGGTGCTTCAAAACCCAGGGGGGGAAAAATGCAGATTACTGTGTACAGGTAGCATGTCCTACAGATTACTTCCTCCACGACCACGTCTAATGCTCACAGTACTACGTGCTCATGAAGAAGCTAATTATTCCTGTTGCCAGCGCGTAGTGCATGCTGAGAGATGTGATTCTTGCACAGAACTAACATTAGATAGCCTAGGTCAGGGTTTCGGGCTACCTAAGTCATGGGTGCCAGGTGCTTCAAAACCCCGGTGGAAAAAAATGCAGATTACTGTGTACAGGTAGAATGTCCTACAAATGACATTCTCCATGACCACGTCTAAAGGTAGAAGTGATCAGGGAGGTTGGAGTAACCCTTTAAACTGTGTCTTTAACTACAGAAAATACAGTGTTACATGTTATTGAAGTTTCAAGCATAGATGTACCTGCAACTGCTAAATACACTATCAGCTTAAAATATAATGCCTTCAATTTTGAGTCTTTGGAACTGTCTGGTGATTTAATTGAATCAGTATCCAATCAACATGCGAAAGTGTAAACTTTAGAAATCTTAATTTCCCTTGAGGTATATGCCTCATACCTAGTGCCTTTTCCACCAATCATTTAACCCATCTGTAAAATATTGAACCAAAAGTTTCCAGTTTAGGTGGCATGTACTGGGCTGCATAAACAGTGACATAGCATTGCATTTGTACAATATGACAGCTACGTGGAACATTGTTAGGGCAAATGTTTAAAACCACGTGTAAAATATATGATGTATAACAATTGTATATACTCTGTTCTGTCACAAGTGTAAAATTTATGATGGCAAACCAAAAAATATAGAATTATAAAAAAAAATTAAATATGGAATACTCACAATTTTCAGAGCCCTTAGAGAATGGCTCTGAACTGGAATAGCGATTTATCCACCTTTGGGATAGCAGGAAAATAGAAGTCTTTACTGGGACATCAGATGTTCAGAAGAAACAGGAACCAAATGATTGATGATAAAATCCCTTTTATTCCATGTATCTTTAAAATTTAAGTAAAAAAAGTAGCACAATACGTTTTGACCCAGGAACAGTTCTTCTTCAGGTGATCTCTGTGCACTGTGCTGCTTTTTTACTTAATTTTTAAAGATACATGGAATAAAAGTGATTTTATCATCAATCATCTTTTGGTTACAATTTCTGTTAAGTGTACTGCGTGACAATACACTTTTTTCAGATTTTTGTTTGCGCTCATGTTTTTTTGTTTTTTTTTCAAAGTGCGACAGATATTATGTTTTTTTTTTTATTTGGCCTTTTTTGGGGCTGAAAAAAGAATTTTAGAAAAAAGAAGACATAGTTACATAGTTCCATAGCTGAAAAGAGACTTGCGTCCATCAATATCAGCCTTCCTCACATATGTTTTTGCTGTTGATCCAAAAGAAGGCAAAAAACCTAGTCTGAAGCGCTTCCAATTTTGCTACAAACTAGGAAAAAATTCCTTCTTGACCCCAAAATAGTAGTCATATGTCTCTTTGGATCAAGCAGCTATTACCCCACTAATTAGAAATTATATCCCTGTATGTTATGTTTTTGCAAGTATTTATCCAATTGCAGTTTAAACATCAAATGGTAAGTTTTATTTCTTTTTTTACAGGTACTTAGTTATTGTTCCCCCTCACTATTTTTAGGGTGAGGGGGGTAGGTAGGGTTTTTTTATTCATTTTTTGGGAAGGGGGGTGACTATGGGTTTGGGGGGGGTAACATATTTATTTAGGGCCGGGGGGAGGACAATAGTTCCCCCCCTCATTCTAATTTAGTGCCCCCATCCGCCGCTCAGGGGTGGGGGCTGGGGGGAGGACAATAGGCTCCCCCCATATTGGTATTTACGGCCCCCACCCGCCACTCGGGGTTGGGGGCCGGGGGGGAAGACAATAGGTCCCCCCCTTATTCTACTTTAGGGCCCACACCCGCCGCTCAGGGCACGGGTGGGGGCTCAGGAGAGGGGGACCCCTGTTTTTTTGGGGGGGGTTTATTTTTAACAGTGAGCAGCCACAGGAAGTGTCAAAGTTCCGAACCGAACCAAAGTGCCGAAGTCCAGAATTTCGGAATGTTGAACCGAATATATTCCCCATGCACATTCCTACTGATTATCAGCGATTGGAGGGCAATACTCAACATATTCTGAACCATAAACAAGAGTGGACATTAAGGTGTCCACATAGATACCACTCACACCGACCTTTCAATCAGAATGCCTGATCATTTTCTGAGGCCTACTGGCATGGCTGATATGGGGGAGAAGGCCGCTCTCCCGCCAACACTGCTCACTAAATCTTCAAGTCTAAGCCCTCAGTCCCCCTCTCTGGAACAGTGGGGTTTTCCCCCAGGTTCCAGGGGAACAGCACCATAGTCTCTGGTTCCCTTTGCGGACAGAGGCGGCCTACACACAACAGGGAGGCGTAGATAAACGGGCCTCATGCTGCGGTCACCTACCCACATTTTTGCAACTTTCTGGTTTTGCATAATAGAGAGACAGAAGGGTCCTCCGACACCTTCAAGCTCTTACTCATCCACCGATAAACCCTTGGGAGATAGCATGTAGGGCGCAAAACAAGATGAAAGTTGCAAGAGGGCGACTAACCTCAGCGCATTCTGACACTCGGAGAGGGTGACACGACGGGGGCATGAAGAGATATCTCGAATAACCACTGATGAGGTAGGCGATCGTTCTTGGAGAAGAACTGGCGAACAAGTATTCCAGCATATTTTGCCCAGCACTAAATTGGCATCCAGCGGAGCTATGGGACCCCCACGCCCTCTTCCTGTGCAAGGAGCCAAAAGGGTAACGACCCCCAAATGCATTCGCCAACCTGGGACAGCTTTGAATATGGAACTGCCACAGGACTCTAACCCATGCACCCGATGAGGTGGGGAAGCTTGACAGTGAGTGTTGGATACGGTATTTGCTCACAACTAGGGAAGGGGGGCTGGGGAAGCATGTAGGCCAGTGTCGTTGGTCTCAAGCAGGTTGGCAGATTCTGTTCAGCCGTAATCCCATCTTCCCTTTCCGAGGTATAGGCTGATGTCCTGCTGATTCCCTCTCAGTTTTTTTTTCTCTATTTAGCTCAGATAGCGGATTCCAGTTTGTCGCTGTCCCTGGTGTTTGTTTCGTTTACCTTTAATTTTATGTTCTCAGCACGGGCCTACCTAATCTCCATCATGCTCATTCGGTTGAGTAGCCGTCTTACCGACAGTGAGGTAGCCTCTTCACTCCCGCAAAAAAAATAGCATACATTGTTCTAGTCTCAAGCATGGTTCACTACCACTATTAGTTCAATTTCTGTTCACTTGGCAACCAGTGCATTAGTCAATGCTTTACTCTATCTAGATCCAATTCCTAGCACTGAGTTATTCTATTCTGATCGTTATTCATATGAAAATGTGCAGTATATAATAAATCTAGAATATCACATTACTGTCTGTCTAAGACTAGTTTAACTTTAAGCATGTTCCTTTCATATCTAGACTAATCATATTGTCAGTAGATAATGCCTGCTTTGATTACTTTACAAGTTCCCTTATCTTGTAATCTGCACGTGTTTCCTATATCAAAAATTGTGCTGTTTTCTCAAATGTCTTTATATGTTTCTTTTGTAATATTTCTTTAGGCCTGTTCTTGTTGTTGGGGCATTGTGGCCTTGTTTGTATTGAACTACAACTCCCATGATTCTCTGACTATCTATGTCAAAGAATCATGGGAGTTGTAGTTCGGCAACATCTGGAGGGCCGGAGTTTGAGGACCCCTGCTCTAAGCTCTGAAAAATAAAGATTGACAAATATTTCATTAGCTAGGAATCACCAGTTATAAGTGATTTACTCGGCTAGTAAAATATCTGCCCCCAATTTTTTTTTTTTCTAAACATTTTCATAGACAAATTTCAAAGGCAATGTTCACCTGGTCCTGGCTTCCTAGAAAAAAATGACTACAGACTCCAGATAAACACCATATAAACTAAAGCCTCAACCCATACAAATGTACTCTTACCCCCTTCTACCCAATAAATAAAAGGTTGCTTGATAATACCCGCCATCTTATTTTCTAAGTTAGTAAATATACCTACTGGCAAGGAAGGTTGTTGTAAACTAACGAATAGGCCTGGACAGAGCCAGGAGGTAGGCATAGCAGCCACAGGAAGTTAGTGACAGCCAGCACGCTGGTTAGAGCGGAGCCATAAGCGGAGTATTTATACCGGCCATTATATGAAGTGGCCATTTTAACTGAACCTAAGCTTACCTGTCAGTTGTGAAAGCTGCCTACCCTGGAGAGAGAAGACAGGAGCATGGAGGCAGCATAGAAGAACAGAGCAGTATTGAGGCAGGAGGCAGCATGGAGGTACAGGAGAGGCTGCATGCTCACTCCCATCAGCTTCAGACAGAACTCCAAGCAAGCCACCATCCTGGACACAAAGGTTGTGGCAGAAATCGTGGCTGGTGGCTGCAGGAGCAGCTGGGGGGCCACGAGCACGTCTGCTCCCCCCCCCCATGCGGCGACGGAACGGAAACCGGCAAGGACAGCGAGACCGCCCCAGGGAGCGACATCGGCAGTTCGGTGGCGCAAGAGCCTGCCAGGAGGCGTCGAGGGGACAGCTGAAAACGAGGTCGGAAAGCAGATGGGAGTTGGAGGGCGGCCAGCGCCGTATGTTCAACACGGCGCCGGTCAGGCAAGGTGGCAGGCCATGATAAGGCCGCACAGGAAGAGCACCCTCTGCCGTAAGGCAGGGGGCGGGAAAGTACGAAGGACAGCGGAATCCAGCATGACATGATGGCCACCGGGCAGGGAGAGCGGCAAGAGGCGTCCTCGTGAGTCTGCCCCTGGTGGCATACCTGAGGGACGGGGGGAATGATGCAAGGGGCCAGCAGTGTAAAAGCGGTCCACCCCCCCAATGGGAAGGCTGTGGGGGGGTCCAGGTCGGTGGGACACAGACAGAGGTGGCCCTGGATGGGACCAGGGTCAGGTCAGAGGTGAAGGAAGGAGATAGTAAAAGCAGCAGGCGGAGTCTTCACAGGCGCAGCAGAGCAGCTATGGAGGGAAAGGCCAGCAACCAGGATTAATTAAAGGGGCCACAAGTTGATGAGGTACTGCAAGCAGAGGGCAGAAGAGAGGACAAGGACGGGTGGAAATGGACGTAAGGGACAGAGGCAAGTGGGAGCCCCCTGGGGGGCATTCTCAGGAGCAGGAACACAGGAGGAGCGTCAGTAGGTGTACCGGAGTACGGGAGGGAGCAGCGCAGGGACAATGACAGGCACAGTGGCAGCAGGAGGTCGGATGAGGGATAGAGGAGCAGGTGAGGAGCCCGTCAAGAAGTCGGTGTGGTAGGAGAAGGTCCAGTTCCTGGGAGAGGAGGAGGTCTCAGTGCAGCGCTTCAGCTTCGTCTGGCAGGATTTCACTAGGGCAGAGGCGTGATGCCTGCGGCCAGGAAGGTCAGGCAGCAAGAAGGAGCAGAGATTAAGACGACAGAACAGAGCGCAGGAAGGAAGGGCTTGTAAGGCTATATCAGAACAGACTACCCAGGTTATCTTCTCCCAGCAGGTCGAGGAGTGTTACTCCTACGGGCTTGAGGCGGGACCAGCGCGGACAGGAGTCGGCGTCCACCGTATACTCCAGAGCCTGGCAAGGGGGACGGAAGGACAGTGCAGACAGGGATTCGGGCAGTGAGTCAATAAACACACCACACTTTTTACATTGCAAAAATCATTTTAGAGTCATGATCAAGTAAAAAAAGGGCCGTCCCCGCAGTGCGGAAGTGGGGGTCACCGGAGGGCAATCGGGAGGCAGAAGTTAGGGTGGTGGTGACGGCGTGCCGGGTAAGGGAAGGGGAATACAGTGTACTGGTACCGAGGAAATCCGACGGGGCAGGAGAACAGTTAGATGTGTGGCAATATTCCAGGCACGGCGCAACGAAATGGGCACGTGTCCTTCGCAGGGACATTGGGGGGCCACTTGAAGGCGGAGGATAAGATTTGATTAAGGGGATTTGTAAAAAAATAAATTTTTCCTGTCTTCCGCTCGAGGAGTTCCTTGATTTAAAAGGGGATGATAGGAAGGAGGCCGGAAAAGAAGAGGAGGGAAAAGGCGGAAGTATCGCAAGATATTGAAGACTTTGGGAATTGGCTTAGAGCTTTTATCCTAGTAGGCGTAATCGGGGTAAGGTGCCCGGTTCCTAATGATGATGCAGGAAATGCACTCTTTCCGGGGGCTGCCAGAGCGCCCCCCAGGAGGTGCAGTGCTGGCCGGACAGAAGAAAGGTCAATGCAACTGGGGACCGTCGGGTAGGCTTGGATACGGGTGTTCTGGAGGCGGTGGGAGTCACGGTGTCAACTGACGCGTCAAGAAAGGAAAACCTAAGGCAGGAGGGGTACTCGCCGAGGCTTCAGCCCCGCGTTTGCGGCTCGGAGCGGCACCGGTGACGATCAGTGCGTTGCTGCCGTGGCTAGGGCAGTAAGCCTCCCATGAAGGCGCTAGTTTTATGGCTTGAATTGTTGGGGGGGGTTTTCGCTATTCCATTCAAAGTCGAGGGGCCAGGAAAAGTGGTGGGCGAATATCAAGTCCGTGGGGGAACATCTGGGATTGGTTCGCGAGTGGTCACGCGAGGAAGCCCAATTGGGGGGATGGCGGGTCCGTTACATCCCCGCCATTAGTGGATCTGTGGGTGTCTCCGTGGGGGGTGGTCCCCTAGAAAGGGGCGGGCAAATTCCGTCTGATACAAAACTTATCGCACCCGAAAGGGGCATCGGTAAATGAGGACATCGACGCCGACCTGTTCTGTATCTTCGAGTACGAGTTGGTTTGTGGGAGTGGGACGTGTTCGATTATTGGCGACCCTTCCATCTTTTGGGTTGCATGTTTGCAGGTGCCTATTGGTAACCTCTGCTTGCCAACAGGCTGTTCCATTTCATGTTCCTACTTCGGGAAGCTGGTTCCATCTGGGAGTGGGTGGTGAAAGAGGAATCAGGAAGGAGTTCCTTAGTACATTATCTGTAAGATAGCTTGCTGTGTGGGCTCGGCTGGGCCGGGCCGTTGTGGACATACCTTACGGTTGCGGGAATCCTATCGCACGTCTTTGCTTGGGCTGGAAATTGTTTCGGTGGTAGCAGAGTGTCGATTGCCTGAGGATCAGTTGACTGCACTTCGGGAGTTCAGGGTGAAGGTTCGCAGGTCCAAGAAGGTCACACTGAGAAATCGCAGTTGTTCAGGCAGTTTCAAGTTTGCATGTCGGGTTAGTCGCGAGGAATGGGTCTGTAGCCGTTTCATGGCGAAGGCTACTTGTGGAGCCTTTGCGGGTGGTATCGAGTTGTTCACAGATGCCTCTGGGAACATAGATTCCGGGGCATACCTGGAAGGCATGTGGTGCGCGGAGCGGTGGCGGGAGGCATTAAAGGTAAGTCCTCTTATTCGAAGTTGGCATCTTTTGAGTTATTTCCATTGGGAGTGGCCGTGGCTCTAAAAGGTGAAGGATTAAGGGACGAAAAGTCGTAATTCACGGACAATACGGCGGGGTTCCTGCGGTTTTGCGTGGGTTTGTTTGCAGTGGCCTTCTCGGGGGCTTTGGGCAATTCGGAGTGGGGAGCTGGTGAGTGCCTTTCGGGCGGGTGTTGGGGGGTTTTACACTCTGTTCTCGAACCTCAGTCTGTTAAGGTAACGATTCGGTAGGGTTGTACAAGAACGGCTGTGTCTGGTAAAGGAGGTTTGGTAAAGCTATATTCCCTGCGGGGTCAGGGGTATGCCCGGCGTCAAGCGCATCACGCTACTTGGAGCTTTGCCCGGACATCCCGGGTGGCTTACTGGTAAAAGGGGACGGATCTGCGCTGTCACAATTCAATTCTCGCAGGGGTTTGTTTGGGGGGGTTTTAAAAATGTTGGTGTTGTGGACAAAAATATTAACCCAATCCATGTTAGTAAAATGCCTATTTACTCAGTATAACTACTAATCAGCATTATCCAACTTTCTATGTGATTTACCTAAAATGAGTTTCCCTTTGACATCGACTGACACCCTCATTAACAAGATGGCGCTGGAATCTGGGGGAGACCTCCAAGATACCATTGACATCACACCCGGTAGGAAGAGCACTAAATGAACCACTTAACACCTAACCAATTATTGATGTATTATTCCATGTTATCTCTGACAATGCATATGATGTAATTTTGCTTTATAAGGGACATGCCGTCCCCTCAGAATAAACATTCCTCAAGTTTTTCATTAACCCGAACCTGTGTCTGGTGTGAATTACTTTAGGAGCGTGCACACATTACTTCTTTAATTTGGCCGGGGGCAGATACGCAAGCTAATCAATTTATTAATTGGGGAAAATAAAAAGTGGGGAAAATTTTCCGGAAGGTAACAAGGGGTACTGTCCAGGACATTCTGGTAATCCGCGTGGGCGGGAAGGATATCGGCATGGTCCCGGAAAAGGAATTGATCAGGTGGAGGCAGAGGGAAGGGGACCGGCTATGGGAGCTGGCCACAGGTGTGGTGGTGGTGCTGTCCGAGATGGTTCCTCGGTTACATTGGAGACATACTAAGTACCCGGCCACAGTGGCTTGATGTTGAGGACGAATTAATAAAAAATTGATGGCGGTATTTATCAGATGTGGGGGCGGTGTAACAGTGAGACACTACGAATTGGGAGGCAAGCTCCCTGGGTACTCCAGGGGGGATGGGGTACGTTTTTGGATGTAAGGTGTGTTCTGTTTAAATTGGACCTTTAGGAAGGCATTCAACAGGCATTATTCCGGTGTGGTGGGGGTCGCTCAGGAGCTTTAGGTGTCAAGTCCTGAGCTGTGGCGCGGAATGGCCTGGTTAAATTGGAGGGTAAATGGAGGAGAAAGTGGGCATCCTGAGGTTTAGTGTGGATTGGGCAGTGTTTCACCTGGTTGGTAGGTTCGAGCCCGTCGGTGGCTCCGAACCTGGGGGTGTGGTGGTGTCTTGGTACACCCTACACTGGAACTGTTGGGTAGCGGTGTCTTGGTACACCCCTACAATGGATATGGTGGGTAGCGGTGTCTTGGTACACCCCTACAATCGATATGGTGGGTAGCGGTGTCTCGGTACACCCCTACAATTTAACCTGGTGGAAATGTGGTCATATTGGGCGACCAGTTTCTGTATTAACATGTTATTTAGATTGTTATCTATTGTTATTATTGTCGGGTAATTGCTAGGGGTATGTTATGTATATGGGGAGATGTTAACTTTAATAAGATTTGTTGGCAATGACCCCATTTGTTATTCCTTAATTATTTTATTAATAATTTAATAAAGCTGTGGACTAATTATTTCCAACAGAATAACCAGTGTCCGTGTTTTAATGGGGGTTTGGGTAAGGTTAGCGCATATGCTGGTAAATCTGACTGTGCACCTGTCATGCTTTGTGGAGTACTTTTCTCCTCAAATGCGATCACCCCTTCAATCTCACCCTTATAAACTTAATGGGTGAACAGTACTCATTAAATTACACCAAAACTTTTTGTGTGTGTTATCCTCTATTGATTTCCATTCTAGATGAAAAGACTCTTGGGATGCATTGATTGGAATAATCTGAAGACAATTCCCATTTGCTAAGCAATTAATTTCCTTAAGTAACAGTGTATGCCTGAATTTCATACCAATGTAAAAAGGACTATGTCTACACTAGAGAACACTAATAACGCAGTGGAAATAGGCAGTATGCAAAACTACTGTTGCCCTTTCAATTCCAGTGCTAGAACCGCCTATATGAATACAACTTGCAGAAGAAGAACAGAAATTGGAGTTTTGTTTTCTTCAAAATGTCAATAGGTGGGGAACCCGTATTGGAAAATTAGTCAGTGACATTGGTGGTTGTGGAAGAATATAATCATTATTCAATTTAAATAGCTAATGAGACATTGTTACTGTTTTTCTATAAACACTGACTTTTCTCTGTTGTTCAGTTTTTCCTAATTCCTGCAATGAGCATATGATGATCATAGGATACAGACATGAGTCTATACAACATGTCATGTGAATCTCCCCATAAATTGCAGTGAGGATTATTCCACCATCAAAGTGCACCTGCCAACATTTCAACTATAATTGGGTCTTCGCCAACCCAGAGTAATAAACCAAGATCTTTGGAGAAGTGCCACAGGTGTCCACTCTGCCTTTGGTTACTCTGCACGTTGTGCATTATAGCCAGACCCTGCGGGACTCAAGGATTGCTGTCTGTAGGAGCCTGATCTCTGCATGGCCCCAATCCCTCAGTCATAATACAGCAATCTCCAGCACAGAGGGCAGGTGACTGGAATCCGAATGGCCACCCCAATAAGACACATATTTGCATTACTACACAGTCACACTATGATAACCACGCTATTACAGAAACACTGTTACCCCCACACTTACTGCTACCCACACAACTATACACACTATTGCAGACACTACTACACATACCAACAATATTACACACTCTACTACCTACACTTACACTGTTACAAACACATTGCTGCACTCACACACAGACACAAAACACATACTCATTTTTTGTTTTTGGGAGGTGGGGGATTTCTATGTAAATGCTCTATTGGCCCATCCCCATTCTGCTGTATACCAGCAAAAAAAGGTTTTTACTTACCTGAAATACAGCACTGGTCAAAGCTTTCAGCGCTGCCTTCCACACCTCTTCCTTATGGTAGCCAGGGCCTCGCATGGTCCAATCACAGACTTCTCATAGAGAATGCTGTAATTGGATCATTTTGCCGTCTTAGAGCACATGCATACAATCTGAGTCAATAAGGCGAAGGGGAGAAGGATTGGGGGACCGGGAGGGGTGGAATGTTAATTTTTAAAAATAGCAGAAAGGCTGCACATACAGACTCCTACTACAATGACAACTTGAAATCACCAAAGTGGTCACCAAATTGTGTTTTATTTTTTTTTAGTGTGGAAGAGTGAAGGGTCGGGGAAGCGTGCAAATTCTGTGCCTACGGGGACTTGTGATGTAAATCCAGGTCTGGTTGCAAGCCTTTTAATCACATTTAATTTAAGATGGATGCTTAAAATGACTTGGTATCTTGTAAATTCCACATACACTGCAGTAAATGTTCACTACAAGCAAATTACTTGGATACCAATTTTAGATTGCACTGTCACTCAATTACATGAGGATTCCATAATGTGTGAAACGGTGTCTTGTATTTCTTATAACTACTTTGCTGTTAAAACTTCACGTCATGTGTAGGAGCTGATTATACTTGGAAAGGAGTCCACAGCAAATCAAACCAAGTTAAATGTAATACCTTGTTTCCTTCCACTTTAATTTATTATGTGACTAGCGTTTTTGTAGTCAACATTCTTTCCTGATCTTGAAGGAAATATACTTGAGCACATTTAAATGTACAATAGAATCCTACAAAGAATGGCCGTATGCATGAAGTAAGTATCTTAATCTCGTAAATAGATTCAAACATGTACTTTTTCCAAAAAAGAAGTGAGAATTGTTACTTGAGATTATGATAAACCCGGTAACAAACAGTGCTATAGAAAGGTTCTTTGGATTGTCATCTACACCTAGACCACAGCTGTCCTGAATGTCTGTACTGAATGCTATCTGCAGGATGTGACTCACATCACACTGGGTAAATTAGAAGCATCAAGTGGTGCAGGGTTTGGGTGGGGGCTTTGTTCTGGTTTTCTAACATTTGAGCTATGAGGGCTTTGTTGTATGCAGGATATAGAGAGTAAATTTATGTTCTTGTAGTACCCTACTGTCTTTGCAACATTTACCCACCCCGTTATTTAATCTCATTACATATCACCCTTGATTTTCATTAGAGCTCTGATATGACAGAAAGCAGAGCAGGAGACATCTAGGCCACCATCGATTGGCTTATAGTTCCACTCACAAATACATTTGGGTGTTTGTTTATTAGTGGTCCATTATTGAGTTTGGGTAGGGTTCCAGAAATTATTTTTGCAAAGTCTCAAACTGCCTTTGCTACTTTGTAGTGCAACATTGATACAAGTCCTGGGTCACTAGATTGGCAATGTTCAAAGGTAAACAGCCTCCTCTCTAAAGTTGGAGGTTATAAGACATGAGTGTGGAAGGCCAAGGAATTAGATTCATGCAGATAGTGTAAATAGTTCAGTTATTTGAAGAACTAGAGATTTTGTTGCATGGACTATCACATACTCAGAGTAATGTGAGATGTAAATTTGTACTGTAGATGTCTTGTTAAGTCAAGCTGTTGTCAGCAAAACCTATGTAGTTTCCCCCTAAACCAACTCACATTATAGTTTGTGAGATGAAAAAGAGGTTCACAGAGGTCCTAATATCCAGGTATTTAAACTGGCCTTTGAACTAAAGAAAGGAGAATGAAGCTTGGATCTGGGTTTCCCTGAAACTGGGGACAGTAATGTAAACACTCTCAGATTTGTGGAAATTCAGTTTTAAAATCAAACAGATAAAATCATTGTGACGAACTCCCCTTTCCAAGTGAGTTTGCCATGAGTTCCTGGAGGAGCCTGCTTGCCAGCCTCCTTCCCACAGACTATGGACCCTGTCAAATGTGATGTAAAAGTCTCCGTTCATGTGTTTGGACTATGTGGTTTGGAAACGGAACAGCTGTACGAACCGGAGACCACCCTGGAGCTTGTTAAATCTAATTTATACTTTGTAGCAATTTCCACCGCAGTGTTCTAAGTGTTTGTCTGGGTGGCCGCAATTCCTATGGACGACCATCTTATTCACAGGAACACAGGCAGCAGTGTTTGGTCGTCGAGTTCATGGAACTATTTTTGGACACTGAAACTCCCGAACACCACTGAACTTCCATGATTGCCTGTGTTTGGTTCTGCAACACTTAAAAAGACACTGTTCGGTGGAAATGTTCCCACAAACAAGGGAAACAAGCTCCAGGGTAAGAACATTGACTATTTTCAGTAATTTGTTCAGTTTTTAAACTACCAAACTAGACCGACCGCAACCCCTGATTCTCTGGAACTGTTTTGAGCATGGGACCATTTTTTGGGTCAGTCAAAATTATGACTTCCAGGAAATTCCTAAACCCCTGAACCAATCTGGGAGAATTTTGGATATGTTGGTCACCCAGATCGGGGCTATCGGGCGATGTAACTTTTATGGGGTTTTATGTATTTTTAATGTACTTTTGGGGTGTTTGGGAAATGTGTGTTTTTTTGTACCTGTAGATAATTGAGTTTAATACAGTGTTTGACTCAATTATCTCCCAGGCACAGGGGAGGGATTTTATCTTGTTTTGTATGGGAGTGTCCTGGACCTGAGAGCCAATGTAATCGTGTATATGTTTTTACTGTAGTCTAGTCTCAGGTCCAGGGGGGAGTGCCCCTTGCATGGGACCTGCATACAAGGCCAGTTGTGACTGCCAATAAACGGATTCCAGCTTGTACTCCCAGAACTATGTGTCGTCTGATTACTGGGAGGAGAAAGGGCTATTCTTTAATCACTGTGTCGTCCAGTGCCTGGAGGTGTCTAGAGTGAATTCCCCATTTGGCTCCAGGAGAGAGCGGTTCTAGGACCCCAGCCAAGCCACGGCAACTGAGGGCAAGAACGCTGAGGTTTTTCCCGTGTTCCAGCTAGGAAGCGGTCCTTGGTGGAGGTACCCATCCAAGGTACTGGGAACTCTGTTACAATCATGTTAGGAAAAAATTGAGAAACTGGAGAGGGAGATAAATATTTAATTTAGTCTAGAAGAAACTGAGACAAATATCATTGAGATTAAACAGAAAATTGAATCTTTGCAGGACAAATTAATCGGAGCTAAAAATAACAAGTTAACTAGAGATAAGGAATGTTTTAATCTTATAAAAGAACAAGAAAAAGAGGGTAATTTTATCCATAGACTTGTGAGGAAACAAACATGCACAATTTCCTGGTGGTAGGAACCAATTCAGGAAATGGAATCCTAACAGACGAGGAGATACTAATAAGCCTCAATTTACTACTAAGAGAAAATCCAATTTATTAAAGCCACCACACCCAGCACACCTATCTTTAGACCAGCTAGGGATAGGGTGAATAATTGCAAATCTAGTAGGAACCCATGATACCATTTGAAAGAGGACCATAACAGTGTATTAGACAGAAGGACTATGGACAATCACGCCACCCCACCTTCCAACTTCGAGGGAGACAGAGAGGTCCTGTGCAATTGAACAACAAATTTTTGCCTCTCCGGTCCCCCCAAAAAGAGAAGACGGATGGTGGATCAAAAGGACATAAAAGAAGTGGAATCAACAAATATAGAGACTCAAGAGGAGTACAGAAGGGGAAAGTAAATTATGAGGATATTATTAATTTATCTACAGTACATTTTGATTCACAAGGACTTAATATTTTAGCACGGTGCTTGAAATTTTCCCCTAGCCCCCTTCCAATGGTTTTAACCTATTTATGAATGTAAATAAATGGTTAACCAGGAAAAGAGAGGTTTTTTTAAGAAGACAGCCACCTATTAGGGAATTAAAACCCAACAGAGACTCTTTTGTACAAACGTGGTTTAAGCCCAAATCTAAATTTTATCCACTGCAGAATACAGAGATACAGAGATGCAGAATACAGGGGAATACTTGTTTTTAATAGCAGCTTTTAAAGGATTATGCAGTACGTAGACTATTGTGTTCAAGGAAGCCGATAAGGTAGGGGCCCTGGTGTTACTTAACCATGAGGACTACCGTATATACTCGTGTATAAGTCGATCTCATGTATAAGTCGAGTGCAGTTTTGTGACCAACAATTGTGAAATATGCTATGCCTCGTGGATAAGTCGGGGCTAAAACTTGGGGCTATGAAATTCTGTGATTTTTATAATTATATACACACACACACACTCATACAAACACACACTCTGCATTAAACACATACACTTATACAAACACACACTCTGCATTATATATATACACACACACACTCATACAAACACACACACTCATACAAACACACACTCATACAAACACACACTCTGCATTATATACACAAACTCTGTGTATATAATGCAGAGTGTGTATATAATGCAGAGTGTGTGTTTGTGTAGTGTGTGTGAACTGGGTGGGGGGAGGGCATTTTTATTTAAAATTTTTTTTTTTTATATTATTTTTTTATTATTTTAAAAAAAAATTGTCCCCCCTCCCTGCTTGTTAACTGGTCAGGGAGGGGGGCTATCTTAATCCCTGGTGGTCCAGTGGCATGGGCTGTGAAGTGGGGGGGCCGGCAGGAAGCATTTACTTACCTTTCATGCAGCTCCTGTCAGCTCCCTTCTCCTCCGTTCCGGTCAGCTCCACTGTAAGTCTCGCGGTCTGGTTGCCGCGGGATCGTTGCCATGGCTCTGATGGCCGCGGCTCTCTAAGTTGCCATAATACAGACAGTGACTCGAGTATAAGTCGAGTGGGGGTTTTTAAGCACAAAAAATGTGCTGAAAAACTAGACTTATACTCGAGTATATACTGTATATTATGGAAGCCCTTTGACTACTTGGTGACAGTACCACCTGCTGCATATTACCAAAAGATCTTACTAAAGCTTTTAGCCATAAACCTTTAGATTTACTCAACAGGGAAGAGACGTGAACATTTTAAATAAGGAATAATTTAATTTTCTGTATGATGCTCACCCCAGATTGGCCATTTGTTTATTAAAGATACACAGGTCTCTGGATAAACCACCTGGCAGACCCATTGTCAGTGGCATTGGAAGTCTTACAGCCAATTTATCCCAATATGTAGGCTTCTATCCTCAAAAATATGTACCTCTGACAAGGTTCTATATAAGGGTCACATATTGAACACTATGAACGATAGACATATCAACCTTATATACCGTTATTAATCATGACAAGGGTCTGACAGTTTTTTAAACAGTGTTACAGAATGAAAATACGTTGGAGAAAAAACTACGTTAATTTATTTTAGAGTGTATCTATTTTATATATTAACCCGTAATTGTTTTTTTATTTGAGAACAGATTTTATCAGACTTGTGGTAAAGCCATGGGCACCAGGTTTGAACTCAGCTATGCCAACCTTTTTATGGCAGTGTGGGAGAATGCCCACATTTTGGTTGAGAGTGGCTGGAAATCAAGTCTGGTGCTCTGGAAGAGATATATAGACAATGTTATTATTGTTTGGGATGGTGCACATTCATAACTTTTACATTTTTTTTAACTCTAGTAATAACGATTTAGACCTAAAATTTGTCTCAGACATTCACCTTTCTAATATCACTTTTCTGGATATTTTGTTTTTCATTTGGGATGATCAAATTTGTAATAAGACCTTTTTTCTCAAAACTGAAGGTAATTTATACAAAGGCAAAAAAAATGTTAATCGTTTTTAGTGCCTGGTCTCTTGCCCCCAGTTGAACAGAGGGTCTTGTATCAATTCCTTAAACTCAAAGGTTTTTATAAATGTGGCCAGTTATATATATGTGGAGCATATATTTTTAATACATATAGTTATATATTTGTATTTTGTGTCTTTGTGTTCATCTAATGTACATAGATTACCATGTTTTTGGTTTTGTCATACCCCTACTTATGTTGGACTCGTCTCCTAGTGGAGGGCGTCCTTATACATTTCTGCTATGCCACCAACGATAGTGGACCACCTGGGAGATGAATATGGTTTCGGAAGTTGGGACTGAATCCAGAACTTCCGATCTGACAAATATTGGTCGTCACACTGGATCCTGTTGTCCATTTTGTTGGTGGCTGTCAGGCTGTTTATGTAACACACATGTGGGAGCCTATTATTTATGATTGGTGAGGTTTATAAGGCAAGACATTCAGGATGTGACAAGCTCTACCTTGAGGAAGCCCAGAGGACCAGTAGAAGTAGCACTCAAAAGCAGATTTAGGGTTTGTTTGAATTTTGTTGTTTTTATTTAAAATGCGTTCAGATAATTCAAATAGAATAACACAAAGTACTTTAATAAGTCAAATGTAAACTGCCTTATACTGGTATAAAAACTGTAACGTAAATAATAAAATACAAGCAAAAAAACCATAGTTATAAGTCTTAATGGAAGGCACAGGACAGTCCTTCCAATTGGTCAGAGTAAAGAGATACCTGACATGGATCTAGTATAACAAGAATATGTATGCACACTATTTTTGTACATTTTCAATATTATCCAGATGCCTATTTTTCAAGTTAAATATAATGATGCAAATATAATTCCTGATGACAAAGTCAATTTCAAGATAATATCTTGTGCAACTATGTGGTGAAGAAATGATGTGCATTCAACGGAATAATATTCCATTCAATTAGATTGTGATTCACACACAAGAACTATTTAAAATAAATGCTAATTCCATACGATATTAATAGAAAATGACAATGAACTAGTTTAAGTGAGTGGAAAGCTCTGAACTTCAGAATATTTATTTCTGGATACTTTTATTTAGAAAAATGAGTAGTTGTATTGAACGTATATAATACACTATAGGACTTACTCAAGTGTGATTTCAAAAAGTATTCAAATTGAATATAAAAATTGTAGGAACAAGCAGCGGAACTTAGAACATAGCGGAATTTAGTGAATTCCAAAAATTCACACAAACAATTTACTACACAAAGAAATCCCAGACTCTCAGACTCCACCGGAATTAGACAATATTTTGTTAGAATAGTTTGGACTAAATTGTCTTGACGTGGCAAAACACCACCGCTCCCACGGTTGATTTTCGGATATACATGAATTGTGATTCGCAGAAGGTACAAAATTAAATCAAAATGCATAATTTAAATAGTTTGGAACCCTAAATATCATGTTAACCATAGTTATTTTTGTATTGCTTTAGGTAATAGGAGAAACACAAACTGCAATTCTATGCCGAAACATATTTTTCTTTAAGTGGGGGGACTGCTTATAAATAACGATACTATTTGCTCTACATACTCTACATAAGGCCACAGTTACCAACAGTATGGTTCTTCTCACAATATTTATAATAATGAGCCCCATGTAAAACTGTGAATTGGAAAATCTTGCAATAGTCATCCCAACAAATATAAAGAGGTCTGGGGCTCAAATTTACACTACAGATAATAAGCAAGGAGGCTCACCATAACGAGTCAATATTAGTCATCTGGTGCAGACACAACAGTTACTCAACCCCCACTACATTCCTTATCCTTCTACACTACAGCCACTATCTCCTACACAACACACACAACAGTCCCTATCACCCCAAACACAGACTATGGCCCTCTGCAAACATACACTACAGACCTTGTCCCCCCTACACACATATAATTTACTCTCAAACACCCCCAGCCTGACGGCTGTATCAAAAGGATCTATATATTTAAACCATAATAATAATAACAATATTTTGCCTGAAAGATTAAACTAAAGGGGTTTTGTTTTTATTCGCTTATGTTTTAATTAGTTTTTCTTAGATGTGCTAAGGGAAGATAGCTAGGGGAGGCATGGTTAAAGTAGTTCAGTTAGTGTTGGTGTAGGGTCCTGCTCAATAGACTCTGCCTTGTCATAGTGACAGGCTTCATATTTTTTGCTGAGCCAGCTGAGTGGTACACACTCCCATCACACTCTGCTGTTGTGTCTGCATTAGACTAAAATCCCTCTTAACACTACCCACACTAAACTCTAAAATCAAACTATGCCACCACCGAGGCAATTTTTCAAATGTGAAGCCCTGGTTTCCAAGCAAATGAGATTAAAATCCTACAAACACAATTTAGTGTCTCTGCCGTTTGAAAATACTATTAAGATTGGTCTCTTCAGGGGGGGCGGAGCCTGACGACCAACCTGTATAGACGCCATCTTACGCAGCTCCCAGATTGCCGACCACAATCTTGCTAAAATCACCCTACACAGGGGTCATCCGGCAAAACAAAGTGCATCTCCAGCACCACGACGTTGGGGCGAGCAGTTTGATGCCCTTTTTTCAAGCCGCCAAGCAACCCAGGCAGTGGCGCAAAACCGCGGCCTACTGTGCCACACCAATCCTCAGCCTCGAGGCACTCCTCGGCGGACAGAGAGCGGGTCGCGACTATCCAGTCTGCCCCCTGCAGGACGCACCAACCATGGGCCGACGCACCCCTAAACCCACGGCTGGAAATACTACCCAAGGTAGGGACATAGGGGAAATGCTGCTCCGACCAGCGCAGACCGCGACAGCATATGCGGATTTCCCGCCAAACATGGCCCCCGTCCCGGAGACAGAGGGAGAGGAGACCCTCCACACGTAGAACCCCCAGGTGGGACACACAACACCCCCAGCCTCTCCAGAGGACTCAGCTCCCACCACTGAAGGGGACCTGAAAGCCCTCTTGGCAGACATCCAGAAGCTACTGGCTGCAGATGTAGCCCTGATTAAAAGGGACATGCAACGAGTCACAGACCGTGTCACAAACGCAGAGAGGAACGGCAGAGAGGAACATAGCAGGAGTCCATACCACTATGACCACCCTGAAAGACTCAGTCCAACAGCTGCACATGGAACAACATGTCCTAGCAACCCAAATAATGTCCCTTGAAGACAAACAACGCCGAACACACATAAAGATCCACGGCATACCCAACACCATCACCACTGAAGAACTGCCGCACTACACGCGACGTCTCTTAACTACAATCCTGTCACAACCAATAGCTAAGAAAATCACACTGGACGAAATGTACCGAGTAACAGGCTCAGCACGCACTGCACCGGGCACCCCCAGAGATGTCATCCTGCGATGTGTCACCATACATGACAAGATTCAAATAATGACTGCCCTGAAAGGCAAAACGCCTCTGGAATTTGAGGACGCAAAGTTATTATTTTTTCAAGACCTCATCAGAGCCACGTTGCTTAGACGCAAATCTTTTGGCCCAGTAACGTCCACTCTACGCAAAGCGAACATTTCATACAGATGGGGGAACACCGGCTCCATAATTGTCCATCACGCTGGGACCACCCACGACCTTGCCTCCCCCATGGGAGCCCCAGCCTTCCTGTCTGCAATGGGATTGCAGCCGAGTCAACCGTCTACCACAGACGACAATCAAAATGTCACCTGGGACCCAACACCCAACTCCTCATCCGGACAACTGGCGGAATACCCACAGCGCCACAACACCTGATCCTTATCTGGGACTGAGCCAACCTGGCCGCTGAGCAACCATCTGGCTATCGAAAACCACACTGATCAACTACTTGCTTGGACTTTTACCCAAACCAATTAAGAGTTTATCATGTTTAGCTACTATGTTTTTTTTTATTTTATTTTTTATCTCGTTTCCTTCTATTTTCTTGTATGCACATGCAGACAACACACCCCAACTCCTGGGATAGGTACCACTGCCCAGAAACATAACGGGGTTTACACACCTCTTTCACTCAGCATGCCATTGACTCTGAGACCCAGGCAATCTGGCAACAAGAAGCGCCTTAAACACCCCCCCCCCGCCACCCCCTTAGGTCAGGGGTAACACTAAGCGTGCCAGTCCACCACCAAGTCATCGACCGGATCAACGTCCACACGACCATGAACATCACTCCGCATATAGTACCCAGTAGGTACACACATCCTGGCACTATCAACGCACATAGACGCCAACCTGACACCACACATGTGTAGGCTCCTATGCAGCCTCATGCACCACAAAGGAGCATACATCACACCCCACGCCTGTAGTACCCCGGGAGCGCAACACAAGCCAATCACTAGCCTGCAGACATCTAGCTAGCTCCGGGTTTGTTCCCAAACATGGCCGAAATAAAAAAGTGCTTACCAAATGCATTTCACCGTAAATCCTAACACTAACTCCACATACTAAGGGATTACTTGCTACTGTCGAATATTTGCAAACTTACGATCTCATGAAATGCTGAATGTAACTCGCATGTACAACTGTGCACAGAAAAATAAAGAATAAAAAAAAAAGATTGGTCTCTTCAGATAATGTAATTCTTGACCAGACAAAGGCAAAACCTAGTAAAGGAAACTTTATTATGATCAAAACAGTCGCAGTGCATACATAAAAACCAGATGATAAACAGATCATTTAAAACAACAATTAAAAATAAAAAGGAGAAATTAACAGAAAATCCTAGTTAGTCAGTCAGCTGTTACAGTAACGGTCATTTCTGTCCTGGGGAGCACTGATAGAAACCGACACTTACCAAAATTCTCACAGAGAGCAAGTTTCATAGAAACATAGAATGTGACGGCAGATAAGAACCATTCGGCCCATCTAGTCTGCCCAATTTTCTAAATACTTTTATTATTCCCTTGCCTTATCTTATAGTTAGGGTAGCCTTATGCCTATCCCACGCATGCTTAAACTCCTTTCCTGTGTTAACCTCTACCACTTCAACTGGAAGTATGTGTGTGCATGCATTTGTGTGTATCTGCCAGTGTGTGTATCTGTATGTCAGTGTGTTTATATCTGTATGTCTGTGTGTATCTGCCAGTGTGTGTACCTGTGTATGTGCCAATGTGTGTCAAGGTGTACATGCCAGTGTGTGTATCTGTGTGTTAGTGTATCTGCCAGTATGTGTATCTGTGTATGTACCAGTGTGTGTGTATCTGCCGATGTGTGCATCTGTATGTCACTGTATGTATATCTGTGTCTGTGTGTATCTGCCAGTGTGTGTATCTGTGTATCAGTGTATCTGTCAGTGTGTGTATATGAATGTGTGTTTATGTGCCAGTGTGTGTACCTTTGTGTCAGTTTGTGTATCTGTGTGAATGTGTATCTGTGTATGTGTCAGTGGGTGTATGTGTGTGTATGTGTGTTAGTATATGTGTGTATCTTTGTTTGTATATCTGTCTGTGTGTTTCTGTGTGTCTGTGTGTGTATGTATCAGTGTGTATATGACTGTGTGTATGCGTCAGTGTGTTTCTGTTTGCTAGTGTAATGTATATCTGTAAGTATGTATGTGGCGGTGTATGTGCAGACATCCCAGCAATCAAACACCAACACACCCCTGCAAACACAAACATGACATATAAAAACACCCCTGAACTCCAACTCCAAAATTATATACAAGCACTCAAACATAAACCTTCACTCAAACACATCAGCTTTTAAAATCCGCAGTTAAATGTACATCCGCATTTGAAATCCAACAAAATATCCAAACATACCACTGCACACAAATGCAAACATTACATACAAACAGACCCCTGTATTAACCCCCTAACGACCTAGGACGGTTCAGGACCGTCATCGACATTTTTGCGTTGCCGACCGGTGACGTCCTGAACTGTCCTAACGGTCTTATGTACTTACCCGATCGCCGTTGTTCCCCCGGCATCATTCGGCGGTGCTCCCAGTGTGGGGAGACTGCCAGCAGCCCAGATCGCTGAACACAAATATTAGTGTTTCAAAACAGTAAAACATATTACAGCGATGATATTGTCAGTGAAAGTTACTTTTTTCGCATTTTTCACACACAAACAGCACTTTTACTTATGATATAATTGTTGTGATACGTTTTCCTGTTTTGAAACACTAATATTTGTGTTCAGCAAAGTCTCCCAAGTATAACAGTACCCCCATGTACAGATTTTATAGCATTTTTGAAAGTTACAGGGTCAAATATATGGGTCAAATATTTTTACCTTGAAATTGGCCAGGTTGGTTAAGTTGCCTTTGAGAGCGTATAATATTCCATTCAATTAGATTGTGATTCACACACAAGAACTATTTAAAATAAATGCTAATTCCATACGATATTAATAGAAAATGACAATGAACTAGTTTAAGTGAGTGGAAAGCTCTGAACTTCAGAATATTTATTTCTGGATACTTTTATTTAGAAAAATGAGTAGTTGTATTGAACGTATATAATACACTATAGGACTTACTCAAGTGTGATTTCAAAAAGTATTCAAATTGAATATAAAAATTGTAGGAACAAGCAGCGGAACTTAGAACATAGCGGAATTTAGTGAATTCCAAAAATTCACACAAACAATTTACTACACAAAGAAATCCCAGACTCTCAGACTCCACCGGAATTAGACAATATTTTGTTAGAATAGTTTGGACTAAATTGTCTTGACGTGGCAAAACACCACCGCTCCCACGGTTGATTTTCGGATATACATGAATTGTGATTCGCAGAAGGTACAAAATTAAATCAAAATGCATAATTTAAATAGTTTGGAACCCTAAATATCATGTTAACCATAGTTATTTTTGTATTGCTTTAGGTAATAGGAGAAACACAAACTGCAATTCTATGCCGAAACATATTTTTCTTTAAGTGGGGGGACTGCTTATAAATAACGATACTATTTGCTCTACATACTCTACATAAGGCCACAGTTACCAACAGTATGGTTCTTCTCACAATATTTATAATAATGAGCCCCATGTAAAACTGTGAATTGGAAAATCTTGCAATAGTCATCCCAACAAATATAAAGAGGTCTGGGGCTCAAATTTACACTACAGATAATAAGCAAGGAGGCTCACCATAACGAGTCAATATTAGTCATCTGGTGCAGACACAACAGTTACTCAACCCCCACTACATTCCTTATCCTTCTACACTACAGCCACTATCTCCTACACAACACACACAACAGTCCCTATCACCCCAAACACAGACTATGGCCCTCTGCAAACATACACTACAGACCTTGTCCCCCCTACACACATATAATTTACTCTCAAACACCCCCAGCCTGACGGCTGTATCAAAAGGATCTATATATTTAAACCATAATAATAATAACAATATTTTGCCTGAAAGATTAAACTAAAGGGGTTTTGTTTTTATTCGCTTATGTTTTAATTAGTTTTTCTTAGATGTGCTAAGGGAAGATAGCTAGGGGAGGCATGGTTAAAGTAGTTCAGTTAGTGTTGGTGTAGGGTCCTGCTCAATAGACTCTGCCTTGTCATAGTGACAGGCTTCATATTTTTTGCTGAGCCAGCTGAGTGGTACACACTCCCATCACACTCTGCTGTTGTGTCTGCATTAGACTAAAATCCCTCTTAACACTACCCACACTAAACTCTAAAATCAAACTATGCCACCACCGAGGCAATTTTTCAAATGTGAAGCCCTGGTTTCCAAGCAAATGAGATTAAAATCCTACAAACACAATTTAGTGTCTCTGCCGTTTGAAAATACTATTAAGATTGGTCTCTTCAGGGGGGGCGGAGCCTGACGACCAACCTGTATAGACGCCATCTTACGCAGCTCCCAGATTGCCGACCACAATCTTGCTAAAATCACCCTACACAGGGGTCATCCGGCAAAACAAAGTGCATCTCCAGCACCACGACGTTGGGGCGAGCAGTTTGATGCCCTTTTTTCAAGCCGCCAAGCAACCCAGGCAGTGGCGCAAAACCGCGGCCTACTGTGCCACACCAATCCTCAGCCTCGAGGCACTCCTCGGCGGACAGAGAGCGGGTCGCGACTATCCAGTCTGCCCCCTGCAGGACGCACCAACCATGGGCCGACGCACCCCTAAACCCACGGCTGGAAATACTACCCAAGGTAGGGACATAGGGGAAATGCTGCTCCGACCAGCGCAGACCGCGACAGCATATGCGGATTTCCCGCCAAACATGGCCCCCGTCCCGGAGACAGAGGGAGAGGAGACCCTCCACACGTAGAACCCCCAGGTGGGACACACAACACCCCCAGCCTCTCCAGAGGACTCAGCTCCCACCACTGAAGGGGACCTGAAAGCCCTCTTGGCAGACATCCAGAAGCTACTGGCTGCAGATGTAGCCCTGATTAAAAGGGACATGCAACGAGTCACAGACCGTGTCACAAACGCAGAGAGGAACGGCAGAGAGGAACATAGCAGGAGTCCATACCACTATGACCACCCTGAAAGACTCAGTCCAACAGCTGCACATGGAACAACATGTCCTAGCAACCCAAATAATGTCCCTTGAAGACAAACAACGCCGAACACACATAAAGATCCACGGCATACCCAACACCATCACCACTGAAGAACTGCCGCACTACACGCGACGTCTCTTAACTACAATCCTGTCACAACCAATAGCTAAGAAAATCACACTGGACGAAATGTACCGAGTAACAGGCTCAGCACGCACTGCACCGGGCACCCCCAGAGATGTCATCCTGCGATGTGTCACCATACATGACAAGATTCAAATAATGACTGCCCTGAAAGGCAAAACGCCTCTGGAATTTGAGGACGCAAAGTTATTATTTTTTCAAGACCTCATCAGAGCCACGTTGCTTAGACGCAAATCTTTTGGCCCAGTAACGTCCACTCTACGCAAAGCGAACATTTCATACAGATGGGGGAACACCGGCTCCATAATTGTCCATCACGCTGGGACCACCCACGACCTTGCCTCCCCCATGGGAGCCCCAGCCTTCCTGTCTGCAATGGGATTGCAGCCGAGTCAACCGTCTACCACAGACGACAATCAAAATGTCACCTGGGACCCAACACCCAACTCCTCATCCGGACAACTGGCGGAATACCCACAGCGCCACAACACCTGATCCTTATCTGGGACTGAGCCAACCTGGCCGCTGAGCAACCATCTGGCTATCGAAAACCACACTGATCAACTACTTGCTTGGACTTTTACCCAAACCAATTAAGAGTTTATCATGTTTAGCTACTATGTTTTTTTTTATTTTATTTTTTATCTCGTTTCCTTCTATTTTCTTGTATGCACATGCAGACAACACACCCCAACTCCTGGGATAGGTACCACTGCCCAGAAACATAACGGGGTTTACACACCTCTTTCACTCAGCATGCCATTGACTCTGAGACCCAGGCAATCTGGCAACAAGAAGCGCCTTAAACACCCCCCCCCCGCCACCCCCTTAGGTCAGGGGTAACACTAAGCGTGCCAGTCCACCACCAAGTCATCGACCGGATCAACGTCCACACGACCATGAACATCACTCCGCATATAGTACCCAGTAGGTACACACATCCTGGCACTATCAACGCACATAGACGCCAACCTGACACCACACATGTGTAGGCTCCTATGCAGCCTCATGCACCACAAAGGAGCATACATCACACCCCACGCCTGTAGTACCCCGGGAGCGCAACACAAGCCAATCACTAGCCTGCAGACATCTAGCTAGCTCCGGGTTTGTTCCCAAACATGGCCGAAATAAAAAAGTGCTTACCAAATGCATTTCACCGTAAATCCTAACACTAACTCCACATACTAAGGGATTACTTGCTACTGTCGAATATTTGCAAACTTACGATCTCATGAAATGCTGAATGTAACTCGCATGTACAACTGTGCACAGAAAAATAAAGAATAAAAAAAAAAGATTGGTCTCTTCAGATAATGTAATTCTTGACCAGACAAAGGCAAAACCTAGTAAAGGAAACTTTATTATGATCAAAACAGTCGCAGTGCATACATAAAAACCAGATGATAAACAGATCATTTAAAACAACAATTAAAAATAAAAAGGAGAAATTAACAGAAAATCCTAGTTAGTCAGTCAGCTGTTACAGTAACGGTCATTTCTGTCCTGGGGAGCACTGATAGAAACCGACACTTACCAAAATTCTCACAGAGAGCAAGTTTCATAGAAACATAGAATGTGACGGCAGATAAGAACCATTCGGCCCATCTAGTCTGCCCAATTTTCTAAATACTTTTATTATTCCCTTGCCTTATCTTATAGTTAGGGTAGCCTTATGCCTATCCCACGCATGCTTAAACTCCTTTCCTGTGTTAACCTCTACCACTTCAACTGGAAGTATGTGTGTGCATGCATTTGTGTGTATCTACCAGTGTGTGTATCTGTATGTCAGTGTGTTTATATCTGTATGTCTGTGTGTATCTGCCAGTGTGTGTACCTGTGTATGTGCCAATGTGTGTCAAGGTGTACATGCCAGTGTGTGTATCTGTGTGTTAGTGTATCTGCCAGTATGTGTATCTGTGTATGTACCAGTGTGTGTGTATCTGCCGATGTGTGCATCTGTATGTCACTGTATGTATATCTGTGTCTGTGTGTATCTGCCAGTGTGTGTATCTGTGTATCAGTGTATCTGTCAGTGTGTGTATATGAATGTGTGTTTATGTGCCAGTGTGTGTACCTTTGTGTCAGTTTGTGTATCTGTGTGAATGTGTATCTGTGTATGTGTCAGTGGGTGTATGTGTGTGTATGTGTGTTAGTATATGTGTGTATCTTTGTTTGTATATCTGTCTGTGTGTTTCTGTGTGTCTGTGTGTGTATGTATCAGTGTGTATATGACTGTGTGTATGCGTCAGTGTGTTTCTGTTTGTTAGTGTAATGTATATCTGTAAGTATGTATGTGGCGGTGTATGTGCAGACATCCCAGCAATCAAACACCAACACACCCCTGCAAACACAAACATGACATATAAAAACACCCCTGAACTCCAACTCCAAAATTATATACAAGCACTCAAACATAAACCTTCACTCAAACACATCAGCTTTTAAAATCCGCAGTTAAATGTACATCCGCATTTGAAATCCAACAAAATATCCAAACATACCACTGCACACAAATGCAAACATTACATACAAACAGACCCCTGTATTAACCCCCTAACGACCTAGGACGGTTCAGGACCGTCATCGACATTTTTGCGTTGCCGACCGGTGACGTCCTGAACTGTCCTAACGGTCTTATGTACTTACCCGATCGCCGTTGTTCCCCCGGCATCATTCGGCGGTGCTCCCAGTGTGGGGAGACTGCCAGCAGCCCAGATCGCTGAACACAAATATTAGTGTTTCAAAACAGTAAAACATATTACAGCGATGATATTGTCAGTGAAAGTTACTTTTTTCGCATTTTTCACACACAAACAGCACTTTTACTTATGATATAATTGTTGTGATACGTTTTCCTGTTTTGAAACACTAATATTTGTGTTCAGCAAAGTCTCCCAAGTATAACAGTACCCCCATGTACAGATTTTATAGCATTTTTGAAAGTTACAGGGTCAAATATATGGGTCAAATATTTTTACCTTGAAATTGGCCAGGTTGGTTAAGTTGCCTTTGAGAGCGTATGGTAGCCCAGGAATGAGAATTACCCCCATGATGGCATACCATTTGCAAAAGAAGACAACCCACAGTATTGCAAATGGGGTATGTCCAGTCTTTTCTAGTAGCCACTTAGTCACAAACACTGGCCAAAATTAGCGTTCAATTTAATTTTTTACTTTTTTTACACACAAATAAATATAAACGCTAACTTTGGCCAGTGTTTACGACTAGGTGGCTACTAAAAAAGACTGGCCATACCCCATATTGAATACCCTGGGTTGTCTACTTAATGGTATGTAAAGAAAGCCTTTTTTTGACCTGAAAAAAACAATATATAATTTGTATAGGAACAGTAAATGAGAGAGCGGAAAATTACAGCTAAACACAAACACCACAAAAGTGTAAAAAGAGGCCTGGTCGCAAATGTACAACATCGCAAAAACAGTCCAGTCCTTAAAGGGTTAAAGTGCTAAAATATACAAACACCAACTCCAAACACAGAAGCATAGCTGCTCCTAAGTACTACAATCTGCAGAAATTAGTGTGTATGTATATATATATATATATATATATATATATATATATGGGGTTCCACGGCAAAAATCTCTTGGGAACCCCTGCTTTAACTAACATAATGCCGATTTAATACTAAGGCTGCATCTTGTGTTAAATATAAGATAGATTCAGCACTGAAAGTATTAGTAAAATTACATTATAATTATAGAAACACTACTCGCCTATTGCATAAGAACAAAGAATGCTCTATGAAAGTTGAAGGAGTTTCATTTAATGAAAACTAATTTCTCAAATGTTTCCGTGCTGCTGCCCACAAAAAAAAAATACTTACAGGGAGCATTCTCGAGCAGGGTTATTCACAAAGTAAAATGTCCACAAACTGGATTTGGAATTTTAGGCAAATATAGATAAAATGGAGATTTTTTTCTGATTTGTCGATTCTAATCTAAAAGGTAAACTTGACTATATATTCATTTTAAATGGCTAACAATGCCCACTTTAGCCAATGTCCTGCAAGTGATTCACATAGGTGTACATTGTTGGGAATATAAAGTGGTCTTCAAAATTAAAGTCCAAATAGTAGAATGGAAAAAAAGGCTTAAAGACTGTTTCTACCTGATTTAGTTGAAAGTTTTAAATTTGAATTACCATTAATTCCCACTTTAGTAACAATCCGGTGATTATACGTTTATCTAGAAATAATGTATTCAGAAGAATTCACAGTTTATAACATCTGGACGTGTGGTTATGCTGGATTTTGTCACATGACTGGATGAACTTTATTTAGAATGCTACAATGTGATTTTATGCATGTTCTATATCGACAGGTATAAATCACATGATCCAGTCAAACATGGAAATAGCAAGCATTTTAACTCTCTGTATTGATTCAACAGCACACTTTAATCCCATGGTCTGTCTTGTAATAAGTCATGTGCAGGGGATTTCCCGTCAGCAACATTAAAAACAATGACACGGTAAAACAGTCTTCTAAAGATTTAAAAAAAAAAAAAAACGTTTTCCCTCCTATTGAGATGAATCTTTTGGATAATATCATTTATAATGCAGTTTCTTGCAAAAAGTATTCAGACCCTGTCGAAACTTCACAAATCACCGAGTGGGATTATATTACAATGAAGCTCTAGCATTTTATTCTGCACATTTTATTATCACAAGATCAGTTATTTTAAGGTGACATAGATTACCGTATATATTGAAAAATGTCGTTAAGTTAAAAACTGTCACTTTTCAATATTAAAAGGACACTCGGAGCACCATAATAACTCCGACAAAATTAAGTTGCTATTGTGCGAGGAGGGACCTCAAGGAGTTAAACAGTTAACGAACAGTGCTGAATCCGGCACCCAACCTTTCTGCCCACAAACATCCTCCGCAATTCAAAACTTGAATCAGGAAGCCTCGGATAGGGGTGCCGCTGATGAGCTAAGAATGTGAGCTAACGCATTAAGCCTATCAGTAGTTCCCCATTCTCAAAACTGCTAAAAAAATATGTACGTTTCTCAAGCTGTTTTGTAAATGAGGAGCTACTGATAGGTTGCGTCTGCTGGCGGGAGAGACCTAATGCGCATGCATGGCAATGGCCGCAAGCGCTCATTAGACCTCCCCATAGGAAAGCATTATTCAATGCTTTCCTATGGGGATTTTAGCGACTCTGGAGGACCTTATGCATAGCGTGAGGACGTCCAGCGTAGTTTAAAACACTTTTAGGGTTTTAAGAACCCGAAAGTCCCTCTAGTGGCTATCTGATAGACAGACCCTAGAGGAGGACTTAACCCTGCAAGGTATTTATTGCAGTTTATAAAAACTGCAATAATTACACTAGCAGGGTTAAGGGTGATGGAAGTTGGCACCCAGACCACTCCAATGGGCAGAAGTGCCTGGAGTGTCCATTTAAGCTTACTTATGGCACATATATTTAACAAATATGTGTTCATAAAGTCCTAAAAATAAAAGTAGAAATTAAATATCTGCACTGCTGAGTACCTCCATCTTTGCTTCCAGTTAAAGGGACACTGTAGTCACCAGAACAACTACAGCGTAATGAAGTTGTTCTGGTGAGTAAAGCAGGCTCCTAAAGCTGTTTTAATGTAAACGCTGCCTTTTCAGAGAAAAGGCAGCGTTTACATTGCTACCTAGGAACAATTCCAGGGGCAATGACTCAGGAGCAGCACACGTTCGCCAGCACTGTGTTTGGCTCTACCCCACACCGCCTCCTCAGCTGAGATAATCAGAATTGACAATCTCAGCCAATCCAATGCTATGGCAAAGCATTGGATTGACTCAGATTGTCAATTCTGGTGATCTCAGTAACGTGGATTGGTGGCTGGGCCAGTGCCATCAGACCTGCGGGGCGCTGAAAATAAAGGTGATTTCTATCCTATTTAATGTTTTAACACTAGAGGGTCAGGAATACACCGCAGATAGAGATACAGAAAGTACAGAAAGAAGTGGAGACTCTTAAAGAATAGGGGATATTTTATCAAAATATTTTAAATTACTAAAAGTGGGACAGACTAGCGGAGACAATTGGCATACTCAGTTGGTGACCCTAACCTTTTACACAATTTTTTAAAATTAACACTGATACATTTTCTTAATTTTTCTGTTTATCCTCCTTCAATGCAATATGTGCATGGACTGAACTGGGTTGTACTTAATACAGTTGCTAAATGTTTGACATAAATTTTAAAGAAAGCACAGCATCACAAAAAAATGTTAACACAAGTTATAGGTGATTTTCAGTCTTTTATTCAGTAATGTATTTTCCAGATAAGTGAAAATTCCCCTTTAGTAGTGAACACCGAAATATTAATCGTTATTAAAGCCCCCTATTGTTGTAATAATATCTTTAAAGGGACACTCCACTCACACTAACAAGCCATGCATCTCGCTTCCTTCCATGGGTTATGGCTACTCTGCCACACTTTCCCTAAATTCTGTAAGTGCAGTTATCTCTGCACACAAAGGCCCAGCTGCAGTTTGGTGAGGTCATATGGGTAAATATTTTTCTCCTACCAGTAAAAGTACAAGTGCTAAGCATGCCATGCCTAAATACAAGGAAAACAAATAAAAAAATAACAATATATTTTAAATTAGACATTTATTTATTCACCATGTTACATAGACTACATTTGAGAAATCCAACATCACTTCTCTCAGAGTACACACATTATAAAATACTCACCAAAGAGAAAAAAAAGATAAAATAATAATATTAACACCAAACATACTATTCCTCCTTTCCTCCATATCACCCCCCCCCACCCACCCACCCACCCATCTTCTTCTTTTCTAACTTTAGTGACTCCAACTTACATATAAAGTTGATTAGTTCCTCCCATCCCAAACTTCTTTATACCTAATCCAGGGTAACCATCTTTTTACCAAAAATAGCATTTGCTCCTAATCATAAATCTCATCTACTGCATTAATTTATTGGAGGCATTATCATTTGTCTCCAATATTTAGTGATTAAGACTTTGGCTGTGATGATCAAGCAATCCAGATCACCTAGAAATTGTATAATATTAACATTTGTTTCCCAAAAAGGAATTATGAGTGGGCAAGACCACCATATACGTACAAAAGTACTGGTGTTATATAGACACCACCAATATTTATCTGAGCTATCAGGACGGATTTTACGAATCATATATGGCACTCTTTACCATCTCATCAAAGCCTCAAAATAATTTTCTTGTATTTTAGTTGATAGTAAACATTTATGGGCCAATTAAACAGTCTTAGACCATTGTTCTGTGAAATATATATTGCAATCAGCCTCCCATTTTTTAATATAATGAGGTTTTTCCGTTAATTATTTTTCTGTTATTAATTTATATATTTTTTAAATCAGTCCAGTCGGAGATTCTTTGAACCAACACATATTTTCAAATAATGATAGAGATTCTTTAAACTGACCACTTTTTTTTCCAAAGCGTCTATTTAGTGATGTATTTGTACTCCACTATCCTTTATAGGCCATCTCATAGCTTTCTGCAGGAAATTCTTTGCCGCAACCCCAGCTACAACATAAATGAAACAACCTGCTAGATTAAAAGAAACTGCGGTGTTACCACACTATGTTCTAGTGATACCATGGAAGCCAGGTTTATTGAACTGCTTCCCCTGTCCTCATTAACATCTGACTTCACAATCTCATGAGACATGAGAAAATTAAGCTCTGTAGGTCTGTTGTAATGTAATAGAGTGACCACCTAAGAGCTTGCTGAGTCCTGTGGGCTGGCTGGAGCTTCAGAAGCTCTCACTTTGCCAGCAACATCTCGACTGCATCTCTGGGGAACAGACAGCTTTCCATAAACTGTACTCCCTAACAGGCCAGCTCCATAATTGAACTAGTATTCCAGACCTGCAATATGACATATTATCCAGCTTGCTGGTGGGAGTGTAGGGAACATTCCATATTGCAGGACGTATTCCCATCCTGCCCATGCACCATTGGAGATAGTCATGGGTGAGGCAGAATATGAAGGGGTTATATGAGGCTTGTTTGATAGGGAACACTAATGTTATTGATACGTTAATATCAGGGGAGAGAAGGTAGTAAGTGGAGGTGAGACGAATGAATCAGGTGAATGGGAGGTAGAGATCAGGGAACAGAGGTTGCAAGGGAGTGTACAAATTGTGTAATAGAAGGTCTGGATCTAGGGAAGATGGAACTAAGAGAGAAGATAGAACTAGGAGGGAAGACGGACAGAACAAGGGACAGTATATGAAAAGAACATGGGACAGAGCCCAGAAGACTAGGGCACAGCTCAGGAAGAGGAAACAAAAAAGATGTGAACAGTGTAAAGAATGGGATAGGAGTTAGACTGCACATAGAGGTTAGAATGGGTTGTCATAAGCAGTGGAATTTATAAGGGAAAGGCAGTTACATAAGCAGTAAACGCAAAAATTACAAACAGAAGAATACTGTAATACCTGAGTGTAAATCACTGCTACTTCCTCGTACTGGGAGACACAATGTCACAGTCTCAAGGAACATACATGAAGCCTAATGCAGTATAACCGGGCACTCTGGAGATATCCACATTCAAGTGAAGGGCTTAGAAGAGGAATACATTTTGAGACATTGCAACCTTGTCATTGATTCATCATCTATGTAAACAAGCTCCACTGTGGTCTCTTTTAGCCTTTTGGGGTTCCAGTCCTTTCGTGTGTATTTTTCAAACATTTTGGTATTGCTATTTTTTATTGAGCTCTCTGGAATCCTGACTGGCTAGTTTTATAATGTTTGTGCTTCTGGTTGCCTGGTCTGGCTTGTGCATTTGCTACACTGCCTTTAGGTGCTCGCCCTTTCACCTCTCTAGAGGTTTTCTTTCCATCAACTTCGGCCACACTAAAATCTCTCTGTTCCTTTTTGATCTGTTCTTTCTTTAAGGTTTGGTATACACTTATGAGTGAATAGTACAAAATCCTTACAGGGAGACATTGAACATTGTTTCAGGTAGTTAAAAAAACTCTTGCTATGCCCACTGCACCATGAAACTTTCATGTTAATCATCCAAAAATGATATAAAGCTAATTTATCAACAATACATCACGGTAACTCCACAGAAAGCACAACCAGAGCATACCATGCAAAACAATGTAACCGCCACAGTGCAGTACATATTGGTGCATGCTTGCATACTGCACTATGTTTTGCAAGCCCAAGTGGGTGTGGGATTTTTGGATTATGGGAGTACATATAACGGCCATTTTAGATCAAGGGCCATCTTAATTAATCCTCACTTACCTGTTTTGTCCCACCCTCCCCTTAAGTGGGTTCTGGATCCCATTTGGTCCCGGCGGTTGGGGATGGATAAACAAGTTGGGATGTAAGTTGTTTGTCCATATGTAACATAGTTTAGTTCGCTAAGAACTGTAAGGTTTGGATAGATTTTGGTTGGTTCAAGCTCGTCGGTAACTCCGAACCTGGTGTGTGTAGGGTGTATCTTGGTATACCCCTACATGGTGGGACATGGTAAATCATGCCCTAGGTGACAATGGTTTAAGTGGTTAGATGTTATTTATATGTTAATATATGTTAATATTGTTTGTTTATGGGGGTCATTGTCAGGGTCGAATTGTTGAAAGAGTTGGAGCTGAGATGTTATGTTAAATATGTTGACAATGACCTTTAATAATTTAAATGCTTTATTTATTAATAAAGCTGTGATAATTTTCCCACTTATAAGGTGTCTGAGTATGCTTGGTTTTGGGTTTTTTTTTATACCGCATATGCCGGAAAGGCGATTATGCATATGCCATGCCATTAGGTCTGCAAGCAGGTGGTAAAAATAAATATTGGGCATTTACAGAGGGCTCATTTATGTCTACCAACAAAGTGGACCTGGTAATGTTTTGACAGGTTTGACAAAGACACTATCTGCACTCTCACAACAGAAGCGAGACAGTTACTATTTATTTTCTATTACTTATAGAGAAGTGTCAGGGACAACAAATGTTTCAAGAGAAGAAGTACGATCAATGTTTATTTTTATTAATTTCAAGGCAATACCATTCGGGTTCATACCTACATCTATTTAAAACTAGTGTAAAATTAGGGGGATAAGTCCATTAAGTAAGAATCGACTCCCAAAGAATAAACTCCTACCATGGGTAAGGAGTATAGTAATGTTTTAGTGCCAGAAGTGGGGCACCAACTTTCTCCAACCTCCAATACCTAGATGCATTTTTTCATTTTGCTCTTCCCCTTCTTTAATGCGATTAAATTTTTTAAGAGCCGCTCTGAGACCAGAAGTGACCCTGTATGGTTGTCTGCATTTTTCTCAATCGCTGCATCATAAAAATGTAAAACAACTTTTGTTTCCATTAAACGTTTGATGTTACTTTACTAACATTATGATGACATGATGTGATTATTTTGAACAGAAACATTGTCATCATACCTGAGTAGCAGCTGTAACCCATTGTACATGATACAATCTATGTGTATTTGTATTTCTTAGTGTTGTCTGCTTTCTCCATTCTCCCCTATCCAGGCTACCTGGATAAAAAAAAAAAAAACATGTCGGGAGTCCCAGTGTCCCCTCTAAACCAACAGAGTGTTTACACTGTTCCCCACTTTTTCATTACACCATGCATAATAGTTATTGGTTAATATAGTAACCAATAACCACAAAAAACGGCTTTTCTCACCTTCCCCAAAGGTTTTGAGATGGGAATGGGGTTAATAATAGTATTTCCAAGCAGCTGCTCACTGTTTAATAGACATGCCCCTTCTCGCGGTATAGCGAGTAGGGGCAAAATTTACTAATACTAAGTACTTTTTACTTAGTATTAGTAAATTTGGCTGAAAGACCAATTTAGATCTTTCAGCCTTTTGGTAGATAGCTCCCTAATACCGTGGGAATTAGGGAGTTATCTACTTAGCGGCTGCAAGAAAAGTTCCGAAGTGCCGAAGTCCCGAAATACTGAAATGCCGAAGTTCCGAAGTTGCCGAAGTTCCGAAGTGTCGAAGTGCCAAAATTCAGAAGTTGTCAAAGTGTCGAAGTCCCGAATTTCGGAATGCTGAACCGAAATTTTTCCCCATGCACATCCCTAATGTGAAGTATAGGGATCACCCACTAAGCTCCATATATGGCCACCTTTTATTCAATTGAATTTCTGCTGTATATATACCTTGAATTTAAAGGAACACTATAGGGTCAGGAACAGAAACATGTATTCCTGACCCTATAGTGCAAAATGTACCATTTAGGTGCCTTGCCCCCCTCTTACACCCCTTAAAAGCATGAAAAACTCACCTTATTTCCAGCGCTGTGCGGGTCCACCAGCACTGACCCCGCCTCCTTGGTGACATAATCAGAATTGCTGATTTTTAGCCAATCGAATGCTTTCCTGAGGGCAAAGCATTGGATTGGCTAAAATCGGCAAGGGGGCGGGGCCAAACGCTGTTATTACCACTCAGCACTTCCTCATAGAGATGCATTGAATCAATGCATCTCTATGAGGAAGATTCAGCGTCTCAATGCAGAGCGTGTAGACGCTGAACAGCAGAGCTGCCTACTGTGTAGCACTGCCCCAGGATGCACCTCCAGTGGCCATCTGAGAAGTGGCCACTTGGAGGTGTCCCTAAGGGCAATGTAAACATTGCATTTTCTCTGAAAAGGCAGTGTTTACATGAAAATGTCTGAAGACAATGATTATACATTAACCTGTAGTTGTTCTGGTGACTATACAGGGAGTGCAGAATTATTAGGCAAATGAGTATTTTGACCACATCATCCTCTTTATGCATGTTGTCTTACTCCAAGCTGTATAGGCTCGAAAGCCTACTACCAATTAAGCATATTAGGTGATGTGCATCTCTGTAATGAGAAGGGGTGTGGTCTAATGACATCAACACCCTATATCAGGTGTGCATAATTATTAGGCAACTTCCTTTCCTTTGGCAAAATGGGTCAAAAGAAGGACTTGACAGTCTCAGAAAAGTAAAAAATAGTGAGATATCTTGCAGAGGGATGCAGCACTCTTAAAATTGCAAAGCTTCTGAAGCGTGATCATCAAACAATCAAGCGTTTCATTCAAAATAGTCAACAGGGTCGCAAGAAGCGTGTGGAAAAACCAAGGCGCAAAATAACTGCCCATGAACTGAGAAAAGTCAAGCGTGCAGCTGCCACGATGCCACTTGCCACCAGTTTGGCCATATTTCAGAGCTGCAACATCACTGGAGTGCCCAAAAGCACAAGGTGTGCAATACTCAGAGACATGGCCAAGGTAAGAAAGGCTGAAAGACGACCACCACTGAACAAGACACACAAGCTGAAACGCCAAGACTGGGCCAAGAAATATCTCAAGACTGATTTTTCTAAGGTTTTATGGACTGATGAAATGAGAGTGAGTCTTGATGGGCCAGATGGATGGGCCCGTGGCTGGATTGGTAAAGGGCAGAGAGCTCCAGTCCGACTCAGACGCCAGCAAGGTGGAGGTGGAGTACTGGTTTGGGCTGGTATCATCAAAGATGAGCTTGTGGGGCCTTTTCGGGTTGAGGATGGAGTCAAGCTCAACTCCCAGTCCTACTGCCAGTTCCTGGAAGACACCTTCTTCAAGCAGTGGTACAGGAAGAAGTCTGCATCCTTCAAGAAAAACATGATTTTCATGCAGGACAATGCTCCATCACACGCGTCCAAGTACTCCACAGCGTGGCTGGCAAGAAAGGGTATAAAAGAAGAAAATCTAATGACATGGCCTCCTTGTTCACCTGATCTGAACCCCATTGAGAACCTGTGGTCCATCATCAAATGTGAGATTTACAAGGAGGGAAAACAGTACACCTCTCTGAACAGTGTCTGGGAGGCTGTGGTTGCTGCTGCACGCAATGTTGATGGTGAACAGATCAAAACACTGACAGAATCCATGGATGGCAGGCTTTTGAGTGTCCTTGCAAAGAAAGGTGGCTATATTGGTCACTGATTTGTTTTTGTTTTGTTTTGAATGTCAGAAATGTATATTTGTGAATGTTGAGATGTTATATTGGTTTCACTGGTAATAATAAATAATTGAAATGGGTATATATTTGTTTTTTGTTAAGTTGCCTAATAATTATGCACAGTAATAGTCACCTGCACACACAGATATCCCCCTAACATAGCTAAAACTAAAAACAAACTAAAAACTACTTCCAAAAATATTCAGCTTTGATATTAATGAGTTTTTTGGGTTAATTGAGAACATGGTTGTTGTTCAATAATAAAATTAATCCTCAAAAATACAACTTGCCTAATAATTCTGCACTCCCTGTAGTGTCCCTTTAGGGTTTGTAAATCATTTACAAGAGTTCCTGCCGGAAACATGCTTTTAAAGGACCACTATAGGCACCCAGACCACTTCAGCTTAATGAAGTGGTCTGGGTGCTAGGTCCATCTAGGATTAACCCTTTTTTCTGTAAACATAGCAGTTTCAGAGAAACAGCTGCTAGAGGGCTTCCGCGCTTCTCACTCTGATTTTCACAATGAGAAGACGCCAGCATCCACAGGAAAGCATTGTGAATGCTTTCCTATGGACTGGCTGAATGAGCGCGCGGCTCTTGCCGCGCATGCGCATTTAGCCGGTGACGGAAGAAGAGGGAGGAGAGGAGGAGGAGAGTCCCCCGCCTTGTGCTATAGAAAGAGGGGGGCCATGAGGGTGGGGGCACCCTCAGGGCACTATAGTGCCAGGAAAACGAGTATGTTTTCCTGGCACTATAGTGGTCCTTTAAGCTTATTTGCAATTTAACCACATTTTGTGCTCTCTTTTTGTCCTGCATTTTATCCTGATGATCAAAGCCTTCTGTTGAAAGGGTTACTTCAACCACCATGACCACTCTGCTTTTAGAGGTGGTCATGGTGATAGTAATTTCTGCTTGAAAATTAGCACGCATAGAACAATCTACACTTTTGTGCTGGGAGCTTGTTGGACCTCCAGCACACCCAATTTGGGCCTACTGGAGCTCTGTTCCAGTCTGCCCTATATAAATTCTGTCATCAGCACGCACTGCACACTGGTGACTTATTTAATAAGCGCCCCTGCAAGGGGAAGCTTCAGTGTCCCCCCTCCCAGCACTCATCCAACATTAACAATTTTTTAAATTACAGACCTCCCTTCCTCTGTTCTCCCTTTGTTCTCCTTCTTCTCCATTCCCCCGACGCCCATTGCGCACGGCTTTGAGCTGGAGACACGGTCCAATCAAATGCTTCTCTAATGTCCTCTGCCCTGTCTAATGTCCTCTGTTTGACATCTGGAATTAATTAGGAAAATTGCATACATGTGGAACTTAGTGCTTACACGCCTCACCCACTTCTTTCCAAATTGTTCCCAACTTTGTTGGAGATGCTGATGAGTAACCAGCACAATGTACCATATTTGGTGGACAGGCCAGGATCTTGGACCATTTGCTCAGCTACTAGCCAATTTGACAGCTAAGTCATTTGATCCTATGCTTATACCATGCCTATCCTATCCTATGAGATGCTCTTGAAAAGCATTTGATTGGACCATGAATGATACAGCGTGATGACAAACAGGGCATGAAAATTAAGCAAGGAGGACCTGGCCCGGAACTAAATACAATAGGACCATGAATGATGGTGAGTGATGCATCAGACCATGAATGATGCAGCGTGATAACAGACAGGGCATGAATGATTGGACCATGAATGATGCAGTAAGATGACAGATAGGGCATGGAAATGAAGCGTGGAGGACCCAGCCCAGCGCAAGCTTCAATAGAACCATGAATGATGGACCATGAATGATGCAGTGTGATGACAAATGGGGTATGGAAATAAAGTGAGAAGGACCCGGACCAATGCTAGCTTCAATAGGACCATGAATGATGGACCATGAATGATGCAGCAGACCATGTATGATGCAGAGTGATGACAGACAGGGCATGAATGATTGGACCATGAATGATGCAGTGTGATGACAGATGAGGCATGGAAATCATGTAAAATCTTTTTTCTTCTTTTTTTGAAGGAAAGTCTTTGATGTAACAATTGAGATTTGCTTACAATAAAAAAAAAATTAAAAAATGGGGCAAGGAAATGAAGCTAGGAGGACCCAGCCCAGCGCTAGCTTCAATAGAACCATGAATGATGCAGTGTGATGACAAATGGGGCATGGAAATGAAGCAAGGAGGACCTGACCCGGTGCTAGATTCAATAAAGCATAATGAAAAAAAAAGTTGAGAAAAGGGTTTTCTCTCATTCTAATATTGAACGGTTACACTTGAAATGCTTAGTAAAGCCTAGTTTTCATTATGTTTCTTTGAGATATTAAACATCCTCATTTAAAATAATGATGTAATCATTTATGGGATAAACTGGTGTTTTATTACATTTAAATTTATTTTTCACTCCTAACAAATACGTATATCTTAATATACTGATAAGTAAATATAATAGTAATATAAGTAGTTAGCTTACGTAATACCCAGAACAATATGCTACTGTATTTAAGTTCAAATTATAAAGTATTTTAGTGAAGAATTGTTATTGCGTCCATTCTTCTATTCTCCTTCTATGTTATTGAAAGACACCTGTGACGAGAGGGTAAACATAGTGATAAAATGATTTGTTGTTTCCTGGTTCCCAGTCAGGTGCATATTTTCTATAAATATACAGCTTTGTCCTCAAGTGGAAATACCATTGGGTTTTTTTAAGGTAAAATTTCTCGCTGTATGTCCTGTGGACGTTTTTTTTTTTTTTTAGACTTTTGTCCCTTTTTTCCCCCTTATGATTTATCTTCCTGCTGTCTGCCCAGAAAAGAATTATAACCATATTAAACATAGGAAACACTCTCCCTGTTCCCCAGTTGTACAGCTCTGCAGGATATGTTGGGTTTTTATTAGTACTAAATGATAATTATGACCACCCATCAGAACATATGTGTGTTCAGTTCCACGTATCAATAAAAATAGGCAGTAGAAAGGTTTTCAGCAATTTTCATTTCACTTGCACGTGTGCCTCCATTAATTTTTGCTTTACCGTAGCCTATCACAACGTGCCTGTGTGTCAAATCTTAAGAAATCCTTTTAAAAAATTGCCTTTAGCAAAGCTTATTATTATGTAAAATCCGGTGGGGGGATGGGGTGCCAATGGTATATGCACAGATGTTGTAGAACTACAACTCCAATGATGTCTTGCATCATGGGAGCTGTAGTTTTTCAAACTTCTGTTGATCTACCTTTTGGGCACCCCTTTGTTACTGAATTTTATCTTATGGTATATATTGCACTTGGATATATAGCTTTCTTTTTGCAGTTTTTCTTGTTAATATTTGTTTTGATTACCCTTGTACTGATGAGGGAAGCATTGTGCTATGACAGTAATGGTGTTAGTTGTGTCAATTATATCAATGGAGGTTTTTCTCAATGCTGCGAACCTTCTACCTCCTTTGACTTTTTTGTTTACCCCCAAATTATTACTATTCTTTCTTCCCCCTTAATAGTGATTTGTGCATTGTGTTTTTGTATGCCTAATAGAGTTGAGCGAATCCGAACTGAAAAGTTTGGATTCGTACCGAACATTAGGTTTTTTTGGACCCCGGACCCGAACAAGGACATATCACTGTATGTTCGGGTTGGAGTTCGGAGTTCGGAGATTTAATGACGCGTTTTGAAAGGCCGCAGGGCAACCAATCAACAAGCGTTTGACTTGTGTGCCCTTAGAAGCCATCACAGCCTTGCCTACTAATGGCATGACTGTGATTGGCCAGTGCAGCAAGTGACCCAGCCTCTATAGAAGCTGGTCACTTAGTATTAGTAAATTATGCCCCTACTCGCTATACCTAGTCAACTTGGGGGTGGGAAATTTGTATTTATGCCCCCACCCACCACTCAGGGGTGGGGGCCGGGGGGAGGACATTAAGTCCCCCCCCTTATGTTTTTAGGGCCCCACTCACCGTGCAGGGGTGAGGGCTGGGGGAAGGACCTTAGGTCCCCCCCCTATTGTTATTTAGTTCCCCCACCCGCTGCCCAGGGGTGGGGGCCAGGGGGGAGGACAGTAGGTGCCCCCCTCCACATTCTTATCAAGGGCCCCCACCCGTCGCACATGTGTGGGGGCAATAGTTTTTTTTTTTGTTTTTTTTTTACAGTGAGCAATCACTGGCTGCTCATTGTTTACTAGACACGCCCCTACTCGCGGTATAGCGAGTAGGGGTTGAATTTACTAATACTAAGTAATCTTTACTTAGTATTAGTAAATGTGACTGAAAGACCAATTTAGGTGACCAATTTAAGTCTTTCAGCCTTTTGGTAGATAGCTCCCTAATACCGTGTTAATTAGGGAGTTATACAGAAAAGTGAAGGAAAAGACCGCCCCGTAACAAACCGGGCTGCTCTCCTTCAAGTCACCCCAAGAACAACGTCTAAGAAAATAAATAAATTTTATTAAGAATAATGAATTAAAATCAAATTACCTAGGAACTCGTGTATATGACAAAAATCCTGTCAGTTTAAATGCAAGGCTACAGTGAAAATAACGTGTATCAGTCACAATTATATGTAGCAATATAAACTAAAACAGAGTTAGTGCTACAAGTGATACTTTACATACACACTAAGCCTTGCAGAAAATCAGAGAGTGCAGATATGATAAACTTATATCGGAAAACAAAATATTAGGGGAGACCATGTAAATGGAAAGAAAATTATTGCAAAGTGAAACAAAAAGGCTGAATAGATCAGTCTCACAGTAGCTCCATACTATGTGTTCGCCCCAACATGTTTAGGCAATCAACCCCAAAGTAACTGCAACACACAGTGTGAGTACACTAAGGGTTTATAAAAGTCAGAGATACATCAGACAAAAACCCAAATTAAATATCAAATTACCTACGGACTCATATGTATACCAAAATCCTACTTATTGTCTGTAAAGTAACAGTTAAAGTAATATGTATCAATCACTAATTTATAGCAGTTTAGACTCAAAAAGAGTTAATGTTAAAAGTGATTTGTCAATATACAATAAACCCTGCAGAAAATCAGAGAGTGCAGGTAGATAGATTAGTATTGGAAATCGAAAGGATAGGGAAGATAATATGAATGGAGAGGGAAATATAAAGTAGAAATGTAGAAATGGTATAAAGTGAATCTAGATAGATCAGCCTCAAAATAGTTCCATACTAAATGATCGCCCCAGCGTGTTAACCCAATAGACCCTAAGGTCGCTGCAACACTCTGTCAAAAAAGAGTTCACTAAAAGTATAACACAGTCGAAAGATACATCGAGGAAAAAAGCTCGACGCGCGTTTCGGCGGGTAAACCGCCTTTCTCAAGAGCGAAATACAATGTATCAAATAGGGTCACCCCCCCCTCCCCAACCTCCATTTAAATAGCCCCTACTGACCTCCCATCAGCTAATGCTCATTACCATAGGTTGGCGTCATCCAATCCTCTTGCTGAGCAAGATTGGATACTGCGCATGTCCCGCCAGAGCGTCCGCGCATGCGCGCCAAACTTAGAATAGATGGTTTCTTCAGATCGTCAATACACATATCAGAGTGTAAGTGCAGGGGTAGAGTAACGTAAATTGTAAACTCAATCCCGCCACGCAATATATGTGTATAAATAAGTGGACAAACAAAAAGGGGTCAAATCCTTAATGGATCCAGGTACAAAATGAATGCCCTTATATGGAGGGACAAAAAAGCAGACTATACTCGTCTAGTCAAAACCGGTGCGCTTGCGCACCAGACATAAAATCTAAATATCTTACTCAGCATTCATGTGCCTGTTAGGACGAAAATGTCCACATATGTACAGGAGATTCATAAGGATAAAGGGAAGGAGGAGGAAATAAAAAAGAGAAGAAAAAACTAATCCTATTAATCTTAATAGCAAAATAAAATAAAATATATATGATTTATAGACAAAAAGAGTGGTGGAAGTACAAAACTTACAATACAGCTGGTAATAATAAAAAATAATATGGGAAAATTGAGAAAGATATATACAAAACCCAATAGGTCATGTGTTTATATAAAGGGTGCGAAAGAAAAGCCTTCGTTCAGACCCAATGGTTGAAGCGTTTTGAGTTCATATATCCATCTAGATTCCCTCTGTCTAAGTGTTTTGTCAAAATCCCCACGTCTAGGGGTCCTTTTCACTAATTCCAATCCACAAAATTTAAGATTATTAGCGTCCCCATGATGAGATTCTTTAAGGTGTCTTGAGATAGGTGTCTCAAGTCGATTCCTAGGAGATCTCACATGTTCCATGATCCTGTCTTTGAATGCTCTAAATGTTTTCCCCACATATTTCTGTCCGCATGTGCACAGGAGCAGGTATACAAGGCCTTTAGTGTTGCAGTTAAAGAAGCTTTTAACTTTAAAGGAACCCAGTCCTTGACTATCGCTGACAGTCTTGGAGTTTTTAAGAATAAACTTACAAGCTACACATTTGCCACAGCCATAAGTGCCAGTTGGGAGAGTACCCAACCAAGTGGCACGTGGTTGTGGTTTGATAGAGAAATGACTGGGTACCAATAAATCGCGAATATTGCGTCCCCTCCTAGCTGTAATGTTCACATGTGGGCTTATAGCCCCCTTGAGATGTATATCGTTTAGTAGGATGGGCCAGAATCTCTCAAGTGACTTCCGTACTTCTGACCACCCCCTATCGAATGTTGCGATCATACGAATATTTCCAGCATCCTTCTTAGTCGTCCTTTCAGTAAGATCACACAATAAATCACCCCTCTCAGTTTGTAATGCCTTCTTATAGGCTCTTTTTAGGCAACGGTTCGGGTAACCCTTCTCCTTAAAATGTTGTCGAAGTTGTTTCGCTTTCAAAACAAAGTCCTGGGTGTCACTACAATTTCTCCGAAGGCGGAGGTACTGACCAACCGGAATGCCCTCTTTGAGGGGTCGGGGATGGTGGCTAGTCCAATGTAGGAGAGAGTTGGTTGCCGTGGGTTTTCTAAACAACGTAGAATGGAATGTACCATCTTGACTAATGCTGATGGTCACATCTAGAAAATTTATGGACCGTCCTCCGAATTCAGATGTAAACCGAAGATTTTGATCATTACGGTTAAGTAATCCTACCATGTCTGAAAACTCTCGGGGGGTACCCTGCCAGAAAATCAAAATGTCGTCAATATAGCGACCCCACCATAAGACTTTAGGTAGGTATTCTCTCAACATATCTGAATTACGGATCTGATGTTCCCACCAACCGAGATGGAGATTCGCATATGAGGGGGCACAAGCCGTCCCCATAGCGGTTCACCTCACTTGGTGGTATATACGATTGTTAAATAAAAAATAGTTGTGTGACAAAATGAATCTGAGAAGACGTAGGAGGAAAGCTGTATGTAAGTCATCTCTAGGGGCTCTCTGATCGAGAAAAAATCCCACATGTTCAATTCCTCTATCATGAGGTATAGAAGAATAGAGTGATTTGACGTCCAAACTACATAATTGGACGGTGGAGGAAAATTTAAGACTCGAAAGTTTATTTAGGGCTTGCTTGGTATCCCTAATATAGGAAGGTAATGTTTCGACAAAAGGTCTTAACACTCTGTCTATGTACAGGCTGCCATTCTGTGTGAGGTTATCGACCCCAGAGACAATTGGACGTCCTGGGGGTGTCTCCAAGTTCTTGTGAACTTTAGGTAAGCAGTAGAAGGTTGCTATTTTAGGGTGACGAGTAAAAATAAATTCAAACTCGTCACCTGATAGCAACCCCCTACTGCGACCATCTTCCAATATTTCCCTATATTTAGACAAAAAATCATTAGTAGGATCGTATTTGAGGACTACATATGTCTCAGTGTCCCTAAGGACCCATTCGGCCATTCCCAAGTATTTGTCCACATCCATCAGTACGATATTTCCCCCTTTGTCAGCGGGTTTAATGATGATATCAGCATCATCTTGTAAAGTTTTTAAAGCTTGTTGTTCCCGTCTGAGGAGATTATCCCTAGAATGGATGCGGAGAGATTTTAAGTTGATTTTTTCAATCTCTATTTTAGCCGCCTCTAGAAATAGCTCAATGTTCCTAAAGCTCGCAAAATTAGGTGTATATCGGCTCTTTGGTTTCAGGCCGGTACGGTTGGAGGTGATGTTTGAGATATTTTCATCTAAGAGGGCTAGTAGGGTGGTGAGGCATTGATAGTCTTGTGGTGCAAGTCCGAGGTCTCAGGCCTTTCTTTCATTTTGAACAGAGTGGAATTTGTGTAGGGCCAACTTTCTAACGAAAAGGTTGAGATCCCTAATCCAACCAAACTTGTCAAAAGAAGGTGTAGGTACAAATGAGAGGCCCTTCCCTAGAACAACCTTTTGATCAGCGGTCAATATTCGAGAAGACAGATTAATGATCTGGGACTTGTGTTCTACTATCTGAGTGTCAATTAATATCTCCTCCTCCTCCCCCCTCCTCTTGTATTGCGAGTCTGATATCTCGTTCGCTGGCTCGGGAATTCCTCCTGATAACCTGATTAGGGAGTTATCTACTAAGCGGCTGCTTATGTTATGTTATTTTTAGGTGATTTCCCTATCCACATTTGTTTGCAGGGCACTTGTCCTACTCTTATCCCCATTTTACTTCCTTTTGCATCCCTCTAGCCCTTTCCAGGAGTTTTTTAGAGCCATTTTTGTGGCCAAAAGTTCCGGTCCCCATTTTTCAAAGTTCAGCCAAACCCGTCGGACCCGAACATCCAGGTGTCCGCTCAACTCTAATGCCTAATAAAAGCTTGATAAGTCAACATTTGCAGTCACACATACAATGTACATGACTGAAAATTGTTATCATTGATGTATGCAAAGTACTATGTCTAATGTGTAAGTTTGGTAGCTGCTATCGCTGTTGTATGTACTTAACACAATAAAAACGGTCAAATTTAAAAAAGAATGAAAAAAACAAACAAACATATGTCTGTTATAATTATATATCTGCAGTTTAAATTCTCCTCTTTATTAATTACTTGTGCTACAGTAGGCTTTAAACATTGCATGACATTCCATGTGGTTAAGGGGGTAGAGCCAGCAAGTCATGTTTGTACCCCACCATCTTTAAATTTCACCATCTGCCACTGGTCAACAGTATAAAAAGCTTGGCAAAATCAAGATAAATTACTCTACTGGTTTCACCTGGCACCATGCCACTCTGGATGTCATTTGACAGTGCAAAGAAAGCGATACAGATTTTTGGAAAAATTGCCTACACACGTATTTTCCAATGCATATTCTCCTTTTAATAATACAATAAATCTTTTAGGTGCCAAACTTAATCAAATCTGTTTTGCACATCAATGAGAACAGTGAAAGTAGTAGTCTTTTAAAATAATTTTTTTTAATAAATAACATATTTTAAAGTTTTTTCTATATTTGATTTACATTGCTCATTATTTTTAGTCTTTACCATTGTTTTATGAGCTCTTTTTGTGCTGTTTTTACATTGCATTGTCAACATTATCTTTCTCCTGCTCTTTCTTTCTGTGATGTCTCTTTTATTTGTATAATATTTTCTATTTGCTTTTGGGAAAAATTGCTAAATAAAGATTAACTAAACAGCAGTTCGTGGTTTTGCATTTGAATGTAACTATTCTCTTTTTTATAGTTTTTATTTAGTTGGAATCGATATGTATACAGTTGTGCTCACAAGTTTACATACCCTGGCAGAAATTGTGAAGTTTCGGCATTGATTTTGAAAATATGACTGATCATGCAAAACAAATTATTTTATTGAAGCATAGTGATCATATGAAGCCATTTGTCACAGAGTTGTTTGGCTCCTTTTTATATCATATTGATAACAGAAATTACCCAATGGCCCTGATCAAAAGTTTATATACCCTTAAATGTTTGGCCTTGTTACAGACACACAAGGTGACATACACAGGTTAAAATGGCAATTAAAGGTTCCTTCCCACATTTGTGGCTTTTTAAAATGCAATTAGTGTCTGTGAAAAAAATGGTCAATGAGTTTGTTAGCTCTCACGTGGATGCACTGAGAAGGCTAGATACTGAGCCATGGGGAGCAGAAAAGAACTGTCAAAAGACCTGCGTAACAAGGTAATGGAACTTTATAAAGATGGAAAAGGATATAAAAAGATATCCAAAGCCTTGAAAATGGCAGTCAGTACTGTTCAATCACTTATTAGGAAGAGGACAATTTTGGAATCTCTTGATACCAAGCCAAGGTCAGGTAGACCAAGAAAGATTTCAGCCTCAACTGCCAGAAGAATTGTTTGGGATACAAAGAACAACCAACAGGTAATCTCAGGATAAGTACAAAAAAAAGACAGTGTGGTTGTTATAAGGAGCACCATGTGACAATACTTGAACAAAAATGAGTTGCATAGTCGAGTTGCCAGAAAGAAGCCTTTACTGCGCCAATACCACAAAAAAAGCCCAGTTACAATATGCCTGACAACACCTTGACACGCCTCACAGCTTCTGCCACACTTTAATTTGGAGTGACGAGACCAAAATAGAGCTTTATGGTCACAACCAGAAGCGCTATGTTTGGAGATGGGTAAACAAGGCCTACATTGAAAAAATTACATCCCCACTGTGAAGCATGGTGATGGCTCACTGATGTTTTGGGATGGGGGCGGGGGTGTGAACTCTAAAGGCATGGGGAATCTTGGGAAAATTGATAGCAGGATGAATGCAGCATGTTATCAGAAAATACTAGCAGACAATTTGTATTCTCTGCACGAAGGCTGCGCATAGGTCGCTCTTGGACTTTCCAGCATGACAATGACCCTAAGCACAAGGCCAAGTTGACCCTCCAGTGGTTACAGCAGAAAAAGGTGAATGTACTTTTAGTAATTATTATAAAGACCTCTACAATTTAAACCCCCCAGAAAAGACCCCTTATGATAGAGTGAAATATCTATCCAAAAATATACCAATAAAAATTTCAAAAGAAACAGCAGCTCAAATAGAGGAATTGTTCTCCCCGGAGGAACTCTCAGCGGTGATTGAGGCAATACCCCTTAATAAAAGTCCTGGGCCAGATGAATTATCAGCACGCTACTTCACGCTAATTCCAAAACATTCTTGTTCCACACTTTCTTAGAGCCTTTAATGGATTGTCTTCAACTAATGACATCCCAACTTCATTGTTGAGAGCTGTAATTGCTGTGATATATAAAGATGGAAAAGATCCAGAATTATGCAGCAGTTATAGACCAATTTCTCTTATTAATCTTGATTTAGAAACATGTGCAAAACTTCTGGCAAATAGACTTAAGCCCCTTATGCCTGGACTGATCCACCCTGATCAAGCTGGCTTTGTCTCTGGCCATGAAGCCAGAGACAATACTACCAAAATCTTGAATGTATTACATGGAGCTATAATAAATAAAAGCCCTACAGTTTTGTTAACAATTGATGCTGAGAAGGCCTTTGACAGGGTGGATCAGTCCTATCTGTTTGCAATGTTAGAGGCATGGGGGCTTGGTCCAAGATTTCATAATTGGATACAGATACTGTATAAAGGCCCTTCAGCCATGGTTCGGATTAATGGTTTACTTTCAAATGCCTTCATTATTAACAACGGCACTCATCAAGGATGCCCGTTGTCCCCTCTTCTTTTTGTTTTAGCATTTGAACCTTTCTTAGAAGCTATATGAAGAAACACCAATATTAAAGGATATAAGTATAAGGGGGGAGAGGTTAAACTAACCCCTTTTGCGGATTATGTTTTATTTACGCTTATAGAACCTCAATATACACTTCCTTTTGTTCAGGAAGAATTGGAGCAATTCGGTACTCTATCTAATTTTAAGGTAAACACAGATAAATCTGAAATATTGGGAGTAGGGATAAGCATAGGAATTAAGGAGAAAATACAGAAGCTTTATAGGTATAAGTGGACAGACTCTAGCATAATATATTTAGGAATACATCTGACGGCTCATTTAAAAGATCTATTTAAACTAAATTATGTAAAATTATTAAGAAAAATTGATTTAAAAAATTGGAACCAGACCTTATTTTCATTGATAGGGAGAGTTAACATCATAAAAATGATGATACTCCCTAAGGTATTATACTTATTCCAGACATTGCCTATTTCGCAGCCGAGAGCCTTTTTTGGGAAAGTACGATCTAAATTGCTTTTATTTATATGGAATAATAACCACCCACGTATCGCGTTCAATACATTGACACTACCAGTTGAAAAAGGAGGCCTGGGCCTCCCACATATTTATAAATACTATGTTGCGGTACTATGTGTGCGAATTAGAGAATGGACAGCTATAGACAAAAAAAAACCTTGGTATAAATTAGAACAAGATTTTATAAAGGTTAAATTGGAGACCCTACCCTGGCAGAACTGTAAATTAAATGTATTATCTCCTTCTAATCACCCAATTATAAATCATATAATACAGACCTGGAGAAGGCTTGAAGATAGATGGAGGCTATCTCTGGGATTATCAGTATTTTTTTCCAATTGCATCAAATTTGGAGTTCCAGTATGGGATGAGCCACAAAATACTGGGAACGCTAACAGGAGAAGCAGATCCGCCAGTAACATGTTTAATAATAGATGGTACACCCACTAGGCTAAGAGAGTTTCCTAGCTGTGATAATATGACAACACTTATAGATAAAGTGGGTATGGTTTATTTAAAGTTTTTTTTAAACCAAAAAGTGTTACCATACTGGCAGACAAGAGATAAAACTGAGTTTGAGTTACTCTGTGGTACCGGGATAGATAAAAAAAACTATATGTGTCTAGTATCTATAACCTAATTCAGAAGGGTTCCATGGATAAGATAGTAGCCTAATTTCAGTTGAAATGTATGCTAGGACTGAACATCCAATTGACTGGCATTGACTGGTCATTTGTGTTCAAAATGGGAATGAAAGCTCAGGTGACCACTGCTAGGAAAATGATTTTCTTTAAAAGAATTACTAGATGGTACAATACCCCAGATTGACTTAAAAACATGGTGTATCTACATTGGATGAATGCTGGAGATGTGGTGAGAAGGGAGCAAATATGGAACATATCTGGTGGGAGTGCAAACTTATTGGGAACTATTGGCTCCAAGTATTGAGTGTTATCTATAAGATTCTACCAATGTCAGATCAACTATCCCCATCTAAGATCTTACTGGGCTGGCCAGCTTCTTTTAAGGAGAACAATAAACAGATATTGGTAGGTTTCTTATTGAATGAAGCAAATGCTTTGATCCCGCTGTATTGGCTTAAACCTAGCATCCCGACTGTAAAACAATGGATTCTTAGAGTGGAATCATTAAGGGAATTAGATATATAAACTATATGTCTATATAGATTTTCTCAATAAAACACTACAAAATAGCAGGATAAGGTGGTATTTGCTGCTCTTTGATTCTTGACTGTTATATGAGCGGTGCAGTCAGGGAGAGGGGTTAATTTTATAGACATGCTTCTTTCATACTTCTAAAATAGAATGCATGAGCACATAGAGTACTTTGGAAGGAATATATGGGCATACATGTATAAAGCCGGTACGCCATTTTTCAGACAATGCCCAGGTGGGACCTAGTGCACCCAGACCCACATGGAATGGGGGGGGGGGTTATACTTATAGTTGCTGTGCTATTTACACCAGTCAAAACTTCAGCAACAATTAACTGGCACGAGAGACTGATATACTGTAACTTTCAGATAGAGGTGACAAGCTTTAAATAGGAACTTCCCGTGTTTTTTCATATTATGTTTACTTACCCATATATTTAACAAAGGTGTATTTGTTAGGAGTGAGAAATAAAATGAAACCTAGACATTCACCAACTTTGCACCTCAATTTTAGCTCATTGTCAATCACCTTTACAAAGTCTGCTCTTTACACTTGGCAGTCATTATAGAGAAAGCACACAGAGAAGAGGAGAAATGAAACCATGTTACTATTTCTTCTGTTTATTTGCAACGAGTGCCCTTGTTGTGCCTGGACTGAACTGGATTATGATGTAAATTGCTACATCTTATTTTTTTTTATTCTTTAGCTTTTATTTAGTATTTGAAAAGGTCTTAACAATGAAGCTCAGCAAAGTACAATCGTGCACATACGGATCAGGGCAGTCTTTAACGTAGGGCAAATGGGGCTGCTGGGGGGCCCAAAGCAGCTGTTTGTGGTACCCACAAGATAATATATAATTTATCTGCCCCATGGACCCTGCCGGTGCTGCGGTCGCACGGGGGGGGGGGGAGAGCACACATTAAAAAGGCCATTGGAGTGTCACTAAAAACCTCCAGTTATGTAAATATGCATTGGGATTTGGGAGAGGGCGCAAGTAACTATTTCCTTTGTTTTTTTATTGTATGTATTGGGGCTGATGTGTTTTATGGTCCTTGCTGCCGCCCAGGAGTAGTGGGAATCTGAGCGCAGGACTTATTTTTGTGTATTTGTATTTGCTTTATATCGCACAGCCATGTTACAGTGCTGCCACCCAACCCATGTTTGCCCTTTGCAGGGTAATAAGTGTATCAGGGTTTAGAAAAATGCCCCTCTCTGTCTCATTAGAGATTTTTTACCGGAAGCTTCAGGAAGCAAGGTGAATTGTTAGGGTCCACCTAGAGGTTTGCCTTGACGTGGCAGGTGGGCTTACACCTAATGGCCATTAGAGTGTCACTAAAAACTTCCAGCTATTTAATAGGGATCGTATGAAAAAAAGGATTGACAAGTAATTGGTGATTTTCAATGTGTCAGGGTCCGATCGCTTGGAAAGTTTCCAATTATACAAAAGCATAAAACGCTTTATTCATATACATAATATAAATAGATTTCAGACGTAAATAACAAGGGTTCCATGAATTTCCCTTGCTTACATCAGGAGGACTTTGTTTTTTTAATTACAGCTGTAACGATTACCTCAGTGTTACATAAGAGTAACTTTAGAAACAAGACTGGACAAGTTCTGTTGTGAATTCCAAGCGAGAGACAGCCCTCCTCATGAAATATTCAATGAGGTAACTGACCGTACTCACTGTGTTTGGATTGCTGCTGTGACTCACACGGTCAGGTAACAGAGTTAGTATTGCATTCACTTTACACCATTTAAGACAACCTAGCATTACTCAGCAAGTATTCGTTATCACTGTTATTGTAATGATTAATTATTATCCATGTGACTTCAGCTCTGAACTATATTAAAAGTTGCAAGGTATATCTGTAAATAATACACTCCTGAATCTTTTGTGATGTTGCCAAAAACATGGAATTCATAAGTTTAAACCTTACTAATGCAAAGGGAATTACAATTAGAAATCATGGAAATTCACCTTTCACTTTAAATGGAAATTCCTTTTTCGGACCCTAGAGTTCCCCCAATCTTTCCCTATGCGAAGGTTCTTTCCTGTCTCACTTCAGGTTCTCTTTTCTCTTTATTGCACTTTTACTTTACGCCCCCCTCACCCTCCCCCACCAATATTTTTACCATCTTCTTGCCCTATTTTATATTTACTACTTACCCCATCTTGAAAAGAAAGTTCCCCGCTCTCCCAGACTTGTCTGCCATTTTCTGAGATCCATTGGCAATAGATAAGTGCTCAACACAAACCCTGTACTATCAAGTTCCGTGCAGGTGAGTGTGTGAGAGCTGTTTAGAGGAATTCTAAGCACCATAACTACTACAGCTAATTGTAGTGATTAGGATTTTAGGCGCCGTCGCACTTTATGTAGTCAAACAATTTTTGGAACAGTTTGACACTTACCTGGGTCCCATTGACACCTGCAATCTGGCTTCTCTTCACAGATATTTCTAAACAAGAAGTTCCCTTTCCTCTTTAGATATATCACTTTTGGCCCTATTGGGATAGAAATTGTAACTAAAGCCAAGGTAGAAACTTACTTACTGTGGTACAATGTCAAGGGATTAACCAAAATATAGTGTATATACTAGCCAGGAAAAACCTGTGACACAAAGAGTAAAAAAGGTAAAATATCAATACAACCGTATATCCATAGAGATGAAGAGCACAGGTTACCACAGGTAGCCTACAAGCAGAAAAAACATAGTGTAAACCGTAAAAGGGCATATGGAAATAAGAGGTGGGGTTGGCATATCACTCACATGGCCCAGAGCCATCCCAGGCTCTATGTAACAGGCTCTAGGGTGCCACAGATGTAATGGTAGTGTTTGGGGTAGGGGATAGGGTTAGGGTTGGGGCTAGGGTTAAGGTTGGGGATAGGGTTAGGGGTAGGGTTGGGGGTTGGGTTAGAGGCAGGGTTAAGGGTAGGGTTAGCGGTAAGGGTTAGGGTTAGCATTAGGGAGTTGCCAAAGTCCCAAATTGCCAAAGTCACGAATTTCAGAAGTGGTGAACCGAACCGAAGTGCTGAATTGCCAAAGTCCCAAATTGCCAAAGTCCCGAAATTTGGAAGTGCCGAACTGAACCAATTTTTTTGCCCATGCACATCCCTACCCTTCACTGCCTCACACCGACATCCTGCTTCTTGGATTGTCACTGTTGGTTGGAATGTTATTGCATACACAATGCTGTGTTCTATATTATTATTTTTTCTGCTGCATCTCATCTGTAAGCTCATTTAATAAACCTTGAATGAAAAGAAATGTCAGAAATTTGAAGTGAATTTAAAATGTCAGGTCAAAGAAGCCAAATCCTATAGAGTTTGGCAAAACAGCAGGAAATTGTACAAGTGTGAGAGAAAATGTAAAGATAAATAAGGTAAATATATACAGTATGTAAGATATTACACTGCTAAAAACAAATTATGAAGGAATTCTCCAGAAGGCTACCTTTTTTGTTATGACGTTGTACAGCTGTTCTCTGTGAGACTTCTGCGGGTCTGCAGACAAATTTCTGAAACGCAGGCTAGTGAGTGAGTGAGCAATTTTGTGAATGACAGATTAAAGTGCTTGCGTTATCCCCTCCACGCAAAGCTTGGATTATGACCGAATTCAAACTGACGTGAACTGCTGTCTCTTTAAATCTGATCATATTGTTACTGCATCGGATAGCAGAATCATTATGGTATTTTGTCATTGATCAATAATTGTGATTGGATCCATGGAAGGGAAATAGACCGATTATTTCAATCAGCCTCCTGTAAGACTTCTACTAGTGTTTTAGACAGTTTGCTAGCTAAATTGTACCAGCTTTTTAGAAACAGTATTAAAAGGTTATTCCAAGCATCATGACCACTACAGCCCGCACCAGTACTCTGGCCCCTTTTTGCAGTAATGGGGCTAACCTGAGCAGCAATGGATGGCTGTGATCGGCTGGGTGTCAGCTGACAGTTTTCAGCCTATCACAACACGTATTGCTGGTATGAATTGGTATAGCTAGAAGACAATGTGTAATCTCTGCTTTAGCCATTCCTCCAGTGGAGGGCTGAGCTACCGGTAACAGGTTATCATATTTAGTGTTAAACAGCTTAAAAATGGTTTAACACTAAAAGGAACAAAAGCGCCAGGGACACCAGGCACTATAAGCAATTCAATGAGATAAAATGGTTATAGTAATCACACTGTCCTTCTAAGTAGGCATGTGACTTAAGTTACCACAGAGAATTTTAACAACCTTTTCTCCCCATATTTCTTTTATTTATTTTCTATTCTGACACACCTATAATGGGTGTTGGACATAAAGATTTGTCTTATTAATGCTGTATCAGCACATGCTTTTCTAGTGACAATAATTATATCCTGATTAATATCCAGATTGTCACATTAGTGATTGTTATCATTATTCAGTTTTTACCATTCATCCCTCCCAATGTCTTGCGTATTGTTGATGCCTACGATTAAGCGTTCTTTGTAAAGAACGTTTAATCATAGGCAACACTAAAGTTCACAGTTTTGCACTGCTTGCTGAGAGCTGATACAAGAACATGTCTTTTTTTGTAATGACACTATGTTCTTATGTAGTAACAATGTGTAACATACTACAGATCACATATTGGGAAGGTACATAAAGGTAGATTCCAGAATAGTAGACTTCCCTCTTTGGGACTCATACTCACATATTTCCTTTCAAGGAGACCATAGGACTCTGAAATGCTTATTTACTAAAGTGTGGATTGTTGAGAAGTGAGTTTCAAACTTTATTCCAAGATAGCCGAATGGAAAATAGGACTTGGACAAATGTTTGTTTAACCCCAAACTTGCTAAGAATGTTCCCATCTGCAATGCCCAGCAACTTCCTCCAATGGTTCGTGACATCAATCATGAAAGCTCCCCATCAGTAAAAATAAGTGAAAAGGATACCTTTTGAGATGATGTTGTTATGGTGCCCAGAATGGTTTTTTAAATTCACTTTGAATTACTCATAGTTCACACTTTAGTGAATAACCCTGAGAGTGTTTTGATAGTATTACAGTTCCAATAAACAAATAATGTCCAATACGTTCCAATAAGCAATAAACCAAAGTGTCCACCTTCAGCCATTTGAAATGTCAGGGGTCATTCCTAAGTTTTGCTCTTTGGACTAATAGCAGAAGAATACTATAAAAACACAGCTGGGTTTATCACTGAGTCATAGAGAATCGACACATTGCAAAATGCAGGTGAAAATAACCTCTTTCAAAATATAACAATGTAAAATTAGCATAAGAAAAGAGAAACAGGTATTTAAGCATGATTTTTATCTTTCAGATGGTAACAATAATATTGAAAGAACGTGTTGACTTTGCAAGGATGAAGTACTGAGTGAAGAAATTGCACCTGTTTCTTCAGGTTGCACTCGGACCCTACAGTTGGAATTTTAACCTAATGCCCTATCTCTTAATGCATGTTAATTTCTGCTTGGCTGAATCAGACTAACAGCCTTGTACATTGCAAGGACGTCACATACATAGTTTTGCACCTGACAATGGCAGAATGTCACATACGATACATAGTCTTGGCACATGACCATTTTTGTTCTCTACTATTCTAAGAAGACCCTACCCCTATACCCTCCTATTCTAAGAAGACCCTACCCGTATAGCCAGGGCCGGCTTTAGGCCTTTAGGAGCCCTGTGCGAAAAATCTTCACAGTGCCCCTCCCCCCATTCATGTTGTAATGTTTATGTTGTCTGTGTATGTGATAGGTGTGATGACTGTGTGTGATATGTATGCTACGTGTTGGCTGTGTGTGATATTTGTAATGATGCAGACAGCCACACCCACAGGCAGCCATACACATACACACATAGGCAGACAGCCACACACACACACACACACACACACACAGAGGCAAACGGCCATACACACACAGGAAGACATCCACACACACAGAGGCAGGCAGTCACGCACACACCCACACACAGATAGACAGTCACACACACACACACACAGGCAGTCACGCACACACACACAGACACACACACACACAGGCAGACAGTCATACACACACACAGGCAGACAGCCACACATACACACAGGCAGACAGCCACACAGACACACACAGAGGCAGATGGCCATACACACACAGGAAAACATCCACACACAGGCAGACAGCCACACACACAGGCAGGCAACCACACAAACACACACAGGCAGACAGTCACTCACACACACACACAGGCAGACAGTCATGCGTGCACACACACAGGCAGACACTGATAATCACATATAGTTACCTCTGTTCATTGTAGAGGCAGTGCAGGTCCAGGAGACTGTTTGTTGGGGAAGCAGGGACTCCTTCCTGCTTCCCCTGCAGCAGATATCCGGCACTTTTAGCTCTGCCCCGCCATACGGATGCTCCGCCACCGTCGCACAGGAAGCTCCGCCCCTGCCGCTAATTTATTTTATTTTTTTATCCCGGCCGGCCATGTGTGAGCTGTGTCGGCCACATGGCGCCCCCTGCTCCATGGCGCCCTATGCGGCCGCACAGCTCGCACATCCCTAAGGCCAGCCCTGCGTATAGCTTCCTATTCTATAAAGACCCTGCCCCTATACCCTCCTATTCTAAGAAGACCCTACCTGTATACCCTCCTATTTTAAGAAGACCCTACCCCTATACCCTCCTATTCTAAGAAGACCCTACCCGTATACCTTCTTATTCTAAGAAGACCATACCCCTATACCCTCCTATTCTAAGAAGACCCTGTCCGTATACCCTCCTATTTTAAGAAGACCCTACCTGTATACCCTCCTACACTAAGAAGACCCTACCCCTATACCCTCCTATTCTAAGAAGACCCTGTCCGTATACCCTCCTATTTTAAGAAGACCCTACCTGTATACCCTCCTATTCTAAGAAGACCCTACCCCTATACCCTCCTATTCTAAGAAGACCCTACCCCTATACCCTCCTATTCTAAGAAGACCCTACCCGTATAGCCAGGGCCGGCTTTAGGCCTTTAGGAGCCCTGTGCGAAAAATCTTCACAGTGCCCCTCCCCCCATTCATGTTGTAATGTTTATGTTGTCTGTGTATGTGATAGGTGTGATGACTGTGTGTGATATGTATGCTACGTGTTGGCTGTGTGTGATATTTGTAATGATGCAGACAGCCACACCCACAGGCAGCCATACACATACACACATAGGCAGACAGCCACACACACACACACACACACACACACAGAGGCAAACGGCCATACACACACAGGAAGACATCCACACACACAGAGGCAGGCAGTCACGCACACACCCACACACAGATAGACAGTCACACACACACACACACAGGCAGTCACGCACACACACACAGACACACACACACACAGGCAGACAGTCATACACACACACAGGCAGACAGCCACACATACACACAGGCAGACAGCCACACAGACACACACAGAGGCAGATGGCCATACACACACAGGAAAACATCCACACACAGGCAGACAGCCACACACACAGGCAGGCAACCACACAAACACACACAGGCAGACAGTCACTCACACACACACACAGGCAGACAGTCATGCGTGCACACACACAGGCAGACACTGATAATCACATATAGTTACCTCTGTTCATTGTAGAGGCAGTGCAGGTCCAGGAGACTGTTTGTTGGGGAAGCAGGGACTCCTTCCTGCTTCCCCTGCAGCAGATATCCGGCACTTTTAGCTCTGCCCCGCCATACGGATGCTCCGCCACCGTCGCACAGGAAGCTCCGCCCCTGCCGCTAATTTATTTTATTTTTTTATCCCGGCCGGCCATGTGTGAGCTGTGTCGGCCACATGGCGCCCCCTGCTCCATGGCGCCCTATGCGGCCGCACAGCTCGCACATCCCTAAGGCCAGCCCTGCGTATAGCTTCCTATTCTATAAAGACCCTGCCCCTATACCCTCCTATTCTAAGAAGACCCTACCTGTATACCCTCCTATTTTAAGAAGACCCTACCCCTATACCCTCCTATTCTAAGAAGACCCTACCCGTATACCTTCTTATTCTAAGAAGACCATACCCCTATACCCTCCTATTCTAAGAAGACCCTGTCCGTATACCCTCCTATTTTAAGAAGACCCTACCTGTATACCCTCCTACACTAAGAAGACCCTACCCCTATACCCTCCTATTCTAAGAAGACCCTGTCCGTATACCCTCCTATTTTAAGAAGACCCTACCTGTATACCCTCCTATTCTAAGAAGACCCTACCCCTATACCCTCCTATTCTAAGAAGACCCTACCCCTATATTCTCCTATTCTAAGAAGACCCTACCTCTATACTCTCCTATTCTAAGAAGACCCTACACCTATACCCTCCTATTCTAAGAAGATCCTACCCCTATATCCTTCTATTCTAAGAAGACCCTACCCCGATACCTTCCTATTGTAAGAAGACCCTACACCTATACCCTCCTATTCTAAGAAGACCCTACACCTATACCCTCCTATTCTAAGAAGATCCTACACGTATACCCTCCTATTCTAAGAAGATCCTACACGTATACCCTCCTATTCTAAGAAGACCCTACCCCTATATCCTCCTATTCTAAGAAGACCCTACCCCGATACCTTCCTATTGTAAGAAGTCTCCACCTAGTCATACCCCCTAGATAAGCTTTATATCAAAGATTTGTTACATGCCCATACCATTAAGTATGCACGAGCTGTCCATCCTGTTAGTAAGTTAATAATTGCCAATATTTGATTGGTCATGATACTCCCCCTAGACTCCCCTTTATTGCGTGTTAATATAAAACCTTTGTTCTGTTTAATTAACATCGGACATTTTCTAAACTGACTCCCTTTGTATGTTTAGCAATGTCTTCAAGTACTTGAAAGGGTGTGGCTCGATCTGGATGGAACTGTAAGACCATGGCACGTAATTCTGGTGATCACCAAGGACAGGAGTAAGGTTCTAACACCGGACCTTACGTACAGTATATTGTGCATCAGGGGATTTGGTTTAGGGGACAAATGTTTACCAGTTCCACTCACATGCAAGTCATGTATTGTGTGAGAAATTTCCTCACAACAGAAGCTCAGTTATGAAATAAACCAGCAGGTGACATTACTTCCTATAAAGAATCCTTATTTGCCCTGCAACAGTCTGGATGCCCAAAAACAGAAGTTGGCAGTGTTGTTTTTTTTGTTAATTCCTGTGTTTTGTAATAAAACTGGAATGAACAGCTACTTTGTCTGTATCTGTTAACATTCTTAATGAAGTCTTAAAATTAATCAAAATAATTCTGCATATAATCAGTGCTGATTATAAACCTTAAAAGCTCCGGTGAAGATAAAAATAGAAAGGGGAATATTCAAATCTAAAAATCAGGTGTCTTTAAATAACTCAATGGAATTTCCATCCATTATTAAAACTGTGCAATTTAGTAGAAATGATAAAAGCTAAAAACATTGCATGCAGTTCGCTTAGCTTCTTTTTATTTATGTGATCATTCCTTGCATATTTTAAACATCTGAGATGTCAGTGGCTAGAAGGTTCATAAAGGGATTATTCTACCTCCTGGAAAATAAAGAAAAATAATCATCGCTAAATATAGCATTAGGAAAATTATTTCTATTACTTTTGAATACCCCACGAAAAATGGAAAAAAGATTTACGTTACACTAAAGTTTTTCTTTTCATGTCTTCTCTGAATTAATTAAAACCCATAGGCATATTAACATGTGACACAAAGAAAGAATGATAATATTTATCAATTGTTCATATATCGCAGCTAAATAATAGATTATTCAATACTTAAGGTCAGGGCCGCCACCAGAAATTTTGGGGCCCCTAACTGAGCTCAGGGTCTGGGCCCCTGGGGCCCACCTCCAAAACCGCCCACAGAGACCGCCTCCAAATACCGCCCACAGGAATACACACACAGACACAAACACATTTACTGATACAAAAGGACACAGATACACACACACACACACATTGAAGACTTACGTCTATCTTCTGTCCGTACTCCCACCTCTGATGCTCGCCTTCAAGATTTCTCGAGGGCTGCACCGTTCCTGTGGAACTCGCTTCCCTCCTCCGTTAGATGCTCACCCAGTCTCCACTCCTTCAAAAAATCATTAAAAACACACTTCTTCATAAAAGCGTATCAATTGAACTGTTAATAGCTCCCGACTGATTCCTCTTCTGCAACTATCATTAGTCTAATACTATCCTTACCTTTTTGTGTAATTTTACCCCACTCCCTCTAGCATGTAAGCTCATTGAGCAGGGCCCTCAACCCTTCTGTTCCTGTGTGTCCAACTTGTCTGGTCACAACTACATGTCTGTTCGTCCACCCACTGTAAAGCGCTGCAGAATTTGACGGCGCTCTATAAATAACATAATAATAATAATAATACATACTAACAGACACACATACTGATACGCAAATAGGCATACACACTGACACACACATACTGAGATATACACACATATACAGACACACAGGCGTACATAGTGACAGACACATACATACAGACACACATGCATAAGGACATACAGACACATTCATAATGACATACAGACAGACATTTATACTGGCATACATACATTCATACAGACAGACAGACATACACACATTCATAATGACATGCAAACATACATACACTGACATTCATACACACATAATGACATGCATACAGGCATACAGACATGCATACATACATACATACAGACATACACACAGACATACATTCATACTGGCATACATACATTCATACAGACAGACAGACATTCATACACACATTATGACATGCATACAGACATGCATACAGACATATATATAGACATACATACATACAGACATACATTCATACTGGAATACATACATTCATACAGACACTGACATCCATACATACGCACATTCATAATAACATGCAGACATACATACACTGACATTCATACACACATAATGACATGCATACAGACATACAGACATGCATACAGGCATACAGACATGCATACAGACATACATACATACTGGCATACATACATTCATACAGACAGACAGACATTCATACAGACATACAGACATGCATACAGACATACATATATACAGACATACATACATACATACAGACATACATTCATACTGGCATACATACATTCATACAGACACTGACATCCATAAATACATACATTCATAATAACATGCAGACATACATACACTGACATTCATACACACATAATGACATGCATACAGATATACAGACATGCATACAGACATACAGACATACACACATACACACATACATACAGACATAAATACAGACATACATTCATACTGGCATACATACATTCATACAGACACTGACATCCATACATACACACATTCATAATAACATGCAGACATACATACACTGACATTCATACACTCATAATGACATGCATACAGACATACAGACATGCATACAGGCATACAGACATGCATACAGACATACATACATACAGACATACATTCATACTGGCATACATACATTCATACAGACACTGACATCCATACATACACACATTCATAATGACATACAGACATACATTCATACTGGCATACATATATTCATACAGACAGACAGACATTCATTCACACATTATGACATGCATACAGATATACAGACATGCATACATACAGACATACATACATACAGACATACACACATACATACAGACATAAATACAGACATACATTCATACTGGCATACATACATTCATACAGACACTGACATCCATACATACACACATTCATAATGACATGCAGACATACACACACTGACATTCATACACAAATTAATGACATGCATACAGACATACAGACAGACATACATACATACACACAGACATACATACAGACATACATTCACATACACATACACACACAGCTCATTTTCCAGCCACCCTCCTGCCTCTTACCTTGTCTTTGCAGGAGGGTGGCTGGGGCTGATGGGACTGGGAGTCGGCTGGCTCTCCCTCTTCATTGACCACTTCCTCCCAGCAGCACTTGCGTTGCGGCGGCATTTTTTTTTTAAAAAGGGGCCCGGTCGCGCTGTACCACGGCCACAGCGCTGACCGGGCCTCTGAAGATATGGGACCCATCGGGTGGTCCTAAGTGCGTGGGTCACCCGATGGGCCTCATCAGCAGTTCTGCCGCTACACGTGGGGCCCGGGCGGCTGGGCCCCACACGGCCGCCGAGCCCGTGACAACCATTATGGTTGTCACCCCCTGATGGCGGCCCTGCTTAAGGTGTACCCTGGTCAGGGTACAGCATGCGCAGAGAGGTTACTCTGCGCATTCAACCCACCTTTTCTGATTACATATTCCTGAATGCTTCTGGTAGGATCATTTTAATCAGTATTGTGCCCCTATTCATTGTATTTATATTGTACAGTTTAATTCAGGATTAAATTTTTTGTTATAAATTTTTCTATAGAGGCGGAGTCAAGCTACGGACAAGGATAGTCGCATGGCCGAGGAGCTCCCGACTAAAACTATACAAATCTGCTGATATCGAAGCCCAACACGGCCCAACGGACCCCAAGGTGCCCTTAACACACCTGACAACAATGGGCAGAAAAACGAAGAAGCCAAAGCCCGACAAGCCCCGTCAGGGTATGAACATAGGGGACATGTGGAGGCAGGCCCACGAGGCCACGAGTGCAACAATGGAGTCCCTGCATGGAGGATGTACAGACTTCTCGGATGAGACATCCGATGAAGGAGAAGGGAGCCTCATACCAACAGGCTTACCACCACTGCTTGAGAAACCTCGACCACCCGCTCCAACCCACACGCCGGTCACCATGGAGGCTATCACGGCACTCATGGCCTCCCACCACGAAAAAATTTCAACGGAGGTGGCAACAATCCGGAAAGACCTGCAAGGCCTGTACACCCGGCTGGGAACAAAAGGGCAGTACTCGACGCCATCAAGGGCCGGCCAACATACACCTTTGAAGAAATGTCCCTCACTTTCTATGCGGATTTATCGAGGGGCACACTGTCCTGGAGAAGGTCCCTCCGGCAGGTCACCTCTCTCCTACGGCAGCAACAGATCCGATACCGCTGGGGACCTGGCCGGACTCTGAGCATAGAGAGCGCAAGTGGCCCTGTGCTGGCCCGGAACCTACAAGAGGCCGCAGAGGCATTGGAGAAACTAAACCTCCCACTGTCAACCCTGGAAGCTGCATCAGCGCAGAGAGGCCCCACGAGCTGCAGCCTCGGGACACACTCGGCCAGTGCACCGGAATTTGTGCCAAGGCAAAGACCAGCGGAACCCTATGCGGCAGCCACCACTTGAACCGGGACTCTGAGCCTGGGACTGCTCACCGGGACGTTTTCTCCTTCTTCACCTACACAAAGGTGTGAACTCTCGCTCCGGCTACGGATCACGGGGACTATCAGTTTGAGCAACACCCAGGGTCCTCCACCACAGCCTATTTAACACCGTGACCTCCCCGAATACCATTCCAGTGGTAACACGCTCCTTGGGTCACAATGAAGTAGCCTAAGCTCGCTATCTCACCCCCACCATGTCTAATCCATTTATACACCATATGAATAGCACATACCTCTCATAATGACAGGGTGGTTCACTCCATTACAGCTTGACATCCTGTCGGTTAATTCAGCCCTATACTTGTTTTTTACAATGCTCATCTATGTACATTAGTCAAATGCATACCTACTATCCACACTAGCACACGCAGTCTAGCCACTTAACTATAGCTATGCTAGGGGTGTAGGATAAATGCTTCAAAGAGCTCGCTACAATTACCCAGATTAACCCTATCACTCACAGCCCTACCACTCATGTCGCTGTGTCCTTGACGTCAGCGAGCTGAGGTACATACCTTTCGGAGGCCACACTAGCTAGCAGGGCGACACTACACCCTACCTCTTTAATCGCCCAGATTAGGCGAAGTTTATGTTCGGTTTAGCGACCATCACCTGTTTACTTCTAACGTTACCATGTTGTACTGTATTCAAGCATACCTAGATTAAGCTTATATGTCATTCATTTATTTTAACAAAAACAGAATGTGCGGACCTTTTCTGCTTCAAATTATAAAACTGTGCAGTTCTCTCACTTGCCATGTCGGATAATGTATGTTGATGTTATGCCTGTGACTGCTGTTGTGGCAACACGGGCTTGCTGTTTTAAACTTGCACTACAAAAATAAAGATTTAAAAAAAAAAAAAAAAAATTTCTATAGGCAATGAGAATAACTGGTTCCAAATCCTACAAGTTCAGCACAGGACAAACGACAACATGCATCCCTCTCACCTCACCAGATTAATGTGAGGAAGTAGTTGTTTCAAGAGTCTGTTGAGAACATTACACAATTAAGGTTGAAGGCATTACACAGTGAGTTTTCATTATTACAGCATTACATCAAACCATTATGCAACGTTCCATAGCTATGTATGAAGTACCCAGGCTCACGTCACATCACCAACTGAAAATCTCAGACAGCAACACAGATATATAAAAAATTAAAACAGGCACAGATCTTCATAAAAGTTTTTTATAAGAACTATTCACTACACTTTGATGGGTTTGTTGAGTTGAAATACCCGTAGCAAAATGTAGAGCAATGGAAGGAGAGATGGCTAATTGCTGTTTTTCAGTGCAGATATATATATTTTAATATTTTTTATTATTATCATCATTTATGTAGCGCCAGCTTATTCTGCAGTGCTTTACAGTAAATAAAGGACCCTGCCCAAACAAGCTTACAATCTAGAGGAGTTGGGGTACAAAAACACTACAAGAGGGGCATTGAAGATAAAAACAACTTAGTAAGAAGATGGGAAATTAGAAGAACTGGAGGTGAGAGTGGAGTGTGGCCCTTTAAGAGAGAGCAAGAGACAGGTTTGTTGAGTTGGAGTTACTCTGGGAGTCCATAAGCTTTTCTAAAGAGATGAGTTTTAAGGGACTTCTTAAATGATAGAAGAGTAGGGGAGAGCCTGACATGGGTAGGCAGACTGTACCGAAAGAAGGAGCCGCCTGTGAGAAGTCCTGCAAGCAGGTGTTAGCAGTAAATGTGTGAGCAGCAGACAGGAGATGGTCAGAGACAGAGTGGAGAGACCGAGAAGGAGTGTACCTATAAATTGGTGAAGAAATGTAAGAGGGGCTAGAGTTGTTTAGAGCTTTATAGGTAAGGGTTAGTATTTTGCATTGACGACTATGGGGTACGGGATACTAAAGTAAGGATTATGTGTCACAAAAGGTGCATGTAGGTCCGCACACATAGATATTCCCAAATAATCCACAGAAACATTATGTATATGAAAAGAGTGAACATTTATTGATAAAAAAAGCATGCATATCAAAAGGTCATGGTATCATGCTGTCAGTGCAGCCCTCATGGATGCTAAAGATAGTACAGGGATATCAAACCAAAACATTGTAGTGCATTGAGATGACACCAATCTCCCACCAAAAATTGGGGAAAAAAATTTACTACTTGCAACTGCCAGACTGCCAAACATGTTAAGAAAGCACCAAGGGAGGTGCGAAACGCGTCCAGGATTTTCACACTCTTTTTTAGGGTGGTCTTCTGGGTGGTTTCTCCTCTGTCTGGCAGTTGCAGGTAGTACGACAAATTGATATTTTCTGAACATTTGGTCTTTGTTTTTTTCTCTTTTGCTGAGAAATTTGTGTCTTGTTACTTCTTGCAATACAGTTTGCTTGGACGCCTCTTTCCTTTTACACAACACTCTATGTCAGTGTTTACAATGTACACTATTTTTGGTCTTCCTATTTTTAAGTATGTTTAAGTAATGCATATAGGCGTTTGTTACCAGAAATACTTCATTTTTTTCGTTTGTTTGTTAATGGACCCTTTTTTACATCACTAACCCGTCAAAGACAAGCTGTGCAGGAAATCTCTATAGAAATAATATTATGGGAATTTAAAAATCTTTCTTTGCCAGAAATGATGAAATAATGTTACATATGTGGGATGGGTCTAAGTAAAAAAACACTTTAAGAAACAGAGAGGCACCAGTGAGGCAGGGGCAGAACCATTAGGGTCATTAGGGCAAGTGTCCCCCTCCCCCTCACTCCCTGAGAAGTCAGCCTCTACTATTTTATCGCTGCATATTTCCGATGCCTGACAAGTCTAGACGCCGTCTAGAATTTAAATCCCCCCAGCCCTCGCTAATGACGCCTGCATAGAATTTGCTCTGTCTAAGCGGTCTCGACCTCAATTCTGTTCTCTTGCGCATGGGTGTCAGTGGTTGTGTGTAGTAAGCTTGTGGGTGTCAGTGAGGTTGTATGTAGTGAGCTTTGTGCAGTGAGCTTGTATGTGTCAATGAGCTTTCTGTAGTGAGCGGTGTTTAGTAAGGTTGTGAAAGTGCCAGTGAGCTTGCATGTAGTGGCATCATGATTTTGTGTGTGTGTGTATCAGTTAGCTTGCGTGTAGTGGCATTATGTGCATGTCAGTGAGCTGTGTGATCTTGTGTTTGTGTATGTGTGTATCAGTGAGCTTGCGTGTAGAGGCATTATGTGCATGTCAGGGAGCTGTGTGATCTTGTGTGTGTGTGTGTATCAGTGAGCTTGCGTGTAGTGGCATTATGTGCATGTCAGTGAGCTCTGTGATCTTGAGTGTGTGTGCGTTTGTGTGTATCAGTGAGCTTGCATGTAGTGGCATTATGTGCATGTCTGTGAGCTGTGTGATCTTGTATGTGTGTGTGTGTGTATCAGTGAGCTTGCATGTAGTGGCATTATGTGCATGTCAGTGAGCTGTGTGATCTTGTGTGTGTGTGTGTGTGTATCAGTTAGCTTGCGTGTAGTGGCATTATGTGCATGTCAGTGAGCTGTGTGATCTTGTATGTGTGTGTATTAGTGAGCTTGCGTGAAGTTGCATTATGTGCATGTCAGTGAGCTGTGTGATCTTGTGTTTGTGTGTGTGTGTATCAGTGAGTTTGCGTGTAGTGGCATTATGTGCATGTCAGGGAGCTGTGTGATCTTGTGTGTGTGTGTGTGTCAGTGAGCTTGCGTGTAGTGGCATTATGTGCATGTCAGTGAGCTGTGTGATCTTGTGTGTGTGTGTGTGTGTGTGTGTGTGTATGAGTGAGCTTGCATGTAGTGGCATTATGTGCATGTCTGTGAGCTGTGTGATCTTGTATGTGTGTGTGTGTGTATCAGTGAGCTTGCATGTAATGGCATTATGTGCATGTCTGTGAGCTGTGTGATCTTGTGTGTGTGTGTGTGTGTATCAGTGAGCTTGCATGTAGTGGCATTATGTGCATGTCAGTGAGCTGTGTGATCTTGTGTATCAGTGAGCTTGTGTGTAGTGACCTGTATGTAGCAAATGTGTTGTGTGTGTGTGTCAGTGAGCTTTCTGTAGTGATATGTGTGAAGTGAGCTTGCCTTTGTGATTGTGTACATTTGTGTAAGGAAAAACATGTTGAATTAAAAAAAAAGTTAAATAAAAAATATACACACATACAGCACTGCAATATACATACAACGAGGGCCCAGCACACACTCTTCCGTCTTGTACTTGCCTCGGTGCAAACTCTCTATGTCTTGGTATATTTCTCCAGTCAAGAGGACTTCATAGTCAGAATAATTTTCTTTTATTGTGTATAAATAACACACAAACAAATCATCAATGTTTCGGTCCTCTGTGGACTTAAAAATAAAATAAAAAGGAAACTAAAAAGAATTCACATATATACAGCACTGCAATATATATATATTTATTTATATATACACACACATACACACACACACACATACATTCACACACACACAGCACTGTAAATAATCTACTAGTGCCCCTCTTGAGATTAGGTTCTGGATCTGTCCCTGCGGTGGAGTCTCATTATGGCCTTGGTTATTTCAGAACTATCAGTGATTTTTGTTTTCTTGAGTAAAATGTGAGCTCACTTTTCATATAAGCTCAGTGCCCTTTACCTCCAAAACATGACCTCTTGTTTTTCTGTCATGTGAATGAAATCATTTTGTTCAGTCTTACTCGGGATCTGTGCATTAAATTTCATAATTCAACTGATTACATCAATGAAACTTTTAACACAGTTATATCAGCTTTCCATGGTCTCTCCTGACTCTCATATATCATAATTTTATACTTACTATTTTAATATACTATATACAGTTACAAGAAAAAGTATGTGAACCCTTTGGAATGATATGGATTTCTGCACAAATTGGTCATAAAATGTGATCTGATCATCATCTAAGTCACAACAATAGACAATCACAGTCTGCTTAAACTAATAACACACAAAGAATGAAATGTTGCCATGTTTTTATTGAACACACCATGTAAAAATTCACAGTGCAGGTGGAAAAAGTATGTGAACCCTTGGATTTAATAACTGGTTGAACCTCCTTTGGCAGCAATAACTTCAACCAAACGTTTCCTGTAGTTGCAGATCAGACGTGCACAATGGTCAGGAGTAATTCGTGACCATTCCTCTTTACAGAACTGTTTCAGTTCAGCAATATTCTTGGGATGTTTGGTGTGAATCACTTTCTTGAGGTCATGCCACAGTATCTCAATCGGGTTGAGGTCAGGACTCTGACTGGGCTACTTCAGAAGGCGTATTTTCTTCTGTTTAAGCCATTCTGTTGTTGATTTACTTCTATGCTTTGGGTCATTGTCCTGTTGCAACACCCATCTTCTGTGGAGCTTCAGCTGGTAGACAGATGGCCTTAAGTTCTCCTGCAAAATGTCTTGATAAACTTGGGAATTCATTTTTCCTTTGATGATAGCAATCCGTCCAGGCCCTGACGCAGCAAAGCAGCTCCAAACTATGATGCCCCCACCACCATACTTCACAGTTGGGATGAGGTCTTGATGTTGGTGTGCTGTGCCTTTTTTTCGCCACACATAGTGTTGTGTGTTTCTTCCAAACAACTCAACTTTGGTTTCATCTGTCCACAGAATATTTTGCCAGTACTGCTGTGGAACATCCAGGTGCTCTTGTGCAAACTGTAAATGTGCAGCAATGTTTTGTTTGGACAGCAGTGGCTTCCTCTGTGGTATCCTCCCATGAAATCCATTCTTGTTTAGTGTTTTACGTATTGTAGATTCGCTAACAGGGATGTTAGCATTTGCCAGTGACTTTTGTAAGTCTTTAGCTGACACTCTAGGATTCTTCTTCACCTCATTGAGCAGTCTGCGCTGTGCTCTTGCAGTCATCTTTACAGGACGGCCACTCCTAGGGAGAGTAGCAGCAGTGCTGAACTTTCTCCATTTATAGACAATTTGTCTTACCGTGGACTGATGAACAGCAAGGCTTTTGGAGATACTTTTATAACCCTTTCCAGCTTTATGCAAGTCAACAATTCTTAATCGTAGGTCTTCTGAGAGCCCTTTTGTGCGAGGCATCATTCACATCAGGCAATGCTTCTTGTGAAAAGCAAACCAAGAACTGGTGTGTGTTTTTTATAGGGCTGAGCAGCACATTGATTGGACTCCAGTTGGCTGACATCTCACTCCAATTAGCTCTTGGAGATGTCATTAGTCTAGGGGTTTAATTTTATTTTGTAGGGTAACATTTGTTCTTGCTGACAGAAACAGTTTAATCTGGTGATCGCTTCCATTTGGAGTTTGGCTGCGATTGGCCAAGTTCTCTACCTTACGTCTAACCTGCGGTTATGAAAGGTATATAGAATTATGCTACTCATTGCATGTAGTTAGTTCATATAATACATTTTGAAATAGGTTTTCAAGTTGCTCTTAAACAAAAAGTAACCCAGCAAGCGGCATGGTTAAAAAGCGTAGCGTAAGTGTTTGAGTAACACAGAAAGTAGTGGTATTACACATAAAAAGCATGGCGTAAATTGGGGATATTATGCATAAAAACAATGACGTAAGTAGAGCCATTCAGAACAAGCATGATGTAAGTGATATATTACAGCTGCAAACAGTGAAAATGTACAAACATAGACATTACATGCAATTGGGGTCCATGAGACCTCAGTATTAAACAAAGCCATTTTCCTGGCACTATAGGGTTAATAGGTCCCCCCCACCCTCGCACCCCCCCTCCCCCCCCCACAGCCACTTATCTGAATCCAGAGCCAATGTCTTTCGGCGCTGGATCAGACTCTGCCCTTGCTCCTCCCCCGCTAAAGCCAGCCGGCAGGGAGACCTAAGGTGCATGCACGGCAATGAGCTGAAGCGGTCTGGGTGCCTACAGTGTCCCTTTAAGTTGGTCTATAACCCTCTTCCACCTCTCCATGTGCCGTGGTAGGGGCCTAGCAAATGGCTCCTACACCTTCCACCACTCATGTAATTTATTAATTTTTTATGTGTTTTGATTTTTTTTATCATGCGTCAGATTGGGGTGAGAGAGCTGCTTGCCTCTCAGTTTAAGAATGGGGTCTCATAGATCCCAAATATTTTCAACATCGATTTATCTATTGGATTTGCCCTTTCAACACAACAGCAGAAAGAAGTCCATTGGGTTAGAATTAAATTAATTAAGTAAATACTTGAGAAAAGGGTCTACATTTTATAATCACTTCACGATATTTTTCTTTAGTGTATAAAAAAAAAAAAAAAAAAGAAAGGTGGGTTTTTAAATTGGTAAGATTGGTTACTGAAAGTAAACGATCCTGTCGTTAAATGGCACATGATACATTCTCTATAATCTTCACTATTGGTACTGTCTGATGTCGTATGATATACACAGCTTTCCCAGGAAATGAAATATGGCAAAATATAGTTGGGAGGTTATGTAAATCAGGGATTTAAAGGGTTAACCAGAAATTCTAAGTTGGCAAATCCCAACACTGATACAGTGACTGTTCTAAAATAAACATACAAAAAAAAATGTGCTCTAAAAATGTTTCCTTTTAACATGTCTGTAGTGTGTTTTTATTCATTTTCTCAGAGAAGAAAACTTCCTGGAGACATTTCTTGCAAATATGATGTATTTTTTGACATTTTAGATTAAAATATACTGCTAAAAATGGATTATTCCTGTAAACACCAATATGATATGTTATTTAAATACGTGGGGCTTTTAATTTGTTACTACGGTATGTTACCAAACTTTCCAAATTTGTTATTGTTAGAACACTTGCTTTACGGACATGGTCACATTTGGAACTTCTGAGGAATTGTATCTCTTACGTAGCCCCCCCTTCCCCCCTTGAGATTTCTCAGGGACCCAAAATGGCAATTATGGCAGCTAAAGTTATAGCTACGCTCCTGTACCTTTAGCTATTGTGCCTAATGGAGGTGTTTAAGCTTGAAAACTCAACTTTAGTTTTTTAACCCCTTAAGGACGGAACTAATTGTCCAGGTTCTGAACTAAAACAAAACCTGGAATTTGAGCTACATTTCTGCTCAGCCATAATTTACCTCTTTCATATTTAGTGCACCCACACTTATATATAATTTTATTCAGGAGCAATAGGGCTTTCAATTCACATCAAATATTGATATATGAAACATAATTTAATATGAATACAATCTAAATAAAGTGTGAGAAATTAGAAATGTTACTTTTTTCCAAGTTCTGGGTGGCATTAGAACTGTGAATGTCATAATACTGCTAGCTTTTACTGCAATAAAACACATATGCCCCCCTCCCCCCCTCCCCCACTCCCCTTGTAAAGGTTCTATGGGGTATTGGTAAGTTACAGAGTCAAATATAGGGCTTGAAAATTAAATTCTATGTTATTTCTGCTGGGCTGCTATGAATCATATTATTAAATATGTATTTATATTATTATATAAATTATGTAATTACATATATATTAACATCAAAATACAGTAAGAATAATATTATATATACCGATGTATATTATGTAATGTGAATGATTATTTATTGGGGGGCTTCTCTAACAACACAGGCAGTCCCCCTGCAGCCAATCCAAGTCATGTGATCGCATGGGTTAGCTGCAGAGGGACTGCCTGGGTAGTCAGAGGCAGGTCCCCCAATTGCGATTGGACAGCAGGATAAGGAGGAGGAGATCCTTAGGGTGTGCTATGCTATGTTAAATTACAAGGAGCACGCTACGTTTTTAGATTTGGTAAATGTACGCAGGCAGGGTTCAACACTAAAGTGAATTCAAAATAAATTTTAAATTTAAAGTAAACCTGTACCGTCAAATTAAAATTGTCCCCAAATACACTGAGTACATCACATATAATAGAGATGCATGATGTATTCAATGTAAAATACTAAATACATCATGTCCAGCGCCGCCCTATCCTCATCTTCGTGGTTGTTACGGCATCTAAGCGAAGCAGTGTCGTCTAGGGAGTTACCAACTTATACACTGTGGTTGCTATGCTTGGCCGACCAGAAGAATCTCCTGGAGGATGCCATTTATGCTCTCCCTTGTCACTCAAATCATTGGCGTAGAGTCTATGCTAAAGAATTAACTGAGAAGTGGGAGAAAAAAAAAACTATTTTTAAATAGTTTTTTCTCCCAAACTATACATTTGCTAGCAAAACTGCTAGCACAATGTATACTCAGAATTGTATGCTCTTTCAAAAGAGCATAAGTGAAGTGAAGTGAAGAGAGTACAGGTATCCTTTAAGGCCAATAACGTGGAACAGGATGCATAGCTAACTTGGAGAGTTTTTAAATTTCAGCTTCTTTTCAGCCAATGAATGATTTCAGAAGCAGCCATATCTTGTTAAACGCGTTAGAGAAAGGAGTCAGGCAGGACCAGGTAAGTCTGGAGTGGTTATTATACTCAGAGATACTTTAAATTACATATTTAATAAAAATAAAAAAAAAGAACAGCTGTCAAGGGACAATCAATGAACATAAAGAATTTATTATTTAAATTAGGTCTCGTAGAGCTACCAGTCTGTGCAAACAATACAAAATTACAATAAACGGTATGGGATGGTTCTGTCCTTCAGCGGGAGACGGTCAATATGCTGCCTCCGTAGCCGTAATACAATTGTGGTGGGGAAGGTGGGGAAAGTTCCAATGGAATGAAACACAATTTTGGCACTCCAGGTCCTTTCTCTGCCTGATGGTTTGTGGGATTTATCACAGGCCCTTACAGGGGTAAACTTAAAGAAATACCTTGTAACAAAAAAATAGAAATGAGGCTTGCGTGCAGGAAAATATTAGCCAGAGAACTAGACAAGGTGGTGGGGATCAAATGACACAAGATTGGTAGGTAAACCAGGTTAGGGATTTAGAAGGTTATGAGAAATGAGAACTATGTAGAAGTATGAATCAGTGGTAAGAAGAAACGTAGATGGCAATTAATGTGGCGGAATGAGTGTCTTCCAAAATCATTCCCTTTAAAAAAAGTAACCTGTTGGATTTTCCCACTTCACACGCTGATAATGTAGGACTGCCTATAGGTTTAACACATAGATTTAAACATAATTAGTGGTTTTCTGTGATAACAAATATGATCTTCATTAGAAAACCCCCGTCATCTATGCATGTAGTGGGGGCAAAGTGTGACACATTATTTTGTCTTCATTTTCATCATCTCTTCCTAAAATGAAATAGGTAAAATACAAAGGGATTTTAAGTGACGAGAAAAAGAATTTCTTCATGTGTCTATGTGAGAGGTTATTTAGTTATTCATTTTTTTTAACTCATGGTTATATGGAAATTCAGTGATAAAATATAATTTTCTCTCATTTAAAGTGGCTCTGTTACCCCCTCTGTTACCTTTATCCTATTGTTTTCTCTTCTCTTCCTCTATCAGAATCTGTTCTCCTTTTCCTAATTTCTTATCTATTTCTCTTTAAAACATTAGACAAAGTAGGGATTACTTTATTTAACCCCTTAAGGACCAAACTTCTGGAATAAAATGGAATCATGACATGTCAGACATGTCATGTGTCCTTAAGGGGTTAAGGTAATCTTCACTTCCTTTGCCAAGATTGTCAGGCGTAGGGAAAATACATAATACAAAATAGTCCCTACTTTGTCTAATGTTTTAAAGAGAAATAGATCAGAAATAAATAAAAGAAGAACAGATTCTAAGAGAGGAAGAGAAGTGGAAACAATAAGTGAAAGGTAAGTTAGAGGTGGAAGAGACACTTTAAATAGATGTGATTATGGTATTTTTACATTTAATATTTATGTGACGGAACGCTGGCACTCCGACTGAGTACCTCCGCCAATCGATGCACCTAGTGCTCGCTGAGGACTCCAACCGACACCATCAGCACTGCAGACCCCACTTCCAGCGATACAGCTGCGCGGGGGTCTCGCCGTCTCCAACCACCCTGGATCCACGACCAGGATCCAGCTCCCAGTGGGTGAACCTCTCCTAAAGCCAGAGAGCGTAGCAGGAACAAATCAAGTTATTGCAAGAGTTTACTCTGGCGAGTAAGTGATTATAGCAATCCCCAGAGTGTAGTTTTCCAATCCCCCAAACATGAGCCAAGGCTTAATGCTGGAACAAGACTTTACTGGAAGTAACAACAACAGGTATTCAAGCTACAGTTTCTTTTATGCCCTGCTCCCATGCAGGGGAGGGACACACACGTTATCTACAGTAGCCAATAAAAGAGAGGTTACAGCCCACACAAAATCCTCCCCTCTGCCTGTGATTCAATTATCTTATACAATAGAAGATCAATTATCACAAGTAGGAAAAATACAGTTTTTACAGCATATTCATAACTTCTAAAATATACATCACATTCACATAAAAATTATATATTCACAATCAATCCATTCAGGGAAACAACATATCAAAAAATGGCATGAATCAGACCAGGGGTTCAGAAGTTAGTAAAGTATCTTTTGGGGCCTGGCTGGCAGCATGGCTATCTGGCCCAACCCGGTTTTACAGAGCCCTCTATCATGGAGACAATGGGGAAAATAATCCAATTATCCAGGGATAGAGGCAGACTCCATTGAGCACATGTTCCCAGTAAAACACAAAGGGATACAAAAATACATAACTCCTATCATACTGAATTGAACGGGCCAAATCTCCCAGGGTCCATAGTCACAGGGCAAGAGGCAGGCAAGCAGTCCACTCCAGGCACAAGTGGCGAAGGGCACTTCGTCACAGTAATAAATCCATGGATAAAGTAGCAGGGAGGGAAAGTATCGAATGAATGGAGGGGGATTCTTCACAATTTATCTTGGCTTGTTTACCTTAAAATCTATTCTTAAATTTTATAAAATAATGTCAAGCTCCTTATAGATCAGTATGCTTATGTTGTAAGCGCTACTTTAGACACACAGGAACGGTCAGGAATTGCTAAATTTTAGGTCAAAATGGAAAATTTTTGAGTTGTTTTATTTTCTCCCAAGTATTGCAATTTGGTCCAAGATTTGAAATTCCCCTCATCAATAAATAAAGCCACCCACACGGCCCGAGTTCTGATATAAAATAATTAGACAACCTATCATCACTTCTTTTCACAAAACTGACAGCTTTATTTACTAGCGTGTGAATGGCTGGGAATGTAAACTGAATTTCAATTTGAAAGAAAGAAAATAGAGATAAGATAAATTCTCTTATCCGGCTAAATTTTCAGATTGGCTAGTTTGACCTAGAATTTGGAATTCACTATGAATTCCAACCAATTCTCTCTTTAGTGAATAATCTTGTTAAAAAAAAAAAAAAAGAATTCTAAAAAGAAATTTTGTAAATATACAACATTGTCACAAAACCAATAAAATGAAAAATTTCCTGTGGACATATGCACTGAAAATAAAAAATAAACTCTAAAATTCTAAACTCTAAAACTCTAACTCCCACCTGTCTATCCTCCCTAATACACAAGTATGTCCCGTCTATGCCCTTACGATCTGCTGAAAACTTACGTCTATCTTCTGTCTGTACTCCCACCTCTGATGTTTGCCTTCAAGATTTCTCGAGGGCTGCACAGTTCCTGTGGAACTCGCTTCCCTCCTCCGATAGATGTTCATCCAGTGTCAACTCAATCAAAAATAGTTAAAAACCCACTTCTTCATAAAAGTGTATCAATTAAACTGTTAATAGCTCCTGGCTGATTTCTCTCTTGCAACTGTCATTAGTCTAATACTATCCTCTTTCAGTGTTTCTTTCTCTGGCTCTGCTTCTTCTCCCCAACTCCTCTCTGTTGGTGTCCCCCAAGGTTCAGTCCTTGGTCCCCTACTGTTCTCCATCTATACTGCCTCCCTTGGTAAACTCATTAGCTCCTTTGGCTTCCAATATAATTTCTATGCAGATGACACGCAAATCTACCTGTCCTCTCCTGATCTCTTCCCGCCCCTCTTGACTAATGTCTCAGACTGCCTCTCTGCTATTTCTAACTGGATGGCTGCCCACTTTCTTAAGCTAAACTTGACCAAAACTGAAATTCTGGTCTTTCCTCTCTCAAGTGTTGTTACTCCTGTGTCTGTCTCCCTCCAAGTCAACGGTGCTACCATCAGCTCCACCACGCAGGCTCGCTGCATAGGTGTTCTCTTTGACTCCGATCTCTCCTTCAAGCCCCTTACGATCTGCTGAAGACTTACATCTATCTTCTCTCCGTACTCCCACCTCTGATGTTTGCCTTCAAGACTTCTCGAGGGCTGCACCGTTCCTGTGGAACTCACTTCCCCTCCTCCGTTAGATGGTCACCCAGTCTCCACTCCTTCAAAAAATCATTAAAAACTCACTTCTTCATAAAAGCGTATCAATTAAACTGTTAATAGCTCCTGACTGATTCCTCTCTTGCAACTGTCATTAGTCTAATACTATCCTTACCTTTTGTGTCACTTTACCCCACTACCTCTAGCATGTAAGCTCATTGAGCAGGGCCCTCAACCCCTCTGTTCCTGTGTGTCCAACTTGTCTGGTTATAATTACATGTTTGTTCGTCCACTTACTGTAAAGCGCTGTGGAATTTGTTGGTGCTATATAAATAATAACATAATAATAATAATAATAAAAATGATTTGCCTGACCAACTGTTCCATTTCTATGAATAAAAAGAATTTAAAAATAAACGTAATAAAGAATCCTACCCTTTCAGCCCGGTGGCTGTAAGCCCAGATAATGATACAGTACAGAAATCATAGAATATTCCTGGAAAGCACATTATCTCAGTTGGGCAGATAAACTATAAAGGAGTAAAGTGTTACTTAAAGAGAACATTATGTTGCTTCTATTTTCTGCACTGTGCTGCCCTCCAGTGGTAATGTCCTCAAACTACCACTTTTAAATAGGACGAAGCAGGTCTGTCTGTCCTATGAAAACCTGTTTCACTTTGCAAGGGACCTAAGAATGAGGCTTCCAGGAAGATAATGACCCCAAGCTCACAGCCAAAAGTACACTGTAGTGATTTAAACCAAATATCCTGAATGTCCTTAAATTGTCCAATGTCCAGAATACAATTCCTTCAAGATGCTGAGGAAAATACAGCTCAGAAAAGGTCCAAGTCCCCTGAAAAATAGCCCAAAATTGCAAAATCCAGGTGCAAAACTGTCAGAGACTGGCCCAACAAATGTCTGTTTTTTTATTGTTTAAATAATTTTTTTGTCACAATAAAAATATTTCTTTTTTAATTCCAGATTGTAACACTACAGAATGAAAAAATGTCCAAAGGGTGTAAGTGCTTATAGAAGACAATATAAGATAAGATATATGAAAGTAGAGAGCACAGTTACTGTATAAAACACATACAATCCACAAGATCACTTTAAATTTATTAATTTATAAAATATTTTACCAGGAAAGATACATTGAGATTTCTCATGTTTTCAAGTATGTCCTCAATGGTGATGTCATCTGATCAATAAAAAAGACACCTTCTAAAGTTATTTAATGACATCACAGGTTGAAGGTTGTATTGATAATGCTAATAAATGAGTCCCATGTGTCCCATTAACTTATTAAGTTCCATATGGAACCAGCAGAGGCAGAGTGTGGCCATATCAGCTTTGCCTTAAGGCCATTCTATATATCCACCTTCCTTTCTAAAAAAAAAAAGGGGGCTGACGCACAGATATGTCACTCTTAAACCCTGGATCACTACAGGTAGTGGAGGGTGCAGGAGGATATTATTTATTGGTGTTCAATTTTACATCAGACAGTTACATCTTAAAGCAGCCTCCTGGTATAAAACCGATTACTATTATAGTGCTCCTCAAGGCTACTAAGAGGGAGAGAGTGGAGCCCCACAGGTGACTGTAGGCAGGAGAGCTAGGGAATATAAACGTGTTGCACCGCACCATTAGTTAAGTAGCGTGGAGAGATTGCACTTTATATCTGCTTGTTCTAGCATTGCTTCCATTAGGATCCTGGACAGCAATACAATGTTCATGTGATGAGAAGATGGGGTCGTAACGTAGAAAGGTGTGACATATCCTTACTTTGATCACGACGTAATCTTACCTCTCTATTAGTGTAGCGGTCATTGTGTTTTATGTTGGACTTAAACCTCTGATGTTTCTGGAACCTAGGTGCGCCCTTGACTATGGTAATTGACTAAATTAGGAATTGTTGAGAAATGACAAGAGAAACTTAAATAGATGGGTATTTGGGCATAAAATTCAGAATTCCCTGTTTTTACACAATTTGCAATTTAGTAAAAAGCCTCAAATATGTTTCACAATGTGGAATGAGTTCAGCGTTGTTTCTAAATGTTGATCACACTTTAAAGTGGAACAGTAATGTCTCTGCAATTGTTTCTTCTCTACTTTTTCTCTGAAATTTACTACTTTATTCTCCATCCCACTAAACCAGAGGTCAGCAATCTTTTTGTAGGGACGGCCCAATGCCACGTCACATAATGGATGGAGGGCCACATTCATCTATACAGCTACCTTTCTCTTAATTCTCACTTCCATAAATCTTCTTGTTTGTCAGCCTACCCCTCGTCTTTAGCATTGTGACCTTAAGTGAACTCTCTCCATGCCACTCTTCTTCCATGGGGTGGTGCTAGCAAAAGCGGCACGCTCTCAGACTCGATGCCCATTATTTTCGTAAGTCGGTAATGGGCCAGTATTGTGCAGAAGGGCCATAGTTTGCCGACCCATGCACTAAACTCTAGTAAACAAATTACTGGGGTGAATAATGCATTGGGAGTAAGTAAAAAAAACTGGACACCTCTGCTAAACCTCTGTGTTCTGGGCAAATTTGTCATCTCACGATTATCAATCAAGGGCATCGACAGAGTAATGCCATATGAACTCACGTTTGCTCGGGGACAGGCAGGCACAGCGTCTAAATTAAAATATTAAAACTAATGAGAATTAAAAGAAATAAATCATACAGCCCATGACCAACTTTTAGTTAGCTATTAGCTTGTGCATAGATATTACTGACGTTTCCACTTTATTTTTTATTTAATAGTTTGAAAAACTAATAGAAAAAAAATAAGGGTGAATTGAAATGATTGGATTGTGTGATCTGACAACCAATAAAAGAAGCAAGACGTAAACTGATAAAACCACCAGCCTAATATCGTGCAGGTTCCCCTCGTGCTGCCAAAACAGCTACGATGTGTCGAGGCATGGACTCCACGAGACCTCTAAACTTGTTCTGTGGTATATGGAACCAAGATATTAGCAACAGATCCTTAAAGTCCTGCAAGTAGCGAGCTGAGGTATCCATGGATCGGATTTGTTGTTTCAGGATATCTCACAGATGGTCAATCAGATTGAGTTTTGGAGGATTTTCGAGGACAAGCCAACACCTTGAGCTCTTTGCTGTCTAATATATCCTAACCTTTGACAGGTGCCTTTGTAACAATATAATCAAAGTTATTCACTTTGCCTGTCAGTGGTTTTAAAGGGACACTATATGCACCCAGACCACTTCATCTCATTGAAGTGGTCTGGGTGCAGAGGCCCTGTATTCTTAACCGTGCAATGTTTACATTGCAGGATTAAGACTGCCTATCATGACTATCAGACAGCCACCAGAGGCGCTGCCAGGCTTTTCACAGAGATAAACTCGGCGCTGGAATCAGGTAAGAGAAAAATAGGTTTTTAACCCTTACATCGTAGGGAGGGGGAGCCGACCTATAGTTACACGCTGATGGACACTATAGCATTAGTTAGACAGTTTTGCATTCCTAACATTGTAGTAATCCTTTAATGTTGTGGCTGATCAGTGTATTCAGTCAAAGTACATTATTGACTTGATTTAATAAAAGTGACAGCAATAAATACAGTGCACAACTAACCGCATGCTCTATAGTAAATTTGGAGTAGTGGACAGGGATACATTTATCACAAACAACCAAACCCCACTAAGATGTGTAAATCTATACCCTAGTATCACGCTAGAGAGTGATCATCAATTTATTTAATGATTTACTGCCCAGGACGGAACATGTAACCAGAGAAACAATGAAAGTGTCATCCCCATTATTACTTCAGCGGATCGTTTAACATCAGCGTGGGTCTCGACTTGAGTTTGCCAGAGTGGCGTTTATGATGAGGTGCATTCGATACTTTTCACATAGACAATATTGGCAATCTATCTGTATAACAAACTAAATTTACAATCTAACCAATTTATCTCAGACTGCTCTGGCTGTCCCTCTCACCCTGTTGGGAGTTGCATTCCTTATTAGCTAGAATTTCCTGATGTTTGCTAGCCTTGTTCTATACAACAAAATTGAATTTGAAGCCAGGGAGGATGACTGGAGCCTCCTGTTGCTGAACTATAACTCCTATAACTCTCTGTGAGAAATAGGCTAACTTAGAATTATAGAACAAGGAATCCGAAAACAACTGGTGGGGCCTTAGATCAAGGCAGAACCTTTTTTTCTGAAAATAACATCAATAAAACATTATGAAATTTAAAAATTTGAATGACACAAATTTGCAGGACTTTTTCTTCTTTTTTACAGCTGTCTGTACAACTATATCGGGCATAGTTACATTGTAATAATGACTAAAAATAGATATAAGTCCATCAAGATCAACCGTCCACATAGCTATATCACTGGCAATGATGTAAAATAGACGAAAACCCCAAGAAGTGATTTCTAATTTGCTCAATAATGGAAAAAAATCTTTCCAGACTCCAATATAGCAGTCAGATTTCTCCTTGGATTAACAAGCTGTTACCTCACATACGAACTATTATATTCTTGAATATACTGTTTCTACAAAACACATCCAGATGTTGCTTAACAATCCGTACAGAATCCTGGATCCAGTGTCTGCTTGCACTGAATGAACGTGACCGTAAAGCAATTGACTGTGCTCGTCACCGCAGTCCGAAATAGAGCCAGGACAACTTGACATCATCTAAGGCTTTTCCAGAATAGGTAAACATGGGTAGGACCAGGGTTACATTTACTTTTGCGTAAAAGGGGTTAAACCATTCTCTAACATTTTAACCCTAAAGTTGCCTCCAGTGCCAATCTCAGCTCCACCCCAGGTGGTACCCGGCTCTCAGCCAATCAATGGCGCTCCTGCCCAGTGGATGAAGTTGTTATGGTACCTAAAACTGTCCCTTTAATTACTTAATTTGCTTATTTCACAATGTGTATTGTGTCTACTCTATGGTTAAGTTATGACCAACACTGACTGTTCTAAATACAATGTATGTATTTGAGTGAATGTAACATTGTTGTGTTTGGATCGTTTGTAGGCGAATTGTGTTTAATAATGTTGGACGATAAATCCAACAAGTCTCTAGAACACTATGGATGACTTAGAGTTAAAGTCTATCCACACGTAGAGGATGAAGTTTGTTAAAACTAACAAACTATCTTGTTTAATATTTTGCTCCTGATATTTACTAACCATGATTACTATACAAGCTAAAACATAAAATGCTCTAAACTTTTTTTTAAATGTTTTCCCCTGTTAACATGGATGTCGCGTAAACATTGACAAGAGAAAAAAATAAAAACGCGTCAGGGGTTCCCTTATGTTTGTTTGCATAGATTTCCTGCTACACTGAAACGTTGCCATGGAAACGTGTGTATATAAACACAGCCTGTAGAAAGACCAGCTTCCAGTAAAGCACTTGATGATGACATCACTACAAAGGGGAACTGGTTTCGTTAGCTGTATGGGAGCGTGAAAGAGGCTTAGTGATAGAACTGTCAGTATCTATTTTCTAACTCATGTAATGCACAGAATAAACAGATTGCATAAATAAAGGATAAATATTGAGATACACCCACTGATCCAGGAAGTATGTAATCTGGGAAACTACACTAAAACTTAACTAAGAATAAAAAGCTGATAAGGAAAACAAAAATGCATTCATTGGCATCCATTGACATCTAATGTACTCAGTGCCTGCAGGCAATTTGTGATTACCCAGAGGTTTGTGGGATTTGTAGTTCAAGAATATTCTGAAAGTTGTAATGTGCATAAAGAGACTGAAACCTCTTAATAATAACAAATAATTTCATAAATATTCCGATTTTTAATACAGATCTCCTGTGACCCATACAAAATGTCACTGTCAAGCCATGTGCCATCTGTGTGACAATAATAATGCTTTGCTAGTAAACGTCAACGCCCTGTCCTTCACATTGTTACCACTTGTATTGTTGTCACTACTAGTAATGCATTTAGAGGGGACGTAGAGTTGTTGTGGATTAAGGTTAGGGCTGGGTTTTAGGGGACTATCATCATCAGTTTAGGAGGTATATGTACTCAAGATGGGAAGATCTTAACTCCCATCACTCTCAGCCAGTCTACAGCATTCCCAATGTCCAAGAGAGTAAGGGGATACGTCACAGAAACATGTTGTTGCAATTACTTGGGGTTTAAATGTGGTATACGTTGCTGTACCCTGCACTAGAACTGAGGGCTGGCAAATATTTGGTTCATCCAGTTTAGTTCATGCAAAATTAAAAACTGATTAGGGAGAACTATATTTTATTATTAAATCAATTTGGTTTGTTTAAATGCCCATAAATTATTTCATTAATTAACAAAGAGAAACCAAATACATTTCTAACCCCTCATCCACTGCCCGTGGGTGAGAGGTTACTGACAGACAGACATACTGACAGTCAGACATACTGACATACGCATATATAAAGTAATAATATACATACCAACATACACATACTGACAGACAGACAGACTGACATACACATACATACATACATAAAGTAATAATAATACAAACATTCCGACATACACATACTGACAGACAGACAGACAGACATATTGACATACTGACATACACATACACATGATACGTACTGACATACACATACAGAGGCGGCTCTCTAATTAGGTGGTTTAGGTGGCCGCCTAAGGCCTCGCGCTGGGAGGAGCCTCGCGGCCGCCTAAACCACCTGCGGGCAGACTGTGTCAGGTTCTCGGTCAGTGAACGAGGACCTGACACTAGGACGGGGCCTGACGGCTTGCCCAGTATGCTGCCGGATGCGAGGCCCCTCCTGGCTGCCCGGCCAGCCACCGCAGACACCGGTCAGCAGCGCCATAGTGAGCAGATCTGCAGACCATGTGTCTTGCGAAAACCGGCCAATCAGAGCGTTGCCGCGGTTTACCACGGCAACGCTCTGATGGTCTCGCAATGGCCACCGGATCACCAGGGAGCCCAATGGACCACCAGGAAAGAAAAGGTAGGCTCTCTCTCACCCCCCACCACCCCACACCACCCTCAGCCTCACCACCCTCAGCCTCCCCACCACCCACCACCTTCAGCCTCCCCACCACCCTCAGCATCACCACCCCCACCACCCTTAGCCTCACCACCACCCCTCAGCCTCACCACCCCCACCCACCCTCAGCCTCACCACTACTCTCAGCCTCACCTCCCCCACCATCCTCACCCCCACCACCCTCAACATCACCCCCACCATCCACCCTCCTCCCTCACCATCAACATCAACCCCCTCCTTCTCAAATCACCCTCCTTCTCACATCACCCTCCCTCACTCTCACATCACCCTCCCTCCCTTCTCACATCACATCACCCCACCCCTCCTTCTCACATCACCCCCCTCCTTCTCATATCCCCCTCTCTTCTCACATCCCCCTCACTCTTACATTACCCCCCTCTCCCTCTCACTTTCTTCCCTGGTACAGAAGGAAGAACTATGCTTTCCGTAATAAAATAATCTTCATGCATGACAATGCACCATCTCATGCTGCAATGAATACCTCTGCATCAATGGCTGCTATGGGGATAAAAGGATAAAAGTCATGGTGTGGCCTCCATCCTCCCCTGACCTCAATCCTATTGAGAACCTATGGAGCATCCTCAAGCAAAAGATCTATGAGGGTGGGAGGCAGTTTACATCCAAACAGCAGCTTTGGGAGGCTATTCTAACATCTTGCAAACAAATTCAAGCAGAAACTGTCCAAAAACTCACAAGTTCAATGGATGCAAGACTTGTGAAGCTGCTATCAAATAAAGGGTCCTATGTTAAAATGTAACGTGACCTGTTAAAATGTTTAAAAAGGTAAAATGTTGTTATAAGTTTGATTGAAATAGCATTTGATTTCAGTAAATATGCTGCAAACACAACAAATGACAATTTTCAATTCTTTACAACCTATAAAGTGTTTTGAAACTTACTGTGCGTAATAATTTGGAACAGTGCATTATAAGTTTTTTATGTTTAAAAAAAATACTGTTATCATTCGGAGGTTTGTTCAATAAAATTTGAATTTTATGGCAGGACAGGAGGCTTCATATTTGCTTTACCTTCTTTACTGAAACCTCCAGCAGCAAAGAAACAGTTAACAGAACTTTTCAAAACAACCAATCAGAACAAAGCCACAGTAGTATAAAACCCCTAAGCAGGCTCTTCCACTTCCTCTTTCTTTGCTGCTGCCTCCAGGTGAGCACTCACCAACTCAGAGTTGTCTCTGCTCTTGGTTGTTGTTTTATTCTACATGCTGCTTGTTTATTTAAACAGTCTATTTAATCAGTCTATGTGTTAGGTTTGTTCAGGCAGCTTAATTGCTGGATTTATTTAGGCAGGGTTCTTGCTGGATTTAGCTAGGCAGTCTATGGCTGTGTTTAGCTAGGCAGTCTATTGCTGGGTTTATCTAGGCAGTCTATTGCTGTGTTTATCTAGGCAGTCTATTGCTGTGTTTAGCTAGGCAGTCTATTGCTGTGTTATTTCCTATACCACTTCATGCTATGTAGCTGCTGTATCACTTGTTAACATCTGTTGCTGTATTGAGGCCATTTATCTGACAGATTCTGTATACTGCTCATTGATTTATTGTTATTCTGGGTTACTTTATACTGTTTTCTCACTCTGCTGTATGGGGAATGGGTGCCCCTGCTATGATGCTTTGGCTCTGCCTGTAATCTGTTCCCCCTCCCCGGGTTCCCCTGCTGGGCTCTGTCGCCCATACCCTTCTCCCTTATTCCCCACCTGCTCCCCGTGGCCCCTGGCCGCTTGCAGTGCCGCACGATCACCACGCGGTAGGCCGCGCTCTGTTTTTGCAGCCACGGCAGCCATTTTGTTGGAGCCGTGGCGGCCATTTTTCAGAGCCACATGGGCTTTGTGCGTTGCGAACAGCCAGGTCTCACCCAAGAACTGGCCTGCTGGCCATGTGGCCACCCTCCCCTCTCCCTATATCAGGGGAGATAGCCCCAATTTTCAGCTATCCCTCTGCTTACTGTGCCTGTCTCACATGCTGCATATGTAACAGATCCTGGATGGCAGAATCTGTCCCAGGCATGCTCACAACTGCAGCTTACTATGTCTGATGCAATGTGACTAGGTTCTCTATCTTAGCAGTAGACTTGTCACACTTTTTTTACTATTACATGTGAATCTCAGATTTAAAGGGACATGTTACTGCTCAAATAAAAATCTTTGTTTAACAAGAATGTGCCACATGTGTTATATGCTAATCTAGTCTTCCTCTAAGGTTCAGTCTTTTTCTCATAAAAATTAATGGCCTGTTTTTCAGCACCTAGCTCCCCTGCCTAGGATTTGCTGCCCTTCCTGCAAGGGACTTAAATTTTCCACTACACATACACTTCAAAAGTGTATCCTAATATAATACCTGAGTGGTCTGTGAGTCAGCTTCTCGCTATATGGACCCTCCTACCCCTCAGCGGGGCTACTGGCCTCACATTCAGACCTGTTATTACTGGGGGGTGAACCCCCCCATCCATATTTCTGGGGCTCTCCCTGCTACTGGACCATAATAATGGAACGTGTGACACCATTGTGGGCTGGGCTGGGTGACCCCCTCCCTCTGGCAACATGGCTACCTATGAGTACCCTGCTAGCTCTACAGCGTACTGTAAGATTAATGCTGAGGGTGACCCCCTCCTGCTTCCTATACTAATGCTCCGGCAATGTCCTGCTATTATCATACCGAGGGGGTACCCCTCCTGCAGTCTGCACTGCAGGACCTGCAGCGTCCGGGTATTCCCATAAAAGAGGGTACC